>JAKUAW010000010.1:0-605710 GCA_030566775.1 [Candida] smagusa | reverse complement strand
ACCCGTACCGCAATAGTATCAAACCTCTAAAGACCCGTACCGCAATAGTATCAAACCTCTAAAGACCCGTACCGCAATAGTATCAAACCTCTAAAGACCCGTACCGCAATAGTATCAAACCTCTAAAGTATTTACCGCATCAACTATTTCAAATAGTTAATTAACCTCAACATAACACTAGATGTTTGCCATACCATATTAATACTCACCAGATTCAGAAATACATTAAAAGCCACGATGGACCCTACAAAGTGTTGTATATAATGGTCGATTACGCTCACTTAACGAGAGTAGCTAGTGTGTTCCAAATAGATCTCTAATCTAATCTAATAATTCAAATTGATAAAAGTGCCAATCAATGTATAGACGTTGCACGACTGGTATGGACCAATCTATTAGTCCCTCTGTATTCCAGTCTTGATTTTCTTCTCCATAAAGATAGCTCAGAGCTTCTTGGTCGTCACGACAAAGGTCATTTGTTCTTTTATATTCTATATAGGCCTGTATCAGAGAATTAACACATTTCCTAGTCGCCCAAAAATCGCCATTTTTTCTCGTTTTTTCAATACATGCATTCTCATCGTGGCTCGAAAATTGCCTTAGTTAAGAATTGCGAAATTAAAATTTTCTTATCTCATATCGTACTGCATATACTCTCGAGGGCAAAATATGTGACGATGTTGTCATTTCTATTCTAGGAAAATTTTACAACTCTCAAAATCTTAATTGCCATAGTAGAAATATGCATCATTGCTTTTGCATTAACTCAACAAATTACCTTTTATATTTTCGGCTGATTTTATTGGACCATGTTGTCAATTGAAATTTCAGCTCATCCGTGATTTGTATAACTTTTGCTCTACATTAAATATTGCACTCCCCAAAGATAAACTATATAAGATAACTAAAATCTCCAA
This sequence comes from [Candida] smagusa, assembly GCA_030566775.1. Lineage (NCBI taxonomy): Eukaryota > Fungi > Ascomycota > Pichiomycetes > Serinales > Debaryomycetaceae > Kodamaea > [Candida] smagusa. Next base: position 604,793 of record JAKUAW010000010.1, on the reverse strand, counting down.
TTATTTATCAACAATTTAAAATGTCTTCATTCTCTACTTTAAAGAAATCTGATTCTGCTGCTATCCAGGTTACCTCTATTGCTTCTTCTAATAAATCTTCTTCGGACAATCACTCCTTGACAACTAAGGACTCAATCAAAAAAATATTAAAGACAGTGAAGGAAAAGTTACGTGATAGAAATGAATTTCCCCCAAGCATATACGATCATTACAATACCAATAGAAAGCTTCCTGGTGTTTACTTTAATTCGTCATCTAAATCGTGAAGGAATTCAATTTTAATAATTTTTATTTTTCTTTATTCTTGTTAAGTATTGGGTTAGGTAAGCTGTTACTAAATAGCTTGTAATACTTGATTGTATAGTGTTTACTGGTTGATAGACACTTATTTATTTGTTCCGTAACTAAAAGGTACTTTTCTCGATCTATTCAAAGCGCTAATGCCCTACTTTTTATACGTCGGCCAAAATCCTGCCTAGATGAGCTCAACGAGTTCTAGGTGTCAGGATTGTGTTAGTCACAATCTGAACTCTATTACTCCGTATCAAGCTCGGTCAGGGCTGACGTATGGTTTAAGCTGACATAAGGTATCACAAACCTCGAGTCCCTAACAGTTAGATAACTGATACAGAAAATCCCAAAATATCAAAAGAATCACTGATTTGTTTTATTACAATATCAAGGTGATGTTATAAAAGTTGAATAATGTTTTTGCCAAATATACAGAAACACTTGAAATTAGCGACTGCTACCCACTAAATAATACCTAATACGCAAGAAATAATTTCATAATTAAGTTATGACACCAAAAATACAGCTTTCAAGATTATTATTAATTCTAACTATCTATGCGATCCAATACCAAACCTTCTCAATAATGTTCGTAGGAACTGGGTCTTCCAGTAACCTATCTTCCTCTTCCACGTACTCCAATCCAGTAGTAACATCAGCTTCACTAATTGGAATGAGCCAATTCTTTTCACCCTTCACAAAGTATTCATAAGCCCTATGAGAAGCATATAAACCTAACACAATTGGTAAAGTAATATAAGCTGCAACGAAATCCCCAGCATTGAAATCGAAAAACACAGCGTAACCGTTTGTAATAGTAATAATGGAAATGAAAAATATCACATAGTAGGCCCCATAGGGTTGGAATGGAGAACGGAATGTAACTCTTGAATCCAAGTTATTATAGGTAATTGCATTCTTCCATCTCAAGTAAGCAAAAGAAAGTAAGATCCAAGAGATGAAACCAGAAATAGTAGAAATATTAGTGAACCAGTTAAAAGCATTGGCGCCGTGTGTTTTTGAAACATTTAAGTATGACAAGAATCCGAATAAAGATGATGCGATGACAGAATAGTATGGGGTACCTCTCTTGTTTGTGATTTTGAAAATCAGAGGAGCTTCACCGCGACATGCAATAGAGAAAAGAACTCTTGAACCAGAGTACAAGAATGAATTGCCAGCAGATGCCGCAGAAGTCAAAATGACAGCATTAATGATATGATTCAAGGCAGGAATACCGGCGTTTTGTATACCCACAACAAAAGGAGAAGCTCTTGCATCAGAACCATTTGCCAACTTAGTATCCTTTGAGTTAACTATAACACCAATGACAAGAACACCAAAAACGTAAAAGAAAGCCAATCTGTAAACAAAACGACCTGCAGCTTTAGGAATATTTCTTCTTGGCTTAAAACATTCACCACCAGCAGTAGCAACTTGCTCTGGAGAACAAACGAATGCAAATCCTGAACGAATAACCGCGGTCCAGATAGCTAAAAAGTGACCAGTTCCACCTTTAACACCTAATCTTTCCTTAAAAGCCTCGTGTTTCCAGTATCTAAAGCCTAATCTATCATGATTTGGACCACCACCAAAGAATAAAACAACTCCTAATATAATTAAACCCGTTAAGCAAATTAATTTAAGAGATGCAAACCAAAATTCAGATTCACCAAAGTATTTGACATCCAACAAGTTGAGGGTAATCACTAATACCAAGAAGATTGTAATCCATACTGCAACATTTACTTTAGTGGTCCAGTATTGTACCACAATTGATGCAGCTGTAACTTCAGACGCAACTAACATGGAAAATGCATACCAATAATTGTAACCGATTGCAAAACCCCAAGATCTAGAAAGATAATCATTAACAAATGATTGTGCACCGTTACCCGGTAATGGTAAAAATGTAATCATTTCAGCTAACATTTGCATAACAAAATACACCACTGTACACATAAAAGTATATGCAATTAAAAGTGCGCCTGGTCCATTCGTATGCAAAATAGACCCTGATTGAACAAACAACCCGGTACCAATTGCACCACCAATAGCTATTAATTGGACATGCCTCGACTTGAGACCCCTGTGTAATGGTGGAGGAACGAATGGCTCGGATGATAATGTACTTTGACCCTTTTCTTCATCAACCACCTGGTTCATGGAGAATTTATCCTCTACTTTAAAATTCTCTGACATTTGGAATACTTGAAAATTAAACAATCTTCCTTGTTTATATAATGTGACGTTTTCTCAGATCTGCAATGGGTTCTACTACAAAGGAATAATTTTTCGCCGTACAAATATTTTAGTTTACTATTCCAAAGGTGACAAATATGTTCAATCCGATAAATTCTTATCTTTGTTCTATCTTTTTTCTATTGTTCCGACCGCTCACACGAGAAACATAAACCTGTAAGAACATAAAAGCTAGGGAATCTTACACGGACACTAACTCTTTATTAATTATTCAAATGCATCAGTAAAGACATATTGGTCTACTATATAGCAGAATAAACCAACATTATGAGCCATACACATTATCAATGATGCATAGGCATTCAGGGGAACATCCAGTGAAAACCTAGGGATCTACATAAAGGGACAACACAAACAAATCTGACGTAATTTTTTTTCTATGAATTTCGGATCTTTTCCTCTTCGTTTAGCCAATAATGCAGATCTTTAAAATGAAAGAAGGTAACCGTCGTTTGGCCACTTGCATGGAAACGGTCTAAACGAGGATACCTTACACAATTTAGAATCTGAGTCAAGAATGTAAAGATGCCAAGTGATTCCGTCTTTTTTTGTTACATTGGCTGAAAATTTGCAACCTGTATCTCGGAATTTTTTTAATTTGTGCCTTAAACTAGTAATTACAGTTCGAAAACGGATAATTACAAACTTGATAGATCTTTTAAGAAATTTTGTACTAAAACATAACTTTAATGCCTGACAATCGAATTCAAAATTAAAATTTATAATCTCTGTTATCTACAATGTATGTAATCATTAATTCTGACTAGATATCAAGTTTACTTAATTCTCTCGGTGATTGAAAGACACTAAAATCAACAGCTATGACTGTAAACGCTATAAATAGATAAGGTGATCCTCTGATCTCCAGAAATTTATCAAACTTTTTTTTTATAAATTACGCTTAAATCTTTAAAATATGATTAAAATTCAAGTCATGTAAAAAGATTAACTTAAAGAATGGATACAGATAGAATTGCTTTAAAATAAAAAAAAGGTAAACTGTCAATCCAAATGATGCTTCAATAAATGAAGAATACTTGAAACAAAAATTAGTTACAACTTTTTGAGGATCGGTGAACATGAACATAAAGGTCGAAAAGTTTTTGAGTGAAGCGTTATATCTATTGATAAACCTTTTACGTCAACAAATTTGTGACAAGGTTTGACAATCAGCATGCTTTTTATGCCAGGAAAACAGTGGTCCATCTAATAAGGTATCCTACATGCATAATAGTTCAACATAATCGTAATGTGTGGAGAAAATTGTTATTCGAGTGTACTTGGCCCTTAGTTAATTCGATAAGTTAAAAGAAATTTTCTATTGTGAGCAAATGCGTCTCTCATCGGAGGTGACATGTTTTTACGAACTACCGATATCCATTGCCATTTACGTAATAAAATTAGCGGTGCTTGTTTTAGTTTTTTGATTACTGCACACATTTTTTTTTCGACCTAAAACACGTGTGTGATTATTGACCAAAACAGCGTAGTCATCTCATCGAAACACATTTGAGGACAGTACTAAGAATGTACGTAACGTAAATGTTGACGTAAACATCGTATATATATGAGTAAAGAATACTCTTGGCATACGAAAAGTAAAAAGTTTAATTTCTTGTCAAAAGAGTAAAATATGGCTGCAAACACTATATCACCGTTGAGATGCAAACGGTTCCAAAGCCGAATAACATTAATGGCCAAGAGTCAAAAACAATTGGACCTTAAAGGAAATATCCCAGGCCTAGCTCCAAAAGAAACACTCATGGCATTTGCCGTAGGCCTTTTTGTGTAAGATAGAGGTCCCACGTTTTCTCTAATATGTTTGTGACACTAATTTAGACCTAGTGATCAGACGATTACATATTGTTTCAACGAAAGATTCCATTGGAATGTTATGTGTGTGAAGGCTTAAATATCATTAATGTAAGGAAAACGAGTTATATCTAGGCACCGTCAGAAGTATTCGAAACACCCAGATAACAAAAATGTCAATAAATAATAAAAAAAAAAGAACCGTCAGGGAAGATCTTCTATTCTATTATGAATATTTTGAACCCCGTGTTCATCGTTTTTATTTATTTTTTTAAAAATTAAACAGTTAGTGATGGAAAAACGTACGCAAAGATGGTTTTGTTTAACTTATCTTTAAACCTGCGAGATAATTAGGCCCACGAGACCCAACTGGCACAGAGCCAATTGTAAAAAATCCGCCGAATATAAAATGCTGCAATAATCTCTACAATTTTTTCTCTATCTACACACTAATCTACAGCTATAGATGTCTGACATTAGAGAAGTTGCATACACTGAGAACACCAGTGGTGGTAAGACCGCTTTCAAGGACTACCTTGGAAAGTTTGCCCACATCGACGATCCACTTGAAAGAAGAAGATTGGCTTTAGAAGAAATTGATAACGCTGGTTTCGGATGGACTCAAATTAAAATGATTATGATTGCCGGTGTCGGTTTCTTGACCGATTCCTACGATATATTTGCCATTAACTTGGGTATCAACTTCTTGTCTTACGTCTACTGGGGAGGTAAAATTCCAGTTTCTACTACTACTTTAATTAAGGTTTCTACTTCTGTTGGTACTGTTATCGGTCAAGTCGGTTTCGGTACTATTGCTGACAAGGTTGGTCGTAAAAAGATCTACGGTTTGGAATTGATTATTATGATTGTTGCAACTATTTTACAAACCGTTATTGGTACTTCTCCAGCTATCAACTTTGTGGCTATTTTCTGTACATTGAGAATTTTGCAAGGTATTGGTATCGGTGGTGATTACCCATTGTCTTCCATTATCTCTTCTGAATTCTCCACCACAAAGTGGAGAGGTGCTATTATGGCTGCAGTTTTCTCTAACCAAGGTTTGGGTCAATTGTTCGCTGGTATTGTTGCACTTGTTGTTGTTGTTGCTTACAAGGACGATTTAAAGGATGTCAACTATAAGAAACACAAGCCATGTGTTGGCAAATGTTTGAAGGCTGTTGATCAAATGTGGAGAATCATTATTGGGCTCGGCTGTCTTCCAGGTTGTGTCGCTTTATACTACAGATTGACTATTGCTGAATCTCCAAGATACGCTTTGGACGTCAACGAACACGATGACCTCCAAAAGGTTGCTGATGCTGAAGCCGCCATTGACGTCGCTGCCCGTGATATCACTCCACCAAAGGCTTCCTTCAGAGACTTCTGGGCTCACTTTGGTCAATGGAAATACGGTAAGATTTTGCTTGGTACTGCTGGTTCTTGGTTTACTTTGGATGTTGCTTTCTACGGTTTAGGTCTTAACACTTCTGTTATTTTACAAACTATCGGTTACGCTTCCAGTAATGATGTTTACACTAAGTTGTACAACTCTGCTGCTGGTAACTTGATTTTGATTTGTGCTGGTTCTTTGCCAGGTTACTGGGCAACTGCTGCCACTATTGACACCATCGGTAGAAAGCCAATCCAATTGGGTGGTTTCACCATCTTGACTATTTTGTTCTGTATCATCGGTTTCGCTTACAAGAAACTTAACGAGCATGCATTGTTGGCTTTGTACGTCTTGGCCCAATTCTTCCAAAACTTCGGACCAAACACCACTACCTTCATTGTTCCTGGTGAAGTTTTCCCAACCAGATACAGATCTACTGCTCACGGTTTGTCCGCTGCTTCTGGTAAGATCGGTGCCATTATTGCTCAAACCTGTATCGGTACTTTAGTCAACCACGGTTGTGATGCTAAGCATCCTAACTGTTACTTGCCACATGTCATGGAAATCTTTGCATTGTTCATGGTCATTGGTATCTGTACTACTTTGTTGATTCCAGAAACCAAGAGAAAGACTTTGGAAGAAATTTGTGAGTTGTACCACGACGAAGTTGACACTACTAAGTTGGGTAAGGACAGATACATCCAAGACTCTCTTAACGATTCCGAAGAAATCAAGGCTTAATCTAATTCATACCATATCATTATTTACACTTTAATATTACATTTTTATTTCTGGATTTGATGTAGAGCTTATTCTCCCACGTGGGTGCAATTTGCAGATCTTTGTACTGCATTACATGTTCTTTGTGACGCATGCAATGTTTTGTGGACCAGCAGTCTTTCCATAAACAGATTTGCAGCATTTCAGCCGAAAAAAAAGTCACAAGACTTCACGGCTTTTCTGCAATCGAAGATTTACGTCAATAAAAGACTATTATTAATTAAAACATAAACATAGGAATAATTGGACACTTCAATCCCATAAAGAAAGAATGTCAATTATTTACAACTAGTTCTTAAGAGCTTCTTGTAAAGCTACGGTATTAGCAATATTTTGCTTGGAAGAGGCCCAATCTGGTTCTTCTTCATAGTCAACGGGATACGCATCCTGCGAACCCTTGTTGACATTGGATGCCATTCTCTCAACTTGGTCTGCAGATGGCATGAAAATGACTCTGGTACCAGGAGCTTTGGCCATGTTTTGCATAGCATCCAAGTATCTAATTTGCATAGCAGGCTTAGATGCTAAAATATCAGCAGCCTTTCTCATCAACTTGGCACTCTCAACTTCAGCCTTGGCATTAATAATCTTACCTTCACCAATACGTCTGGCTTCAGTGGCCATCGACAATGAGTCTTTAACCTTATCTGGCAAGGTCAAATCCTTAATAAGAATTGACTCAATGTTAACACCCCAATCGGAAGCGGTCTTGGAAATAACTTGCTCAATACTTTCAGCAATTTCTTCACGCTTCTCAACAACATCCTGTAAAATTCTATTACCAATAACATCACGTAAAGTGGTTTGTGTTCTTTCAACAATAGCTTCATGGATGTTTGTAATAGAATACACTGCACGTTGAGGGTCAATAATATTGTAATACACAACAGAAGTAATTGTCACAGAAACATTGTCTCTAGTGAAACAATTCTGTGCTGGGATCTCCCTAATGTTAACCTTGATCGATACCTTTGTTAACTTTTCGGACCATGTATTGACGTATGTAAGACCTGGATCAACAACCCTAGTCAACGCTCCAAATTGTTGAACGAGACCAACTTCACCTTGTGAAACCTCTTTATAAGGGTTCGAACAAAGACAACAAAAGATACCAAACGATCCAAAACATCTTCCCACTGATGAAATTAAGCTTTGGTATGAGTTAGGTTCGGGTGTTTCGTACGACTTTGCAAACAGTTTAAAAACCATGCCACTTTGGGCCAGGGGCTGGTTTTGCTTACTTAAGGATATTGATTCAATTGATGACATGATGTGGTTTTTCTTAAACCCCAGAATTTATCCTCTTTTTATATTTTCAGGGTCAATTCTGATTATGCGGGACGGCTTGAAAATTTACTCCCCCATCATTTAACTACATTGGTGTTTTATAAGCTGGATTATGTCATCACTACTCGAGATAATCAAACAACAATTGATTCTAAGCCTTAAGGCGCAGAAGATCTGCCATCCATGACCCGAATATTGGTTAACTACACAACCAAACATGAACAAAAATTTTCTTTTATATGGTCTGTCTATTTCCTCAGCAGAGGTTTTCTTGATTTTCTGATATCTTTGCCATAACACTTTCCACTTTCTGCACATGGTAACCTGTTATCTCTAAAAATAAAGATCATCCTATCGCATATCAAATCAGATCAGTGAACTGAGCCATGAATTAAGCATTAAACCGAGCCGATATCAATAATCCTACCGTCAACCTCGGGTCATACACCTTGTTTGTTCTATATTTCGTAACCAATTTCTATGCTTGGCGCGTGATGTAAAAAATCCATCACCTAGACGAGTGAAAAAAAACAATTGGACGAGTCAGGAATCGAACCCGAGACCTTACCCATGCTAAGGGTACGCGCTACCAACTACGCCACACGCCCATTTCTGATTTAGAAAAATTATGTATATTGATCTCAAGATGGTTTAGAACTTGAAAACTAGCTTTAAACCATAAGTATAAAATATTGGCTATGTTTCGTTGGATAAAATATTATTGAAATCAGGTTGAAAAACATGGATTTTTGAATAATTGAAATAATTGTTAAATCCACAATTTAACAACTTAGCAAAATGGTTCCTGTGGTAATAAATACTCCTTGGTTTCTAAGAATTGACGAAGCTGAATAATTTAATTTTACTCTATATACAAATTAAATGGGTAGAGTAAGTGGCTTTATCATAGTGCATGATTTGCTAATGAGCTGATTGATGGCCCATTTATCATCAGATACAAATTCTGGTTTTGATGAAGCCACCTGCAATTACTTCTCTAATCAGCTGCTCACCTTGGTAACCGTTTCGTAGTAATTATATCGCCATGATTTTATGGTATCATTTCGCAATTAAAGTAACAAGATGACGCGAGTTATTCTTTAGCTCCTAAAAATATCAACGCTTTATTTATGATCTTACTCAATTTTCCCTTAATTAAAACTAATATTGTTAACCATTTAAAACAGCAATTGATAAAAATAGGTTCATCAAAATTTACCAAATTTTTTGACAAAAAGACAGGGGAAATTGAACTACGTAATCAAAAACACAAGCAAGAAAACCTCAAACAAGCTTTCATCCTAACGTGTAAAACGGGAATTAAGAAAATTCAGTACGGTTTATCCTGTGCGTTGCATTGCTTCCCTGCAGAACATTTCTTGACACATTAATTGTTGCAAATTTCCCAAAATGGCATACACAAAATACAATTCTTGGCTAGGAGATATAATAAATTTAAAAATACATAATTAATTAAAAGTAATTTAGTCGTAAAGGTTACTTCTTGGGCCCTTGTACCACTTATGAGCATCGATGAACCACCAAGCAGTGACAATGAGAACTGGACCAAAGAAAACCAATGAAGTCCAGTTCATATATTCGAGCGTAAGTTCCGAACCTCTGGAAGTTGGCATACACAAAATTGGAATGATGACAAGAACAAATATACAAGAAACAATACCACATGGGGTGGAGAAACGGCCCAAGTTTATTGGACCTGGTCTGAAGGTGTTACGAGCATATGTGATTCTCAACAAGATTGGAACACTGAAGGAAATGTAGGCAGCAATAGCCCCAACTGAGAAAACTGCGTTCATAGCTGGCATACCAGCAAATCTGAGAAGCATTAGTAATTGACCGACAACAAAGTTAATCCAAACAGCATTGATTGGAGTTTGGGTGGTTGGATGAACCTTCTTCCAGTATCTGGAGAAAGGCAAGAGGTCATCTCTTGAGTATGCAAAAGTAACTCTTGAAGCACCCAACATACATGAAGTACCCATAAAGAATGAACAAACAATAGTCATGGCGATACAAGTAGTGACATACTTGTTGGCCAAGAACTGAGTCAAGTAAGTAACGAAAGGTTGGCCCAAACCAAGAGGATCCTTAAGAACTTCAGTGATGTCGACAACAGTGTAAGCAATTGCTACCATAAAGAAGAAACCGACAAGACCACCAATTGCACAGGTTAAAATTATTGAAATTGGAATGGCAGTAGAAGCATTAGAACATTCTTCAGAAATATGGAAAGAAGCATCGTAACCACTCATACTCCAAATAACACCGAGGAACGACATTAAAGTGGTAGCACCAGTTGGATAGTTGGTCAAGTTTTCCAACTTCCAAGCATCAGCATTAGAGTTAAACTTTGGATATTTACCTTCATATTTGGTCACACGATCATTACAAACAAAGATAATGACAAAAACGCATACCAAAAATACACCATTAATAGTAGCAGTGGTACCGTTCAATTTTGCAAGCCATTTGGAAGGAAGAGAGGCAGCAACAGCTTGGACAAATTGAATAGCTGTAGCAATACCATAAACCTTCCCGTTTGTAACGGTGAAACTTGACTTATTAAGAGTGACTAATGCCAAAATCATAGCAGCACAACTCGAATCGATAGAAGCACAACCAGTGATTTGACAAAACCAGTTTGCCCAGCAAATAGTCCAAGAGAGGAAAGCTTTGTATTTTGGAGGGGAAAGCTGGGACACAGAGTATGGAGCACCAGCACTAACTGGGTATGCAGATGCAATCTCAGCTAATGAGAGCGCAACGAATGAAACGAAGAAGGCAGCAATCAACCATGGGACAGGACTGGCACCAATGAGTAATTGCTGGTTGTAAAAAGTCGAAGCAATAGATGGTAACAAACCCAAAAGAGTGAAAGAGAAGGAGAAAACACTGAGCAAAGAGAAATCTCTTTTGAACTCTTGTTTGTAACCCAACGAGACAATCACTCTGTCATCGCTATTTGCAACTTCGTACTTGCTTTCCAGGTCTCTGTTGGAAAGAGAGCTACCATCAACATATACCTCAGACTTTTCTTCAGACATTTCGTTATTTGCTTGATCTGAGCAGAATGTACTTTTATATGATTTTTTTCATGATAAGATGACATAGTGCCTTACGAATATACGGATTATTTTTTGTGCGTGTATTGTGATTGACTACCGAGTATAACCGTCGGTTTGACCTTTAACACAATGAATTTGAGGATGTAAATTTGGTATGTACTGTAGAAGGAAATCACAAGATATCATCTCCAATTTACCCCATATCCATAGTGCGTTTCTCTCTGAAATTTAGAAATTTCATCAATTAATTAAAGGCGTTCCTTATCTGGATTTTTGCCGTAAAATTGCTATTATTTCCTTCAATTTTTTGTGTAAAAAGAAGCACCCGATGAGCCGCAATACAGTCTTTTAATAGGACCAGAAAGATATTTGGATGGATATCACCTTTTGAAACATTATAAGCAATCTTAGATCTAACAATACCCAAAGTACTAGTGGTTGATGTGTCAAAGCGGCTCTTAAACGTCGGCCTGGTTTTTTTGTGTGAGAATTTTGATCTGAAAACTCATTAGTGCCGAAGTTCTAAAAAGGCAACTCATCGGACCGGCATTTTGAATGAGCTAACGCATCGACACATTTTATTTTAGGTACAAAATTGAGACCAGTCATCATTCACCATACAAACGATTCATCTTATACACGAATAATTAGTCTGAATAACTTGTCCTAGCTCATATTTGATAAACTAGTTTAAGTTGCATGAAATAACCACGTTTTTACAATTACTTCATTTGCTTTTCTTGTGGGGGTTTTATTCATATTTATAGGATCTGTAGATTTGGCTGTTGAGATGTTTTCCTTTTTTTGTGAAACAAGTTTGGATGTTTAAAAGCTGTGGTATGGGTCTTGGAGGATGGTAAATCTACCAATAATGACTCACAGAATATCGTTCAAAAAGAAGGCGTCAGAAGATGGCCGTAGTAATTGACCCCGGACTTTCTATCTACAGGATTTAACATAACTGTAATGTTCTTGGGTGTTGATCAAGTTCATTTGGCATAGTATAATTTGCATAGTTTATTTCGGTTTCCGAAACCGCCACACTCTTCGGTTTTCCGAGCGCTATATCCACTGCCGCTTTTCCGACGTTGTAAAAGGAATTAAAATGGCAGTTGTGGAAATGTAACCAAAAATTCCATCTGAACCTGCAAGTTAAATCACTGTTGCAATCTTCAGAGTCAAGTCAAATATATGCCTAAAAAGGTTTATTGTAACATCATCCACTAGAGAATTTCCTTAGCTTGAATTGATATGGAATAATTACATATTCGAATGAGTACTACTACAACCAAAATCACACAATATTTCACTTACAATGGATTAATGCATATAGCAACCTTCACTCCCCATGGATTGAGCTAATTCAGTTTAATATTTATTCTAATACAACCTAAATTTTTTGTACTACCTAATTAGGAAGAAACAGAAGTCCTCCCGTGCATGATAACGGCTACTGGAATTGTTATTTGTATTATCAAGTATGCAAGCCCCCATAATCTAAAAAAAAAAACAGAGACATTTGATGAGTCAGTTAATTGACGTTTAAAGCAATAGGCGGTTACAGAGATCTCGATCCACACGTGCACAGAATTAGTACCATGTGTTTCAATATGATTAATAACATAATTTCTTAAGATAGCATACAAGTAGCAGTTTTTTGCATATAGAAGAGTATCTAATAGACATGTCACGTCATAGCATGTCATATTGAATCTCCAAAAATATGCTAACGTTCGCCGAGATCTTTGATTCTTGGAATTTGATTGTTCCAAAAAAATACTACCACGTTCCTTCACAAATATAAGCGATATTTTTTACTATTTACGAGGTCAGAATTGCACCCACGTTGTAATTTACTTTATCACATTGTAGTTGAGTTCAATCGTATAAAAGAATTAAATTTCCCCGTATTTTATCAATAAGCATGGTTGCTATTTCTAAATTCGTATCCTCTGGATTACTTTTCTCTAGTGCTGCACAAGATGTTGCAAGTCCACTTTTAGATAACGACAATCAATACAACATTGTCAAATTCTTGGCTGGTGCCGGTCCATATATTCAAGGACCTGGTTATGGTATCTCTACTGATATTCCTGAACAATGTGAGCTTGAACAGGTTCAATTGTTGATGAGACATGGTGAAAGATTCCCTGGTGTTCCAGCTGGTGCATCTCTCGAAGCCCTTGTCAAGAGATTGCAATCATACAACGAAACATTCACGGGTGAGTTAAGTTTCTTGAATGATTACAAGTACTTTGTGAAGGACCAATCTCTTTACGAATACGAATTGACCCCACTCAATTCTCCGGGTCCATACACCGGGTTCGAAACTGCACTTAAAGCCGGTTCCTCTTTCAGACAAAAGTATGGTTCTTTGTACAATGAAAACGCATCATTACCACTTTTCATTGCTGCTTCTGCCAGAGTTGAAGAAACTGCCTTGTTCTTTGCTGAAGGTTTCTTAGGTAAGGACTTCAGTGACTCTAGTAAGTTGCAAAAGGTTGTCTTAAACGAAGATAAGTCCTTTGGTTTGAACACCTTGGTTCCAAGATGGGGCTGCCCAGCTTGGAACTCTACTTACTACAGTTCCTACGTTAACAAGTTTGACAATACTTATGCTAAAAATATTGTCAAGAGATTCACTACTGCCAACCCAGGCTTAAACATCACCACTGCTGATGTCTCTAACTTGTTCAACTTGTGTGCCTACGAATTGAGTTACGCTGGTTCCTCTCCCTTCTGTGGTATCTTTACCCAAGATGAATTTGTTACTTACTCTGCCTTCCAAGATTTGTTCTTCTACTACAACTCTGGTCCAGGTGGTAAGGGTTCCTTGGAAGCTGGTTCCGTTCAATTGAATGCTACTGTTTCCTTGTTGAACGATGAAAAGGTTGAAGACAAGATCTTCTTGAGTTTCACCCACGACACTGATATCGAATTGTTTGCTTCTGCTTTGGGCTTGCACAACACTTCTGCTCCTTTGACCAACGACCAAATCAGATACAAGGACGCCTACCACCATGTTGATGTTACCCCAATGGGTGGTCGTTTCATCACCGAAAAGTACAACTGCGGCGGTGACTCCTACGTCAGATTTGTTGTCCATGACTCTGTTGTTCCAATTCCAGGTTGTAACAACGGTCCTGGATTCTCTTGTAAATTGAGCGACTTCAACGACTACATCAAGACTAGAATCGACTTTGATATCGCCAAGCAATGTCAAACCCCTGCTTCCGTTCCACAAGCTTTGACTTTCTACTGGGACTACCAAAACGGTCAATACAACTACACCGCTGAAAGAACTGTTGCTTAATACCTTAATAGACATAGATTGTTTTATTCATCAAGTCCTGCCCTGGCAATCTCTTGAATTGTAGATAACACACTCTGACTTTGCTCTCTAACTAATATATCATTATCATTATCGTTAGTGTATACCAATAAATCATATACCCTCTGTCTGTATGACTTGGGAAATTCAAGTGAGGAGGTGGAAGTTCCTATGATTAAATCATGGATCATAACAATTGCAGATCTTCTCATGACCGCACTGTCTTTTTCTGTTTCAAGTTGTAGAATACCAATAGCACAGTCTAAAGCGTCAGGTAAGCTTGAAACAATACCAATTGGATTGGTTTTACAACATGTACCCAAAAGAGACATACTTGACATTCTCAATCTAGTATCTTGAACCTCTTCTTCTGTTCTTCTGATCACACTGATCATTCCTTGAACGATCATATTTGCAGACTCACCCGAGAACAATTCATTTGCACCCTGAATGTAACGAAGGATAACCTCACCAATTCTCAATCTTGAATCCAATTCACCAGATTTGTCCAAGTAAAGATCTAACAACATTTTCAAAACAACCTTTTCATTCATTTCGATCAAACTCTCCAATCCTTTAATGACATTCAAGTACACGTACGGCTCGGTATCATTCAATTGAACCAAATGCAATTCAATAGCAAATTCCAACGTTATCACTTCACTTCTTTGGATAATAAGCGTTCTTAATAAGTGTAAACCATGGGCACGGATAGGAACCAATGGATCGTTTAAACTCATAATGGCCCTTTTGAGTGTCATTTCATCTATATCTTTCTTAGAAGTAGAGAAATCATTGTCACCATTAAGTAAGAACTCTATTCTATCTTGTAATGCTTTAGCTGAACTCTTTGTAATTGAAGAAAGTTCCAATCCACTCAACCTACTCAAGTTATCTTGGATCTTGCGCAAAGTTGAAATACTCTTTTCATCTAATTGTAATTCCGATTCCGAAAGAATTGCAGACAACAACTCAAGAACACTTGGTAAAGATTGTTGTAAAAGGTCATCATCATCATCTTCATCATCAGAATCAACTTCCTCTGGAGATTCATCAAACTTTTTCAGTTGCAAGAATTGCAACAACACATCGAGCATTTCTTGAGGTGTTCTTGCAAGTGTATCAATAAACTTTGTACCAATCTTTTCTAAAACTTGGAGATCAACAAGTTTAATGAAGGGGTTTTCTTCAATGACATTCTCATTATTAAGCCATCTTTCGAGAAGACTCACAAACAATCCTTGAATCAAATCATCATCAAGATTTGTGAGTAATTCAACGAAGTAGTTTGCGCCTTTATCCAACTTTTCGAGGAACTGATGCATTCTGACTTCTTTTGAATCAGATTCAATCTTTACCAGACGAGAGCTGATTTGTAATAAACCATTTGAACCAAACTCAAAGTACCAATTGGAGTCTTCCCAGAGCAAGTTCTTTGAAATACTATCAAGAAGCTCACCAGCAGATGAACCCACAATCGTAAAAAAGCTAACCAATATATCTTGAGATATTTGGGTTTGCTTTCCATTTGCTTTCAAGAAAACATAATATGACCAGAGTGGTAATAAGATTGGTTCGATCAAAAATTGCGTCAAATCGGGCAGCAAGTTATTTTGAGTCAAAGAAATCAAAACATTAATGTTGTTATTTAATTGTGCTTCCGATACCAATATTCCCTGTTTGTTGTCTGGATTAAAGTTTTGCCAGATACTCTTTGCAAAGAAATCTCTCACAATTAGTTTATTCTTCATCCATAATTGTTCTATTATGTGACCGACACAGGTGGTAATGACGGATTTATTGATATCCACAAGTAAATCGTAGCATTTATTACCGATATTGGTAAAGTACTCAACTGTGGGAATTTCCTTAGGCTTGGATAATACTATCGAAGAAACATGGTCAAACTTCTCTATGTTGATTTCTTCATTTTCTCTCATTCCCAAGACGTATTCAATCAAACTGGAAAGCCCGTCCTGAGTGGTGAATGGAAGCATTTTAAGCCTGCTCATCACAGCCAGTTTAAACTGTACCGCATGTTTGGATGAACCAGGAGATGCTATTAATAAAGAATAGATTTGGTACAACTCAAATGTCTCTGGGATTTGGGAGACTTGATCTAAATTGACATCTTTATCGTTGAAGATGGAAACCAAAGCAATTGAAATAGTTAGGAAATCAGTATAACCAGTACCTTTAATCAACAAACCTTTAACGTCCGACTCTATACGGAAAACCTTTAAAAGCTTTTCATACACCAATTTTAAAAGTTCATGCGAACCTTCATTAACATGGACAATCTGTAATTGATTCTTTGTACCAAAGTCCTTCAAATTTCTCTTTGCAATCGAAATACCAATCTTATATTTGTCTAGCACAGGGTAAACACCGTGTATGATGATCAAGTTAACTAGCTTACTAAACGTTTTTATGTCATGCAAAGAGATCTTAATAAGATTGCCATCTTGATGAGTGGACTCTTCAGATAACTTCTGGATCTGAATCAACTGTTCCAACAACTGCTCCACCAAGGTGCGCCGATCATTAACACCAAATCTCAGCAGAAGCACTTCAACGGTCAACTCATTGTAAGTGCCCAGCACCTTTGATTCGAGGTCATGGAAGAGAATATCAATTGGTTTAGTACCCACATGTTGAAGCTCGTTCAACCCACGACGTTCAGGGTATACATCCTTAGCTTCCCGCTTGACCACTACGTTCTTCTTTCGGGGTTCGAAAGGGTTCTTGGTTGCCTTCGAAGTTGACATGCTCCTTTATATACAGTCCCGAAATCGATGTAACTCTTTTTTTTTTTTTGAAAATTACAAGAGAGCAGAGATGAGCACCGAAATATATAAGTTGACCGAAGATGAGATGGAGATGATCATGTATGATGCTAGAGAGGGGGACTTACAAACATTAAAAGACGTTTTCGAAGAAATCGGAGCCAAAACGTTAACTGTCATTAAAGATAGCACTTCGTTATCTACTCCGATTCATATGGCAGCAGCCAACGGACATCTCGAAGTTGTCAAGTACTTGTTGTCTATAGTAAACAAGGAAGATGCTGCAGAATTGGTGGCTAGACCAAACGAATCTGGTAACACACCATTGCACTGGGCAGCACTTAGTGGACACTTAGATATTGTTGAATTGTTGTGCACAGAATATAGCGCCGATCCATTCTTAAAGAACAAGGCCGGACACGATACCTTTTTTGAAGCTGAAAATAACGACAAAGAACTCGTGGAAACATGGCTTTTGAAGCATTTTGCTATTGAAGATGGTTACAAGATCTCTACAGAGGAATCCGGAAGTGGTGAAGATGTACAAACCAAAATCACCTTTACCCCAGGTAATGAAAGTAAAGAAGCTGATGATAGAGCTAGAGAGGCTAAAGAATTGGAAGAAAAGAAGAAGAATGATGAATTGAGTGAAAAGACTGAGAAGTTGTCTATATAGGATAGGAAGACTGGAGTCTTCTAGAATGTATGCATAGTTACGTTGCGTGACTCTACTTTCCATATCTTGTAGTGCCCTTACCAAACTGGTGAACATAATGAGTTGAAAAAAAATTTTTAAAACTCCACCAAAGCAATGTCTGATTTAGGATTTGATCCCTCGTTGAAGAAGAAAAAGAAGAAGCCAACCAAGGCTGAAGAAGGAGGCGAAGAGACCGTCGAGGTTGCCACCGAAGGTGTAGATGACATGTTTTCAGGCATGAAGAAGAAGAAAAAGTCCAAAAAGGAAGGCGAAGACAAAGCAGAAAGTGTGGGTGATGATTTGACCAGCGCGTTAGGAGACCTTTCGATCAAAAAGAAGAAGAAAAAGTCCACTAAGAACCTGGACGCCACTGACTTTGAGGCCCAGTTGGAAAAGGCCGGTATTGAAGAAGTTGACGAGTCAGCTTCTGCTGCATTGACAAACACTTCGAGTGATTCACAACCTGCAGGCGGTTTACCATACGAAGACTTGTTGTCACGTTTTTTCACAATCTTGAAGGAAAACAACCCAGAATTGGCTGGAGACAGAAAGGGTCCAAAGTTCCGTATTCCTCCTCCAGTCTGTCAAAGAGAAGGTTCCAAAAAGACATTGTTCTCAAACGTCCAAGAAATCGCTACAGTATTACAAAGAAGTCCCGAACACTTGATACAGTTCTTGTTTGCCGAATTGGGTACTTCTGGTTCCATCGATGGTGAAAAGAGATTGGTCTTGAAGGGTAAGTTCCAACCAAAGCAAATGGAGTCGGTCTTGAGAAGATACATTATTGAGTACGTATCTTGTAAGACTTGTAAGTCTATGAATACTGAGTTGAAGAGAGAATCAGCTAACAGATTGCATTTCTTGAGTTGTAAGGCTTGTGGTTCCACCAGATCTGTTTCTTCCATTAAGACTGGTTTCCAAGCCCAAGTTGGTAAGAGAAAGAGAATGTAAGTTAAATAGCTTACCGGTGTATAATACATTTCTAAATATCTAACTTTTCTATTAATTTCCGTAATGGCGAGCACCACGAAGTTATTCCATCATGCACCATCATGTACTGTAATACACTATCCAAGATTTCTCGTCTCTTAGTGTTATCTTTTGTCAATTCAATCACTTTTTCGATTGTTTCATTCAAAAATTCAGCATGTTCACCTGAAAGTCCTTCAGTTTTCAATAGTTTGCTTTTGTAGTGTTCAAACTCGCGAGCCGGCAATAATGTTGGGAAACTGAAAAACGTGTCAAGGTTCGTTTTTAAATCATTGCTTGACTCTTCTTCCTTCTTTTCACTGGCGCTAGATACACTTCTTCTCGTTAACATCACTGGTGGACAATCATTCCATCCAGGAATCCCAGGCCCTCCATTTTGATACTTTGTCATTGTTTTTTTTTCTGATTCCAGAATTGTGAAGAACTCCAGGGTCTTAAGTTGATCTGATATGTACTAATTCCACTAACATCTAACAAGAACTGATATCACTAGTGACTGATATGACTGATTAGTATATATGATATCCAGTTCGAAAAAACCAACACTCCTAACCCGATTGCGCAAGCATCTGGAGATGCAAAAGGTTCCTTTGGTTGTAGTAAATCCATCTCCGTTGCAAATAATCCTAAACCAACCACCAAGTAAACCACATTGACTGTAGAAACTGCAAATGAAAAGATGTTGACAAACCCATGATTTATACTTTTAGTGTATCCTAACGGAATTCCCGCAAATAAGGCAATTGCAAATATGGTCACTAGTCCTAAAACTTTGAATATAAAGAAGAGATACTTATCAAATTGGTATATCTTCTTGAATGCTTTGGTCATGTTGGTTGCTCCCTAATACTTATTTTTATGAAATCACCTGACACGAAATTTATTGATGGCGTTTTCCAGAGGAGTGCTATCGGATGAGCAGAGGAAGAGAATCGTATGTACGGACGGAGTTTCATAGAAGTTACTAACAATCAGGATGAGAATAGAAAACGGGCTTTAGAAAGGTTGAATAAGAACAGGCCTAAACCTGCAGATTCAAGACCCCAGCCAATTAATAAACCAGTTGTAGAAGTAAACAGTGGAAACCCGCAGGTTATCGATGGTTCTACAATCAAGATTAGTTCTTCTTTTGTAGGAGAAGAAAAAAGACGCAAGATTACTCTTACAGAAGAGCAGTTGGCCCGAATAGAAAGAAATCGACTCCGGGCCTTAGAAATCCAAAAGAAAAAGGCAGAAACTAAAGATACATCTCAAGCTCCCAGACAACCCACAAAGTTGGCTGACGGAACAATAGACATTATAGCTGTAGGGGATAATGTCAGATTAAACAATAATGCAGAACTGGTTGTGATTTCCAAGTTTGTGCCTCCTCCAATTCGAAGACAAGATTATATTGAGTTTGATTTTGCAACGATGGAAGATTCCCGGGGTGGATTTATCGGGGAACACCAAGAAGAAGAACAGGAAGCTCCAAAACGGCTAGTCAAAGAAGATGCGCCTCCAATGGATATCGATAACGCACCAAAGTGCATCGAGTGCAAATCAATCGAATTAGACATGAACATATTCAAAAATTTTAACCAGGTTCGTGTGTGTCGGAAATGTGCAAAGAACATTCCCGAGAAATATTCTTTATTAACAAAGACAGAGTGTAAAGAGGATTATTTCTTAACAGACCCTGAACTTAAAGATGAAACATTATTGCCCAGAATAGAAAAGCCAAACCCCCATGGGTACTCCAAGATGTTATTGTTTCTACGCTTGCAAGTGGAAGAGTATGCTTGGAAAAAATGGGGTTCTGCGGAAGGTCTTGATAAAGAGTGGGAAAGAAGAGAAGCCATGAAAATGAAACGGCGTGATAAAAAGTATAATGATCTGTTGAAAGAAATGAGACGGAAAACAAGAGCTGAAGAATACACAAGAAAATTAAGAGATGGTGTTGGTTTAGGTGAAAGACATGTACATGATTGGGCCCCGGGGATCCTGATACCTGGGGAACCTAATATGATTAAAAAGCGTTGTATAGATTGTGGGGTAGAAACTGAAGAATATGTGTTTGGGTGAAAGTTATGAATTTGTTTTAGTATAGTTTTATGGTGTAGGATAATTGATAGAGAATAAATGATAAGAAGGGCTTACATAGAGGGCTACCATTGAGGATTACTGTAGAGGGCTACTATAGAGGTGGCTATACTTTATGTAATTACTTATTCATTCATAAGGCTATAATTAGTGGTAGCGCTCGAAGCTTCCATAAACTTCCACCAAGTTCTGAAAAGTTCGACATTTTGCTTTTTTTACAACGTAGTGAGTGAGTGTGTGCACTGGAAAAATTATATATAAGTAGTTTGTCCCTTGACGAAATTTTTTTTCAACAGTACTTAATTTAAAATGTCTGAAGCTAAAGTTGAAACCCATGAGTTCACTGCTGAGATCTCTCAGTTGATGTCCTTGATCATCAACACCGTCTACTCTAACAAGGAGATTTTCTTGAGAGAATTGATTTCCAACGCCTCCGATGCCTTGGACAAGATTAGATACGAAGCCTTGTCCGATCCATCCAAGTTGGACTCTGAACCAGAATTCTACATCAGAATTACTCCAAAGGCTGATGGTAAGATTTTGGAAATCAGAGACACCGGTATTGGTATGACCAAGTCCGATTTGGTTAAGAACTTGGGTACCATTGCTAAGTCTGGTACCAAGTCCTTTATGGAAGCTTTGTCTGCTGGTGCTGATGTTTCCATGATTGGTCAATTCGGTGTTGGTTTCTACGCTTTGTTCTTGGTTGCTGACCACGTTCAAGTTATCTCTAAGCACAATGATGACGAACAATACATCTGGGAATCCAACGCTGGTGGTAAGTACACTGTCACCTTGGACGAAACCAACGAAAAGTTGGGCCGTGGTACCATCTTGAGATTGTTCATGAAGGAAGATCAATTGGAATACTTGGAAGAAAAGAAGATTAAGGAGATTGTCAAGAAGCACTCTGAATTCGTTTCTTACCCAATTCAATTGGTTGTCACCAAGGACGTCGAAAAGGAAGTTCCAGTTGAAGATGAAGAAGAAGCTTCTGCTGAAGATGACAAGAAGCCAAAGTTGGAAGAAGTTGAAGATGAAGATGCTGAAAAGAAGCCAAAGACCAAGAAGGTTACTGAAACTGTTACTGAAAACGAAGAATTGAACAAGACCAAGCCTTTGTGGACCAGAACTCCTTCTGACGTCACCCAAGATGAATACAATGCTTTCTACAAGTCCATCTCTAACGACTGGGAAGACCCATTGGCTGTCAAGCACTTCTCCGTTGAAGGTCAATTGGAATTCAGAGCCATTTTGTTCGTTCCAAAGAGAGCTCCATTCGATGCCTTCGAATCCAAGAAGAAGAAGAACAACATCAAGTTGTACGTTCGTCGTGTTTTCATTACCGATGATGCCGAAGAATTGATTCCTGAATGGTTGTCCTTTGTTAAGGGTGTCGTCGACTCTGAAGACTTGCCATTGAACTTGTCCAGAGAAATGTTGCAACAAAACAAGATCTTGAAGGTTATCAAGAAGAACATTGTCAAGAAGTTGATCGAAACCTTCAACGAAATCGCTGAAGATGCTGAACAATTTGACAAGTTCTACACTGCTTTCTCCAAGAACATCAAGTTGGGTATCCACGAAGACCAACAAAACAGAACTGCTTTGTCCAAGTTGTTGAGATACAACTCTACCAAGTCTACTGAAGAATTGACTTCTCTTTCTGACTACGTTACCAGAATGCCTGAACACCAAAAGAACATCTACTACATTACTGGTGAATCCATCAAGGCTGTTGAAAAGTCTCCATTCTTGGAAGTCTTGAAGGCTAAGAAGTTCGAAGTCTTGTTCTTGGTTGACCCAATCGATGAGTACGCCATGACTCAATTGAAGGAATTCGAAGACAAGAAGTTGGTTGACATCACCAAGGACTTTGAAATCGAAGAAAGTGAAGAAGAAAAGGCCGACAGAGAAAAGACCGTTGCTGAGTTCGAAGGTTTGACCAAGGCTTTGAAGGAGATCTTGGGTGACCAAGTCGAAAAGGTTGTCGTTTCCCAAATGTTGGTTGACGCCCCAGCCACCATCAGAACTGGTCAATTCGGTTGGTCCGCTAACATGGAAAGAATCATGAAGGCTCAAGCTTTGAGAGACACCACCATGTCCTCTTACATGTCCTCCAAGAAGACTTTTGAAATCTCTCCAAAGTCTCCTATCATTAGAGAATTGAAGAAGAAGGTTGAAGCTGATGGTGCTGAAGACAAGACCGTCAAGGACTTGACCACCTTGTTGTACGAAACCGCCTTGTTGACTTCTGGTTTCTCCTTGGAAGAACCTTCTTCTTTCGCTGGTAGAATCAACAGATTGATCTCCTTGGGTTTGAACATCGATGAAGAAGAAGAAGTTGAAGAAATCGGTACCACCACC
This sequence comes from [Candida] smagusa, assembly GCA_030566775.1. Taxonomy (NCBI): domain Eukaryota; kingdom Fungi; phylum Ascomycota; class Pichiomycetes; order Serinales; family Debaryomycetaceae; genus Kodamaea; species [Candida] smagusa. The sequence continues at coordinate 581,632 of JAKUAW010000010.1, read as the reverse complement.
GCCTCCACTGACGCCGCCGTCGAATCCGCCATGGAAGAAGTTGACTAAACGAAATTGATGCCTTTTAATATTTATTTTAATTTCTTATGTGTGTTTGTATATAAATAAACTATAGGTTTATGACATTGTAGAAGTGTGGAAAGCTGTCTATTATGATGTTGCTAATGCATTATAAAAAATAGTTATGGTTATGCAATTCGTGATGAAATTTAGAAACTTATTTTTTTCCTTCAAATCGCGATGTGGGGTTACTTATTCCTTCGGCTTTCAATGGACTTAACTCTAGGGATTGTAGCCCACGTTTCAACCCCCCGGTCTATATAACACTCTCTTATACTCAATTGTTATTGTTTACTGCAAAAAAATTCATAGAATTAAGCGATTTTTTTCACGTGCTAAACTGAATCATTGAAAATATCGAAAAAGCCCAACATCTTCACTTTTGCTACAAACATCTGAAAAACTTTAGACAGGGACAGTGTCAACCTCCAAAACATATCAACAGTATAGAAATGGGTATCTTCATTCCAGCTAATAAAATAGAACACTTGAGGTTGTACAAGTATTCGTCTGAGGACCATTCCATCATCTCCAAGTACATCTTGAAGCGTTGGTGGAACTTCTTTGTGCAAATCTTCCCTCTTTCAATGGCTCCAAATGTGGTGACGTTGTTGGGATTGGTTTTCATCTTGTTCAATTTGGCCGTGGTGTTCTACTATGACCCATACCTTGATACCACCCAACCAACGTGGTGTTACTTTTTCTATGCGTTTGGTTTATTCATGTACCAAACGTTTGATGGCTGTGATGGGGCGCATGCTAGAAGAACTGGCCAAAGTGGTCCATTGGGTGAGTTGTTTGACCACTCAATCGATGCCATCAACACCAGTTTGGGTGCTCTTGTGTTTGCATCTGTCTTCAAAATGGGTTACGGTGGATTGTTGATGTTGTCTCAATTCGCTTCTGTTTGTAACTTTTACACTTCCACCTGGGAAGAATACCACACCCACACATTGTACTTGTCTGAATTTAGTGGTCCTGTCGAGGGAATGTTGATGATCTGCGCTCTCTACATTGTTACCGGGATTCTTGGTCCTGATATCTGGAATGTGAAGATCCTCGAATTAAACTTGGCTTCTATTGGATACGATGAAACTTATGAGGTCTCATCCTCCATTTTCTACGTGGTTGTCGGCTTGGCCTCTTTGTACTTTAACATTATCTCGGCCATGAGAAACGTTAACACCTATTACGAGAAATTGAACCCAAGAGACCCAGAAAAGGCAAAGATTCAAGTTGACAACGCTCACAAGGGTTTGGTTCCTTTCTTTGGTTACTACGGTGCCATCATCTTGTTTGCTTGGTTCTTCCCAGAAGTAATTTCTGACCACGGTTTAGCCTTGGTTCTCTCCATTGGTTGTACCATTGCTTTCTGTGTTGGTAGAATTATCTTGGCCCACTTGACCCACCAATCCTTTCCTTTCTTCCAAGTCCCAATGTTGGTTCCTATTGCCCAATTGCTCATCTCCAAATTCTTAATCGATATTTATGGTTACGATTATGATAAAGTGTTATTTGCTATTTGTTGGTTAGGTCTTGGTCTTACTCTTGGGATTCATAGTGTTTTCGTCACAGAAATCATTTACGAAATTACCACTTATTTGGATATCTACGCCTTGTCTATCAAGCACAAGAAGGCATAGTTGGTTTTTTTTATTCTCAGTGCACAATTATAATCTCTTAGAACGTTACATGTCAAAATAAATGTTCTTATTTATTGTTACCCATACTCTCTTGAGCACTATATATGTACAAGTTAGATTAGGAAGACTTTTCTTCTTCAACACCAGTAGCCAAAACATCTTGTCCACCTTGTTGCAAAGGAAATTGGTTTTCCATTTCTTTCAACTGAGTTTCAGCAATAATGGCCAAACTCAATGGAACACCCAATAATAAAACAGATGTAGTCAAGGTCCACAAAAGACCCCCAGTGTTCTTCAATCCGCTGGAAACATATGATTCAACAGTCTTAGACAAGCTAACAAGTTGTTGTCTTTGGTCTGGTGCAATTATATCCTTCAAGGCAACAATTCTGTCGTAGATAGTTTCGTTTTCAAAGTCTTCGTCATCTTCGAGATCAGAGTCGCTTTCGCTTTCTTCACTTTCACTCAAAGTGGCAGCAGTGCTTCCGTTTTCTGGAACTTCAGCAAAGCTGTTGTTGGTTTCGTCGTCAATCTGTGTTAATTTAACCATTGTAATGATATTCGATGAAGTGTGAAAAAAAAAGTTTGTCATGTAAAATGGTTGGTGCACGATACCAAATTACCAATAACGAACAAAGTGAATTACGAGTTATGAGGTATTAAATCAATTCAATACCATGCTAGTATGATTAAATATATATCGTGAAATTATCATTCATAAAATATACTTATAAACTACAATTGTATGATCTAGCTCTTTATTAGATATTTTTACTAGTCAGTATCTGATCTTATAGAGTATACTCTATTATGCTAATATAAATCACCTTCAATGGTTTCTCCATTCAAACTAAGTGAAGGAATCTCAACTTCAGTATCGATTTTATATCCCATAGAAGCCATCTCTTCTGGGTATCTTCTAAGATTGTAGAATTGAAGCAAAGCTCTCAATGCAATCTCTTGGTCATAGGAATTACTAAAATCGGTTTCAAGATCCTTACCACTAAGCCAACTATCTTTCAAAGAAAGATCCAAGTTTAAGTAGATATGGGATATCAAATCCATATTAACTGACTTCCATTTGCGGCCTTGGTATGGAATCAACTTCTTCAAGGCTTTAAGAATTGGGCTTGTGAATGACTTGTTATCATAGTTGATGATGATCATCTTGAATAATTCAGAAGGTTTCAATTCGTTTAACGTGAATATTCTTTGAGTGAAGTCCTTGATAAGTAACTTATTGGTCACTTGTAAAAGGTTGGAGAGAATAAAACAAAAGTTCTCGTTATACTTGGTGATGTACGTGTTGTTGATGTTATCCTTATCAATCACCTTTGGAAGTTGCAGAAAAAACTCGGTATTGATTAACTTGTAAACGTATTTGTCGGGGAAGCTTTGAAGACAGTTGTTGAAGAAATCAAACTTTGGTAAAACAATCTTGGGATTCATGAGTTTATTCTGGTTAATCAACACTTCATACTCGGATAAATGATCTTCTCCGTCGTCTGAAAAGGTGTGCTCATCAAGCTTGTCGTTCGATTCGGTATTGTCATTGGTCATTTTCTGCAAGTTGGGGTTGTTAAAACTTCTACTGATGAAATCCAAGGTTACCGAAAGAAACTGTTGGTCAAAGAGAATCGAAGAAAAGTAGTAGTACTTTAAAACATGGTTGGCTTTGAACCACCGTAACAACATAATCAAAATACTACTACTGGCCTTCAATGTCAACTCTTTGGCATTCACAACTTCCAACTGCAGCATCAATACAAACTCTACCTTTTTCCTGACATCTTCTCTGCCATTGGTTCCCAAGCTTCCCGAACTATTGGCAAATAACGAAGTCTCCGAGTTTAATTCAAGTTCTGGAAAATTCAAATTATAATCCAAACGATTCATTTTGATGGTCTCGATTAACACTTGAACAAACGTAAAGAATCTAGCAAGATTGTTTTTATAAAACTTTTCCACAAATAACAACGACTTGATGCATGATTTCTTAGACGGATACTTGGTGTACAATTCTTCATTGTAGTCGAACTCCTCGGAAGAATATTTATCTGAATCCTCATATTCATCGGACAACCCTCTTTCTTGTCTCATGAATTTCACACGTTCATTCCATAACCGCTTTAATGAGTAACTCTCATAGATACTGTTACTAAGAATCGTGTCAGCTTCTTCGATTGCAGACGGAATCTTCATTTGGTTGGAGTTCAATGCATCTCCGATGCTTTCCGACGATGTTGGGTACAAGAACGGCATCGATTGGTTCACCTGGAACGATCTTCTAATCTTCTCACCTCCTGTCATATAATCGGAAGGCGCCAAAGTGGGAGATGGCACGGGAGTCGCCATGTGCACGGGCTGCACAGGCAATTGACTGAGAACTGAATGCGACTTGTTAGTCTTAGGAGTCTCAATCAAGTTCAGAAGTGAATTGGTTTGTGTAGTCATCGACATACACTCGTTGAAATGCTTCAAATTGGTCACGGCCTCCTCTGTTTTCTTCAAATTTGGATCGTTAAACAACGGATACTTATCTATAATATCTTCTCTAAACGCAAAGTAATCAACTGGAGAACATGTCAACTTGTTATCAGGTAAATCTTTACCCTTTTTGTTTTTAACATCATGCAATGTAGTCAAGAACTCATCGCACGCTTCCAAGTGCTCTGAAGTACCCATCTGTAACAATATCAATTTCCAGATTAAAACAATAATATTTCTAATTCTGTATGATGATGTTGGGTACCATTTACTATGCTCAATGAATTCAATAAACTTGGACAATAAATCAGTTTCATCTAGAATCTTATCAAAGCTGTCGGACATTTCGGTCATCGAAACACACACCAAAAAGTAGACGAGTGTCAACACTCTAAAGTAATTCGCCTCGGCGGTTTTATTCACAGGTTTTTCTAAATGCTTTTTATCAATTTGTATTCTTTGATCAATAAAATTAATCAATAACTTACAAAGATGTACCATGAAATCAGCAGATTTTAGTAACACTTTGCAGTTTTGAATGATCTGATATACTTGCTCAGTTTTGTCGTATTTTCCCTTGTATTCACCAAATGAATAGTAGATCAAAACCTTTAATGAGGTTGTGAATGACAAATTGGAATGCAGAAGAGTGGCGTGAGATCTGACATCATCAATATTACTCCTAATAAACATCTGTGTATTCTCTTGATCATTTAACGAATTGAACAAGTCAGGTAACATCTCTAACGGCCCCACAATATCCAAATCATTGTAGGTGAACCACTCGGCTAATTCTTCTTCTAAGTCCAATACATCCTTATATTCATACTCTAGATGAAACTTGTTGATGAGAAAGTTGTAATTGGATCCAAACTGATCTTGAGTAAAGTCATAGTTGTCTTTATCCCCTTGATTCGTCTTGATCTGTTCTGCTCTTTGGTTTAACTTCTTTTGGAACGTTTCATCCAATGACGTCTCCTCCAACTCCCGTTGCGTCTCGGCATCCGGATGGTCTATGATCTGGTCCTCAAGCTTATCTATCAGTATAAGCTCTTCTACGTTTTCTGCCATCTGCCTAATTTTGTTTTGATATTTTTCTGTAATGAGCGAACCTTTGTGTATTAACTAATCCCAAATCAATTCGATCCATTCGAAGAGTTTGACTCCTCGGTGTTTCGTGCCCTTAAACCCATCAATCTGTTCCCACGGAAACTTGCTCTGCCCAAAGAGGTTGTTAAACCAAAAGTAACACCAATTGAACGTAATTCGGAGATCCATACTACTCTCAACTAGAATATGCTGCAAAGGGTATAAATACACATAGTTGTCGATGACTTTGATGGTGCATTCAGTTGTTAAAACCTTGTATATATCTTTGAGTTTAACGCCATCCTCCCTGGAACGTAATCTCATATACATCTGGATAGTAAAATCAAGTCTGTTCAAATCATTGACTCCCTCGAAGCGGATTACTGCCAACCTCATCAATTTAGGATTAACATCTTTCCGAGATAATAGAAAGTCGTTCCAATATTGTAAATACCTCAATTGGGAAATGGTAGACACACCATCACCTGTAAATCGCCTCATTCGCTTACTGGTGAACAATCCAAGTGCTTCCTTCTTATCAAACACTCCTTTGTTTTCAATGAACTGCTTGTACATGTGGTATGCACAGAAGATTGTTCCAGATCTACCTTTACCTGCATTACAATGAATCACTGCAACGTTTTTTGGAGATTGTGTCAAGAAGTCATCCAATTCCTTGACAATAGCTAATAATACGAGGAATGGTGGGACTTGATGATCTGGAAACGGATGATATCTGATTCTTTCGTTGATTGTAAATCTACGAGTCCCCTCATACTGAGGTTTTAACCTCCATACTTTCCAATCATCAATCATTCCACTTTTCCGCTTACCTTCCAACATATCAATGCACGATTCCTTCAGGGTCCACCCGATGCTTTGAGGGTCCGAACAAACAATCACCTGCGGTAATACAAATGTGATGTCATATTCTTGTTGATTATTTGCATCATATGTTGTATTCATTGCCATCAGTTTTAACATGGCTGCAAAAATGTAAAAAAAAAGTGGATATTGTTTCGTCAAAGTTTTCAAATGGTTATCATCAAAGGAGCTTTATATTGTGAGATTAACTTTAAAATGTCATTCTGATGTGATACTTCTTCATTCAATTGTTTCTTTAATCAAATTGTATTTATTAAAGATCTTATACTTTGAAAATGATGCCACTCATAACTCGTATACTCAGTAACTAGGTCATGAATTCACAACTCGTAAACTCACTATAAGCTAGTTCATTTTCTGCAAACAAACTCACTTCGTTCGTTCGTTTCCTACAATAGCTAACGTAACAGGTTAAAATATATACAATCGGTTAAATAATGAATTACTGCAATCCATTCATGAGCTCAATAATCTTAGCACTCAATACTGGATCATTTCTGATTCTCTTTTGCATCTTGGTGGCCTCAGCAAAAGAAATAGCTTGAACCTTTTCGTCAAAGGTTCTGTTAAGGTCACAAGCTTCCTCAAACAAAGCAGTGGCTTCGTCGAGTTCTTCCTTTTGCAACTTAATTTGAGCCAAGGAGAGTCTAGCAGTGTCGGATCTTGGGTCCAAAGCACAAGCCTTTATCAACAAGTCTTCAGCTTCGTTCATGTTTTCCAATGATTCTCTAGAAATACAGGTGGCCTTGTTAACCAATGGCATACATCCAACAGAAAAGGTTGGTAATCTTTCTTGCAAAGTAGCAGAAATATCAAACTGCATACATGCACCCTTGATATCTCCCATATCAGCCAAAATTTCACCATAGTAGTTTGGAACTTCGGAAGAAGTTGGGAACTTTTCCTTAGCCTTTCTGAATCTATCAGTACTTTCTTCAAGCAAGCCGTTCTTGTAGGCAATACAAGCCAATTGGATGTATGCGTACACGTTGTTAGGGTTCAAGTCCTTGGTGGTGTTGAAACTTTCTTCGGCAAGCTTGTAGGCACCGGTCAAGTAGTACAATTGACCCAAGTGGTAGTAGATGTCAGCAGAAGATGGGTCCATTTTCTTAGCCACGTTGAAGTCGTTAATAGAGTCGTCAAAAGAGTGGTTGTCAGCATTTATCAAAGCTCTGAACACATACGAGCTTGCTCTTGGCTTCAATTCAATAGCTCTCTTAATGGCATCCGAAGCTTCTTGTTGTTCGTTCTTCAAGAAGAGGAAAGCGGCGTAGTACTCCAAAGCAATAACAGCAATAACCACATCGTCAGAGTCAGAAGTAAGAGATTCAACGTTAAATGCCTTCACAGCTTGGTTGAAGCTAGAATCAGCATCATCATAACCTTCGATGGTTTGCTTGCTAAGAGCTTGTAAACCGTCGTAAACATACTTCTTGGCTCCAGTCGAGTTCTCGTCAATACCTTCTGGGTTGGTGTCCAAAACAAAGGCACCAAAGAATGAGTTCATGGTACTGGCTGATGGCAATCTGGCAACCTTAGGCTTGGATTCAACAATCTTGATAGAGTGCTTCTTCAAAACTCTTTCCAAAACGGCTTCCACAGACTTGTTGCTGAAACCTCCGTAGATGGTCAAAGCAGTCAAGTCAAACATAGCATCTTCGTATTGTTCGAGAATTTCATAAGAGGTGGCACGACGCAAAATACACTTGGTATAGTCTGGCTTCAACTTAATAGCATCAGTGGTGTCCTTGATAACGTTTTCGTGGTCATTCAAAGCAGCGTAGCATGCTGATCTGTTGGAGTAGAAAATAGGATCTTGCTTCAACTTCAATGCAGCAGTGTAGAAAGCAATGGCTTCTTCGTGCTTCTTGGCCTTGTACACGTTGTTACCGTCCTCCTTCAAAGCTAAGGACCATTCTTCTTTTTGGCTCTCGCTTAAAGTAGCAACCAACTCATCACTAATGTCTGGCAAACCCGCAGCATCAACTGGGTAGATAGCCTCTTTTTTTTCTTCAGCCTTCGCCTCGGTATCTTCGGTCTTCTTGTTCTTCTTCTTGTTCTTCTTCTTCTTCTTGGAACCTTCTGCACCTTCTGTCTTTGTTTCCTTGGTTGCGTCTTCACTTGATTCGGCTCCGCTGCTGCCACCCTGGCTGTTCACATAGATATAGTATGCAAGCCCGGCAGCTGAAAGACCGGCCGCCACACTGACGGCGATCGCAACAACCTTGTTCTTAGCCAAGAAGTTGTTGGTATCAATAGACATTACGATTTTTTTTTTCGTTTGCCTTCTTTTTTTCGCTTTTTTTTCTTTGTGAATTTTAAGTGGACGAACTACGAATTACGAACACTACCAACACTACCAACAGTACGATCACTACGAACTAAATGAGTAGTGTGAGTCTTTAACTAAGTTTAAATTATAAAAAATTCTACTCATTAGTAAGATAAAATTATCAAAACTAACTATGAGACATCATTCTCATTAGTAAAGCCCTTAACTTTTAGATTTCATTCGTATTATATAGTCATACACAATGGATGTAATTGAGTGGTATTGTACATTTTCAGAATATTACTAATACGATCTGATGTTATTGATCTGAAATTTGATATGTTACATCAGAAATCATGTTATTTGTTATTTCTATTTTGACGTCTTCCATATTATATGTTATATTTGACGTTCTTCTATATTTAACATTCTTTTAACGTTCTTCTATATCACTTTCTATTTTGACATCATGCATGTTTGTAATGCTGGATTACTACACCCACATTATTATTTAGTTACTATTCTAAAATTCTATAAGTATAAGAGAAGTGATAATGCATATTGGGTATCACCCACTCCCTTCGCCTGGGTATTGGTCATTAAAACAACTCCTTTATAAACCGTATTCTGGCCCTCTGATGCTCACTCTTATCCTGAAAATTCTCCTCCCTAATAACATCATCATACGTAGGTAAAACCTTCTTATGACTCTCAGAATCAGAATCTTCAGGTGTATATAACCCACTATTAATAGCCAATTCTTTAGTGATCTTCAACCCACTCATAATCTTAACCTTCTTCAAAAGAAAACTCAAATACTGCACCTCGTCAGATTTCGAAGGACTCACAGCTCTGGAGGAAATCCCAATTTTAATCTGTACATCGTAAACTCTCTTAATATTGCATGTCAAAAAGGTAGGATTGATATCATTTGGAACAATGCAATTTTCAAAATACTTGGAAGGAATCTCCAATTCATATGACTCTTCAGTTCGCTTACAATCCTTCAAATCAAATTTGAGGTTATCAAACATGTTGTTGCAAATGGTGAATGTCTGTGTACGTTCAATATTCTCCAGTTTTGCTTCAGCCATAGCAGGCAAAGAATGCACACCGATTCTGGTTTTTGATATAAGCTTAACGTTCAAACTGCGCAAGTACAAAACACCCAAGCCATTCGAATCATCCGGACGGCCAAACTCTTTAAGGGTATATCTTGAAGGCTTCTTCGGTGATATCAAAAAGATCTTGAAAGCAGGTTTTCCCGACGGAGTCAATTGCAACGGGAACTGGTAGCGAACCTCTAACGCATACGGAACATCTATGGACTTGATCTCATAATAACTGGTATTTTCCTTTACCACCTTTTTCATAATCAGCTTCTTCTGGGGAATGTCCTTTTCGTAAACTGGTAAACTCAAGATATCAGCATCTTCTTTGCCCGAGATACCGATGATTTCGGGGATTCGGTCGTGGAAAATCCCTTTTGCTCGTACGAATGCCTCCTCGTATGACTCGGTTCTTCGGTTCACTTGCGTCTGGTCTAAGGGCACAAAGATAAATGTATCAAATGCTCGGATGTTACTTTTAAACATGCTTGGTCTCGTAGCAGTGACTTTGATAAAGTATTGGACCGATGCAAAATTCTTGATTTCAAACGTAGGAGGCAACCGACTGCTGATATGATTTCCTTCTGACCAGTCTGTGTCGTCTGTCTCCATTCCTGCCAGCTGAACCGTCTTTACACATGCATTATTTAATGGAAGGGTGAATTTAAACGGATATGAGTAATTCCCTGCCGTCAACGTAAAGTCTCTGGCTTTACTTACTTTACGGATATTCTCTGGCGGAAATACTATTAAAGTATCGTACAATACCTTGTGAACATCGTGAACCACCTTGGCGTCTGTATCTTTTCTCCGTTGAATCCGTACCAAGAGCTCCGACCGGGCCACACCTTCAAGCTTGGCTTCGATCGATGAAAACGTTATCGTATCCGTCACACGAACGTTAACATGTCCACGAATGATATCATAGTTGGTAAAGGTGCCCGCACTTTCCGTCCGGTCTATCTCCACTTTAACTTCGGCCCCCATGCGTAACCTTCTACTGCAGATCTACAATCTAAAAAAAAATAACTAGATCTTCCAGAGTCAAATAATTAACCGATTACCACTTCCAAATAGGGAACTTCTCTCACTATGGCTATTGTGGCCCATAATCCTACTGCATCCCTACATCCTCCACTTCTTGGCCGGTCACGTGAAGTGTGCCCTTGGCCTCCTGCATACACAAACACAAACCTCCAACGGATCCCTCATTACATCAAATGTTTCGCTCATTAATTTCTCAGCAATTGAAAACTTCCCCCAGAGTATTTCTTCGTAACATGTCTGCCCCAGCTACTACTCAAATCGAAATCTTGCAACAAGGTGATGGAAAGACTTTCCCAAAGGTCGGTGACTTGGTCACCATCCACTACACCGGTACCTTGGAAAACGGTAAGAAGTTCGACTCTTCCCTTGACAGAGGTAAGCCTTTCCAATGTACCATTGGTGTTGGTCAAGTTATTAAGGGCTGGGACACTGCCATTCCAAAGTTGAGTGTTGGTACCAAGTCCAAGTTGACTATTCCAGGTCACGAAGCTTATGGTGAAAGAGGTTACCCAGGTTTGATTCCTCAAAACGCCACTTTGATCTTTGACGTTGAATTGCTTGCTGTTAACTAGGTTTATAGTGATGAATTTGTTTTTATAAAGTGTAGAGCAATTCACAACACAACGAACGAAGTGAGTTGTGAGTTGTGAGTCGTGGACTGTGAACAGTATTTTGTTGTATCTGTGAACAGTATTTCGTTGTATTTGTGAACAGTATTTTGTTGTGAAGAGTCCTACTTTGTTATGAAGGCTATTCATAATGATAGTACTTGTGAGAGTTGTCTAATTAATTCAATCCCTCAATGCTATTGTTTCCAATCATTAACGGTCGTTTTACATCTTACTCTTACTTCTTCGGAGCTTTTCATTACTCTGACATTTTCTCTGTATCATCGTAACATCCTCGCAAACTAACGTTCGCTCATTGTTATTCACCCTTTGTCCTTAAATACAACCGTCCATCTCTACTTACTACCCCCTCACTCACAGGCAACGTGGGCAACCCAACCTTATACTGAATATCAAATACCTTGAAAATAGGAAGCTCTGTTCCTGGATTGTCGGTCTCAACGCTAAACACCATCTTGTGTCTACTGAAAGGAAGCACAGGGAAGGCAGCCTGCTTTTCAGCAACAAGATTATGGCCAACTAAACGCCAATCACCCAAAACGAGTTCGGTAGTAAATGAAAAGATCCTTGGGGTGGGATTCTCCAAAACGTACTCCAATTTGAGGTTGTCTGCTTGCTCAACGTCAAATAACACTCTTGGATCAGATAACGGTAAAGTGATCTCCCAAGTTTTACTGGAGTATTCGTGTACATCCGATTCGCCGTTGCGCTTCCATTTTGCCTTGAAAGTGGTTCCGACCACCACATTCCGGTGCGTATACCCGCTCTTGCTTCTGGTGTAGAATAACTGGCTTGTTGGAGTGTCTTCGATTTTCCCCACAATGAGCTCTGTATTCCGCGAAACCAACTCAATCTCGCTGCTTACAACCTCTATGCCTTCAACCAACCGACTCACATCAATTTCGGCATTCCACACACGACTCACTATGGGCATGGTGGTTTCGTTGTCCTCCACAAAAAACACCGACGGCATGGAAAACTCTCCTTCGCGGTTTCTTGGGCTGATCACACAACTTGCTTCAAACGGCCGTTGGTAGAGTTTGAATGTGTAGGTGTTCAAGTCATAGACTAGCTCCTCGGTCTCTTCGACCACGCACTTGAACTCGATTTCGATTTCCTCGGCCTCCAACGATTTGTGTGATGGAGCGTGGATATTCACCTTCAAAAAGTGTTGCTTGGGGCCCACTTCTTCGAGAATGTCGAGTGGTTCGTCATCCTTCAATGCGTCCCAGTTCACACGGATCATATAGTCTTCGGCTCCGCTCAACACTTTCAGTGTTGCAGCAATCCGCAACTTCTTGTATTGTACTTTATCGTTCTTGAAATACTCCAAACTAACCGGAAGCGATACCTTCTCTCCGATAATGAAAAATTTGTGTTTGGTGTCAATATTAAAGTTCACTTTGGGTGGGAGAGCAGTTATGGTGATTTGGTTATTCATATCAAACCGCACCCGCTTTTGGTCATCTTTCAGATAGATGATACCATAGAAATCTTTAGTTGCAAGATCATCATAAACCTCTAACTTTTCGATTTTCACGTCCCCAATCTGTAAGATAGTTTTGGTTTGGATCCTATTAATTTCATACACCCCGGCACTGCTGAATTCATGTTTGATTTTGATAATTCTACTCAGATCAATGACCATGTTAGCACTGGATCCTTTCAATTCCACAATATCATTTTGAGGAAGATTACTATCATTATCAATAACAATTGTCTCGTTGCCATTTTTATCCTTGACATACACTTGCAATTGCTCAACCGCCACTTGAATCTTCTTCCCAGGAAAGTACTCCTGCAACACCTTTGTATTCAATATATTGTTAATAGTCAATTGAATAATACATTCATCAAAAACATGTGTTTCGCCTTCGGCTCCTGATAGTATCAAATTAATCCCCAAAATTGCACCCACATTGGCCTCGTCCAAGCTCAACAGCTTCAATTGGCTACTCAAATCCATGTCCTTGCCACCCAGCTTCTTCAAAAGCGACAATTTCAACGCACTAACTACCTGCTTTTCTGCATTGCCCGCCACCTTATAACACTCCAACAACCGCTCAAGAATGGAGACCTTCATTTGTTTCCACCCGTCAAGACCCGCCAAACTGAGCTCGTAATGTTCAATCGCCTTTTCCGAGTCGATTTGTTCATACTCAGATGCAATCATCCAATTGATATACAGAATCGAAGCCTCCGACGCTTTGATGATCCCCTTCTTCAAGAGCTCAACTACGTGCGTGCTGATTTCCTTGGCATCTCCATACTTCAGAAGATACGCATGCTCATTGAATTGGAAGTTTCCGCGACAATGCTTTAAAAACTCCGCAGCCTTGAGGTAGGTGGCAGAAGAATCACTCGGAACATTCACAATGAAGTTATCCATAAACTGGATACCACCCGAAAACCCAATACTTTTTCCCTTCTTTTTATTATCGGAAATGCTAAAAGAGGGCAGAATGGCTTCCATCAACTGAGCCAACCACTCATACTGAACAGATATCCAGTTGTCATTCTCTGAAATATTCTCTCTGGAAAAGTGAATCACATTTTCCAAGTGTGCACGGTGTTTTTTCAATGCAAGAGTCCCCATATCCAAGGAAATGTACCCTCGAACAATGTGAAACGCTATAATATCAAGCAACTGGCGAACTTGTACATACAACTTAAAATCATGGTCCGAAATATTCTCAATATTACGGAAACTCTCCCCCATAATATCTATCATGTTCTGGTAGCTTAGTTCAAGTAGTTTAATACTACTTTCCAAGTTGCGAGGGTTAATAAACTGGTGTATCACGCCCTGTTTTATCAAATTCCGGGTTTCCAAGAACTTGGGAGACATGGCGATCGACGTTTCAAGGTTCTCTGGAATGGCCGGAAAGTCATAGTACTTTTTATGACGATGCTTAATCTTAAATTCAATGCTTGTGTAGAAATCAGTGGCCATATACTTTAAATTAGAAAGCAAACTGGTTACCAAAAGCTCGGTTTCTTGTTCGATATTCTCCGCCTTGGCGTCCAAATTGACCAATCCTGTCAATCTGGCGAGATTCGTGAGACTTCTCATCCGCGCTACTCTCTCGTCGTTGGCCCCGCCGTCCTTCTCCGAAACCACTATCGCTATCAACTTAATGTTCAACACCTCATACTTACCTTTAAGTTCTTTAATCGCTGCAATTACAACATCATCGTCCTCGGTTCGGATATCAAATGTGTGCACAATAGTAAATGGGAACTGGTTTACGTACTTGTTGAACCACAAACCGTTCAAGATTCCGTTTGGAAAGAGCTCTGAATTCGGATTGAACGGAGACATGTTCACACTTGGATCCTTACTGATATACTTATCAACAAACTCGGTGGAATTGTAGTTAATCAAGTAACTTGTGTTCAGCATTCGGTTCTTCAAGATCGAGGGATCCCATATCTTGCCCGCAATGTTGAATTGATTAAAGTACATCTTAAGTTGTTTTGCAAGACCAGCATCGAACTCTTCCAGGATCTGTACACTGATTAACGGTGCCAACTGCTGGAAGTAGATGTCCTCGTAGTTCTCCATGATGTTTTGGATACGCTAATTTGAAAACGAGATCATGTCGTGAATGTCGTTACCAACACCCGACCATGCTTGATTAACAATGGTAGTACGTCTACAATGTGCTATATATACATGTTTTCCCGCCATGACATTACATTCCATTTCTTCTTTGTCTTTTATTTGTCTTTTATCATGTCTCATTCTCTTTGATAAAAATTAATTAGTCATGTCAGATCCCATCAACGCCAACCCCACGATTATCGATGTGTCCAAGCTCCCAACGAGACTCGACACCTTCGAGGCTGTTAGAGATAGAACAAATGAGCTTGCCAGAACGTTTGTATCCTTATCGTTGAACCAGATACCTACCGAACTTCCAGATTTGACTGATGACGAAGATGACGAAATAGATGCACAAGAGATCTTTGATCTTATATCCACCATATCCGACCCAGAGCATCCTTTAACCTTGGCACAACTTGCTGTGGTGAATTTGGTTGATATAACTGTTACAAATGGTAAAGATAAGCTGGACTTGAGTGAGGTTTTAATTAAGATTACGCCAACCATAACGCATTGTTCTTTAGCCACGTTGATTGGGTTGGGAATTCGGGTACGGTTGGAGAGGTGTTTACCTCCTAGATTTAGAATAAGGATTTTGATTAAGGAGGGTACTCATCAATCTGAGAATCAGGTGAATAAGCAGTTGAATGATAAGGAGAGGGTAGCTGCTGCATGTGAGAATGATCAACTTTTGACTGTTATTCTGCAGATGTTGAGTACTTGTAGGTGATGGATGGAGAATAGTGTACGAATGAGTAGTGCGAGTCTACCAGGGAGTAGTGTGACTAAAAATGAAATCGAATTAAATTACGAGACTATATACTAAACATTTGAGTTAATTAAACACATGAGATGTATCTTAGTGATCGCATATTCACATTTTCTTAAAGAAATAGAAGAATTAACTTTTAATCTAGTGAATGAAATTATTTATATCATGTAGAATACAGTTGTGAAGTTCTAAAACAAAGGCATTCTAAGGTTGGACATATATCGTCATTTCAACACATATATTCGTTGAGAACACGCTAATAAATACTACAACTCACTACAAACCACTCACTTCGTTTGTGGTGTGTTCGTGATTATTATCCATTGCATACATTACACACTAATACCTATTCAAAATGTCATACGCCCTCAACTGCGCATAATCAACAATCATCTGAAATATATCAATAATAATAAACCTCAATACCTTGTTCCTAATAAACTCAGCAAATTTCATCAACTTGGAATTCTGATCTTCAGCCTTGTTGGTAAATGCAAGATTCATCAAATTTTCTGTGGTGGTTCTAAGCTTGGATAACTGAACATAATACTCATATTTTAACTTTCTATTGGATAATTTTTGGGCTGTGGACAATAATGGAATCGGACTTAAAGTAGGAGCGCCCGAGGTTGGTTGAGATTTAGATTCCTTCTCTGGGTAATAACTTGAATTGGACGACCTTCTTCTTTGGTTGGACGTCGAGGTATTCGTTGTGGATACACTGTTCCTATTACTGTAGCCCGAAGGTTGAAGAGAAAGATTGGAATTAAAAGAGCTTGTGCTCTCACGGTTTCTCTTCAACTTGCCGTATATTCTGGATTTCTTTTTGTCTTCCACCGGGCTTTGCGGTGTCAACGTTGTGTTTGTGGAGGAAAGCGTGAGCTCGTCGCGTGATGAGTTGCCCATCAACGTCAGAAAACGCTTCCTCAGTCCTCCTCCTCTTTTGCTTACACTCTTGGACGTCTTCTGCGAGCTTATCGACGACTGGTTAGACACCGTCCTGTGGATCAGCTTGCCGTCATCGTACTCCATCGACGAGTTGCTTGCGTCCTCGTTGTCCTCCTCCTTTAAAGAATAGTCGAGTGGCGTGTACGTTGTGCCGGTGGATGACGACACCGTCGAGTATTGCAGGTATCTATTTGGCACCTCGTAAACCTTGAATGCAGAAAGAAGCTTCTCATAATACAAGATAGCTGTCTCATCGATGTGTATATTATTCTTCCCGCCTAACCCTTCAACTGAACCATTAATCTCTTGAAGTATCGTTGTTTTGGTTTTGACATGTTTTATCTGAATGTTATCGATAAACCAAAGATCCCCAGGTATCGCTATATTAGGCAACGCCTCTGACGTCTCGAAAACACTCCTCATTTCTTCTCCTGCTTGCTCCCGTTGTAATAACAACTCGGCTGAACTCAAGTTCAATATCCTCGTAAGAAACGTGGAAATAAATGCATACTTGCTAGGATCTATTGGAATTGCAAGTGAAAGTCTTTGGAAACTAGCCGATAAACTTTGGTCAAGTGGATCGTTAAGTTCCGTGTAGCTCGACTGACGCACCTTTCGTCCGCCTACACTGCTTCTCTGTTCAATTGCGTCTACCATGAATCTGTTATTTTTTTTTTTTTTATTTATATCTCTTTAAACAATACAACTATTATCGTGTAAAAATTTTTTAGATTGTCCTGTAGTCACATGCTTTCTGTGCCAGAACTGCCTTCTACTAATTACAACTGGTTTTTCTGGCGTGTCTCGTCTTAGACGACCCATTTTTCTGTCTACATGTGGGCGAAGTTGTCATCCCATACCGCACGCCGATCTTTACAGGTTCCGTTCTACTATTCAGTCCGCAAATTTCAGGGAAAAATTTAATGTTACCCCTAGTTATGGTACAGTATGACGTATTATACATTCCAGTTGATCTGTGCCTTGGTTTCTGTTTTCAATCTTGCGGCTGCAATCGTGATGTTTGTTAAGGAGAAGACCAGAGGTGTTACTATTGACACTGCTGAGAATTATTCTGCTTTTTATTCGTGCATTATCATGTGTATATTGTCGGGAATTTTATCTTTGTACTTGGGTTTATAATGTATTAGATATGGTATTAGGTTTATGGATTATATATGGTAATAGGAGGATTAGATATTAGGTTGTATATTCGGAAGTATGAAATGAAAGTTTAATTACAGGATGTATGGAATTGTGAATTGTGGTTTATTGATTTCTTGGTGAATTTATTAATTTGGTGAATTTATTAATTTGGTGAATTTATTAATTTGGTGAATTTATTAAATGATGAAATTATTAGATGATGAAATTCTTGAATATCCAGTTCTTATGGATGTTTGGTGCTATTCTCATTGTTCTTGATATTAATCGTAAAACTATCTATAAATGCTATGAACTTAAACGGTGATATATTAGCATTCTGGATATTCTAGGAACAAAACTCACTTTGTTCGTTTTTATCATATATTAAGAAAACTCTCAATATCATCAAGATCTCCATTAATACCAAATGCATCCAACTCACCATTAAAAACATCATTAAGCTCCTTAAGCTCTTGCTCCAAAAGTTCTTGCTGAAATTCAGACTGCTTTTCAATAGGTTTCTCTATAAAATCAAGCTCATCCATAATAAAAGATGGCATGGTTTGTCCCAATTCAGTATCCAACAGTGGAGGTTCGGGAGGCAGAATGGTTTCCTTTGGAACCATACTTAAAGCCTTTTTCGGTACCACCGGAATAGATGGGGTCTCCAGTTGGTCGCGGGATGGAACATCCAGTGCACCAGGAGAGGTCAAATCAGCATGGTAGTCTTTAATGATGGAATCCACATCATCTATGTTCAATGGCCGTACATCCCCCAACTTTTTGATTTTCTCGGTAACATCCTTACACTGCTCATCACTTAAAAGCAAATTCAATTGGTCCACTCTGGACTTAATTGCACTCCACCCCGTCAACCGGTTGGCAAAGTGTATATACCTGGTGAGCCCAAAATCAGATGGCTTTAATATCTCATATGTCGTTGGTTTGGCTAAAATAGCTCGTGCATGTGGTCCGGCCTTATGTGTAAATGCACAAAACCCTGTGATAGGGTTATTAAACGGAATATTCACTTGAACTGACTCTGCAACCAAGTTCTCCAAGTCTCTCAACTTGTGTAATTTATACTTACTTAGAACATAATCTCTGTCTGCTGCAATCATTCTCAGTATGAAACCTCCGAGTGGTGTAATACCATTTCTTTCTCCTATCCCCAAGACTGATACATCCACCATCTTTGCCCCAGCCTCCAAGGCCGTATATGCATTGGCTATCGCACACCCTGTGTCATTATGGAAATGACATTCTATCTCGCATGCGACAACTGACTTGAGGGTTCGCACCAACTCATACACTTGTCTCGGGTTCGCGCACCCAATGGTGTCAGCTATTCCCACTCTATCCACTCCAATCTTGTTCACCACCTTGTAGATATTGAGCAAGTCGGATAAGTCTGATCTGAACGAGTCCTCCGATGAAAACCGCATCTCAATGCCTTTGGATTTGATATATTCAATCACCTCCACTACGTCATCTGCAACCTGCTCCTTGCTCGTGAACTGAGACGCCTCGATGACTATATCCAACCCATCCACTCCGGTCTCCACCGCTATCTTGGCTTCTTCCATCCGGCATGCTATGTGTGTCAAGATTTTAGCCTTGAGTCCCAACTTACAAATCGCCTCGCAATCTTTCCGCGACTGTTCCGACGCCAAAGGTGACGTCACTTCGATGTAGTCCACCCCAAAGTCGTCAAGTGCTTTGGCTATGGCTATCTTGGTCTTCGTATCAAAAAACGAATTCGCAAACTGCTCTCCTTCTCGAAGCGTCGACTCGATGATCTGGAATTTCGCTACATTCGACAAAAAGTCGGACGGGTTGGGTCCGTACGGGTTCGCCGTCACTCGGGGTCGGCTTATCTCCTCACTTATCTTGCTAAATCCTTGTACATCAGTCATCTCACTAAAAAAAAATGATTATTTTTTTACTTCTTGATTGGTGTGATGTGACTTTTTACATGTTTTTTACATTTCGTATATTATGTACTTGGATTATACCGAAATCCAGTGTAGGTTGAATTAGTCTGAATATCAAGCATTGATGACAAATGTTGGTTATATCTCTCAAGAACTGATTCCCGCATGGCTTCCGCCATTTCCGTCTCTTCCACCACTTGGAGATGTCTTTGAACTAACATCGGGTCCAGGAACCTCTCCAACATCCCTTCACTATCCTCTGAGTCCATGAGTTCTGGTAAAATATCGTCGAATATTAAATCATCAACCAGCAAAAGCTTTTGGAAGTCTATAGAGTCCGGCATTATCTTAAGTTCCTTCATCTTTTCTATACATTTCGTGAGCCGGGATTCAGAATTAATAATCGATGAGTTGATTCGAAGCACTGGAATCGGATATCTGGGGTCGAACGAAACAAGATCTATCTTGCTATTAAGCCTCTCGCTGTATGCTGGCGCTCTCTTTCGGGGCTGCAAATTATGATTTTGTGTACTTTGGACTGTTTGGTAACTGGGTAACGATTCCGCATTTCCTATTTCCGTTATTTCATTCGTTCTTATAACTGGAGCATCTGAAGTTCCTATTGAAGTTCTTATTGAAGTTCCTGTATCTGGAGCATCTGGAGTTGTTATTGGAGTTCCTATATCTGAAGTTCTTATTGACGTTCCTATATCTGAAGCATCTGAAGTTCTTGTTGAAGTTCTTGTATCTGGCCTTATTGAACCTCTCCTTGAAGTTCTGATTTCGGTTGGTTCTCTTGCTCCTCTTGTTCTTCTTTCTTGTGTGTTAGAAAACAATGGCTCTTCTCTTCTTCTCTCTCTTGTTCTCCTTTCTCGGTTACTTCGTACATTTCGCTCTCTTCTTGTATGTATCTCTCTTTCTCTTGATATTGATTCTCCTTCCTCACCTCTTCCTCCACCTCTCTCTCTTGGCTCCGTTATCCTAATCCTTTCTGAGATTCTCATTCTTTGTAACTGTCGCGATATTTCTGATGTTCCAGTTCCAACCTCTCTTGTTAATTCCAACCCCGGTATCACTTGAGTTGTTACCTGTGGGACCTGTGCTATTCTTTCATTCTCAGAACTACCCATCCCTTGTCTTGGATGGGATATTCTAAGTCGTCTATACTCACGGGCCTCCATCCCTAACAACATAAATCTTATTTGAATCTATATATATTGCTACCTTTGGCCCCTCCGAAAAATGGCGTGTAAACGCTAATTTGACTAACTTGGTTATGCCTACAATTACTACAATAGGAAGTTTTTATTCACACTAACTATTTCTTAACTTGCTTCTTCAATTCTTCAATGGTTTTCTTTTGCTTTTCAATTTGCTCCCTCAAAGCCTTCAATTGATCGTTTTCTTTTTGCTTAATGTAGATGTTTTCTTCAGCAGCTTCCTTTTCACTGAACTTGTTCATAACAATTCTGCTTTGAGAAAGACCTCTAACACTGCTTCTTTGCAAAGTGGTCTTGGTAGCTTGAGTAATTTGGGTGTACATTGTTACTTTTGTTTTCTGCGAATTTCGGCCCTTTTATATTTTTTGAGCCAGCAACTTGCCACCACGAGCAACATCAGGTGTTGACAATAGGTTCAATTGATATTTATAGGTGGATGTTTATTTTTGTACATAATTTTCATACATGATTTTAATAGATTATATCAATTATAATTTATGATTAATACCCTATGTATTAAGAGGACAATGCAGTATCAGGGTTCCTAGTTTCATTTTGTTTCATAATTGTTTTTAACTTGTAATTTGAGAACTTCTGCCTATATTAATCATCTTCTTCAACTCTTCTTCAATTATTCTTCTTCTCTTTAGTTTTTCTGTAATTTTTGCACCTCCCTCTTTCATCTCCCCACCTTTCATCTTCTCACCTTTCATCTTCAATTCTTCCCCCACCTACATCAAATACACCTCCATTCATTCACTATTTACAAATTTCTATATGGAAGGAACTTTTCATGCTTATAAGTACTCGACAATAACCCACAAGCTCTTGCAGTCTTAATAGCAAATGATAACCTCTTTTGATTTCTTTCAGAACATCCAGTAATATTCCTAGGTAAGATTTGACCGGTGCTTGTTAAAAACTTGGACAAGATGTCTGGCATGCAATATAAGTTTCTTGGATCTATGCCTGTTCTATCAAAAGGATCAGTAAGTTTGGCTGCTCTAGCCTCTTTGGTCTTCTTATCCATGACCATTCTAGTACTGGAAAAGTCGAAAGGTTCATAACTTTCGCGTGGTTGGAAAGTCTTTGTAAACATTTGGGAGATTTGTAAAGGAGGTTGGGTTGTCTCAGCTATT
The DNA here is from genome assembly GCA_030566775.1 of [Candida] smagusa. Classification (NCBI taxonomy): domain Eukaryota; kingdom Fungi; phylum Ascomycota; class Pichiomycetes; order Serinales; family Debaryomycetaceae; genus Kodamaea; species [Candida] smagusa. The sequence goes on along the minus strand of JAKUAW010000010.1, from coordinate 559,648 downwards.
CTCTTGGTCATACCAACAACCTCATTTGTGAATACACCATTGCTGGACTTCTTGCCGCTCCACGAGTTTTGGCTCTTCATCTCCGGAGTAGAAGGTAAGGGCTTGCCTTGGTTCAACCTCACACTGCTTCTAGATATGTAGCGTACGCTTCTGAGCATCGTCAATGATTGATTGAAAAAAAATTTCCAAAAATTATTTTGCATCCCACCAACCAACGCACCTTTTTTGAATCGCCAGTCCTGCTACTGATACTGGCCTTCTGTAGTCTTGTTGCTACTGTAAATTCGTAAAAACACTCTAGATCGTTCTAGACCATCCCTTATGTAATTCACGTGATATCTCACGTGTCTTCATCACTTTTTTTTTAGCAGATGACAGCTTTTGCCCAATTTTGGATTTGGATTACAAACAATACCATACTCCTGGTATAGTATAAATTTTATATTCTTCGTTTTCAAGGTCTAAGAATAGTAAAGAGACATCAAGGATTCATCTTTGACAATTTTCAAGAGATAAACAAACGAAATCGGTCACAAATCAACAGTCCCCCCTTCTTATATATTCAACGAATAACAACAATGTCCGAAAGAGGCCCAGATCAGTGGTTAGAACAGATAACCAAGTGCATTGCATTGTCTGAATCAGACATGAAGCAGTTGTGTGAGTTGGTCAAAGAATTGCTCATGGAAGAATCAAACATTCAACCGGTCCAGTCACCAGTGACTGTGTGTGGTGACATCCACGGTCAGTTCCATGACTTGCTTGAGTTATTCAGAACTTCCGGCGGCTTGCCATCCAACGACAACAACACAAACTACATTTTCTTGGGAGATTACGTCGACAGAGGCTACTTTTCATTGGAAACTTTCACCTTGCTAATGGTGTTGAAAGTAAAGTTCCCTCACAGAATTACTTTGGTTAGAGGTAACCATGAATCTAGACAGATTACACAGGTGTATGGTTTCTACGAAGAATGCTTAACCAAGTACGGCTCCACCACCGTCTGGAAGTACTGTTGCCAGGTGTTTGACTTTTTAACCTTGGCCGCTATAATAGATGGCAAAATTTTATGTGTCCACGGCGGGTTGTCGCCTGAAATTAGAATGTTAGATCAAATTAGAGTTTTGAGCAGAGCACAGGAAGTTCCTCATGAAGGTGGTTTCTGTGACTTGGTTTGGTCCGACCCGGACAATGTCGACACTTGGGCGGTCTCTCCGCGTGGTGCCGGTTGGTTGTTCGGTTCTAGAGTGAGTAGAGAATTCAATCATATAAACAACTTGAGCTTAATTGCAAGAGCTCATCAGTTGGTAATGGAAGGTTTCCGTTATCATTTTAAGGAAAAAGATGTGGTCACAGTCTGGTCCGCACCAAACTATTGTTACAGATGCGGTAATGTCGCCAGTGTCATGCAAGTTGGCGATGACCTCGCTCCTAACTTTAAGATCTTTAGTGCTGTTCAGGATGGTGATTTGATGGTGAAAAATAACAACTCGAAACAGCAAAGAAGTGACTATTTCTTGTAAGTTCTGATGTGATGAATTATGATTATGTCTATTGACGCTTAATTGGTTGCCTTTGGCTAGAAGTTTAATTTTATGTACAGTAATGTTTTTGATGATGTAGATGGCTCAAAATCAAATATTTGTTGAAAATTTGTGAATATTACACCAGTTAAGGAGGTTTGTCATAGATGTGGAAGCGTATTTAGAATTAGGAGAAATGCACCTGATAGTCTTACTACAACCTTAGAAATTGAACTATTTAAACTAATTCAAATTTAACAATAAATGAACCTGTGGAACTGATTTCATTTCAAACTACTCTTTTATTACCGTCCCCAAATTTTACAAACAAACGTAGTTATTTGTAGACTGGTTTCTATAACAGAAATGGTATACATTAATTAATTATACTCTCACACTTCAAAATTCGATAATGATTCCCTGTTCCATTCAGAATTATTGAATTGTTTTACTTCGTTACGAAATTCATAAAAGTGAATTTACTATTTACAGTAGATCTCGTTCAGGTCTGGACCGAGAAATACCAATGTTGATAACTGGATGTAACTGGGATAAGTTCTACTAGTTAATGGAAGTTGGTGACTTCGTAGATGTATGGTAGTACTAGAATATAAGTACTAGAAAGCTGTTAGTAACAAGTATGTACCCCACTTAATATATAATCAGGATAGTAACTCGTAATAATGTTCCAAGGCAGATACCTATATGTAGTTCTCTGCTAGGTAATCTATTAAGACATAAATAAAATAGGTCCAATACTTCTAATAACCAACCTTCCCATGATCACGTGCATATTAAGTCAGCCAGGACATGTGATATGTCATGTGCTTTCACGCGTGCCTGGGAACACATGAAGAGTGTTGACGATTTGAGCTCAGCGTAACGTGACATAATGTTAATAGCAGCGTATTTCCAAGTACGATACGTAAGTATCGTACCATGGGCGACATTCTTATGTCGGATGCCATATAAATAGTGGAGATGAGATGTAGTAGAAAATAAGCGTTGTCTACAGGCTATATAGTGGTACATAATAGTATATTACTATATATAACTAACCGTAGCCACTGTCGTGACTTTACCGAAAAACGCGATACGTCAACAAAGAGGACTAACTCTACAACACTTTTAAGAAAATGCTGATTAAATACTATCCCATTGCATCAAAAGCAGTAAAAATAATATATCAACTTACAATAAATTGAAATCAGTCTTGGTTGAGCGAGTAGTCTTTGTCAAGCCATGCTAAATAACCATATAATGTTGTGATGCTGAAGTTATGAGTTTACTGTAACCCTAATCTAAATTGACGGTATCCATCAATCGTTAGTCGTTCACATCTTTATAAAAATACATTAACTCACTTCGTTTTGTTCATTAATCTATACTAATTCTTACCCTTTCTTCTTCTACGCTTTGCACCAATGATTTGTTTAACATCTTGAGAAAGACCAGACTTTTCCAGATCCTTAGGACCCTTGTTCATGTTACCCTTGTTCATGTTACCCTTGTTCATGTTACCCTTCCTTTGTGGACCCTTCTTCTTCTTAGGATTAACATCAGCAGCATCGTCATCTTCTCTCTTTCTCTTGTTGTCTTCCTTTCCAGGATGTAAACGAGAAGAAAATGTCTTCTCTCTTCTTCTCTTGACAACTTGTGCGTTTTCAATGGCAAATTCAGCAATTAATCTTCTCTTAGACAAACCCTCCAATTCAGCCACCTTCTTCTCATCTTCAGTCAAACCTTCCAAGATTTCTTCGATCGACACTTCATGCGCATTCAACCATCTCAATCCCATCAATGCAGCCTTGTGGTCTCTGAACTCAAGGAAACCATACCCTCTACTACGACCAGTTTCTCCAGATCCCTTAACTTCAAGAACAACCTTAGCTTGGGTAACAACACCCTTGTGCTTGGAGTTCTTCTTCTTTTCTTCTCCTTCTGGAAGCTTTGGCTCCAACTCGTTTATTCCTTGCTTGAACTTGATAGAACGGTTGACTTCTTCCTTGGATAATGGTTGTCTGGAGCCTTCCTTGACCTCAGTAGCAAATTGCACAACAGCCTTACGACCCAAAGCCTTCAAAGCCTTAGGGTTCATTGATCTAGGCAAGTTTCTGATAGCCAATCTGGTCAATGATAAATGCAATGTAGGGTTCTTGTTCAATTGTTGCACTCTTAATTTGTACGACTTTTCTCTCATCTCAAGGTCTGTTTTCGACAAGAATTGGGCCAACTTGGAGTTGGTGGTGATTCTACCTTCATTTAACAAGAACAAACTACGCTTATCCCTGTCACCGGTACCCTTACCCAATGCTTCCTTTCTCTTTTCAGAGTTTCTTTCTGCCAACTTACCGGCAGATAATCTGTCGACAGTAGCTGAAACAGACAAAATACGGCCTTGGTACACATAAGCAGGCGACACATCGTCGGCAATCAAAATGGAGGTGGTGGATGTGGATGGGGCATTCTCCAAACAGTCATTAAACGCTTCTTCCTTGTAAAAGGCCACAAAAGCAGACCCCTTGGCTATTCCTGTTTCCCTGTCTCTCACAGGTAAGGCGTACTTGACGTCACCGAACTTGGAAAAGTGTTCCTTCAACGACTCTTCGTCAGCGTCATATGGAATATTACGCACAAACACAGAGTATGCTTCTTGTTTGTTTGCCTTTGGCTTTTCTTCTTCCTCTTCTTCTTCTTCTTCTACCTCATCATCCGAGTTGACCTCATTCAACTTGTTCAACTCTTCATCATCAGAATCATCGTCGGATTCAGAGTCGGAAGAGTCTTCATTATCAGGGGTCTCTTCTTCCATCGTCTCATCCTTGATTTCTTCCTTGGTTTCTTCCTTGGTTTCAGGAAGAACAACCTCATTATCGTCCTTCACAAGCTCCCACTTGGACTTTTCCAATGCCAAGTCCACGGTAACCTCTCTGCCGTCGATCTTAAGTCCCTTGGATTCCTTCACTGCACGCTCTGCTGCAGCTTGCTTCATCATGGTCACAAACGCAAACCCACGCATCTGACCTCCAGTCTTCTTCGGTATATAAGCATCGAAAACTGCACCATACTTGGAAAAGAGCTTCTTCAAAGTAGATGGCTCCTTCAAAGTCCATGGTATATTACGAATAATTAATCTGGCTCTTCTCTTTTCAGCTGGAGCTGGAGCTTCCCTTACGGGTCTCTCTGCCTTGCCTTCACTTCCTTCCTTACGATCTCTTCTCTTAGCAATATCCACTCTCAATAATCTGTTTTGAAACTTGGTCTTCTTCGACTCAACTAATGCAGTCAAAGTATCATCATCCATAGTGAAAGAAACAAACCCAAACCCTCTTGATTTCTGGTTCTCATCATTAACTATGACAGCATGCTTAACAGGAACAAACTGCGAAAAGTATTCCGAAAGTTGCTCAGATGTAGCCTCAAATGGAATAGATCTCACAAATAACGTCTTTCTATCCAATGACTTATCATCTTCAACCTTTTCCACCTTCTTTTCAATTTCTTCAGATGACATCTCGATACTAAAAAAAAAAATATCTACTCATCTCATTACCTTCTTTTGTGCCACTTATGTAATCTCGCGAACTAAAATCAAAAAGGTAAACATGACGCGAAGACGGGACTCTAACATCCTTCCCAACACTTACATTCCTATAATATCGAAGAAGGTGACTGTGGGAATACTCTCTCGACTTCCGAAACAATCGCTTCTCGAACTTATTTCTGCATGGCCCAAATCACCCAATACTCAACCGCACTTGGATGATACCACCATATCCCAGAAGGAATTCAATGAGACAGTTATAGCTTCGCTGTTTATCAACGAAACAAAGAAGAAAGTTATAGAGATCATCGTGTATAAGTATTGGAAAAACGGCTTGAATTTATTACAATTGAGTCAAATCGACTCGCAGCTTATTATTGACCGTCCCGCCAGTTTCTTCTGGATCAAGTCCACAGTCCATGATACCTTCCACAACCAGGTCCCAATCCTGTTGTCTCCCAAACTGTTCATGAAGAATTTGGTTGACGAATTGAGCATGTTGTACTTGACATATGTATACTTGTGCAAACACCCAAAGCTCCCCATGATGTTGGTTCGTATACAAGTGTTTGATCTCCAGTCGGTGTCTTCCACAATCAATTCATCTCGTCCGCATATAGCCTCGCGGAAACCCTACTTTGTTGCTTTACCGTTCAACTCTCCGCATCTAATACACTCCATGGGTGACGATATTGTCTCCAACTTGATTTTACAGGTGGTTGAAAGGTCGCTACCCCAGAATCTGAATAACCTTCTTAAATTGGTTACTGAGAAATCCCAGAAGGCCATTCTGCTGCTTGACTCCATGCATATATTGAACGGAAATTCCCGTTTCTCCAAGAGTTTGGGTATTTGGTCTGTATACGCGGATTCCACCGTGGATGCATCTCCGTTGACCGCTACAGAAAACCACCAAACACTTAAAAAAGTTGAGCATGAGGAGGAGACCGACTTGGATAGACTTAAAAAGATTGCAAACTTACGTTTCAAGGGCTCTGTTTCTGGTAAACTACAATCAGAAACTCTCTACGAGGATAACAACCCCAAAAGAAGAAAACATTCAAAAAAAGCTGATGATGATGAATCTATGGACGAAGATTCGGAATTTGCTTCCATAACTCCTGTTCAGTATTCGGAATTCGTCATAAAGGAAAAGTTACAAGACGAATACACTTCTATAAAGCTTAAGTTGATTGGTTCTGATGTTTTTGCTGGTTTACATGAGCTTTCTGTGAAGGCTGTTGAGGAATCAAAAATGGTTATAAATCCTTCCATTGTTCCTGGTTATTTGACTGGTGAGGAGGGAGAGAGTTGTGGAATAATTCAGGATTCCAAGTTTATTAAGCAAGCGGATTATGAGTGAGAGCTCTTCGCTGGAACTACATTTCACAAGAAAACTAAGTTCTAGAGTTCTTTAGAATCATCATCACGGAAGAGTGGAAAAGAAGAGTGGAAAACTAGAAGGGAAAACCAGTGAGAACTAGAAAGTAACACTAGAAGGTAACACTAGAAAATTGAAACACTAGAAAACTAAAATTAAAACTAGAATCACCCAAAACTAACAAGTTTATATTTATTGACTGGTTCAATACTAATTTACATACCCCAACTTCGTAATATATCCCTGTATGGTTGTTCTAAACTCTGGAGTTTCATTTGCCATACTTCTTAAAGCATTAATATCCTTATTTTTGAAAGCTTCATCAGCAGCCAGAGATACATCTTCAATGGCTAAATAAACCTCTATTTTCTGGGTGTACTTCATGTCAAGACTATGCTTAACATAAAAAGCTATATGCTCCTTTGGAGCATTATTCTTAAGACATAAATCAACAATAGGCTTGAACCCAATTGGAGGTTGACTAACGTCACCGCGGGAATTCCGAGATATGAACTTGTACAAGCCGTCGAAATCTTTATTTTCAACAAATGTAGTCAACACCAAGTACCACATTGTTTCGTCCGCCATCTTGAACTTTTTGGCGATCGATACAACACTTTTCAATTGGTTCAAACGGATCAACTTTTTCATTATAGCAGTCAAGGACTTTTCATTATAGAAGTTCTCCATATAAGTGTCACCTAGAGATTTTTGTAACTCCAACACCTCTAGCTCTTTTTCAAACAACTTTCTAGATCTGGTGGTGGCAGCTGTATTAATTGACTTTAACAATCTAGACTTGTAATCAGCATAGAATGTGCTTGTTTGGGTATTGCCCAAAAAGGATGATAATCTGGAGATGTTTAATTCATGAATTTTATCTTCTTGTTTGTAGAAAGTTTCTAGTAATTTCGTGTTATTTTTACCAATGGCATTGATCCAGAATTCACTGATCAAGTTTCCGTTGATTGACAAGACTTCTGCAGAGGAAGACCAATAGTTCAAGCCCAAATTTTCAATTTCCGCCATGGACGAGTCCACGATTTTAGACTCGTTTTGGTTTAAAAGCTTGAAGAATTTGGAAGTAGGCAAAGTGTCTTGCAAGTAAAGCAAAATCAATTTGGACAAATCGTTATTACCGAATTGGAAAGTCTTGAACAAGGCCAACTCCAATTCGTTAAACTTGATGAACTGGTTAATTTTCTTATTGATGGAAGGCTCCAAGTTGATGAGGAGTTTGCACAAATCCAATCTACCTTCTTCATAAGCCACCTGGAAGATCTTGTCCATCGAAGTATTCTGAATCTTGGTATCATTAGTAAGTTTTAAAAGCGTCGCAGATACTATCTTAAAAAGCTCGATATCAGTAGAGTTGATGTCTTTTTGGATCTTATTACAGCACCAGTCAACATACACCAAACTCTTAAGATGCGACAAGTCTAGCTTCTCAATAATCTTAATAGTAAGATAATGCAAGTCTCTTTTGAGGAGAATATTAATAAAGTTTTCCCAGCCAAGAAGCAACAATTGGTCCACGGTGAAAAACAACCCTATTTCTGGGGATCTTATCTGGTTCAAGACCCGAATGAGATTCATTGTTTTTAAGTAGTTTTCCGGGTTGTAGTCGTCACAGTATGCTTTTCCGAACGACACAGCACTAAGACACTTTTTCTGCCAATAGTGGTTGAATTCGTACGACGCTACAGACAAGCACGAAGACATGGCAGCCTCCAACGTGTTGTCTGCGGTCAAAAGCATGATGTTTGTGTAAGCCTTTGACGAGTTAATCTGGAGTTTGTCGATACAGTCCAAAAGAATGCTACCCGGTTGGGAAGATCCTATTTCAAACAACTCCTTAGATGTCTGGGGGACTTTACTGACAAACGAACAGCTCGACGGGTTGAACACCAACAACCCGTCCGGTTGCGATTTGAGCACCGAAACAGAAAAGTCATCTGCGTAGAACGAAACACTCTGTTGAGCTGGCCCAACAAGCTGTATTTCGTCGCTCAATGCAAGCACTATCGCATCGTTAGCACACCATGCAATCTGGTGTGGACTCACCACAGTCGAGTGCTCCAAGAGTATCCTATCAAAGGACATGTTGATGATGTAAATGGTTGAAGTGAGTTCATTATATAACGAGATAAGTTTCCCGTTGGGCGAGATTGCAATCTCCGCAAACGGCCCGTCCGTAAGTGCATGGTCGATATACTCATATGTGTAGCTCGTCAAATCAACATGATATGACAAAATAGTGTTTTCAAAACTCACCAAAAGGCTGATGTTTTCCGATAATGCAAACGTGCGTATCTGTTGCGCTTGCGCCACCTTCACCTCATAGTTTGTATGCGTCGCAAGATCCACTACCACAAACCGGGCACTGGTTCTCACTACAAGGTAATCGTCTATCGCCTCTGCCTGCTGCACCACCTCAGCAGCCTCCTCTTCGTTATTCTCCAAGTTCGTTATCACCCTCGACTCAACCGGCCCACCACTCCCCTCCAACACTATGACCTCTTCTATCGTGTACTCATTGAAGTTACCCTTAAAATCGGAGTACACACGGAACTTGCCATTATTAAACACCACCCACAAGTCTTCTTTATGAAAGCCAAAATCTACTATATGGTCGTTCGGCCTGCTGTTGTAGTTCAATGCCCAGAGCTTGGTTCCACTCGTGGAGTAGATCTCAATCAAGTTGATCACTGATTTGGAGGCCAATGCTATTACCGTTCCGTAGCTCGATATCCTCACTTTATGTTCTTCCTGGAGCTTGGTCACCGTCCAATTCATCGTTTCGTACATCGTACGGTTCGTATAATACACATCCTGGAGTCGTTTCCATCCGATATTCGGATTGGTCGTCATAATGTTGAATTTTCGCACAAATTAAAAATAATGGATACTGTTACTCTTGTTTCGTCTGATAACTACAAGTTTATTGTGTTGAAGGAGGTTGCTCTGATATCGTCTGTGTTGAGAAATTCAGATGGGTTTGAGGAGGGTCAAACTGGGTTGATTAATTTGGATATGGATGGAGATATTTTGGAGACTATAGTTGAGTATTTGTATTATAATTTCAAGTATCGAGATCAAGCTGAGTCGGGGAATATACCTGAGTTTAATATACCTACGCATTTAGCCTTGGAGCTTTTGGTGAAGGCCGATTTTTTGGATATATAACTCACTCACTCACTTTGTGAGGGAGTTATATGTGAGCTATTCTCATGTTGATTTCATGAGTTATTGTATAAGTCGACTTATTTTATGAGTTATTCTATAAGTTGACTTATTTTATGAATTATTCTATAAGTTGACTCAGTCGATGCTTATTCTCATCATAAGTGGACTTAGTTCATACTTATTACCCTTTAATGAATTACGTATATAAGTTATTCTACTGATGCTTATTCTATAAGTTGGCTTCCACGAAATGTTTATTAATCGTTGGTTAAATCAATAAAGTCTGACGTGTGAAACAGTGGAATACCGAGCTATTTTATACATTCGCCGTGCAAGTTTGATGTTAATCACTTCTTATAGGTCTATGATAGAATTTAGATATCAGTTGATAGAATGTAATTTTGAGTCCCACTCACACTGCTCTCATTAATAACCCTAAAACTACTCACATTACTACTCACTGCGATCGTAGTGTTCGTAGTGTTTCTAGTTTTGCGGGGTATTACATAATAAAAAAGGGATGTCATTACTAGATTCTCTATCCATAGAACTCAACCAATTTACAGATGATAACAACCTCAACACCCTATTCGAATCATCAAATACATTCCTAGAAGACCTCCGATCCATCCAAACCTCCCTAGAAGGAGAGGAAGACATCGACGTTGCTAAACAATTGGATGATTCAAGCAATAAATGGTATAAATCATCCATTTCTGGACTCAAACAGTACAACTCAACCATCAACAAGTTCCAAAAGAACATCCTTAACAATTCAACCTTCAGCATCAACTTGGATGATGCATATACGTTTCCTTTGGATGTGGCGTCATTACCATCGCAAGCAAGCGAAGTCGAAAACAGAGATCTACTTATAAAATCGATTATCATACATCTCCTTAAGGTTGGACAGTGTGATATAGTTGTTGAAGTAGCCAAAGAGTTGTCTGCACAGGTGTTGATTGATGAGTCGTACTTGGCCAAGTTCGAGCAGTTGAAGAAAATCAATGAGGACATTGTGGTCCGGCATGACTTGAAAGAGGCGCTACAGTGGTTCACAGATCGATACAACACTACAGTCGAATCGGGCGACGGCTCGTCAAAGTACAGCGAGACGGAATTCAAGTTCCACTTGCTTGAGTACATTCTTCTACTCCACGGAGACGGGACGTTCTCCATGGATAACACCTTAAAAGCGTACTTGTACTCGAAAGAGAACTTTACCAAGTTCTTCCACGACCACTTTGACGTGATGACCCCGTTAATCACACTCTTACTCTTCCAGGTGGAGACTCCAGGAGAACCAACCGAAACATCGGACTCGTTTTCCAAAAAGCACATGACAGGAATCATCAGTGACTTCTTCAATAAACTAAAGGCAGACTTCCACTTTGAGAAGTCAGTCAAGGACACCAACGAGTCCAGATATGTGTACGAACTCCTCGAAAACTTTAAGGATATCCACAGCAAACAGGACATCTTTGCAGGTCTCGCGACCGCGTTTATCTCGGAGTTCTGCAGAGATATGAAACTCTCCAACGACTCTTCTCTCTTCCAAAGTACCCTTGCAGGGTTCATCTACTTGCCAAATTTCTACAAGTACAGAAAGATCCAGTCCAGAATGCAAAAACTTTCGTTTTCAGAGCAGGCATCCAAACGAAGCTTTCAGGAGATCCTGGCTCCATATCTGTATGATCTTCCGTTCCAACTTCCCGACGCAAACAGATTCTTGTTCAACTTCCACTCGATCTTCATCTGTCCTATCTCCAAGGAACAATTGATCCCCTTCTCCGAAGAGTTATCCAGAGTTAAACGCAAGAAATCTAACGACAACCAGAGCCCGTTGGTGGTGTTGAATTTGTGTAACCACTTGACTCTCCGTGAGAGTGTGTGGCAACTCTCAAACAAAGGAATGGATACGTTCAAGTGTCACTACTGCTACAAATCACACAAGTATACCGACGTAAGTGATGCATATTTTATAGATTTATAACTCATCTTGAATATTTTTTTCTGTAATGAGATCAAGGCCGCCCAAGAAAGAAGTGGAGTTACCACTCCAGACTAAGCTGCAGTCTGTGCTAGGGGACTCGTGGGTTCCGATCTACCTGCAAGAAGTTCTGTTCAAAGCCCTGCACTTTGAAGCCGCCATGCTCAATCTCATCAAGAACCCCAACATCAACTCCACAGTCATCATGAGAGCTGACATTCTCAAGGAAAACCACTACGACACCGACAAGGGTGTAACTCGCTTTGTCAGCAAGCTCATTGACGAGGTGCCCGAATTCCCCGGTGAGGGTGACATCTTAACAAGACATTTGGATTCTGTGGACTTCAAACCCATTTCTCTTGCAGGTTCTCCAATCCCTTTCAATCGCAAGTACGAGATCTTACGAAGGATCATTCCCAGAAACCCCTACAAGGATCATATCATCAACCAGTCTTGTTTGGTGTTGACGGCCGGTGAATCCGTCTTGATCGCTTACAGTCCTCACATCGCCAACGCCACAGAAACTCCTTTCTACCTCCCTCCCATGTATTCCATAGGTATCTTGTACCACGAATCGTCTCTCTCCATCCACTATGTCCCGTTTGATGGCGACACCGCTTCATTGCGCGCCTTGGACGCTGCTGACAGGTCCATCAGAATCGCGTTGAGGTTGCTCCAGACATCCAAAAAACACTCCCAGGGGGTGGAACTTGGCTACGAAAAGAGAGTCAACCACGACTTGATCGTCCCCAAAATGGCCTTCCAGGACCGCTACATTAGCTTGAAAAAGAAATACTCCCTGCAATTGGTCAACGGCTGGATCGAAAGTACTGACCCTAAAAAGCATGTCTTCGAGGACTTGGCTATTGCCGCCTTCTTAATCGAGTTCTGGAACATCCACGATCTCTACCAAGATAAATCCGCTTTTGAGTTCAGAGACTTGGGCTGTGGTAATGGTCTTCTCGTCTACATTTTGCACATGGAAGGTTACAATGGTAAGGGAATAGATGCTAGAAAGAGAAAGTCTTGGGAAACTTATCCTAAGAATGTACAGGAAAACTTACTAGAGCAAATCGTGATACCCAGTGTGTTATTGAAACCGCACCCTTCTGTCACAAAACTCTTACCTGAGGCTGCTGATAATGGCAGAGTTTTCCAGGTGGCTGGCTCGGCTGCTGTGGATGCAAAGAGTTTACTTGAATCCAATCAAGTGTGTACCACTGAGGATTTCCCCAAAAATACTTTCATCATCGGTAACCACTCCGACGAGCTCACCTGTTGGATTCCTTTGTTGGGTTTCCCTTTTATTGTCATTCCATGCTGTTCTCATGCTCTTTCGGGTGCAAGAAGACGCTATGCTCCAAGAAAGAACACTGACAAATCAAACAACTCTGCTTATGGTGCTTTAGTTGATCATGTCGAGGATTTGGCTTTGAATGTTGGTTGGAATGCGAAGAAGGAGATGTTGAGAATCCCTAGCACTAGAAATGCTGCTATAGTGGGAATAGAGAAGTCTCAATTGGATGATTCTGATATTAGAATTTTGGATATCTTGGCTTTGGAGGGGGGTGCTGATGGATGGGTTGAGAATTCCATGGCTTTGATGAAGAAGGCTCCAAGGAATCATTAACGAACGAAGTGAGTTGTATAAAATGAGAAATGCTCCAAATCAACAAAACAAGAGAGTTGTATAAAATTGGGTGAGTACTTGTAGTTGGATCTACATTTAATAACATGTATAAGTATTAAGCGATTAAAATCATTAGTTGTACAAAGGTATCTGGAAGTGATATGAGGGTAATTAAAAAGAGAAAGGCTTTCTATAATGGGCTTTCTACTTTATATCACGCACACAACACACAACTCACTTCATTCGTTGTGAGTTCTTGTGAATTTTCCTGAAAAACAAAACGTCATCATCATGAGTTCTAATTCACAGTATGTGTCAAACAATCAATAACCATCACTAACAAGTAGATTCCAACAGCTTGAAAAGCTTGGAGAAGGTACCTATGCCACTGTTTACAAAGGAAAGAACCGCACCACCGGTGCATACGTCGCGTTGAAGGAAATCAACCTTGATTCTGAAGAAGGAACTCCATCCACAGCCATAAGAGAGATCTCGTTGATGAAGGAATTAGATCACGAGAACATCGTGACGTTATACGACGTGATCCACACTGAGAACAAGTTAACTTTGGTGTTTGAGTTCATGGACAAGGACTTGAAAAAGTACATGGAGGTGCACGGCAACCAAGGAGCTTTGGACTTGAAGGTGGTCAAGTCGTTCATGTTCCAGTTATTAAAGGGAATCATGTTCTGTCACGACAACAGAGTGCTTCACCGTGACTTGAAGCCGCAGAATCTCTTGATCAACAACAAGGGCGAGTTGAAGTTGGGTGATTTCGGGTTGGCAAGAGCGTTTGGTATCCCATTCAACACGTTTTCCAACGAAGTTGTCACCTTGTGGTACAGAGCTCCAGATGTTTTGTTGGGCTCAAGAGCATACACAACTTCCATTGATATATGGTCCGCAGGTTGTATTTTTGCTGAAATGTGCACAGGTAAGCCATTGTTCCCAGGTTCTGCCAATGATGATCAATTGATTAAGATCTTTAGATTAATGGGGACTCCAAATGAAAGAACATGGCCAAACATTTCTCAATATGAAAACTATAAAAAGGATTGGCAAGTTTATATTCCTCAAGATTTGAGATTGATTGTTCCTAACTTGGATTCCATGGGTTTGAATTTGTTACAGAGTTTATTACAGATGAGACCTGAGGCTAGAATTACTGCTAGACAAGCTTTGCAGCATCCATGGTTCCATGAAATTACCAATCCAAGTGCTCAGATACATCATTTATCGGATCCTTATCAGCAATCTCAGCATATTCATCATTAATGAACACAACTAACTACGAACGAAGTGAGTTGTGAGTTTGTGAGTGAGGGTTCTGTGATATTTTTACTCTTTCTTACCCGAACAACGAAAGTTGTAATTATTCTTTCTTATACGAACAATTGTGAGTGGGGTTCTATGGTGTTTTACTCTTTCTTACTCCTTCTCTTTTGTACCATTAGCTCTTCATAAGACGAAGAATTGGTGGATATAACCTGGATACAAGATGAAAAACATATCGCTGGATTCGTTTGTGATTTATTCTTTGGTGAAAGAGTATACAATAAGAACTTTAAAATAGTTCCGATATAGATAGCCAATAAATCATTTCAACTTACTTCATTAGCTCGTAAATTTATTTCTAATTACTCTCTTATTACTTACAATTACACATTTCTCGTTACTCATACTACTCGTACGTAGTTCGTAATTATGCTGATAAAAATTTAAGAACATCATAACTCGGCCTAGGGTTGAACTTCATCAACAACTGAGCCAAAGTAAAATTCTTCATGCTAACTAAAGACCGCCATAACTCCTTATCACTAACCAACTCCGAACCGTAAAAAGTCTCCAACAATTGAATTATGGACTTGGAGATATCTTCGATGATCGTAAACCCATCCACATTCACCCCATACTGTCCACAATCCTGGGATTCATAAAAATTGTACAATTCAAAAAGTTCGATTATGGCATGCTCTGAAAGACCGGGACGCGAAAGTCCAAGAATATCTCGTGCTATACTCTCAAGTGAGAGTTCCGAATATGCGAGTTTTCGGAAACTACTCACATTAAACCACTTGAAAGTCTCCGAAAGAACCTTGTTGACGTCAAAGAATCGGTAGTTCAACTGACCCAAGTACACAAGAAGGTCCATTTTGCGCCGCGAGTGGATCCCAGTACTTGTGAAACTGTCAGGAAAGTCTCTTTCAGCAAAGAGCCGGTTGTAATTGTATGTGGACGAACCTCCCTCGGTATTCAAGAACCCAGACACCTCGGAATCCTCTGCGTACTCTTTAAGTCGCGTGTTTCTGCGGCTTCTCTCCTCTCTGTGCTTTTCCACCTCCTCTGTACTCGCCGCCAACAATGCTTCCTCATCGAGGGTTTCCGCACCCGAATCAAGACCCTCTAACCGCTTCATAAACAATGAGATCTCGTTGAACTTGTACCGCATGAACTTGAGCCGTGCAGCCACCTGGAAATCGATTTCCTCTCGCCCTAGTAGCCCCATCTTGTCCCCAGAATCATGCCGCAACCCCGAAAGTACTTGTTCATTGCTAAACACACCGCAAAGTACATCATCGCTGATGACCTCAGCATTCTTCTGGAAAAATATGGTGCTCTGCTCCACTGTGGCAAGGTCACTTACTACCTTCTTGATCAACCGCGTTCGTATAACATGATACAAGTGGTTGTCCTCCTCTTCTTCACGCTCTCGCACTATTTCTAGCCTATTAGTATAGTATTCAATCTTACGTCTAATCACCTCAAAGTCTACTCTCACATTCAACTTGTAGGAATAATGCATTTTAATAATATTAACAACTAGTTGTTGGTTATATCTTGTTGTGTGGTTGTAGTTTAGTATTCCATGGAGGTTTTTATTGCTTAGATGGAGATTATTGAATGGTCCGCATAGCATAAATATATCCACTATCACTTCCATTGGAAGATTTTCAAATTCCGCATTACTTAATACCACTTTAGGGGGTCCGCTCTCTTGTTTGGGTTGTCGTTTTACAATCGCTTTGCGACTGCGGGTGCTCTTTCCAGCCCTTACGAACCCCATATATATTTTTTTTTGCGATGTGATTTTATTTGCAACCGTTGATGAGAAGACAATTAATAATAAGCATACATTATGTATTCATCATGTACAATTTTAATAATGAGCATACATTACGATGTATCATGTACAATTTTAATAAGGAGCATTCATTATGATGAATCATTTACATTTTTAATTATGATGAATCATGGACAATTTGTATTCATAGCTAATGAAGTTCCAATAGTTCATCCTAATAACCATTTATAATGACCCACCTTATTACAACCTAATCACAAAATAAAACTATATTATCTTGTATACTAATAAAACTCTAAATTGAAATTCAGTGTAGTCACACTTATCTCACTAGTCATCCTTTTACCCAATCTACATCAAAAAAACATGTATCTTATATTGACCAGCAGACTACAGTCCACAATAAATAACTACTTGAATTGATCTTCAGTAACACCAGCACCCATGGCAGCAGTAGAAGTAACACCACCGGAAACCATTCTCAACAAACCATCAATGTACTCGGCACCAGACCATTTTTGATGCTTAACAACTTCAACACCCTTCTCGATTTCGAGTTGTTGGACAGAAGAACCGTAAGCTCTCATACCCTTTTCAGCGTATTGTCTGGCGAAGTCGTCCACAGCCAAAGCAGTGGTGTGCAAACCGGCCAAGGTGATGAATTGCCAGACGTAACCCAACTTACCCAATCTCTTGATGTAAGTTTCTTGTTCGTCGACAGGCATAGCCTTGTTCCAGTTGAAGGATGGAGACAAGTTGTAAGCCAACCATTGGTTAGGGTATTGGGCCTTGACACCGTCAGCAAATTCCTTAGCTTGGTTGTAGTCTGGCAATGCGGACTCCATCCAAATCAAGTCAGCGTATGGAGCAAAAGCTCTACCTCTCATGACGGCACATTGAGTACCACCTTGGTATCTGTAGTAACCTTCTCTAGCTCTGGAAACTTCCCAGTTAAAGTAAATGTCCTTACCCAAGATTTCTCTAGCTA
This sequence comes from [Candida] smagusa, assembly GCA_030566775.1. NCBI lineage: Eukaryota > Fungi > Ascomycota > Pichiomycetes > Serinales > Debaryomycetaceae > Kodamaea > [Candida] smagusa. The sequence continues at coordinate 542,324 of JAKUAW010000010.1, read as the reverse complement.
ATTGTCTAGCTTCCTTGTTAGAGGTGTGAGACAATGGGTTAACCTTGTCGGTAAACTTCTTAATCAAAGCGTCCTTGTTCGAGTAGTTACCAGCCTTAATCTCGTCAATGACAGCTTCGTGGAACAACTTCAAGCCAGCAGTCTTGGTCCACTTAGCTTCAATAGCAGCCAATGGAGCACCGCAAACACCCTTGGATTCAGCCTCGGACAACAAAGTGTGGAGATCTGGGGAGTCTGGGTTGGTGGAACCAACAATAAAGTAGTGGTCTCTGTGGTCAATGGTGGAAGTGATCAAAGTGGCAGCTTCAGAGTCAGTTCTGGCAACAGCCAAAAGGTCGGAACCCATGATATCAGCAGATGCTCTGATGGCAACCAATCTGTTAATGTGTTCTTGGACTGGAACCAAAACCTTACCAGCCATGTGACCACACTTCTTGGTACCTGGAGCTTGATCTTCAATGTGGATACCAGCAGCACCTCTTTCAATGAACATCTTGGTCAACTTGATAATAGCAGTAATACCACCGTGTCCAGTGTCAGCATCAGCAACAATAGGTCTCAAAAAGTCGGTGTATGGAGTCTTGGCTCTTTCTTCCTTGGTCATGTTCAATCTGTCTTCTCTTTGCTTTCTGTCGTGGAACAATTGGGCAAACCACAAGTGTTCAACCTTGTTTGGAACAGTGTCCATTGGGTAATCAGCCAAATCTGGAGATGGTTCGTTAGAGGTAGAAGCAGTAGAGGAACATTGCCATCCGGAAACGTAAACAGAGTCCAAGTACTTGGCCATTTGAGTAACGTGGATAGGGTCCAAAGCACCAAAAGTAAAAGAGGTGGTCTTGTTCTTGTCATGCTCGGTCAACAAGCCAAACAACTTCTTGGATTGATTGTTAGATGGGTAGTCAATCTTCAAGGTACCTCTCTTCTTAGCAATGTCTTCAGCGGTATAGATACGCTTGGTCTTGCTCCAACGAGGGTGGGACCACCACTTTTCAATCTCTGCAACTTGTTCTTGGAAGAACTTTTCTTCTTCATTAATGTCGATAGCTGTGTATGGCATTTTGTTTATTCTATAAAATCTGATGTAAAAATGTGGGAATTTAGCTCTTTATATAGAGCAATAGTACCCCAGATTTGTTTTTTGCTCTCTCTATTGTCTTCCGTTTATCCTCACATGTGCGATTTTTTTTCAACCTCGGCTGGAAGGAACGTCATTTGATCGGTAACCACCCTTCCGTCACCTTGATAGTTCTACATATCTCCTGACTTCTATTGCATTCTCCTTTAATCGCTCTACATTACATGACTACTCCGAACCTGTTTTTCCATGTGGAATCTTAAAGAATATTTACTTCCACGGAGAATATTCACCGTCATTCTTCCGCCGACCTTCGGAGCCGTGATTCCCATGACTAATATCATCTTAAAATTTGTGGAGTCACATTTAGTATATATGCACACCCCCCAGATATACATGGCCGAGGTTCCATACAGCCAAATCATATCGCTTTTTTTGGCAACTCCGAGGGTGTGTCCTGCAGACATTCCCATGATAAATGTTTGCGGAGTCTTCACGTGATATTCGCTTGAGTGGAACATATGACGTATTTCCTATTTGGTACATTTTACCCATCCCAACTCTATCCCTAATACCCTACCTTCATTATCCATGGACTCTAGTACTGCGTTCCTGTTGTGGCATCTGGGGTCCTCCATTACCGGTGTGTTTTGAGAATTGCGAAAAAAAACACTTTGCCCATGTATTTAATACCTGAAGACTACCTACCATACCTCGAGTACCTTCCGGACCTCCTGCGATGTGTAAACGTCTTTATGACGTTGACCCCTGCGTTCTCCTATGGTTCTACATGCTTGGCCATCTACAAAAATCAAACCTCAGTCGGTTTCTCCATCGACATCTGCGCAACAATGCTTATGGCTGCTACTCTTAGAATCTTCTACTACACAATTGTTCCCTTTGAAATCACATTGCTAAGACAGGCTATAGTGATGATTTTCATCCAGTGTGTCCTCTTGAAGGTTGCTCTTCGTTTCAGACCAAACACTTATGACCCAGATCTCTTGAACCAGATCCCTTCCTTCGGAAACCTGTTGGCTAGAGCTTCGTCCATCCAGGAAAACGAAGAAATCAGTCTCCCATACACAAGAATTACCTTGTCCCTGTATGCCTTGGACAAGTTTATGCATTTCCAGAATATCGTCGTAACCTCTTTCACCCAAGCTATCATGTTTTTTGATGTCTACTACAAAAGACCAATGTTGTTCTGGCAATGGAAGAACGAGGCCCCCTATTGGAAGTTCGTGGCTTCCTTTATGGCCATCTTCGGTGCATTGACTATCGTCTTCCAGGGTAACTTACAGTACGGTAATTTGATCGGCATTTTGGGGCTTTTTATCGAATCTTTGTTACCTTTACCCCAAATTCTTTTATTACAGAGATTAAAGTCTGTAGAAAACTTCAAAATCATCTTACTTTTGCTGTGGTTGGGTGGTGATTTAACTAAATTGAGTTATTTACTCTATGGTGCTGATAACATTTCTCTGATTTTCTTATTAGCAGGTTTATTCCAAATGGGTTTGGATATTATTATTGCTTATCAGTACTTTTATTATAAAAATTCAGACTCTTCTTTTGTCGAAGAGGATATTGAAATGAGAGCATTGGCTTGAGTAAGTCTGGTTCTTGGGCTTTCGAATCTACCTTTAGTATATTTGGTACTAATTTTGGCTGTTGCATGTCTTGTTGCAAAAATATAACACTTGATGCGTTTGCAATCATTGGAATTATCATTAATATGTCCTCGATATTCCTATTCAATAGATTTCCTGGTGGAATAATAAATTTGTATGCTATATTTACTGTAGTTTATGCTGGCATGTATGCTATCCCCTCATTCCACCTATTTAGAGTATTATACCCCATTTATATATATTACTTTTACTTTTACTATTATTACAATTGAAATTCGCCATTAATGCACCACGAGAATCTTATGATAACGCATGAAATTCCCTATTCTTCGAAACATTCACAAACTCGGTGCGTCTAACAACTCATCATTTATTACAAATGCGTTAATCATGGTCAAAATGGTCTTCAACATTCAACTGTGAGCGTATATTCTCACAACTTTGGGTATTCTCATAACTGTATAAAATTATCATTATTCATCAACCTACAATATGTGATAAAAATTCATTCATCAACAAACTCCAAAAAGCTCACAACTCGCGAACTCACAAACTCCCTCGTTATTCGTTTCCTACACTACCTCCGTCTTCTGTATCATTACGACAAAATAAAAAAATAAAAAAAAAATCAGAGAACAGATACATATTCCACATTCTCCTTGGCCTTGTTTATAAGGTCCAATGCATCCTTACCCGATAACCCATGTTTCACCTTTATATGTCTGGACAAAGCATCACCTCTGGAAAAGGTCTTTTGCTTTCCGTTACCTGCACCGCCATCAAGACGTCCTTCACAAATCACACATCTAAAAATCTTCTTTTTCGATGCATGGATTGTTTCTTGATGTCTGATCAAATCATAAGGTCTCGAGAATTGCTTGTTACAAGGAATACCAGTGGATGGGTTCACCAAGTCACACTGGTGGTTAGGATTCAGGGTATCTTGTTTCTTTTCCTCCTTGACAACTCTCCTCACCTTTTCTTCCACCTCTTCTTCCTCTTCCTCTTCTTCATATTCGGATAAAGGTGTCTCATCAACCTCCAAACCAGGAGTGTCATCTTCGACAATCTGGAACTCCTCGATTTGGTTTCTCAACTCATGGACTGACTCGTTGTTCTTCTGGTTATACACTGGGTTAAAGTAGTTGCCCATGTCCATAAAGTTTAAGTTCTCTTGCATATTATTCGTCATCATATCGTCAAAGTCTTCGTCAACGTGAAAGTAGTTATCCCCATCATCATCATCGGACAATTCTTCCTCCACCTCTTCCTCAAAGTCTTCGTATAATAAATAGTCATTTTCAAATCCTGGGATGATAGCATTGTTGAACTCGTTATTGTTGTCAACTTGGCCAGAAGCAGGAACGAAAAAGTAGTCGTCTGGGTTTGATTCATTATTTATTAAGTGTGATGGTTGGATATTGGTATTAAATAACATATAGTCGTCTTCTTTCTTCATATTTGCATCCTCTTCATTATCTAGCACTGTTATTCTCCTCCTTCTGTTTGGTTTCACAGGCATGCCAAATTGTAATGAAGGGTCGTATATGTATTGAGATTGCTGGTATTGTTGTAAGTCTGGGTTACCAAACTCGTTGAAAGGACTCATCATGGAACCACCGAGATCCTGCTCAACGTCAACTTCCATAGCCTCATCGAAAAATGCTGTATAATCTACATTTTGGTCTGGTAGGAAATTCACATTTCCTTGACTGTTATTATAATGCTGATTAAAGTGTTGATGAGTGGCGGTGGCACCACCATTCATAGTGGCAAACATGTTTTCAATAGGGCTATTTGGAACCTGATACAAATCTTCTTCGAGCATCATATCGTTGTTGCCACCCTTCTGGACAGCTAAAGATGTCATCATATCGTTAGACATCACACCTTCAAGGTTATTAAAATTACCACTCATTAGTAATAGGTGAAGAAAAAAAATTATGTGGGTGGCGAATCTCTTATATATATTTACGCATGTCCGAATTAGGTAGTGTGCGATTAATAATTCTAGGGGGGGAAGGAAGGGCATCAAAATATCAACCGTGCGTACAAACACAAACAATATATAGCATTGCCGATTACATAAGAGCGTTAACTGCGGGATTTACGGGAAACTTATCTTTACCGAACTTTACTGATCTCTTAAATCCTCACTGTTTTTCAGTCATCTTTTTTTTGTCTAGAATATTCTAGAACAGCAACCATCACCTCGAGATGAGATAACATGAAAATTATCTTAGTGGCAACTTCAATGAAATTAATCGAGGCGGTACTCATGCTGCACATCAAACGATCATCAGTGGCAAAAAAATGCACAATGTTTATTTTTCTATATGCGTATCAGATAAACCCTGATTTTTCACTTTTTCGATCCCTTTTTCAGCTAAATCAGAGTCTAAATAATAATATGGGGATTCCAACTTCCCATTGTTATCAAGTTCAAACACTATAGGAATTCCCGTAGGTACATGAATGTTGGATATATCGGTTTCGTTAACATTAGCCAAATGTTTAATTATACTCCGCACAACGGATCCGTGAGTCACGATTATCACCACGTTTTGCTTTTGTAGCAATTGCAAATCAATGATCTCATCGCGTAGAAACGGAACCACTCGCTTCATAACCATTTTTAGTGACTCACCTTTGGGAATTTCTTTCTCCGATAACTCCTTGTACCTGTCATCTATACTATTATCAACTCCGGTAGTTAACGGTGGTGTCCCATTATAGTCTCGCCTAATATAATTATATTTTTCCACATCCTCACTTAATGACCTGAAAACCTCATTCTTGTCAACCCCCTGATATGCTCCGTAGTGCCTTTCATTTAATTGCCAGACTTTGTGATGATCTAACCAAATACGGTCTAAATCCTTTAGTATAATTTGCCCTGTTTCAATCGAACGGCTTAACTTGGATGTATACATTATATTTGGCCTGAGATTATTCTTTTTAAGAAGCGTACTAACGTAATGTGCCTCTTCTCTGCCATGTTCCGATAATGGAATGTCTATCCACCCACAGAATTTGTTTTCCTTATTCCATTGTGACTCTCCATGTCTTAATACTATTAACTTGCCCATGGTTGCAATGTTTATTTGTTCTGGCTGACTCAAGTCCGTTTTTCAATCACGTGTGGTGATTATGAATAGGTTATGTAATGTTGGTATCACATGGAATACTTGAAATTGCTATACTCTTCTATCGTCCTATGAAAATAATAACTGCTATGCTATATTTCTACTGATTTGTAATGCTGATAATTTATATATGCTATTTTCTATCACGTGTGTTATCTGCTCAAGCCAATGTAACATCCACCACACAAGAAAATGTAACATCATTCCATGTTACATTCTCAAAATTGTAATCTATAGACTATCAGTACGAGCCCACCCCTATTGAAAAGAATATAAACTGGTGGATTCCTATCATGAATTTTTATCTCTGTAGACTCGATTTCTTTTTTTTGACGCGGCCAAAATGACTTATTTAAATACTCCTCCAACTACCCCAAATAGTCTGTTTGATCTTGAAGAAGCTTACAAACAACTAGAAATTAAATTTGTACACTCACCCATGATGAATAATCCAAGCAAAGTCAAACTGAAACCTTTCACATGGGACCAATCAACAGATATCATCAATAACAACCGTTTGGAACTCTTTGCTAGGTCCCAGCACGAAACAAATAGATATATCAGCTTCAAGCATGAATTAAAACAGAAAAGCATGGATATCATGAATCACATATTAGATAACGAACTAGAATGGTCGCATAATAAGTTACAGCTTGATAATTCTAGAGATTCAAACATCTTTGTCCATGCTGACACATTAAAAATCATCTACAATCAATTCCCTTACTACTTTGCACCCAACATCTCCCATTTGTGTGTGTGGTCAAGCATATTTATTCCGAACGATCCGCTGTCTAAACTTGGTGACATTTCACCTCAAACAAGAGACATAATCAACCTTTATATCCGCAAGACTTTTGTTGAAAAGTACAATCTCCGTCCCGAACAGATATTGTGGTTTAGAAACTGGGGTCTTTTGCAAAGTGTCAAGAGTATAAGTCATATCCACGTATTAATTAGAGATTTCGATGTCGAACAGAGCAACATCATTGGTACTTCGGGGGTACCTTTAACTTTAGAGGAGTTCAATCAACTCACCAAATAAATTCCACTATGTGTCACGTGTGCCGTAACCGCTGTAGCCGATATTGTTGACGATTTGAGCTCAGCGTAACGTGACATAATGTTAATAGCAGCGTATACCCGAGTACGATGCGTAAGTATCGTCCCATGGACGACATTTCTATGTCGGCTGCATATAAATAGTGGAGTTAAGGTGTAGTAGAAAAGAAGCGTTGTCTACAAGCTATATAGTGGTACATACTAGTATATTTCTATATATAACTAACCGTAGCCACTGTCGTGACTTTACCGAAAAACGCGATACGTCAACAGATATTATGTAATACAAATCTAGTCACGTGTATAACACCCAACTTCACACATTTCTCTGTATCGTCACTCATTCTTCATATGATCTCTTTTCTCTAATTGTTGAGTAAAAAATAGGTATCAAACAATTTTTCCTAAATATTAGCATATTTTCCAAAATTTAACAATCTTTTAATAAAATGTAGAAGTGTATAATAGAGATATCATAGACATATTAAATATTTATTAAATACCTAGATACGTATATTACACATTATAAGCTTACATATGATAAGAACTTACATAATACTCAAGTAATACTTTCTTACACCATCAGTATCCGTGCATCTGTCTAAATGCCTTTCATTCACCCCTTAATTCCCCGCCCACATCTCAACTACAAGTTATTACAAGTTATTCTCAGGAAATTATCATTATTAATACTAGTATACAAAAGAAATGAACATAAACAATATTCGAGTAGTTTTTTGTTTAACCACCGAAACCATACAAGGTTCTACCTTGTCTCTTCAAAGCGTAAACGACATCCAAAGAGGTAACGGTCTTTCTCTTAGCGTGCTCGGTATAGGTAACAGCATCTCTGATAACGTTTTCCAAGAAGGACTTAAGAACAGTTCTAACTTCTTCGTAGATCAATGCAGAAATACGCTTAACACCACCTCTTCTCGCCAATCTTCTAATAGCTGGCTTAGTAATACCTTGAATGTTGTCTCTCAAGATCTTTCTGTGTCTCTTAGCACCACCCTTTCCAAGACCTTTTCCACCTTTTCCTCTACCAGACATAGTTAATTATTGATTAATTTGTTTTAAAAAGTAAGAATGTAATCTAACTGATTAGTGATTAAAAAAAATTTAAGTGCGGAAGGGTGTGTTTAAATAGATTATCAAGCCAAGATGAAAATGGTTGTGCGCAATCCTGCTGCAGTAAATTGTGAGTGAATTGTGTACCAGGGTTTCTGCGAAAAAAGTAGGTTGCCCAAACAAAAGACGATTTTAGTGGCTACTACGCGCGCTTATTGTCTCCAAAGTATGGTAATGTCGTGTTTGTGGGTGGAGACATTGCTTCTGGCTGCGGAAAAAGTCACTTATTTGTGAGTATAGTAATTACGCACATCCAAGAGTAAAATACAGAACCAAACCACCAGAAAAAACCATCCTTTTTCACATTTGTGTAACGTTGCGCAGTACCAAATATACTCTTTTTTCGAGTATATCACAGCATCAGCTTTTGCTCGCTCACAAAGACTTCTGCCGCAAAAAATAGTTGCAGCCATTCTTGTACCGCGTACCTACGCTACGCAGCCACCAGCAAATCCTCATATATAACGACTGGTTCGGTCCTTAATTTTTTTTTCTTATCATCAATCAATTTACAATGGCTAGAACCAAACAAACAGCAAGAAAGTCTACTGGTGGTAAGGCACCAAGAAAGCAATTGGCCTCCAAGGCTGCCAGAAAGTCTGCTCCATCCACCGGTGGTGTCAAGAAGCCTCACAGATATAAGCCAGGTACCGTCGCTTTGAGAGAAATTAGAAGATTCCAAAAGTCTACTGAACTTTTGATCAGAAAGTTGCCTTTCCAAAGATTGGTTAGAGAAATCGCTCAAGATTTCAAGACCGACTTGAGATTCCAATCCTCTGCTATCGGTGCCTTGCAAGAATCCGTCGAAGCTTACTTGGTCTCTTTATTCGAAGACACCAACTTGTGTGCTATCCACGCTAAGAGAGTCACCATCCAAAAGAAGGACATCCAATTGGCTAGAAGATTGAGAGGTGAAAGATCTTAGAAAGCCTATTATATATTCATTTCTATACTGTATTATTTAGTCACTAAAAGCTTTAATTTGATTTTATTGTAGACATGAACAATCTGGTTACTAATTTCAATGCAAAACTAAAAAGGATATACAAATGGCTCATCTTCAACTCTCATTCCAGAAATTTCTTGCTGCATAGCAGCCATTTCCAAGTATGGTAATAAAACATCCTTGTACTTTGAATATCCCTTGTATTCCTCAACATCGTCAGCCCAGCTGTTTATGCCATTCAACAATCGTCTAGGTATGTACGGCTCATTGCACAAGTCAACTATAGGAACAAAGTATGTTCTAATTGTAAACACAATTGCACCACTCTTTGGAAGCCTTCTAAGACTTTGTCTCTCACTTCTAAAGAAAAGTTTATTAATATCAGTTGCTTCTTTGGCCGTGTTCCAACCTACTATCTTCTCAGTCTCAGGTCCTATAGAACTTGACCACCCTAAGTTATCATCGGTTTGAATAAAGTAGTTGTTCCGCACAACTGGCTTATAGCAATCAAGCCTGAGAAAGAACTTGTTCATACCAGCCTTTAGCTTATTCTCGAATTCAGGAACATCGCCGCTGGTATGAATTTGATCAAGTCTCATCTGGTACTTGTCTCTGAATCTCCAGAAGCCAGCTAAAATAATTGCTCCAGACTCCAAGATATATTCTCCTTCTTCATTCTCCATCATTATCGCAATATCATCCTGAATCAACTTGGATGCAATTAAAATCGGATCTTCTCCTTTGTTGACGGTGTCAAATTCTTCTCCAGTTTGCAAGTTCCTCAACCCGTATGCCGTTTCCTCGAAAAGTTTAGGATACCGAGCAACTAAAAACACTTTAAGCTCATTCAACAATTCATACGCAGCAGCGGAGGCTTTTGGGCTAGTTTCGTACAATTCTTTCCCACGCTCCTCAATTCTTTGTAATTTCTCGTTATGGAATTTCTCCCATTCATTATCCAATTCGATCCACTCATCCCAGTTCATGTTCCGGATCCCCATAGTGATGTTGTATTTGTGCTTGAATGCGCGGTATGGCCGTGGCTTCGTTAATTTGAAGTCCCAGTTCTGAAACTCACATGGTACGGGTGTAACAAAATCAACCTCATTCCACTCCCCATGTTTCCGTCCTCGGTTTGACTTGTATACTTTCTTTGTTCCTTTAAAACACTTCAATATCACAGAGAGTACCATGGCTGCAAGAAAAATTAGACTAGCATTGAAAGTATGAATATTCCCATTTATCAAACGATTGAATTGATCAAACAATCCTAAATATAAGGCTACTACCACCCCTTGACTTTTCATTATTGTTGTATTAACTAGATTATCTTACTTTTATATTTTCTTTATCTCGTTATTTTAATCCTAATTGAGTAAAAGTTTGCATATGTCTAGGGGAAAAATAACTGCAAATATCAAAAAAACAGTTGTAATTAAAAACGAATAACGCCAGTTGTAAGGTGTGAGTGAGAAGCTATATTGAATGAGAAGCCATATTGTGTTATGAGGTAACTAGTGAGTTGTGAAGTATTTAGTGAGTTATGAGGTAACTAGTGATTCGTGAAGTAACTAGACTCATGAACAAGTGATGTTTATAGTGTTCTGTATTTTAGATAAGCTTCCTAAAAACCCCCACCTCGTAGTTCTATAGTTCTAGTGGTAATAAACCGGATAAATTATCTATATTAAGCATGATCATGCAGGTGGTAAAAATGCAGCGAATAAACTCGACTGGGTAATAGTCCAAAATAAAAGGTAATACACAGCAATCTTTCCGTACTTATTTTCACTAATAAGCAACTCTGCAATATACCAATAAGTTAAAGGTACTGAAGTACCAACTCTAGTCAAAATTTGAACATTCCAGAAAAATACATTTCCTATCAAAAGCAAGACATTCACCAGAATCAAAGAGATTAACTTTTTCATTTTTGGCAATTCCACCAGGTAGTAGTAGTATACTGCATTCACATGGATAATGATTGAAGGAAGGGCGAAGAGAAAGTTGGGTATATTATTTGGAGACCAGTATGACAAGAAGCCCACCTTCCAGTATCTTGATTGTGCATACAGGAAAAGCAGTGGCAATACATTGTTACACCACTCACCTCTTTGTGGGCAGAATTTTGTGTATGCAGAGTAGTTTGCCCAACAAATACTGAGGAATAATTGACCTCCGCCAATCAAACTTAACAAGACATCTCCGGTGCTAAAGTTTTCTATGGAAAAGTCATATAAATCATGAAGAAACAAGACACCCAAGAGAGTGGAGTTTGCTCTAATGGTGAAGTTATATGCAAGTAAAGATCCGGATAATAAATACAAGAAAATGTTCTTGACGGACTTATTATTCTTTTGTTTGAAGTCATTGTAATTCAAAGATTGGTTATGTAACCAGATGGTGAGGAAACTAAGGAAGTTACTGAGGTTTTCGGAGTACCCAACAGTTTGAAAAATGCCTCCACTGGCAAGAATGATCAACAAACTTGTATATTCGCTAAACTTATCAATGACATTTGAGTTTCCTGATATTGTCAATTTTTTATTCTGGAAGTACAGCTTGGTGAGGTACCAACCGATGATAACGGTCAAGTAATGGAAAAGGTTTGAAAGAAGAATACTCAAGGTTAATTTTCCATAGAAGCTGTCAGCCCAAAATGGAAGACCTTTGATCAACAGCAACCAATTTGGACAAAAGACGAATTGCTGTTCATACTTGGCATCATTAATGAACATATCAGCAAAGTATACCAAGTCCCACGTGAGACTTTTACTTAAAATGTCATTGACAACGCTGGGGAAGAACCAAACACCGCTTAAGAAGGACTTGATTGAGTCAGCGTGGGTATCAAGTAGTATAGCTGATGAGGTGTCGAACTTGACAGGTGTTAGGTAGACGATGGTGAACTGTATCACCTTCATTAGAAGGAAGACAACTGTTAACTTGATCAAAGGAAGTGATCGCGTCATGAGTGAAATTTTTTGAAAGTTTACAATTATGCGAACTCCGTAAATATACAATAAATTAATTACTTCTTACCAAATTGATTAGCAAATGAATGGATGATACCAGCAACCGAGGTTGGATTGGCTAAGGTAGAAATGTCACCCAATTGGTCAGCTTCATTAGCAGAAATCTTTCTCAAGATTCTTCTCATAATCTTACCAGACCTAGTCTTTGGCAAATCAGCGACGATGATGACGCTCTTAGGAGCAGCGAAAGGACCGATCTGAGTTCTGACTTGTAAGATCATTTCTTTTCTCAAAGCAAATGCGTCTTCACTAGTTTCATTATCACCGATTCTTTCAGCATCAGCATGTTTCAAGGCAACAAAGGCAACAACAGCTTGACCAGTTAAATCATCATTAATACCGACAACAGCAGCTTCAGAAACACTCTTGTGTTCAATCAATGCAGCTTCGATTTCTGCAGTAGATAATCTATGACCAGAAACATTGACAACATCATCCACTCTGCCTCTAATCCAGTAGTAACCGTCGTTATCTCTTGCAGCACCATCTCCGGTGAAGTAGAAGCCAGGGTAAGGCTTCAAGTAGGTGTCCATGTATTTAGTGTGGTTTCTCCAGACGGATCTGGCCATTGAAGGCCAAGTGTTCTTGACAGCCAAAACACCTTCAACATCGTTACCTTCGATTTCTTTGCCTGAATGTGGATCTATGATACAGGTTTCAATACCGAAGAATGGCAATGAAGCAGAACCAGGCTTGTTTGGAGTGATACCAGCAATGGGAGCGATGAAATGGGAACCAGATTCAGTTTGCCAGTAGGTGTCACTTATGTGACATTGACCCTTACCAACGTTTTCATTGTACCACTCCCAAATATCTGGGGAAATTGGCTCACCAACAGAACCTAAAGTTCTCAAGGATGACAAGTCGTACTTGGAGATTTCAGCTTCACCAGACTTTCTCAATAATCTCAAGGCAGTTGGAGCCACGTAAAAGTGAGTGGCCTTGTGCTTCTCCACAATTTGCCATAATCTACCGAAATCTGGGTATGCTGGAGTACCTTCAAATACAATGGTTGGAACACCCAAAGCCAATGGACCATACAATGCATAGGTATGACCTGTAATCCAACCAACATCACCAGCAGTGAAAACAACGTCTTCAGGGTGAACGTCGAAAACATACTTGGTGGTCATGGCTGCACCTAAAAGGTAACCAGCAGTGGTGTGAACAACACCCTTTGGAGTACCTGTGGATCCAGAAGTGTACAACAAGAAGAGTGGATCTTCAGAATTCACTGGAACTGGAGGCAAGTAACCTGGGAACTTGGCAGTTTCTTCATCCCAGTAGAAGTCTCTACCTTCCTTCAAGTGGATAGCCTCATTGTTGGTTCTCTTGTAAACCAAAACCTTTTCAACAGTTGGACAATCAGCAAGTGCATCATCACACAACTTCTTAATGTTGACGGTTCTACCACCACGACGTCCTTCATCACAGGTGATCAAAGCCTTACATGCAGCGTCGTTCACACGGTCCTTAATGGATCCAGATGAAAAGCCAGCAAAAATAACGGAGTGGATAGCACCCAATCTAGCAACTGCCAACATGGCAACGATAGCTTGAGTGTTCATTGGCATGTAAATTGCAACAGTATCACCTTTGGTGACACCCCAAGATTGCAAAACACCGGCAACTTGCGATACTTCGCGCAATAATTCTCCGTATGTCACAATCTTGGAGTCCTTTTCTTCATCGGCTTCATAAATCACAGCTGGCTTGTCTGGGTTAGCAAAAGCATGTCTGTCAACACAGTTGTAAGAAGCGTTCAATTCACCACCGAGAAACCATGCAGCATCTCCGTTAAGCAAAGACCCGGACTTAACAGTGTGAAAGTCTCTGTCCCAATGTAATAATTCCTTAGCTTGAGGACCAAAGAAGGATGCTGGATCATGAATCGACTGCTCGTATAATTTTTGATATTCTTCAAAAGAAGAAAAGTAACCCTTTCTAGGTTGTCTCTCGAAGAACTCCTTTGGAGTTGGACGAGGGGTTACGTTATTAGCTTCGTGGACAACTTGGTGCGAAGACATCTAATTGTAGTTAGTAAAAACCTGCCGCTGAAATTTTATGCTCGTCGTATAGCAAAAAAACTTTCTGTGATCGAAACACGTCAGAATCATATCTGATCCCCCTATTATTAGAAAATTGTGGTTCACTTCGCCTTCACTGATCATTTACTTACATTTTTTTATTTTAAGCAAAATATTTTTTTCAAACAGCTTGTTTAACGGAATATAAGCAAATATATAACTGCAAAAATTATGTTGGCACGTCCAACAAAAGTACGTGGATTTCTTATAATGTATTACGTAACACCCCTCCTGGCACGAAGTTTTTTTATACGACAGCGGCTACCTGCATACAGGACATTGTTCAACAAATGCACAAACGGGTTCACGGGTCCGTCAATAACGGTTTTATTATAAACAATTCGGATGTCAATTGATATGGATGAGAAAGAGCCTAAGTATGTAAGTTAATATGCTATACACTCAATATCTCCTAAAAATTACAACTCACATTCTTATTCGCGTCATTGTTTTTTTCTATTTTTCTACATTTTATCAAATAATAACCCATTAATTACATACATAAATAGACATATAAATCTAAGTTAACCAAGCCAATAGGGCACATGAATAGTTTAGTCAACTTCTTCAACAGTTGGACCGTCAGTAGAAGCACCTGGGGCAGCTCCACCTGGGAAGCCACCTGGAGCAGCACCGGCAGCACCACCTGGAGCAGCACCAGCTTGGTAGGCCTTGGACATGATTGGGTTAGCAACGCCTTCCAATTCCTTTTGGTGTTCCTTGAATTCTTCTTCGTTGGCGGTTTGGTTAGCATCCAACCAAGAGATGGTTTCATCGGCAGCCTTGGTGACAGCTTCAACATCTTCAGCAGACAAAGCGTTCTTGATACCTTCTTCACCCATGCTGGTCTTCAAGGAGTAAGCGTAGGATTCCAAACCGTTCTTGGCTTGGACTCTGTTAGCTTCCTTTTCATCTTCTTCCTTGAACTTTTCAGCTTCGGAAACCATCTTTTCGATGTCCTCCTTAGACAATCTACCCTTGTCGTTGGTGATGGTAATCTTTTGAGTCTTACCAGTACCCTTTTCTAAGGCAGAAACGTTCAAGATACCGTTAGCATCAATGTCAAAGGTGACTTCGATTTGTGGAACACCTCTTGGTGCAGGTGGAATACCAGACAATTCAAACTTACCCAACAAGTTGTTATCCTTGGTCTTGGTTCTTTCACCTTCAAAGACTTGAATCAAGACACCTGGTTGGTTGTCAGCGTAGGTGGAGAAGGTTTCAGACTTCTTGGTTGGGATGGTGGAGTTTCTTGGAATCAACTTGGTCATGATACCACCAGCGGTTTCAATACCCAAAGATAATGGAGCAACATCCAACAACAACAAGTCTTGGGTCTTGGAAGAGGTGTCACCGGACAAGATAGCAGCTTGGACAGCAGCACCGTAAGCAACAGCTTCATCTGGGTTGATAGATCTGTTTGGCTCCTTACCGTGGAAGTATTCAGAAACCAACTTTTGGACTCTTGGGATTCTGGTAGAACCACCAACAAGGACAATTTCGTCAACTTGGGACTTGTCAATCTTGGCATCCTTCAAAACCTTTTCAACAGGGTCCAAGGTAGATCTGAACAAATCTTGACACAATTCTTCGAATCTAGCTCTGGTGATGGAGGTGTAGAAGTCAACACCTTCGTACAAGGAGTCGATTTCAATGGAGGTTTGAGCAGAAGAAGACAAGGTTCTCTTAGCACGTTCACATGCAGTTCTCAATCTTCTCAAGGCTCTTTGGTTGGTGGACAAGTCCTTCTTGTTCTTTCTCTTGAATTCGTTAACAAAGTGGGTAACCAATCTGTTGTCGAAATCTTCACCACCCAAGTGAGTGTCACCAGCAGTGGACTTGACTTCGAAGATACCATCTTCAATAGACAAGAGGGAGACATCGAAAGTACCACCACCCAAGTCGAAAATCAAGACATTCTTTTCGGTCTCGGACTTCTTGTCCAAACCGTAAGCAATGGCAGCAGCAGTTGGTTCGTTAATAATTCTCATAACATTCAAACCAGCAATCAAACCAGCATCCTTGGTAGCTTGTCTTTGGGAATCGTTAAAGTAAGCTGGGACGGTAACAACAGCGTCGTTAACCTTGGTACCCAAGAAACCTTCAGCAGTTTCCTTCATCTTACCCAAGATCATAGAAGAGATTTCTTCTGGAGTGAAAACCTTGGTTTCACCCTTGTATTCAACTTGAATGTTTGGCTTACCAGCCTTGTCAACAACCTTGAATGGGAAGTGGGTCATGTCACTTTGAACTTCTTCATCAGTGAACTTTCTACCAATCAAACGCTTGGCGTCAAAGACAGTGTTGGCTGGGTTCATAGCAGCTTGGTTCTTAGCAGCATCACCAATCAATCTTTCAGTGTCAGTGAAACCAACGAAAGATGGAGTGGTTCTGTTACCTTGATCGTTGGCAATAATTTCAACACGGTCGTTGGCAAAGTGAGCAACACAGGAGTAGGTAGTACCTAAATCAATACCGACAGCAGGCATATTGTTAATTTTTTTTTGTTATAAAAAGAATAAAACAAGTATTGAAAAATTGCGGACTCTTCATGGTCTTAAATACCCTCCAATTCAAAAATGTTGTCCATTAATTTTTTCCTATGAAAAGTTCTTTTGAGTTCTAAAACCTTCGATAAATTGGGACATAATTGCTTGAAAAATTATGTGTGAGTGTGTGTGAACTAGGAGCAATGACCAGTGTGCAGGATCATCCTTTAGAATGCGATGGAAAACTGTAGAAGCTAATTACATGTCCCGATTCGGAAGCCTCGTTTTTCCATGGTCATGTGTGAAATCATGTGTTCATATAGTCACATGACATATATCCCGAAGCTTCCAGTGGCGGCGGACTTCCACAGCTCTACTACAAGTGGCACTTCCACAATATACACTTAACAAGTGGCACTTCCACATATATTAATAAATAATTATACACCTAAGAAGACTTTTCCTTAGTATAGTTGTTAACAAGGTAAAAGCTTCCAACTTGTCTAATGACATTCTTGAAAGTAACCCATCCTTGCTTAACAGCTGGGGTTTCAGAACCATATTGATTAATCAAGGATTCAACTTTAATCTCAACAGTCTTAAAGTAGTTTCTAGTGTAAATAGAACTCTCATATCTGGCCTTGATGAAAATAGTGTAGATGACAAAAGTCCAGAATGACCTTCTGCGGAAAGTAATCAATCTAACGATGATTGCAAAGTACGCATAGATTTCAATCACACTAGCCAATTGAATAGACTTGGTGTTGTTCGAACTGACGAAACTGTCAATTTGCTTCGAGATCGTGCTCTTTTCTAATCCCGCAATAGGCAACAAGTGCGTGCTGGCGTACGCCAAAACATGAAACAACGAAAACAAGAAGAAAGGAATCAAAGTAATCAACACATATGGTCTTAACACCAATAAAAACAATCCCAAGAATAAGTATTGGATGTTGTCATCCTTACGAATAACTCCAATGTTAAAAGATTCCTTTTGGATTAACTGATAAGTCAACACTCCAAAACTTTGAAGTACTCCAACAAGCGCAGAAAAGTACCAGAACTTAGCAAGACCTCTTCCAATTCTCAAGTAGGTCAAAGTATAAAACAAAATACTGAATAATGTAATAAAGTGACCAGCGAACCAACCGAATTGTAAGGTTTTAACAAGCTTCAAAAGCTCTTCCTTGTCGAACTTTCCTTTGTTAGATTTTATTGGTGTTTCACTAACCTTGGGGACTTCTTCTTTGGTTACTTCAGGAGTAACTGGCTTCTTTTCAATACTTTCAGACATAACAAATGTTCTTTTTTTTTATTTTTGCTATTGTGGACTTAGCAATTCCAAGTGAAAAACAAAAAGGGCAAAATGGCAAAAAACTAAAGGGTGTAAAAAGAAATTGGGGCGGTATCTATGCGAGTTCGATGAATTATGAAGTTTATTTAATAGATTATGTCTATCATATAGTTACTTTAACATATGACTTAGTTACTTTGTCATTTAATATCAGAGTCAGTTTTTCATTTCATATCACAGCAAGTTTTTCATTTAACCTCATAAATTAAATATATATAGGATCAACTTCACAAACTTACTTCGTTCGTTTTTTCGTTTGTTTAAACATCATGATCTGTACTCTACCAACTACACTTCTTATAAAATCATTCAATAAGAGAAAAAGAGAACTAAAGAAATTCCATAACTTGATATCACAAAATTTAGTACGGAATATACTTCACTATTAACGTAAGAAACCCTTACGAGTCTTGGCAGGAGCAGAAGTGGTAGAAGCAGGTTCTTGAGGTAAAGTCTTTTGCTTTTCCAATTGAACCTTCTTATCTTCCAATAATTTGATTTGCTTACTCAACTTATCCTTCATTTCCTTGTGTCTCGAGAACAAATCAGCTTCGGATCTTTGCAACTTCTTTTCCTTTTCAGAAACCTTCTGTTGGAAAACAGCCTTCATTTCAGCTTCCATCTTAGCCAACTTGGCTTCATGTAAAGCTCTTTCTTCTTCTTGCTTGGCCAATGGGTCGAATTCTCTGAAAACAGTGTTATCTTGAACAATTCCCATCTTTACCAACTTCTCAGATCTGTAGTTTTCATACAAGATGTTGGAAGTACTTTCCTTCAATTCTTCCAAGAAGTTTCTAACCAACAATTGACGCAATTTTATGAAATCGTTGTGGTCTTCGTTGTCCACTTCAATCACACCCCATGGGTATCTTCTACCTCTGACGATTCTTCCATCTGGAGTTTCGACTTCCTTGGTGGAACCGACAACGGCAAATGGCAACTTACTCAAAATCAGTCTGGTGTTGACAACAGTTTCCTCATCATCATTTTCAAAGTCTTGAGGAGTGAAAGTTTTGATACCTTGGTACTTGATGTCGTCCAAGATTCTTTGCTTGAAAACCTCGATCTCTTCGCTGGTCAAAGTATCCGACTTGGCGATCACTGGAATCAAGTTCACCTTTTCGTGGACTTGCTTCATCAAGGTGATATCCAAGGATCTCAAAGAGTGTCCGGTAGGCTCGATGAAGTAGAGGAACGCGTGGACTCTTTCGTCGTTGATGGCAGATCTGTTGACTCTACTTTCGGCTTCCAAGTAGGAATCAAATCTGCTGTTGATTTCATCGACAATAGGCTTCCATGAGTTGACATTGTTAACTGCTTCTCCGAACCCTGGGGCTGTGATAACATTCAACTTCAACTTCACTCCATCTTCTTCAATCTCAGCGTTGTGGCTCTTGATCTTGACTGAAACTTCATCTTCACCTTCACCAACAACAGTCTCTTCACGGTCAGTCAAAATTTGACGGTTGAAAAGTGTATTGATCAAGGTGGCCTTACCCAATCCGCTTTCTCCAACAGCCATGATGTTGAAGGAGAATCCTCTTCTGATCGATTTTCTGTGCCATTGCTTTGGCAAGTTGGCGAATCCAACGTATCCGTTCAACTTTCTCTTGATTATCTTTACTTCATGTTGAATTGGGTCCCTGAGGGCGCTTGCAGGTTCAACTTCGGCTAAAAAGGTATACATGTTAGTACACTGTCAAAAACACGCAAAAAAAAGGGGGAGGTGTTCACTAGTTGATGTTTGTTCGCCCACTCTGCTTACTACAGATTTAATTGGTCTTCAACAACTTCGCACTAACCTCCTCCGCACGCCAGCTTGTCCTGTTCGAGCTCACATTTCATCATGAAACGCATTAAGCTCTTCATACTTTTAATGAAACACCCTTTCTCTTGCGATCATGAATACTTACCAGTCATTTTGCTATGTATATCAATTCCTAGTCTTTAAGAAAAGTATCGATCTTTTTATCAAAAATTTCGATTTACGTAAAGTTGTTATTTTTTTTTTTGATTTGAACAAGAGAACATTTTACCCGCTCGTTTGAATACAGAAACAATGTGTTTATAAGACATGTACTATACTTCTTATTTTTTTTACTGCTCCAATCGTCTACGTCTACTATATATGGCTTATTTAATCGGGTTCCAACTCCATGACCATGCCTTGAGTATCCTCACTCTTGAAACTCGAAGTTTAATCGGTAAAGTGCTCGTTAACTTTTCTTTGTTTACATTTTCATTTTTCATTATACGTGTAACGTGACAATACGACGATCTGCTATTATTCAGGAGAATGTGGATTTGTACTTTATGTAAATGATTACTGTGTTATATGACGCAACGAGTGAAAGTTGAAAATGTAAATTTATGAAAGCGGTTAAATGATTTTTATGTAAATGATTACATGTAGTATGTATCTTGTACATGATGATACTATATCTACTGACATTTCTGTTAACTTGATAATTAGATGTTACAGTTTTAATAAGGTTTTGTTTATATTCTGTTTTCTTTCACCTGTTTTATTCCTATTAGTCTTCCTATGACTGCGACTTCCTATTACTATTACTTCATTTTCATAATACTTCTATTCTTATCAATCTTGACTCTTCAACCATGTGTTGTTATCCATGTAAACATCTCTAAACTTCCTAGTCGAAATCTATAAACTCTGTTCTTTCGTAATTGATATTTTGAATATTCACATTCTCTCATTATTACACACTCTCATTATCTCTCATTATCATTACTCACTTTGTTCGTAAATCAAAAAAACCCCACTCTTTACTCGCTTCGTTCCTAATTAAATACTCCCACCATTACTCACTTCGTGCATTATTCTTGTAACTCCTCTAACAAAAACTCTAACCCTAACCGTGCAAATTCTTGCATATTTTCAGCCCTCTCCTTATTCAAAACTTGCCTCAGACAAGATACATCACCAGTAGGACCACTTAATCCTAAATAAACAGTCCCAACCTTGCTGTTATCCACCAGTGTAGAATCGTTGATATGCAAATCAGAAGTAGGACCAGCAAACCCAGTCTCAGATAAAACATAAGTTGATCCTAACTCATACTTTGTGGTTCTAGCTAATTTAAGTACAACCTGTTCGGAAGGACCTACAAAATTGGATATTTCTTCATCAGTATAACCAGATAACTTTAATCTTTGCTTTAAAGAATATACCAATTTCCCACCAATATAAAAATCAGATGCACCAGGAACGGTCACCACATAAGCAGAGAGTAATCCCCCACAGGCAGCCTCAGATATAGCCAAAGTTTGGTTGCGATCTCGCAATATTTGGGCAATCTTTTGAACTAGTATTTGTACATCTTTAGGAGGAAAGTCCATTTTTTCAATATTTGGTCGTGTCTTCCAAATTTAAAAAAGTGGCAAACAATGTCGACAAAGGTGTTGAAGTTTAATGCTGGTAAGGTTCAATATGACGAGGATGCAAAGAGATGTATTCCTTTGCGTCACAAGGGAGTTGTTACAATCAAGCCAAGTTCTGAGGAACCGGATTTCCTTGCGTTCAATTGGAAACCTAAAGCTGACGCCATAACTGGAGGGGGAGCCCTTGAAAAGGATGAATTGTTGTTGATACCTGGGGATGTCAGCTTCAAGCATATCAAGTCTTGTAAGACCGGACGTGTGTTTGCATTGACCTTTTTGAGTTCTGGTGCCAAACATTTTTACTGGTTACAAGATGTTGGTGACTTGGATCAACCTGACTTGTTGACTGAAAAGGACTTGAAAATAGTTAACCAGATCAATGAGTTGATTGCCATAAAGGATGAAGAAGAGGAGGAGGAAGAGGAACCAAAGGAGTAAGTAAACATCACCTTTGTTTAATACATATTAACATAAAGAATCAATGCTCCAATATCATCTATTTCCGATTTCCTCACTTTGGAAATGGTTGAGAAGCACTTGAATAACCTCTCTGAATCGCAGTTGAAAGAGTTGTACGCTGACCTTTTACCCCAATCTATGGCTGGCTCCCCTTCCAAAAACGACATCTTGGATGTGGTTAGAAGCGGCTTCTTTCAACAATCGACTCAAAACATAAGTGCCCAATTGAACAGAGGTAATGGTGCAGGTTATTTATTGGCTCAAAGCTTGAAGTATCCTTATGAAAACGAAGGTATCGCTGCTTTTTTACAAGGTTTAAGAAAACTAGCCAAGGAGGAATGACGCTCATAACGCTTCCCCATATATATTTGTAAGAAAATTAAAAATAAAAATAAAAATGAGCATTAACTTAGTAACTCAGCCTGATAAGAGTAGCGATAACTTAGCCAACTTGGCCTTCGCTCAGAAGACCATGAACAAGCTACAAGACTTGGTGGATAAAAGTCCAAAAGTCGACGAAACTGACGAAGATGGCTTTCTGGTACCTAAAGGCAAAATCCCTTTAGATGGTCAGTTTTCTACTAAAGAACTCGAACAGTTGGTTGACTGTGCTAAACATGAAGGCTTATTGTCAGAAACCATCGACGTTCATGTGCTAAAGGTTGATAAAAAAATTGGAAACTCGGTTGAAATTTCCGACAAATAGTATCTCTACAAGCCTCTCGAGGTTCTTAACCTTTACAAGCCTCTACAATATATATTCACGAA
This sequence comes from [Candida] smagusa, assembly GCA_030566775.1. Classification (NCBI taxonomy): domain Eukaryota; kingdom Fungi; phylum Ascomycota; class Pichiomycetes; order Serinales; family Debaryomycetaceae; genus Kodamaea; species [Candida] smagusa. The sequence goes on along the minus strand of JAKUAW010000010.1, from coordinate 519,736 downwards.
TAGACGACTACTAATTCTTCTCTTTATAATTTCACCACCCCATAGTGGAACAAGAGAAAAAAAATTCAAACAGGGCAAATCCTTGTATGTAATGAAATCAACATCTTCTACTAAAAGACCGCCCAGGTTTATACTACATATCCTAGTGGTATTGGGTAGTATTCTACTTGGATTGACTGCATTTGTGTATACACAAAAGTTACCAGGACCAGATGTAGCGGGTTGTCGTATGGTTTGGATGTACCCTTCGTACGCAAGAATCAAGACCTTCGACGAATCCCACACCAAATTTGCATCAAAATATTCCTTGTACTTGTACAGAGAACAGGATCAGGACCCTGTGCCTAATGATAATGATCAGGGTTTCCAGATCTTAGATGGTATACCTGTTCTTTTCATTCCTGGTAATGCTGGAAGTTACAGACAAGCAAGATCGATTGCTTCAGAAACTTCCAACTTGTATTTCCACGATTATTTCCACAAAGACAACATCAGTTTGAATCAAAAGACAAAGAACTTTGACTTCTTCACGGCTGATTTCAATGAAGATTTCACAGCTTTCCATGGTAGAACCATGCTCGACCAAGCTGAATACTTGAACGAAGCAATCAAGTTTATCCTAAGCTTATATTCTCACAATGAAAACCCACCCAAGTCGGTGATTATCTTGGCCCATTCCATGGGTGGAATAGTGGCTAGAACATTGGTCACTTTGCCCAACTACATTCCTGATTCCATCAACACCATCATCACATTGGCGTCTCCACACTCCGCCTCTCCTTTGACATTTGACGGTGATATCCTCAAAATATACTCCAGTGTAGACAAGTTCTGGGTCTACGGCTACTTGCTGTCCAATTCGCTGGGCTTCCACAAATCTCACGATTCCTTGGAGTCTTTAGCTTCTTCCAGACTAAAAGATATTTCTCTTATCTCAATTACTGGTGGTTTATCTGATAATATGTTACCTGCAGATTACACAACGTTGGGGTATTTGGTGCCTCCGTCAAATGGTTTCACAGTCTTCACTACTGGTATTCCTCATGTTTGGACCCCAATCGACCATTTGGCAATTGTGTGGTGCGATCAGTTGCGTCGTTCCATCGCAAGGGTTCTTTTGGAAATCACAGATGATTCGTTGCCTGAACGTACTTATGATTTGAAAACTAGAATGTCCGTCTTTAAGAAGTACCTTTTGCCAGGTTTTGACAATTATACAGTGCAAGATGTTCGTCTCTCGTCAGTGACAGTTTCTTTGGATAAAAACGTTGCTGTAGTTGACTCTTTACATGTGAATGGCCAGTCCCAACCATCCATAAGTTTATTGAAGGTTAGTGAAAACTCAAAATTCACATTATTGTCATCGTTAACTTTCAACAGGTTATCTCAGTCATCCTCATCTGTTCTCTTGTGCAAAAAGTCGAGTGCGGAAACCGTAGATATCGACTTTTCCTCTGAAGACTCCGAAAAGATTACCCTTCTGTGTTCAGATGCATTCGATAGTATGAAGGCAGTTCCAAGATCAAAGGCCGACTCGTTATCTGACTCCTCATTTGGTGGTCATTTATCTCCTTATCAATCTTTACACTACGACGATTTAAGCGCATATGACTACGTCTTGGTCAAGTCAGAATCTCTCCACAATGATGACTTCTTGGTGGCTGAATTTTCAACTTCCAATGACTACACACTTGGTTCTGCATTAGCCTCGTTATTTTTTGGTTCAAACAAAATCACTTTGGATAAAGAAAGACCCTTGTCAACAAACATTAACGTTCCAGGTGCCTGGAGTAGTACTTTAGCCTACAAACTTGTCGTCAAAGCCAAACCAAATTCTGGAACCTTCCCAACTTTTATCAGACAATGGAGAGAAGAACCATACGAGAGTAAATGGTACCTTGATCTTCAATCCGATATCACATTGTCATCCCATGGAGTTGCTCCATTTGTTCCTTTCAAAAGAACAAACGAAGGTTTTAATATAGAGGTATGGAGCTCTGATAACTCCGAATTATCCCTCAGTTTAAGAGTCGACTTATTCGAAAGTTTGCGTCAAATAGTCTTGAGATACAGACTCTTTTTGGTCTCGGCATGTACTTGCATCATCTTATTGGTAATTTCTAAACAATTAAGAGATTATAGTGCCACATCTAAGTATCCCAACTTTATCTCGGCCTTGGTGGAGTTGAACTCGCCTTCGAACCTTTTGGTCATCTTCCTGATTTCAATTCTGTTGAGTGTGCTTACCAAAATCGAACCTATCCAAACCTTTCTTGCGTTCTTGGACCCAGTCTCAATGCACGACTATAATGAGTCCACCACCTTGGCTGGAAACGCCGTTTTCAAAGTCAACTCATTCTTTTTGGGCTTAGAAGAAGGAAGTTTATGGTACTTGGGAATCATCTTTTACTTGATGACCAATGCTTTGGTATTTACAACCTACTATATCATAGTTGCTGCGGGAATTGGAATTGTTCAGGGACTTAGACTTGGCAATCAATTCATAAAGTTTGTCATCTCCAAGTTCCAACCCCCGGTCGTCAAGAAAGAAAAGACTAAAGAGAAAAAGATTGAGCAAACCTCCAATCGTAAAATCATAGTTACTGTCATCTTGATGGCATTGATTTCCTCCTACTTACCCTATCAATTTGTGTATATTGTTGCTGTTCTCCTCCAAATGAATAATGTGATCAGAGCACTCTACCAAAACTCCAATGATCAGAACGTTGTCAACTTCCAAATCTCAGTTTTCTTGTTAATGTTGTGGGTATTACCCGTTAATGTCCCTATTTTGGTTGTCTTTGTTCACAATTTAGCCGTCAGTTGGACCACCCCATTTTCTTCCCACCACAATATCTTGTCAATCTTACCAATATTAATAATGGTACAGATCAACAATTCTAGATTGAAAAAGTTCAAAATGAACTACTTAAGATTAGCCACCTGGTTTATTTATTACTTTATTGGTTACTGTGTGTTCTATGGAATCAGGCATACTTATTGGTTGCATCATTTACTCAATGTTTTTAGTTGTATTCTCATTATTGGTCAATGGGAAAACTAATACACCACTTCATAGAATATTCATTAACTAATATACAAATACAAAAGATTAAGCTAAAAGAGGTTAAAAGAACTAAAATATACCAGCATTGTTCGTTTAAGAAGAAGCAGAGGAGTACTTGGTAACAGCTCTGGTACCTTCAGAAACAGCGTGCTTGGCCAATTCACCAGGCAAGATCAATCTAACAGCAGTTTGGATTTCTCTAGCAGAGATAGTAGACTTCTTGTTGTAAGCAGCCAACTTAGAAGCTTCACCAGCAATTCTTTCAAAGATATCGTTGACAAAGGAGTTCATGATGGACATAGCCTTTTGAGAGATACCAGTGTCTGGGTGAGTTTGCTTCAACACCTTGTAAATATAAGAGGAGTAAGTTTCCTTTCTGGTCTTGGTTCTCTTCTTGTTGTCAACAGAAGAAGAGGAAGTCTTCTTAGCAGCTGGCTTCTTTTCAGCTGGGGCTTTGGAAGCAGGTTTCTTTTCAGCTTTAGTTGGTGGGGCCATTATTAATTTTTATTTTGAGTGTTTAAAAAATCAAGACATTCCAATACTTATATAGTTGAACGAAAAACAATTTCTCCTTGAATTTTTTTAGTGTATTATTATTGTTGCGCATGCAAAGTGGCGAAAGAATGATTGGGTAAGATTACGAGTAAAAACTATGCCCCATTCGCGGTATGGTTGGAGCTCAAAAACAGTGGACTAGTTTATGGGAGATAGTCGCGCGCGCTCCGCACTCCAATTTCAGTCTCTGATTTACACCTCTGTCCGCGTAAAATTCAGTCGCGCGCGCACCCGCAGTACATCTCAGCCTGCCGCAGTAAAACCACGCATCCGCACCAACCATAATCTCTCCACACAAAACTCACATAGCTCCAAACTCGCAACACAAATTCCAATAATCAAAACACGCTCTACATGCATACTATGACTTGTATCAACGCTAAACTTTTTTTTTTCTGCGCTCCCAATACATTCTGGCCACTCCCTCTATCTATATAAATATATTGATTCCCCAAAAATTTTTTTTAATCAAAAGTATTTCCCTACTTTAAATTTAAATTAATATAACATATAATGTCTGGTGGTAAAGGTAAGGCCGGTTCTTCCGAAAAAGCTTCAAGTTCTAGATCTTCTAAGGCTGGGTTGACTTTCCCAGTTGGTAGAGTTCACAGATTGTTGAGAAAGGGTAACTACGCTCAAAGAGTTGGTTCTGGTGCTCCAGTTTACTTGACTTCCGTCTTGGAATACTTGGCTGCTGAAATCTTGGAATTGGCTGGTAACGCTGCTAGAGACAACAAGAAGTCCAGAATTATCCCAAGACACTTGCAATTGGCTATCAGAAACGATGAAGAATTGAACAAGTTGTTGGGTCATGTTACTATTGCTCAAGGTGGTGTCTTGCCAAACATTCACTCCTCCTTGTTGCCAACCACTAAGAAGATTCCTGTCGTGGGTGGTAAGCCAGGTAAGGCTTCCCAAGAATTGTAAGCCAATCTTAGATTACCCTTGAGGGGTTAACGTTTTTGTTTGCTTGGCAAACGTGTATATTAGTAGCTAATTATGAGGTTAATTGTATCTGAATATTTGTTCTTTATTGTAGTTTAATATGGGGATGTCTCATGACTCCACGTGATGGTATCAACATGTAATGTACAAGATCACTCCACGTGATAAGGTATACTTTACATACCCCTCCTTATAGTAGCTAGATAACTCAAATCTTAACGTAATAGAAAACCTCCCCTCCTTATATTGGCTAGATACAAAATCTATTCACGTGATTGAGTTTACACGTGATTATCGATATTTCAATTATTTGAACATTTTCTTAAAAAAATCTCAACATGGAAAAGTTTACAAATTGGAGAGATAAAGGTACAGGTATTTCACCTTTTATGCCTATAAAGAAACCTACTTTAGGAATAACTAAACAAATCTCAAATGGTTTATTATTTTTAGTGAAATTCCCTATAGTTGTCTTTTTCTTGGGACTTTACTACGCGACTGCCATCAAAGCTTTCTTGACATTTACGTCACTGAGCATTTTAGGCTTCAATTATGACGTGTTAGTTGATGGAATCAAAAGGTCCAACAAAGCTAAAATAGATGAGCTTTTACCTAGTAAGGGAGATTTGGTAATTTTAAATTATTCCAGTCCTATTGAAGGTTTTTTTGCTGCTTTGGTATCCAAGGCTCCATGGAGCAATATCTCTATTTTAATTCCAGACAAGAGCGGGAAACTCTATGAATACTCTATTTGGTCTTTATTCTTATACACTTTTTCTGGTACCCATTCTGGTACATCCATCGATTTGAACCACCCTTCTTTAAAGAAAAAAGCGTGCTTTTTGTTGTTGGAGGGTACTCCTTCAAATGGTTCTGCTATTCTTCCTTTTCAATCCATTAAATCCATTCCTGATACCTTCAAGGTTAAGGTCTTGGTGGTAAAGTACACCCCTACCTACTTGTCGTTACCTGTTCCATACATTTCAAAATTACAGTATCTTGTGCAGTTGTTTAATGCTGAAAAGTGCAATATAAAGTTCAAGATTTATGATTTTGGTTCGTCTTATTCTATTCCTGAATTCAAAAAGACTTTTGAGCTTAATCTGTTGAATTTAGTTGAGAGCAGATTGGATTTGACTGAGAAGGATAAGTTTTGGAATTACTATACTTCTAGAAAGGTTTAATGAACAACAATCGAAAGTGAGTCATGCATTTTTTAACGAAGTTCTAATTATTGGCCAGTTCTCCACTTTCTGAATCCTTGGGAAATCAACCAAACCCCGAAGATTATTTCCCCACGAAGATTGGAGTTTCAGCATAAACACGAAGAATTCATATGATGTCACTTGTTTAGCTCGTTATATTCTGGATCTTTACTGTTATTGATTAAACAAATTGCTCTAATGGGTTTTCATTCTCTCCCCTGGAAACAGCCATGGGGTCAGCAAACTCATCTTCAGGCTTCTCTGTATCGTCATCCTTAATAAGCTTTTGCTTCTTGTGTGTCACCTGCACATAACTGTAATCTACCAAGTAGTCGTCTTCATTCTCATTTTGATGTAACTTAAAATACATATGGTCAACCTTTAGTATCTTATCAAATACTTTTATCCCATTGAAGTTATCTATAGCCAACACACAGCTCTTGTAGTTTTTGTATTTTAGAAAGCAGAACCCTCGATTTTTGTTTGGGTTCTCTGCGTCCTTGAGCATCTTGATGTGTGTGGGGACTCCATACTGTGAAAATATGATAACTACGTCTTCTTCTTTTAAATCCTCATGCAACCCTCCAATGTGGATGTACGATGTATCTCTGTAGTCATAATGCCATGATGCTTCGTACTTTGTGTTGGTACTTAGTTCGTTTTGGTTGATTCTGTTGATTCTCTTGACTGTATTCATATAAGACTATAAGTTTCTAATTTATTAACAAGATACACGATTAAAGGTTCCAAAATGAATATAGCTATGCTTGATAATTCCAATATACAAAATTAAAAATGTAGGCTTCTCAAGCTTACATAAGCATATATTTTTTAACAGTAGGAGATGAGATTGATTTTTTTTTCAGTACCTACAACATGGCTAAGAAAGGAGTCAACGTTGAAGCTTCCAAGGCCGAGATTCTGAGAAAGAGAAAGCCCGAAGAAGTCCAAGAAAGTGAGGACAGTTCTGACGATGACTTCCAAGTAGATGGTTTAATAGACGATGAAGCATCTGAAGCTTCCGATGAGGAAGAAGAAGAAGAAAACGAAGAAGAGGAAGAGCAAGAGGAAGAAGAAGACTCTGATGCAGAATTTAATGATCTCATCGGTGACGAGGAAGATGTAAGCGATGTCGACTCTGAAGACTTCTCTGATGAACCAAATGATACCTTATCGATCACTGATAAATTATCTGGTATTAGAATTCAAACACCTTCTACCACCATTGAACAAGACATTCACACCCAATATTCCGATGGTAAGCCCAGAATAATTAGACCTGAAATCGAGCCTGTTTACGATAGTGATGACAGTGACGTAGAAAACTTTAACACCATTGGAAACATCCCAATTTCCGCATACGAAGAGATGCCTCACATTGGTTACGATATTAACGGTAAGAGAATCATGAGACCAGCCAAGGGATCTGCATTGGACCAATTGTTGGAGTCTATTGACTTGCCTGAAGGGTGGACTGGTTTGCTTGATCAAAACACCGGTGAAGCCTTGAAGTTGAGTGATGAGGAATTAGAATTGATCAGAAAGATCCAAGAACAAGAAAGTACTACTGATAACATCGATCCATATGAACCATACATTGACTGGTTCACTTCGAAGCAAGAAATCATGCCTTTGACTGCCGTTCCAGAACCAAAGAGAAGATTCGTGCCTTCCAAGCATGAAGCTAAGAGAGTCATGAAGATTGTTAGAGCAATCAGAGAAGGTAAAATCATTCCTCCAGATAAGGTGAAGGAAAAGGCTGAAGAAGAAAAGTTCAACTTTGATTTATGGCAAGATGAGGTTCCTGTTCCAGACCATGTTATGACCTTGAGAGCTCCTAAATTACCTCCTCCAACCAACGAAGAATCATACAATCCTCCAGAAGAATACTTGTTAACTGCTGAAGAAAAGGAAGAATGGTTGAAGACCGAACCAATAGATAGAGAAAGAAACTTTGTCCCAGAAAAATACTCCTCCTTGAGAAAGGTCCCAGGTTACAAGGAAAGTATCAGAGAAAGATTCGAAAGATCCTTAGATTTATACTTGGCCCCAAGAGTTAGACACCAAAAGTTGAACATTGACCCTGAAAGTTTGATTCCTGAATTGCCATCACCAAAGGATTTGAGGCCATTCCCAATCCGTTGTTCCACCATATATCAAGGCCACAGTGCTAGAATACGTACTATTTCCATCGACCCTCGTGGTTTGTGGTTAGCTACTGGTTCCGATGACGGTTCCGTTAGAATCTGGGAAGTCTTGACTGGTAGAGAAGTTTACAAGGCACAAATCGTTAAAGATGATAACGAAGATGACAAGATCGAATCCTTGGAATGGAACCCAGACGCCAACGTTGGTGTTTTACTTGTAACTGCTGGTGAATTCATCTACTTGATTGTTCCACCTATTTTCGGTTTTGATATCGAAAACATCTCCAAGTTAAGAATTGAAGCTGGTTGGGGTTATGGTAAATTCGGTGCCAACAAGCACGATGTTAACGTTGCAAAGGATGAAGCCTCTGACGATGAAGATGGCGAAGGTGCCAAGTCCGACGGTAAGAAAGATGTTGCTCAATGGTACACACCAAACGAATCACAAGCTAAAATGGGTATATCGGCAATTGTCCAAACCCGTAAGGCTATTAAGAAGGTTTCATGGCACAGAAAGGGTGACTACTTTGTCACTGTTTCTCCAGAAAGTCACAATACTGCTGTTTTGATCCATCAGTTATCTAAGCACTTGTCACAATCTCCTTTCAAGAAGTCGAAGGGTATTATAATGGATGCCAAGTTCCACCCATCCAAACCACAATTGTTTGTTGCATCCCAAAGAACAATCAGAATCTACGACTTAGCTCAACAACAATTGATCAAGAAGTTGTTACCAGGCGCTAGAATGTTGTCTTCTATTGACATCCACCCAAGAGGTGACAACTTGTTAGCATCTTCTTACGATAAGAGAGTTTTGTGGCACGACTTGGACTTGTCTTCCACTCCTTACAAGACCTTAAGATACCACGATATGGCTGTTAGATCTATTAAGTTCCACAAGGCCAACTTACCTTTGTTTGCATCTGCTTCGGATGATGGTATCATCCATGTTTTCCATGGTACTGTGTACGATGATTTGATGACAAACCCATTGTTGGTTCCTTTGAAGAAGTTAACCGGTCACAAGGTTGTTAATAGTATTGGTGTGTTAGATTTAATATGGCATCCTAAGGAAGCATGGTTGTTCAGTGCTGGTGCCGATGGTACTGCTCGTCTCTGGACTACTTGATTGTTCATTAGTGTATATATTATAAAGGATTAATAGTTTTCACATCTAATGTACCAAAGATCTCTGTTTATTTGTACACATAAAGGTTTAATAATACTCTGTATTACCTCCTTGGTTATGTTCAAAATGAATAACCCGATCTCCATCATACTCCGATATATACTGATCATTCTTTGTAGCAGAATATAATGTTGGGAAAACATACCTTAAGTTACTCGTAATACCCAAGTTATCTGGACTCATTATCCATTCCATCGTTTTCCAGTCTAAAATCCCTTCACCAACAGGGGAATTAATCGGGGTCTTGTAACTCTCTACAAATTGCTTGCTGACCTTAGCAGTAAACAAATAGAGTCCACCATATCCAGAATCTTCTCCCGACGTTCCAGTAACCGAATCACCTCTATCTAACTTCCATAAGAGCACTCCTCTAGACGTGTATTCGGATATTTCAATCCCTGTCTCTTCTTTAGTCTCCCTTATAATACATTCTTCAGCGGACTCACCAGCATCTAATTTTCCTCCAACACCGTTCCATCTCCCCATCCATGGTTTTTTCTGTCTATTCAACAACAAAACCTGGTTGGTTTCCTCACAATATACAAACCCAAGAGTATACTTCAATCTGGCCATAGGTTCGATGCTTCACGTGACAAAACTTTTCAAAATCTACAATTACATAGTGGCAATACTTACCGCCAGATCCTTTTTCACATAGGTAAAGTGTTACTAATATTCCTCCACCCCGCTTATTAACGTTTAGACAATAGTTAACAACTAATCATGCTGCTGTAGCTTTTCTTTTTTAGTAGTTTAAAATTTAAATTTAAATTTAAATTTCTTATAAAAAAATAACAAATCAGAAAAATCCTCATTTTTGTATAAGCCTTTAAAGGGATATAAAGGGACCCCAATTGATAGAGAATAAGACGATTTCTTAGATCATACTCATTAAATTAACACGTCCATATGGCACAACATGTCTAAGCTATCTATATCTGGGCCATCAAGTGCACAAACATCTATGCTGATGGTATCAGGCGCAGGAAGTTCGATATCATCCCATTCCGTGGCAAGTTCAAACACAATAAATTCATCCCTAAGGTCTCACGTCTACCTGTTGATTCATGAACAGGTGGACCAAATTAAGTTTAAGAAGTCTTTGAAGTTAAATAACGTTTTTCCTAACGGCAATGTCAATTTCTCAGATGTGATCGACGTGGTGTATGAATACCTTAATGCGTACAACCCACCTCTTGAACTTAATAAAGTTTCATTCCAAAATAACCAAATTAATGATTTACCCATAAACTTAAATCTCATTTCAAAATCAATAAAGTTTTTGGATTTGCACAGTAATAACATTTCACACATTCCTGAACAGGCTTTTAATGTGAAGGATTTCACATCATTGGAGATTTTAGATCTTTCTTCAAACAATTTGATTGTATTACCACAATCTCTCAAGTTATTGCAAAGTTTAAAGGTGATTAGTTTGAAAGATAATTACTTCAAGTACTTGACTCCTGTATTATCAGAATTAGGCAATTTGAATTTGATCGAGATTAATAACAACCCTTTCATAATGCCTTCTTTAGAGCTTATCAAAGCTTTCCAACAGCAAAGATCGGATCAAGATTGGGTAATAGAATTAAAAAACTATTTGGCTCACAATAAGTCGTTACTAGAGTATAAGATTGTTGAACAGATTCAGAAGTCAACCAAGGTACATAAACTGCCTTCGCAACCTCCTCCAGGGATACCCCTGCAATTAACCCCTATCCCTTTGGGTCCTTCAACAAACCCTTCGACTCTTTCGAGATCAAAAAGCATATCCGAAACTAAGAAGTCGTCTAAAGCCCTGAGAAGAATGGGATTGATCATTAAAAAACCGGAGGATGATGAACATTCAACTCCTCAAAGAGTTCCTTCCAATCAAAGTGAAATATCCATATCAACAATAACAGATCCCAGGGATTCTGATTTGCACCTGTCAGAGTTATTTGATACAACCCTGCCAACTCCAAACAATGTTTCTGTGACAGTGCCAAGTCTGCTTTCAAGCTCCCCCAAATCTTTAAAACCAACTTCTCATTTAACTTTACCTAATGATATTTCAAAATCAAATTCCAGAGTTAGATCAAATAGTATGAAGGAAATTGATAGAATATTAGAAAAGAATGATAATGTTGATACTGAGCATAAGTCTGGCGCCTACTTTAGGCGCTTGTCGACATTACAAGAAAATCCCGCGGATGAGGGCTCGGCTAGTTCACCTCCAAATCTTACTACATCTGGTGGTGACCATTTAACTGTGAAAAAGAATGCACCCCTTCCCAATTTGCCACAACAACAAATAAATACTTCTTCTGATGCTACTCAGGCTATTTACCAGGACCAAAAACAAAAAGACGATAATGGTGTTGTTATGAAAATGATTCCAAACAGGCTAAATCATGATATTTCCCCTTCTAAGGTTTTGAACACCTCCAAAAAGTACAGCTCAATAACCCTCATAAAGGTTTCCCGGAAGATCCTATTTGCTTTTAGTGAATTACATTCATCAGTCAGAAGGTTTACTGGATTTTGTATCGACAAGAAAATCACAATCAAGATGGTATCATATTTATATGCTACCAAATCATCCATTGATTCTTTGGTGGAAAACTTGGAGCAAATTGAAGAAAATGAAACAACATCTCCTTCAAATAACATAATTGTGTCCTTACATTCTTGTATTTCGTCTTTTAAGTCGATCATGAACTTGTTAAGCGAAAATTATGTTTCATTTGTTGCCAAAGTTGATGTTTGTTTTATTAGAATGTTATACTTAACAGTGTTTGGTTCATTTAATGAGTTGTTGAATGCATACAAAATACTTTTACCTGCTGCTAAGGTTCCAGTTTTCAACATGAGTCAGTTTACCAATGCATCGTCTAGTAACGGTGGCAGTATCAGTGGACCTTCGGGGGTTCCACCAGGTCCAATCACCATTCCACCAGCTTCTTCAACTCCAACATCAGACCCAAAGCAAAAGTTGACCATCAATACTGGCGCCAATTACGATACAGTAGATGTGGATGAAAAGCTTTACAAAGCTATTGAAATCGCAACTTCAAATGCTCAAGTTGTCTTTAGTGAATTAACAAGAGCTATAAGTAAAAGTGCAATTGACAGTGCTATTGCTAATTCAAGCACACAGGAAGCAAGTGCCGATTCCAATATTAGTCACACCGTTGCGACAAAGGTGAAGGAATTAACCAGTGTCTGTGTCACATCTATGGACATAACAAAGAGATTGAAGACGAAATTATTAACCATAAGAAACAACCCATCCCAGAACACCAAGAGAATGTTTTGGGATGATATTAACTTGTTTTTGAAAACCATTATCCAGACCTTCTCGTCTGCTAAAGAGGTTATGAAAGACTTGCCAATTTTGAATGATATCCGTTCATCCATGGCCAACTTAACAAAAACAACAAAAGAAGTCACTATCTTATTGGAAATTTCGTCCTACAAATCTATGTCTTTAGAGGGACATCAAGCATTTAATGAACCTTCATCTGCTGTTTCAACTTTACCGCCAGCATTACCAACCATCCCAAGTGTCACCAATTTGTTCACACCAGGAACATCTCATCCACCACTACAAAACTCGTTATCTAGTTTCAACTGGTCTCAATCTTCAACTAACATAGCCACTACGGTCAGAACACCTTTGGTGGCTACTTTTAGTGGTGCTGTTCCTCGTGCAATGTCTGTTTCCAATGTTAATGATAAAGCTGAGGCCCCTCTGGTTTCCGCTCTTACTGCCCCACATCCAGGTGCGAACTCTTTCTCTAGTCCTTTGCCTAGCCCAGGTATTATCTCATCCAACCAGGGTTCCAATGCTCAGTCTAATGGTCAATATTTTGCAAAAAATGGATTAAATCCTTTTGATGGACTCATCCTAGCGACAAAAGAGAAAGATGAACAAGATGCATAGTTATTTTTCTATATACATATATATATATATTATTGACTCATTGAATTTGATCTGAAAAAAAAAAAAAATTGACTTCAATAATATGGCTATTGAACTTGAAGATATACCAACCGGAGACAACAATAAGGTCATTAAGGATTTGATCGGTGGTACTGTAGGTGGTATTGCCCAAGTTTTGGTGGGTCAACCTTTTGATACTGTCAAGGTCAGATTACAGTCAGCTCCAGAAGGTACTTATAATGGTGCATTAGACGTTGTCAAGAGATTGATGGGTAATGAAGGACCTAAGGGATTCTACAAGGGTACTTTAACACCTTTGATTGGTGTTGGTGCATGTGTTTCTGTTCAATTTACTGTTAACGAATACATGAAGAGACATTATAATAAAAAGTTGGGTGGAGCAGACATGTCTTTGGGTCAGTTCTTCATCAGTGGTGCCGTTGCTGGTTTCTCCAACGGTTTTTTAGCATCTCCTATTGAACACATTCGTATTAGATTACAAACCCAAACTGGAGATGCTAAATTATTTAATGGTCCTATCGACTGTGCTAAGAAAATTTATCAATCTTCTGGTATACAAGGTATATATAAAGGTATCATGCCAACATTATTCAGAGAAAGTGTTGGTTTAGGTATTTATTTCGCTACATACGAAGCTTTGGTTGCTAGAGAATTGAAGTTAGACAGTTCGATCGTTAGAAAAGACATCCCAGGATGGAAATTATGTCTTTACGGTGGTTTATCAGGTTACACTTTATGGCTTGGTATTTACCCAGTTGATGTTATTAAGTCTAAATTACAAACTGATTCATTAAGTTCTCCAAAGTATAAGGGAACATTGTCTGTGGTCAAAGACGTGTTATCAACCAATGGTATTAAGGGTTTTTATAGAGGGTTTATCCCAACCATGTTAAGAGCTGCTCCTGCTAACGGTGCTACCTTTGCATTTTTCGAGTTGACCATGAGATTGTTAGATTAATTTTTCTTTATCAATACGTTATCATCTCTAGAATATAATTCATAATCCGATTTGCGTATGTTTGTTTCTTCTTTCTGAACATTCCAGTAGTTTTCATTGAAAATTTCATTTTCCTGGAAATCCTGTGGTCGTATCACTCTAATGAACTCCATGTAATCGTTGAGGTACTCACTGTTAAATTCGTAACTATCTGAGCCAAGCAATTCAACTGTTTCGTAGAAACTCATTTTTGAGGGCTCCTCATCAACTTGATCTTCCTTGTCCTTGCCATACATGGCCCTCCTTCTTCTATTGAAATCCTTATCAATTCTTAAATGTAACCCTGGAATCAAATCAATCAAGTAAAGTAAAAACACACTCAAAATAAAGCAATACAAAAATACCACAACACTACCCAACAACTGGTACCCCAACTGCTTCCAATGCCCCTCTACCCAGCCTCCCTTGGATGAATAGTTAGTGTTGGCAAATATACCAGTGAGTAGAGATCCAACTATTCCTGCAATTCCATGTATGGCGAAAATGTCCAAAGCATCATCAATTTTGAAAAGATACTTGAGTCTGGTTGAAAAGTTACATAAGATGGACCCTGTCACACCAAAAACGAAAGCCTTCCAGTACTCCGAAGGTGCAGACACATACCCACCCCCTGGGGTGATCACCACTAGACCTGCCATGATACCAGAAGAAAAAGAAACCATCGAAAGCTTTCTTCTTTGAACGAAATTCGACTGTGATTCATGGTAATGCTGGTTCAACAATACCCCTGTTTGGGAAATTTGCGGGAGAATGGTCTTATCATTATCATTACATGCTTCACTTTGCGTGAATGGAATTGAAGAGTAGTAAAAATCAATCAGTGACCAAATAATCCCACTCACAAAGGCACACAAGAAGGTATTCGTCATTATAGATAATGACGAGGTTGAAAACTTAAAATCACACCCAGCAATAAATCCTAACCATCCACATAATATCAAGAAAGTTCCGATTATAATGTACCCAGTATTTGAGTTTCTATAATTGTACAAAATCTTAGGGTTTCTCGGTCCTAAGATATATGAGTAAGCTAAGGTGGTGGCCCCGCTTACAACATGGATACATGTTCCACCTGCAAAGTCCAAAACTGGAAGAGTGTTTAATTCTACGGAAAGCCACCCGTGGCTATTCCAATACCAATATGTTACAGGATTGTATATCAATATTGACCAAATGAAAACAAACACTAACATGGGCAATATTCGACCTCTTTCTGCAATACAACCAGGGAATGTAAGCCCTGCACAGATTAATTTGAAGAATCCATTGAAAATAAAATGGTTGAGTGCAAGAATATCTCCTCTAGTGTTGGCAAATAGCCAGTTATCCGGGTCCCGCATGTGCCGTAAAACTGCATAGTCGAGATTTCCGATGAACCTATTGGATGACTCAGCGTAGCATAGAGAGTAGCCCCATATGAACCAGTCTATAAATAATATAGGCGATAGAAATATCGGTAGTGAAAGCATCGTCAACGATGACCTTCTCTGTGTCATCCCGGAATAAAATAGACACACGCCAAGGATAACCAAGGGTAGAGACGCGGTGCAGAATATCATGTAGAGCGAGTTTACACTCGTGGCCACATCTAGCTGAACCACTGGAGTAACCATGGTTTATTTAGCCATATATATTTTTTAAAATTTCATTCTTTGTAACAATGGATCTCAAAGCATGTTCTGCAGGTATCTGGTGTTATCAGTAATTTGTTATCAAGCTCGTATCTGTCAAACTCTCTTTTCATTATAATACAGTTTAAGCAAATCAGGTATAGACTCGAGTTCCCATACGTAGCCAAGTGGAATCCACTTTGTAGCATTCCATCTACTTCCTGGTCTGTGTACTGTAGTTGGAATGTGGAGCGATTTGAATTGAACCCATAGTCTGTATTTGCAATGTACACAATGACAGGGGGTAAGTATTTCGGGTCCTGTGTGTATGCCACTTTCTTCATATCTGGGTAATCATCGTGTACATCACAACCAAGAAAGATCGGCATCTCGTTAAGCTTCTCTTCTACGATCCTTTGCATCGACGGTACCTTAGGAAACGCCGACTTTGTTACAGACTCTCCCCCTGTAGTAAGCGCATTAAACGTGGGCAATTCAAATACCAGATTTAAATTGTGATATCTTTTAGCCATACTGCTTAATGTCGTACCATTTGGGTAGTTTTCAATATCTGCAGTAAAGTCAAATGCTATTATAACATCGACTTCTCTTGAAGGTACTAGAAATGAATTGACTGGGATGTTCTGCCCATCATCTCCACCGTCAATAAGATATAAGTGTTTATCTCTTGACACTTTTCCTTTAGAATGGTTTCCGTAATTGAAGAATGGATTTGGTGAGTATATTGCATACTCAGGGTGCGTCTGAGGATTGTCATAAGACTTGTATTTTAAACTAAGACCGAACGTCTTCATGATATTCTCCACTGCACTGCTCAATTCCAGGTTCAAACTGTATAAAAATTCATATGCTACTTGTAGAACATGGTTGAATAATGATGACAGGGTTCCTGTAACAAAGCCAACATTGTCAAACCCGGAAATGCAATGTGAAATGTTGGTGTAACGTGTTTTGTATAACGGAACACCATCATCAAATGAAGTGCCCAAATACTTTACTGGTACAAATGCGTTCAAGTATGATTCCCATGAGCCAAATTCATATGGTGTAAACTCCAAAAGATGGGATGTTTGACTGTTCTCTAAATAATCTTCATGTTGCTCAATAGTAGCTACAATAGGAAATGGCTGCGAATAATTTCTGAAAGACTCTAGCCTCGTACTTTCCGTTAGAGTAACACCCGGAGACTTGGAGACCATATTGAATATTCTTCTTGCTAGTGCCCTACCCCAGTAATCCGTAAATGATAAGTGAAATCCAGCAACCTTCTTGGCACGAACTTCAATCTGCAATTCTCGGTAGTAATTTATGATGTCTACAGAACTCATGTAAATACCACCAGAATTTTCTACTTTGGAATAAAATGACGAGAACAATCCGGAAAACAAGGAAGCTTCCTCATCTTTGTCTTCACTGAAACCAAAATACTTGAGCACTGGTTTAAAGAATCTCTCGATTTTAGATTCAACTCTTGGCTGGCTAACCACCTTTTTTATCTTGCTCTGCACTTCGAGTAAATCAAAACTCGGAATTCCTTGTAGAAGTTGATCGCTTAAACTCCATGACTCTTTCTTCATCACTTTGACCGGAGTAAAGTTATTCACAAAATTACTCATAACAAACCACGCTCCTCCAGATATACCTCCAATATATGAAGATGCTTGAAGAAGACTACCAAGTGGAGAATAACCCTGTCTACCATCAAAAGATTCCACTACCCCAGCACCTAAAAGCATGGCCCGGTACCCTCCTCCACTCAATGCAATTGCTATTCTTGTTGGTTTCGATTTATTGAAACCTTCATAATCAAACCCAGGGATACTATTCCTTTCAAAAAGAACTTTTAATGATTCTTCTGTAATTTGGTCTCTATTTACTAAATAATACTTCTCTTCTTCACATATACCATTTGCTTGCCTAATGTAGGATCTTGTTGGACAAAAGACTGTACGAGGTGCATACGAATTATATCTACCTTTTGGATCAATCTGACATACAACTGTTCTAAGTAACAAAAGAATCAATATAACAAACATGGTTGCAAAAAAAAAAGCTACAATTTGATAAAAAAGATTTAATTAATTTTGAAACAAGATTATATAGTTTATAATTGTATATGATATAAATTTATATAAATAGGAATGGGGTTGATCATTTTCAAAATAATCAAGCTATGACGCCGATGACTTAGTATTCATCGTCGTCAGAGGAGACGTAAGCGTCACCCAAGTCCTTCTTCTTCTTCATTCTTTCCTTCTTCTTCTTTCTCAATTCAGCAGAGGACAACTTCTTCTTCTTCTTGGCAGCAGCAATCTTGTTACCCATAGCGTCGAACTTGTCTTCTTCATCTTCCTTCTTTTCCAATCTTGGACCGGCACCTTGACCTTGGACCCAGTTGTGACCGGATGGAGTCATTTTACCGTCAAGAACAGCCCAGACTTCTTCAGTGATGTCCTTGGTGAATTCAGCAGAGTGGGTAATGATGACGATACCACCTTCGAAAGCCTTCAAAGCCTTAGACAAAGCACCCAAAGAGTCTCTGTCCAAGTAGTTGGTTGGCTCATCCAAGACGATCAAGTGAGGTCTTTGCCAAGTACAAGCAGCCAAGACCAACTTGACCTTTTGACCACCAGACAAACCTCTGATTCTGGAGTGGGAAACCAATTCAGCTTCCAAACCCAACATAGCACAGTGCTCTTCGATTTCCTTTCTGGTCAAAGGTCTGAATTGACCGGAAGCCAAAGCTTCCTTCATGTCGACTTCAGCAACCAACTTAGCGTGGGTTTCCATCAATTCACCTCTTGGTAACCAGGTGTTGTCAACGGACATCATGTTAACCCATCTTTCGTTCTTCATACCAACGTTTTCACCTAATTGCCAGGAGATTTCGTATTCGTAAGAGTTCTTGAACTTTCTTCTGGCGTGGATACCAGCAATTCTTCTTGGAGTACCTTCAACCTTGAAGATCTTGTTCATGTTTTGTTCATCTTCTTCGTTGATTTGTCTAGAAGCTCTGTCCATGGTTTCTCTATCTTCACCAGTTTGGAATCTCCATTGAATATATTCAGAAGGAGTTTTGTCCAAGTGGTTATCAATGTGGGCAAAAGCGTGTTGCTTGATGTAAGCAATACGACAGTTTTCGTGAACGTAAACTTCACCTTCAGTTGGCAACAATTCACCGGTCAAGACGTTAATCAAGGTAGACTTACCAGCACCGTTTGGACCAATGACAGCAATTCTAGAAGACAAAGAACATTGGAAGTTAATGTCTCTGATTTGTGGCTTAGAGGTACCTGGGTATTGGAAGGTCATGTTAGAAACCTTGACGATAGCCTTTTGCTTGGTCTTAACACCTTCCAAGAAACCTGGTTCTGGGAAGCTGAATTCCAAGTCGGAGGCACCCAATTCGTAGTAAGATTGAGCAGATGGGCACTTCTTGACGAATTCAGATAAGTTACCCTTGTACTTTCTCAACTTGAAACCTTCGTAGTGGATAATGTATTGACAGACATTGTCCAAGAAACCGGAATCGTGGGAAACAATGATGGAAGTAATACCACAAGTGTTCAAGTAGTTAACCAACCAAGCGACGTTAACAGTGTCCAAATGGTTAGTTGGCTCATCCAACAACAAGATATCGGCGTTCTTCAAGACAGCTCTGGCCAAAGCCAACTTCATCTTCCAACCACCGGAAAGAGATTGAATTGGCATAGTGATCATGTCTTCAGAGAAGTTGAATTCTCTCAACTTTTCGTGGACGACTTCCAGGGTCAAACCAACTTCACCATCGTCAATGACGAATTGAGCAACAGTGGTGTCAGCGTGGGTACCATCGATATCGTGCTCGACGTAGACAGTCTTACATTCATCTTGGGATGGGAAACCTTCAACTTGACCGTTAGCAATAGCTCTCATCAAGGTAGACTTACCAGCACCGTTTGGACCACACAAACCGTATCTTCTGTTTCTCTTCAATCTGAATTGAGTCTTGTTTAACAAGATCTTAGCACCATAAGCCAAGGAGAACTCACAGTTACATAAGTCTTCACCTTCATCTTCTTCATCTTCGAAAGATGGAGGAGCTGGGATGTTGTCAATAGCTCTCTTTCTGAATTCTTCAATGATTTCCTTAGCTTCCTTTTCGTGCAAGAAGATGGTAGCGAAAGGCAAGACATTGTGCAACCAAGATTCAGGTTGGATGTCTCTTTCGTCAACCAAGTCACCGGCAATAGCAGCAATATAGTTCAAAGCAACGTTGAATCTAGCTGGGAGCTTCTTGTCAGCAACCAATTGGTTGAATTCGTTCAAGGTGACAGCAATGTCACCAGCAGTGGAAACTTCTGGAATAGAGTCGTCAGCACCAACAGCACCAACTCTCTTCAAAGTTTGCAAAGCTCTGCTGGTAACTTCTCTAGCTTCTGGGTCAGCAATGGTGGCAAAGTTACCGTTCAAAGCTGGCAACAAAGTGTGCAAGAAAGGAGCAACAACTTGTGGGTCATCGACCAACTTACACATGTTGTCAACGATAACAGCAGCCTTTCTCTTGATAGCAGTGTCACGTTCAGCCAAACCTCTGGATAACAAAGGAGCCATGATGGACAAAGTGGCCATGGTAACTTCGGAAACGAAAGTAGTAGCACCCAAAAGGTGGACGGTTTCTGGGACTTCAGTTGGCTTGGCAATACATTCAATCAACTTTGGAATAAACTTTTCGATATCCTTGTTGTCAATGGTTTCAGTAGACTTGGTCATGGTAGCAGTGGCAGCTTCCTTGACTTCCTTCTTGGTGTCCCACATGGATTCAGACAAGACAGGAATCAATTCAGGCATTCTCAAAGCAATTTGAGCCTTGGCAGTGTCAACCAATTGGGAGATGGCAGCCAAAACAGCAGTCTTTTCAGTCCACTTGTTGGTGGTCTTCAAAGATTCAACCAAGAGTGGCAAGATAGCCTTGACGGAGGTTGGGGTGATGGCAGAAGCAATGGACAACAAAGCTTGGGCACCAGCAGCAGCAACATCCTTGTTCTTGTCACCAGCAGCAGCGGCAACTTCTGGAACCAAAGAAACAACGTATGGTTCAGCAGATGGGGACAAGTCGTTGGCAGAAGCAATGTGCTTGTAAGCGTTCAAAGCAGCAAGAACGGCATCGCTGTCCTTCTTGTTGGTCAATTGCTTCTTCAAGTCTTCAAAGAACTCAATTGGAACATCGTGTTCAACAATAGAGGAGTTCAAGAAGGAAGAAACGTTAGCAGCAGCTTCATCCTTGTTATCAGCAACCTTCAAGGCACTCAATAACTCGGAAAGTACTTCAGTAGAGTATGCGGATTCTCTGGCAGCAGACATTTTCCAATGTTGTGAAGAAAAAATTTTTTTGTATGGGATATAATACTTTATATATATCGGTACTAGACAGGGAAAATTTTTTCCTACGATGAGATAAAAATTTGCCTAGAACAAAAAGAAACCAAAAGAAAAAAAATAGATACATGACCACCTCCTATAGATTATATAAATATGAGTAAAACCCATTTTAGAAGCTGATAGATATTCTACAATGAATATACACATATAAAACAAGGTGTGACGCTTATCAGAAACAAGCGATACATCATCATGCCCACATGTCCATGATGAAAAAAAAAATGTATCTCAAAAAGGAATGATTAGTTACCCGGATTTTTACAGAAGTGAATCAATCATTATTCCCAATCCGGACGTCACGTGTCAATGGGGGAAACAAAGAAGTTGTCTGATTACATGTCAAAATTAGTTGTCTTTTTTTTTCCTGACATGGTCGCCGAGTAACAATGTCTTCCCGGTGTGCTTTTTTTTTAAAAAAAAAGGTAAGCAATTTTTTTATATAGGAGTAGCTGAAACACTTAGACCCTTTTCCCAAAAAAAAAATATATATATACTCTCACTTTTTTTTGAAAAAAAAAATTACTCGGGAAAAAACATGATTGATAAGGAGACGAAATACGATAGACAATTGAGATTGTGGGCGTCGACTGGACAGTCTAGTTTGGAGAAGTCGCATATTTGTGTTGTCAATGCTTCGACGACGGGGTCTGAGATTTTGAAGAACTTGGTTCTTCCGGGAATAGGTAAATTTACGGTTGTGGATGACAAATTGGTTTCTGCTACTGACTTGTCGAGTAACTTCTTTTTGAAACAAAGCGACCTCGATAGTCCGTTGGCTGTTGCGGTGACGAAAAATTTAGGAGAATTGAACCCCGATGTTCAGGGATTCTATGTAAACAAACCTGCATCTGAATTGGAAGAGAGTTTTTGGGACCAATTCAATGTTGTTATTATAAGTGATTATATCCCCAATCAAACACAATTGGTTGAAGTCTTATGGAGAAAGCAAATCCCCGTGCTCCTAGTAAATACTCTTGGCTTCTATGGGTCTATAAACTTGATTTCCCATGAAATTACAGTGGTCGAAACGCACGACCCTCTGAGATTATTTGACTTGAGAATTGATAAACCTTGGAAAGAATTGAAAGAATACGTGGATCTGATAGATTTGGATTCCTTGGATAATTTTGAGCACGCTCATGTCCCTTACATTGTTATATTTATAAAAGCCCTCACTCTTTGGAAAGAAAAATATGGCTCTGGAGCCCCTGCCAATTATAAAGAAAAAGAAATATTCAAAAAATTAATTGAGTCCATGCTGAGAGACATAAAATTAGAAGCTAACTTTGCAGAAGCTTATGCTTCATCCCACAGAGCATTTCAAAAGACGCAGTTACCAAGCACCATCATAGAACTCTTTAATAACCCTAAAATTGAAGAAACGGATGGCTCAAATATCTTCTGGATTTACTTAAAAGCTTTACGCAACTTTATCGAGATTAATGATGGTCAATTACCCCTTCCCGGTAACTTGCCTGATATGGCTTCCCACACAGAAAACTACTTGAAATTACAAAATTTATACCTTGAAAAATCAAAAAATGATAGAAAAATATTCACCGAGGAAGTCCGAAAAATATTAGCCTCCTTTGGTAAATCCGACTCCTTTATTAATGATGATTCTATTGCAACGTTCTGCAAAAACACCCAATCGCTTTTTGTTACCCAGGGAACAAAAAATTTGTCCTCCGAGAAATTGGTTAATCATATGTACGGCGGTGAAAAGTATGATTTATTACCGATTTATTTCTCCATCTTAACTTTTAATAATTTCATTGACAAGTATTCAAGAAAACCAACCATTGAAGACTTGTCCGCATTTACCCTTTTATTCCAAGACTTGTTTACTGTTACTGCTGTTCCTGATGATTTTATATCCGTTTCCAAAGAATTGCTTTTACATACAACTAATTCCTATCATAACCTTAACAGTTTAATGGGTGGAATAGCAAGTCAGGAAGTTTTAAAATTGACCACTGGTCAGTACACTCCTTTAGACAATGTATTTGTATTTGATGGTATTCGTTCCGATAGCCATAGATGGAAAATTTGACTGTTGAGCAGTGGAATAAGCAAACAACCTAACAACCGAACAATCTGAAGGTGTTAGTGTATTTAGGTTTAATTGTATTGATAACGAACAAACAATTAGTTTGTGAGTATTTACGTTTATTGTATTTCTTTAACATTGTTTAAAATATCGTTGAACACATCATAAACCTCTCATCGTTTAAAACTCACGTCATTAAAACCTCGCATCATTTTCAACCTCACATTCAAACCTCGCACAGTGACAAACCTCACTTCGTTTAAATAGTTTATCGTATGATAAATAGCAATTAAATAATCTTACGTCATCCTTTATCAAAACCTAATTTTAAATATTTTTTCAGTATTTGCAACTTTTTTACACCAAAATATCATTAATCATTAACTATAAATCATCAAATGAACCTTGCATATTAGAATTATTCTTTTGCTTCTTCTCTTGCCTTATTAAATCCTTCCAATCTTCTTGTTGAACTTCTTCATCCGAAGATTCTTCTAATAATTGCTTTTCAATAGCCTCACGTTTTCTCTTCATTTTTTCCCGTCTAACCTGCTTTGATTCTTTAGTTTCAGTGTTACTCGACCAGGAAGCATTTTTGACCTTCAATTCCTTTCTGCGTTTGGCGTCCAGAATCTTCCTTGCCTTTTCTTCTTCCAAAACTTCCAAACGTGCTTTTTCACGGTCTGCGTCCGCATATGCATATTTGTCCATATCTATAACTTCTCCTAACCATCCATCATCAGGCATATCTGAAACATATTTCAGCTCGGGCATCTTAGGAAGTCTCATCAATCCATACGCACGGGCAATTCCTAAGTAGTCCAATGTCTTTAACCGGAAAATAGAAGATGTCATATGCTTAGAATAATACCTTATGAATCCCACATATGACTTCACCCCCAGCTCATGTCTAGATCTATCAGCCAATTGATATTTTCTAAATTTATTTTGGAATTCTTCATGGTTAGGCACTTGTGGCGCTTCAATCTCATCCATTTCAACTCCTTTAACATGCATAAAGTTAATGTAATCCTCCTCTTTAGTTTCTTTATTCAACATGACAATGGCTTTACCAACTTTATTGGATCTTCCGGTTCTACCACATCTATGCAAGAAAACATCTGGATCTGTAGGGGGATCGAGTTGGATCACCAAATCAACATCTGGAATGTCAATCCCACGTGCAGCAACATCAGTTGTCATCAATACATATTTATTCAACATGGCATCTCCATCAGTAAATGCCTTTAAAGTCTTTAACCGGGAATTTGTTGATAATTGTCCGTGCAAGGAATTTATCTTGACATCATCTTTTGACACCAAGGAATTGAAAACATTATAAAAGTACTTGACTGATTGACAAGTTGGGAAGTACACTATACTCTTTTTGAATTTGTACTTTAGCATGATTTCGACCAATGTAGTGATTTTCTGTTCTGGGTTCATAAGCATGTACGATATCTGCAATGACTTTGGTGCCGATACCAATGCACCTGTGGAATTTCTCGATTTTACAGTAACCTTAACCGGGTTATTCATACCAGTCGTGAAAATAGCATCACCAGCAGATGAAAGTGTAGCCGAAAATAACCCTGTACGTCTTTGCTTAGGTAACATCTTCAATATAGCAATCACATCGTACTTGAAAGAATCATCTAACAATTTGTCAGCTTCATCCAAAATGGCAATCTCCAAAGAATTGGTTTTAATATACTGAGATGAGGTTAAGAAATCAAGCACTCTACCAGGAGTTCCTATCAAGACATGAGGCTTGTTTTCCAAATATTTATCCAAATCTTCTCTGACATTGGAACTACCTCCAACAAGCAACTGAGTTTTTATTTGATTTTCTGATTCTGGTAAATACTCCAAAACCTTTTCAAATACACTTTGAATTTGACTAGCCAATTCTCTAGTTGGGGACAATACCACAGACAACATGTGACCCTTCTTGAGAGGTTCCTCATCCAATCTTACAGTTATTTTCTGTAAAACTGGAATGGTGAAAGCTAATGTTTTACCAGACCCAGTGACTGCCTCAACAACCACATCTTTATTTCCACTCAAGAGCGGGATTGCGGAAGCTTGGACTGGGGTCATGGTTGGAAAACCAAGGGAGTTGATAGCATCCTTAATCCAAGGCTTCAACTCATAGTTTAACGAGTCCCAATGTAAAGAACCTTTTTTAGTCTCCATATCTTTATTTTCAATGCTCATCGCAAATCATTTTTTTTTGTATGTACCATCGGTTGGGCTACGTTATTCGATATACACAGAGACCCATCATGACCGCCAACAAGTACCACACATGGACCAAGGAACAACTCATCAAGAAACTCACTTGGTTGGAAAATAAAAAAGGTGTCAATGTACAAAGCGAGGTGCCTACTGAACCTGAAGCAACCATTTCAGAATCAGTGACAGAACCTGCACGCAAAAAGAAGAAGCAGAAGGTGTTTGATTATAGTAAATACAACAAAAGGTTTGTTGCCATTAGATTTTCATACTTGGGATGGAAATATTCGGGATTAGCGTTTCAACAAGAACCGACGCCATTGCCAACGATTGAAGAAGAGATCCTCAAGGCTTTGGCAACCACCCGTTTGATTGAAAAGCCAGTTCCCGAATCATGTAAGTTCAGTCGTTGTGGAAGAACAGACCGTGGTGTCAGTGCTATGAATCAAGTGATTTCCCTCGTGGTTAGATCTAACTTGACACCAGAGGAACAGGCATTGGAGGAGAATGACGACAGGGAGATTCCTTACATCAACTTGCTTAACTCGTTACTCCCTGCTGATATCAGAATACACAGCATTTGCATGAGACCTCCGGCAGATTTCGATGCCAGATTCAGTTGTATCTACAGACACTACAAATACTTTTTCAAAAAAGAGGACTTGGATATTGAATTGATGAGAAAAGCAGTCAAGTACTACGAAGGATCCCACGACTTTAGAAACTTTTGCAAGATAGACGGATCAAAACAGATCACCATGTATATTAGACAGGTTATGAGTGCGGACATCATTCACCATAAGGATGACTACTATGTATTTGATTTGAAGGGAAGTGCATTCCTTTGGCATCAAGTGAGGTATATGATGGCCGTAGTACTTGTTATTGGGCAGAAACTCGAGGCACCTGAAGTGATAAATGAACTTTTGGACGTCGAAAAGTTCCCAAGCAAGCCTATGTTTGAGATGGCCAATGACACACCATTGGTCTTGTACGATTGTCACTTCCCAGAGATGGAATGGAAGTCTGTCAATCAGTTCAAAGTGGCTCCAAATAAGTTGTTGATGGGATATTCCAAGTTTGGTGGGTTACTTAACGAACTCGAAGTTAAAGCACAAGTGTCTCAATTAATGGAGTCCTTCTTCATGAAGGATGCACACAAGGTTAAAAGAGAACCAGGAACTGGCCATATTAATGTCGGTGACGGTTCTGGTAGAAACTTTCACACCTACGAGCCTATTGTTAGTCGTCAGAGACACGAAACTTTCCAGCAGGTTAATGCTCGTCATAAAGAAAAGAAGGCTTTGAGAAAGTTAAACAATTAATATCCATGGAACCGAGAAGGCTTTTAATTGGAGATCCATGATGGTTCCCAAAATAACCATTCTCCTTGACCTTGAGTATCCACCCACAATAACCCATTCATGATCATCTCATCAATGACACTCTTACACCGAACCTTATCCCATTGATAATTATCAATCAATAACCCGTACGAGATATACCCTCCCATAAACTCACAGAGATCATACACCTTTCTCTGATCGTTAGATATCGAGTTGACTGGAGATGAAAACTTGAGCCACTTTTTATTGCTGATCAATTGTGTGGTGTAACCATTAGCACCAAGTGTACTAAGAATCTTTATAGAGTTATCAATATCATCATCTGTGATTTCAAGTGTACCACTATTCATCAAAATAGACCTCAATTCTTTGTATGCAATAAACCCTCCGTTCAAATCTCTTGTTTCTTGACAAATCTCTACAATACGAACAGATAACCCAACATAGAAGTTTTCCTTAGGCTTACTTTTCTTGGAGTTCGATAGCAAGAGCTCAAGTGAATCTATCCCTACCAGCTTACACATCATCGAGAACTTCTCCCGGAACTCACTATTCATTTTAATCTCTTCTTCATACTTATGCGCAAAGTTGACGAGGACTGACTGGAACACAGATAACTGAGTGGAGATCTCTTCTGAGTGTCTCTGGCCCAAAATCTTACCTAATTGATTGAATGCATTTCGGTCATCCATCGTAATCACATGAAATACACCTCTTTTTTTTTCTTGTGAACGGTTCGGTTATAAAATTTCCCCACCATATAAATATCAACTTTAGTAATATCAAAACGCATATGTCGAAATACGAAGTTATTCCTCCAAGGGAGATAGAGGTTACCATCGGTAAAGGAGTTCTGGGGACTTTGGCTATCCCACATTCGCTCGACCACCCTGGTCAAAAGTTTGCGCCTGCAACTCATAAAATGGCCTTGATTCTTCATGGCCAAAGCGGTCATAGAAATTACTGTTACCAGAAAAATTTGGCCCACAGATTGGCAGCAGAATTAGGAATATACTCCTTGAGGATTGACTTTAGAGGCTGTGGTCTGTCAGCAGACAACGCAGATCCTAAGCTTGGACGTATTGTGCAACAGGATGTGGAAGATATCCAGGATTGTGCCGAATTTATCATAGATGGTAGTAAAAATCCGTTGGGCATCTCGTTCACCTTGTCATCAATCATCTCTCACTCAAGAGGAGGGGTTGCTGCTTGGTTATGGGTCATGGAACAAGACAGGCTTCTGAAATTGGGAGGTAAGGAAGGATCCAAGGCGATCATTGTACCTAACATTGTGAACTGCTCCACCAGATACCACTCCAAAACTGTGCTCGGTAAGTTTCTTGAAGAAGAGGAGGACTTTTACGCTATGGGATTGAGACACGGAAAGATGGTCCCAATCTTAATTCCAAAGGAAGAAGTTTACTCTCTTAGTAAACCAGAATTTAGTTCCTTGGCTAACTTATCAACAGACTGGTCTGTGCTTAGTGTGTACGGGATGAAGGATCATATTATTCCTGTCGATGACTTTCTGTATTTTACCAATGTACTCAACAGAGGTCCAGGTACTCATCAGTTGAAGGTTTTACCGCTTAGTGATCACAACTTCTTTGGAGTCGATGAGATTGACCCTGAAGAGGACCCGGCAGATGTTAATCCTCACGGCTTACCTGTAAATAAGAAGAACATTATCAATTATAACTACTTGGTTTCCCAGTATGTGATAGACTACTTGGCTCCTGCAAAGGAATTACAAAGGTTTGTCGATTCTTCCAGAAACGTTGGTATTTTACCTCGTTGGAAGAAGGTGGAAGGTGTGAATAACTTCAGGGATGCTGGAGGATGGCACATCCATAACCCAACATACGAATTGTCCACAGAAAAAGTCCAGTACTATGTCAACCCAAACACCATCTTCCGGTCTGCAAATGCTTCGGAAATCACAGAAAATGGACTCAAAGAACTTCAAAATCTCGGGGTTAAAACCATTTTTGACTTGAGATCCGACGGTGAGTGCAAACACGATGGGGTAGTGACGAATCTGGAACACTATGGGATAAAGAGAATCCATGCTCCTGTGTTCAAAAACGATGACTACTCTCCCCAGTCTGTGGCACTTAGGTACACTAACTTGATGACCAGTTGGTATACTTATGTCAAGGTTTATGAAGATATGCTTGCATATGGTTCGGATTCCATCAAAACAATCTTGGATTATATCCGTGATGATGGTGCCCCATTTGTGTTCCATTGTACTGCTGGTAAAGACAGAACAGGAATCATTGCAATGATCTTGTTACTTTTTGCAGGAGTCGATAAAAGCTTGATCAGTAAGGAATATGAATTAACTACTCTTGGGTTATTACCAGAACATCCAAGCATTAGACATAAGTTTGATACTACTATGGAAAAATTAAGCGTTCTGGGCGTTGCTCAGCAAATGCAAGCTGATATCAGTAAAATCGATAAAGATTTTGATTTATACACGGACGGTTTTAATAATTTGATAAGTTCCCGATATGAAGCCATGTTGGCCACTATCGAGCTTTTCAACACAAAGTATGGTGGTGTGGTGCCTTATTTGAAAAATGAATTGGGATATTCGGAAGCTGATTTATTAACCATATATAAGAAATTGGTTGTATATGGAGATCATTTCCAGTACAACTCTAACCTTGGCTGGGATCATAGAGATTCCCTTAAAGCTAGACTTTAAACATAATTATAATCAAACGATAAACTTTAATCATCAACTGCCCAGCAGTTCAATTTAGCTTTTCTCCGCAAACTAAAAATGTCTAATTGTGGTAAATTAATATTTCCAAAACAGTACCTTCATTTTTGTACCTACATTATTGGTAGAGGCCTTTGATTGAAGATCATTTTCTTTGATACCATGTCAACTATTTGCATCTCATTTTCTCCCCCTGCCATTGGAACCTTTAAGATGCCAAGAGGTGGGTCGAGATTCACAATCTTACCGATTAATCTCTGTGACTTGTCAACATATAATGTAACCATTGTTGGATCAGATTCAGAAAACTCTAATTGTCCAAACTTTACTGCATCGTATATATCATCTACTTTCACAAATTGTGAAGAAAATTCTTTATTGCTTACATCCGGTACACTACTAGGTAAGTTCAATTCTCCTTGTATCTCCAATAAAGACAAACCATATGGCGTAGATATCACCCCATCGGGTTTTTCTTGATTTAAAATGCCTTGGATTTTGGAGTAATCGACTTGTGCAGTAGGCATTTCGATGTTGAAATTCTAAACAAAAAACAAGTGTTATTATGTAAGCCAATGAATACGAATCAATGACATCACGTGAGACATCCGTCTCATCACAAATTACCTAAATAGGCATACGAACTTTGTGTAACACTCAACACCCTCATCAGATCAAGATAGAACCTAGCTAAGAACAAACGAAACTTTACTTGAAGCCTCGATGGTTGGGACACCCCATGTTTAGGTTGTTGTATTGTGAACTGGACGTTGAATTTTGGGCGTATTTGATTAGTATTTGTTTCCTAAACTAAAAACTTCCTTTTTAGGAAACCCCCACAAACTTCTCGGAAAAAGCAAGATAACCTATTGTGGGTTGATGTTTCCTCTTTAACATGCATTTTCCAATAAGAAAACAACCTAAATTTATATAAGGTGAACGGCATCCGTTTTAGCAGTTCGTAACCAAAAAAAAAATTAATATAAGTATACTTCACAGATAAATAGTGTGGACATGGCAGACGACGAATACACAGCTGTGCACGGGCTTATGCAACTCTTGCGGTACCAGAACAACTACCCAGCGTTAGGTACCGGTGCATACCGGCTTGGAGCTCAAGCTCACGCTTTATTGGGTGGTATCCCTCCAGCCTTACAAGACTACAACCAAGGTTATCAAATTGCCATGTTCGGTGACTACCCAGATACTAAAGACATCGTACCTAGTTCTATATTCGCTGCTGTCTTTGGGATCTTTGCTATAACACATTTAACTATCTTCTTGATTAATTATTCAAGAGGCCACAAGTTTTATTTGTCTTTAGCATGGGTGTTCTACTGTACCTGTAGATTTCTTGGATGGGTTCTTAGAGTGTTCATGGCCAAAGATTTGACCAATATTACCTTGGGTGTTGCTGCCCAAGTGTTCCTTATTGTCCCAACCATTCTTTTGGTATCTTACAATTTGATTTTAGCTCAAAGAATCTTTACCTGGAGACATCCAGTTGGTGGTTCTCGTAAATTGTTTTGGTTCGTTATGATTGGTTTGTATGTGGTTGTTTCTGGTATCGTGGCCATGACTATTGTTGCTGCAGCTGTTCCATCATTATACTTACTTTCTTTTACAACCAACAACCATTACACCCGTGCAACCAAGGCTTGTGCCATCTTAGCCTTGTTGTACTCTTTGACTTCTGGTGCTTTGCTTGCTTTGGCTTATTTCTTCAAGCCAACCAAGAAAGATGAAAACTTGTACACTTATCAACCATGGTGGATTAAATCCTTCAGACCAAATTACTTTGTTGAAAAGGGTGCACCTAGACAAGCCGAGGAAACCTTTATGAAGAGAAACCACAACCACAGACATGCAGTCAGAGTTATCGCTGCTACTTTCCATCACCACAACATGGTTGAAGGCTTAACTAATGAAAGAGGTGATTTGAACCACAACACTTCTCTTTTAATTATTACCATCACCACCCTTATTATCTTTATCGGTGCCATATTTAGAACTATTGTTATTTTCCAAGCAAAATACAATAAGGACAGAGGCTCCTTATCACAGCCATTAGTGTTATATCTCCTCTGGGGTTTGGGAGAAAGTATTATTAACCTTCTTTACATCGTTGGAAGAGTTGATTTGCGTTTCTACAGACCAGACAGATTACCTGCTCATGTTAGAGCCATTATCACTGCTGAACAGACTGTTTATCAATCGCGTGCTCCTTCTCTCCACTTCTCTCAAGATAGTGAAATTGAAAAGGAAGAAGAATTACCTCAAGTTAATGACTATGATTTCTTCAAAGCTCAATCTGAACGTTCCGAAAGATCGAGTCAAAAGGAAAAATCCGTACCATACCCAGTTAAAGAAGATACTGAATCAGAATTCCACTTTTAGTATATCCATCCTTTCTTTCTTCCTTACTGCATTAGAAACATCTCAGATCTGTGTTAACTTCTTGTTCTAGCTATTTTTGAAAACATGGCAGCCTATGCTTGTGGCTCAAGGCTTGCTAATTTTCATATTAGTAAACAAGTTAAATAGAATAATATTCAATTCTTGTTAGTTCTGTATTAGTAGAATGTTATATCGACGTAGCTTGTATGTCTTATACGAGGTCACGTGACACTTCCAATATCAAAAATTTATGAGATGAGCTTTTTTTTAATCAACCATGTCTAGACCTGAAGAAATCGCTCCTCCAGAGGTGTTCTACAATGACACCGAATCATACAAGTATACCACATCTACTCGTGTACAGCATATTCAAGCCAAAATGACGTTGCGTGCATTGGAACTCTTAAATTTAGAGCCAGATTCGCCACATTTCCTTCTTGATTTAGGTTGTGGTTCAGGATTGAGTGGGGAAATTCTCACTGAAGAAGGATACAACTGGACTGGTATGGATATATCACCAAGCATGCTTGCCACTGGACTTGACCGTGAAGTCGAAGGTGACTTGTTTTTAGCCGATATGGGTAATGGTGTGCCTTTTAGAGCTGGTACTTTTGATGCTGCAATTTCAATTTCCGCCATTCAATGGTTGTGTAACGCCGATAGCTCGAATGTTGACCCTAAGAAGAGATTAATGTTCTTCTTCAACACCTTATATGCATCTTTGAGAAGAGGAGGAAAGTTTGTAGCACAATTTTACCCCATGAACGATACTCAAACCCAAGCCATTTTAAGCGCTGCTAAAGTTGCTGGATTTGGTGGAGGTTTAATCATTGACGATGAACAATCTAAAAGAAACAAGAAGTTCTACTTGGTTTTAACTGCAGGTACCGCTGATAGAAGTGTTAACTTATCTGGTGCTGTTATGGATGCTCCAGAATCCACCAAAAAAGTTAATAAGAAGCTTCAAAGAAAGATGGAATCTAGTAAGGACTACATTAATAGAAAGAAGGAAACCATGAGAAGAAGAGGTAAAAAGGTCGCACTTGACTCCAAGTTTACAGCCAGAAAAAGACGTCCTCGTTTCTAATATTGCATCTATCTCTTCATTTCTCGTGTATAATATAATTTTTCAAGGTCGTGCAAAAAAATTTCATAAAATTTTTTTAGAGTGTAAAAAAGTGCAATGCTTGGGTTCATTCAAACGTTAGGCTCCAGTAGCAAAGTTGCGTTACGCACATTAAGCCAGGTAGTCCCAAGAAGAAGTTTATCCGCAGTATACGAACCATTACCACCAAAGAGAAATGGAGAAAACATCTTGACCCATTTGCATAAACAACTTTTAACCAAGTACGATCCTTCTGGTAGAAGACGTGAGTTGGTTGACCTGAAAAACGGCTTACGTGCCGGTGACGTGATAAAGGTGACTTACCTCGACAGAACTGAAGTCATCGGTAGAGTTATTGGTATAAAAAGAAGTGTCAACAGTGTTGGCACCAACATCTTAATCAGAAATAAAATTAATAGAATCGGATGTGAAGTTAGAATCCCAGTCTTCAGTCCTAAGCTTAAGAATATCGAAGTCATCTACAAGCCGGACACTTACTTGTCGAGATCCAAGCATTACTACATTAGAGGTACCAAGCTTGATGTTCCTGACGATCTCGAAACTTTTGTTGAACGTAAACTGAAGTCTCAAAAGTAAACTTGTATATATTTAACGAAATGCTCATTTAACTATTCTGTAGTATCTACTAGAGCGTTTAGCTTCTTTGATAATTCAGCATTGAAACTTGATTGGAACCGTGGGTATATCTGCATCATTAATGCTTCAAAGGTTTCGTACTTTTTATCTGTATCACCCATTGAGTACCAGCCTCCTAGACTCACAGTGATCTTGTACAACTCACCTTCGACTGTTTCAATTCGAAGCACCTCAGATACTAGAGTGCAACTCTTGAAAAACCCTTTATACTCATCGTGCGCAGCACGCAATTCTTGCTGCTTTAAAGATATATCCATTTACAGGCCCAAAAAAAAAAGAGAATATCTACACTTATATACAAAAATTTAGACACAACTGATTCCCAATGTTCCACGTAGGTGTCAACATCAGGCGCCCAGAAACGTGCTCCACAAGTGGTTGATATACGCATTTATTCACCGTTGAACCCAATGAACATACTTCCCATAGATAGAAAAAGCTGCTCGACTGTCAGAGGGAGTGAATCCGCGATGGTAAATAAATTTTAGCGGGGTCGCGAGCTTATATAGCACTGGTGTTTCCGGGTAATGTTTTCCGGGATTTAGCAACGGCTAAAAAAACAAAAAAATCTCTCACTTTACACTAAGATGTCTACTCCTGATGAGTATATAGGATCCACTCTAAGAATACGACTTAAGGATAGCCGGGTTTTGGACGGAACACTCACGGTAATTGATCCCTTTGGAAACATTCTTCTTTCCAATACATACGAACATTCACACGACATAATCAACAAGGGCTCAACGCATAAAAGATCAATTGGATTGGTGAGCGTCCTTCGTACTAATGTGGTGAGCATTTCTTTAGACAAGCATACTCATTCTAAAATTTTTAATAAAGCTTCGTAAGGTTCTAGTAAGGTTCTACATTGGCTGCAAAAATGGAGAAAAGGTTGCATGATTTTTAATGGTAATAATTTTCATTTTTTCAACTGTAGGAGGTGACTTCGCATAAGTTAAACACCAACTTGGTGAACGTAGAGATCTTATTTGGTTAACTTCGAGATCGGTAAAATTATCATTTTTCTGATAAATAGAATGACTTGTCTTTTTTTTAATGAGCCCAAAGGATTTTTTTTCCCCAAAGAAACACGCCAATTGATGATAAACAAAAGTTCATAGAAGTAACTGGGAAAAATGCAAGGAACTCATGGGAATAATGGGTTACCAAGACCATACTTTATGAAGCCTAAAAGCAAAAGAAAAGGATTATCTCCGTATGACAACTTAAACGGGTCATCGAATCTATTCAATACCCCGCGTCGGAAGATGTT
Organism: [Candida] smagusa; assembly: GCA_030566775.1. Classification (NCBI taxonomy): domain Eukaryota; kingdom Fungi; phylum Ascomycota; class Pichiomycetes; order Serinales; family Debaryomycetaceae; genus Kodamaea; species [Candida] smagusa. The sequence continues at coordinate 484,836 of JAKUAW010000010.1, read as the reverse complement.
TGGATATTTGGTTTTGTTGGTGCTATTTGGAACATGTGTGTTCTTTATATCACAGGAATTAAATCAAAACAACGAGGCTTCGCTTGAAATCATAAAGTCAAAACCAATAAATAACGAAGCTAGCCAGAAGGAGTCGGCTAAAAACATGGATAACATAGTCAAATCCGTCGGTTCCGCCGATAAAGAATCAGACAATGTCGACTTGGCGGGAAATTTGGCCCAGGGCTCTAAAGGAGATAAGGGAGTGGGCGTGTTAGTGGCTCCAAAGGGTGGGATTGCAAACGAAGCTCCGGTTGCTAGTGAAGATGATGAAATTATTGGTAAAAATAAGAAAAATGGTGACGTTGACCTGAAACCAGCACCTGCTAAAAAGGCTAAGGGCTACAAGGCGGAAAAGAATACATCTCCCCAATCTACATCATCTCCAAAAGACACGCCAAAAATAAAGGTGCAGGACCGGGACGTTGAAGAATCCATCAAAAATGCAGCTAAGTTGTTAGATAAATAGACATTAATTCAATTACACAATTACACACTTTTCACCACTAGAACCCCCTTTATACTGATCGTACTTTTCCTTATCTCTTTCCTTTAACTTTTCTTTAACCTCCAATGGGAAATATGTCTTCATAAGTTCCATGGTTTGCATATCCAAATTACTGCCATCGGCATCTAAAATGGCTTCTTTAGACCGACACATAGGACAGTCTACCTTGGAGTCTTGTTTCATTTTCACCAAACATCTAACACAGAAAACATGGTCACACTTAAGACGGATCGGTTTAAATGCAACGGACATGCACACTGGACACAAATAATCGTCCAATTGCGGTATCACGGTGAGCACAGAATTTTGCATCACATAACAAATCTTCTGTGCCATCGATGTACTGGTGGAAACGAAAACATGGTTAGAGGACATCAACTGAGGAAACCTACCGCTGATCCCAAGAGCCGTTTGTTTATCAAACTTCTTTAAAATCTTACGGAATGCCTCCGAGTTTATATGCTGGAATTGACTGATTTTCAATAAATGGTAGTTCATAGCCATGAAATTATTAAAGATTGCCTTGGAGTTTTTCATTTTGAAATCCGAAAGAATTCCCGATTTATTGACATTATCAAGGAAGATTCCCAAGTTGGCTTTAATTTGTTCGGCATTTCTTTCACTAGATGACATGCTTGTTTCATTATACTTGAAATACACTTCTGAGTCCAAGTAGATTTTGAAAAGTTCTCTCCAACGATACATATCTGAATTCTTTAGTTTAATCTTGGGACTGGTTAATTTACTCACAGCCGTACCTATATTTTCAACCTCTTGAATCAACTTCTTCTCTTCTGCCATCTTCAACGCATCCAAGTTCTTCAATTCTTTATCTAACATTTTAAAGAATTTCAAGTCAGAGTTGAGTGTGATGTATATTTCACTTTTACCATGGGTATCATCTGATTCAGATGCTTTTGCTACCTGCTCTCTTGATTGAACTGGCGTGATAACTTCGAGGTTATCTCCATCTGTTTTAACTTCAAACACTCTATCGGCGTCATCCGAAGAAACTGCAGCGCTACTATCATCTTGGTTTAACAGCTTTTCTATCCGTTTTTTCAACTGCATCCCCATCTCATAGATATGATCTTTGGTATAGTTCTCATTCGAGTAATCAAGTGTAATTTTCAATGTAGGTTTTAATTCTCCTTCCCCTCCGTTGTTTCTTGTCAACGAATACTCTGCAATTATTGGATTACTGGCATTAGTATCCTCTTGGTCCAATTCAACAACCTTGGAATTGTTCTTGTCTTGCAAAAGCAATTTGAGGTTATTATGTTCTAAACCTAAGAATTCTAGCTCATCAACGACTTTTGTGATACACTTCTTAAGTGCTTTATATTGGATGGCAGCAGATATCCATTCCTCAGGGATGTCTTCTTCCACAAGCGTCTGTTTTAATACTTTAGCGAACTTCATATCATTGCAATTGTTATTAATTAATCGTTCGATGACTTAAATCGCACACGTGAGCATCTATAGATCGTGTAAGTGTTAAAAAAGAAAAGTGAAGAAGATTCTACGAAAAAAAAGAAGTTTTTCCGATACCGGGAGTCGAACCCGGGTTTGCCCGGTGAAAGCGGACCGTGCTAGCCGTTACACTATATCGGAATTTCATATTCAAAAAAAAGTGAGGAATAAACAAGTAGAGGATGAATAATGGTATCGTAATACAATAGTCCTCATCTTATATAAACATTATTCTCACCAAGCATCTTCTTACCCCCACCATCATTCACCTGTAGAAGCTTCTAGAAAAATGACCCCAAAAAAAATCACAGAAAAACGAGGTAAAAATACAGCACACCCAAATGGACTTTGAATTAGAACCAACGTTGGAATCAGTTATCCAGCAAACATCCTTGAAATGGATCTTTGTTGGCGGTAAAGGTGGTGTTGGTAAGACCACCACCTCATCATCGATTGCTGTTCAATTAGCTCTCAACTATCCTGAAGAGCAATTTTTGTTGATTTCAACAGATCCAGCACACAACTTGTCTGACGCTTTCTGTCAAAAGTTCGGTAAGGATGCTAGAAAGGTTGAAGGCTTAACCAACTTGTCATGTATGGAAATCGATCCAGAAGCTGCTATGAGTGATTTACAACAACAAGCCCAACAATACAACAATGATCCAAATGACCCATTAAAGAGTATGATGAAGGATATGACTGGATCTATTCCAGGTATCGATGAAGCTTTGTCGTTCATGGAAGTCTTGAAGCACATCAAGAACCAAAGTGATGACGGTAAAGATGACGAAAAGAAAATTACATACAAAACTATCATCTTCGATACTGCTCCAACTGGTCACACATTGCGTTTCTTACAATTACCATCTACTTTACAAAAGTTGTTGAGTAAGTTTCAAGCCTTGAGCGGTAAGTTTGGTCCTATGATGAACATGCTTGGCATGGGTGGTGGAGGCCAACAACAAGATATGTTTGAAAAGTTGAACGACTTACAAAAGCAAGTTGCTGAAGTTAACGATCAATTCACCAACCCAGATATGACTACTTTTGTGTGTGTTTGTATTTCCGAGTTCTTGTCACTTTATGAGACTGAAAGAATGATTCAAGAATTGATGTCATACAATATGGATGTCAACTCTATTGTTGTCAACCAGTTATTGTTTGCCGATGATGACGTTAACGCCGCTTCTTCCGAATCCAAATGTAAGAGATGTGTTAGTAGATGGAAGATGCAAAAGAAGTACTTGGACCAAATGGGTGAATTGTATGAAGATTATCACTTGGTTAAGATGCCGTTGTTGGGTAGTGAAATCAGAGGTATAAATAACTTAAAGAAGTTCTCTCAATTTTTGTTGACACCATATGACCCTAAGGTTGATGGTCACATCATTACTGAATTGGAAGAAAAGTAATAAAATATTTCCTTGGTGTCGTAAATTGATGTTCTATTGTACAATGCATTGGATGCGAAAAAAAGAGTAAATTTCGATCCGTCGAATGTATAAATACTGCGACAAGCGTGAAAAAAATATTCTCAAAAAACATGGCTAGAGGAAACCAAAGAGACCTTGCAAGAGCTAAGAACATTAAGAAACAGCAGGACGCTGCCAAAGGTTCGAAGAAGAGCGGCGATCCTACGAAAAGAATGGAGAGTGATGCAGATGTCATGAGAAGAAAGCAAGCAGAAGGTATGTGAAACTTTCAATCAAAAATAACAATAACTAACAATTATAGCTGATGCTCGTAAGGAAGCTGCTTCTAAGAAGTAACAATCTACTCCGGATATTTTTTAGTTCATTCTGTTATTACTAATTTGCCCTAATGGTCTTCACTTTGCATAGTATTTATCTTTGACTTTTCGCAATAAATGCTCTTTACTACAACTGACACCAGATCGTAGAAAGTGCCATTATAACCGTTGGCCAGAAAGCCTCCATTCTTCTCCAGATTTATGGAATACTCGGGAAAAAATTGAAAAGGGTTTTTTTAAAATTCAACAATGCTTATCAAAGAATCCTATCATGATGTTAAAACATCATATGGCACTACCATGAGACTTTTCACTTTCCATCCGGTTATTCCTAACTACCCTAACGCTAGGTTCCCGGGTGTAATTGTATATAGTGAAATCTACCAGGTTACCGGTCCTGTTGCCCGGTTTGCAAAAGATATTGCTGGCCAAGGATATATTGTTGTAGCACCATCAATTTACCATAATTTTGAGTCCTACGAGCCATTGGCTTACGATACTGTTGGTACCGATAAAGGAAATGACTACAAAATCAAGAAAGAGTTAAAGTCTTACGATGAAGACACAACTCTCTCGATCGAATATTTACTTTCACTTAAGAGCTGCAATGGGAAGTTAGGAGCAACCGGAATGTGTCTTGGGGGACATTTAGCTTATCGTGCAGCTTTGGACCCAAGAATTGCAGCCAGTGTTTGCTTCTTCCCTACCGACATTCACTCTCATTCCTTGGCTGCTGGAATGAATGATGATTCGCTTATCCGTTGCGCTGAAATTAAAGGCGAGATAATTTTAATTTTTGGGTGCAAAGATAACCATGTTCCTCTCGAAGGCCGTGATTTAATCAGATCTTCGTTAAGAAAAGCCGATGTTGATATGACCTTCATTGAAATTAATGACGCTCAACATGCCTTTATTAGAGATGAACTGAGTAAGGACAGATATGATGCTGCTACAACTAAGGTTTGTATGGAATGGTTATTTGAATTATTTGAGAGAAAATTGAAGTTAGATTATGGAGATCATGATGGAAAGGTTCATACTATTGAGGATGTTTGTTAGATATTCTTATGTAGTTCTATAGAACTATGTATTAATTCTGAAGTAAAAGTTAATATATTAATTCTATAATATTAATCATTACATTAATTGTTCTTTATCCTCATCATGTAAATTTACTCTCTAATCATCATATAATCATCATTCTCGGTATCATACATCAGCACTTTTTAACCTCATCACCATTTGGTCACTACACGTACAGTGAAAAAATTTGGCGAAGAAAAAAATTTAAACAACACTTCATTAACGATGAGACCTATTAAGTTGATGGGACATGAGCGTTCCTTAACTCAAGTGAAGTACAACAGGGAAGGAGATTTGCTTTTTTCTGTTGCCAAGGATAAGTCCGCCTGTATTTGGTACTCATCCAACGGTGAAAGATTGGGAACTTTAGAAGGTCACAAAGGTACCATCTGGTCCATTGATGTTGATCCAGAAACCCACTTGTGTACTACTGGATCTGCTGATTTGTCTGTCAAATTATGGAAAGTCCAAAGCGGAGAGTGTGTTTACTCTTGGTCTGCCCCATCTCCAGTTAGAAGGGTCCAATTTTCTTCTGATGGTTCTAAGATTTTGGCTATTGCCGACCAGGTCATGGGTCACATTGGTTCCATATCCGTGTACAATGTGAATCAAGACCCAGCCAGCTTGGGCAAGCAACAAGCTGAACCAATACTCGTTATCGAAACTCCTCAAGGCGACGCCAAGGCCACCGTTGCTGGCTGGACCGACGACGACAAGTACATCATTGCAGGTTTGGAAAATGGGTACGTCTCCAAGTATGACTCAACCACCGGTGAATTGGTGGAAAAATTACAAGCTCATGGTATTCACACCGAAGAAGAAAAGGTGGCATTGACTGATATACAATTTGCTCCTGAAGACAAGTCCTACTTTATAACCTCATCCAAAGACAGATGTGCTGTTTTGATCGATGTCGACACATTCAAAATCTTAAAAGTTTACAAGGCTGATGCTCCTATGAACTCAGCTTCCATCACACCTGTCAAGGACTTTGTGATCTTGGGTGGTGGTCAAGAAGCTAGAAATGTTACAACTACTGCAGAATCGCAAGGTAAATTCGAAGGTAGATTTTATCACAAGATTTTCGAAGACGAAATCGGCCGTGTTAAAGGTCATTTCGGTCCTTTGAACACTGTTGCTGTACATCCAGATGGTACTGGTTACAGTAGTGGTGGGGAAGATGGTTTCATCAGAGTCCATACTTTCGACAAATCTTATATGGATTTTTACTTGGATGCTGAAAGAAATGAAAGAGCAGCTGCTTCCGGTAACATCTAATTAAATCATTTACGAATTCGAAGATAGATAAAATTGCATAGATCTTGTTATTCTTCTTGTATACTACTATTATTCAATAAAAGTACTGTCCATGATTTTTGTAGAAAATGGAGCCGATTTAGTTCTTTGATAATATATGCAATAATGATATGACAAACCATACTGATGTTCTTGTTCTGCGACATTCGATGTCGTTCTGCGACATTTTCTGACTAACGGTCTCTCGAATCTTCTAGCTTTTTCCAGAGCTTTAGCTGCAAATATATAAATGCTGGGAATTTACTCCAATCTAAATCATCATCAATAGAAAAACACAATTTAAATGTTCCACTTCACTCCAAGATCCAACTCAAGAAGCTCAGGATACAACTGGAATAACGTATATGCTAACCAGTACGACCCATATGAAAGAGCTAGACAGGAGCAACAAAGACGGTATGAAGCCGAAGTCCAAAGGGCTTATGAATATGAATTACAAAGACAACAAGAGCATAAATTTCAAAGACAACGTGAGTACGAACGTGAAGTCCAAAGACAACGTGAAATACAAAGACAACGCGAAGTACAGAGACAGCGTGAGTACGAGCGTGAAGTTCAAAAACAAAGAGAATATCAACGTGCTATTCAAAGAGAAAATCAACCTGAAACTACTTTAAAACAGGTTGAAGATGAGGAAGTCTTCCAATTACAGCTTTTCAAAGAATACGGTAACTTTAAGAGCTTTGAAATAAAAACATTTAGAAGAGATGGCAGGTTATACTTGCGTATACTGTCAGAACAAGAAAACTTCAACAAGATCCTTCAATTGAATGAAAATCTTGTGGATATTAAAAAGATAGACTGGAAATGGTTAAAGAGTCAAAATGTGATGGTTATTAACCTTCCAAAGAAGTCTGCTAGAAAAGCTAAGACTCCCAAGGCATTCCCAAAAGCTGAATCCTTACAACCTGCATTTGAACAATCAGCATATGAACGATCGCAAGAAGAATCATCTTCTACTGAAAATGATAATGCCATAGATTCGGACTCTGATTACTCCGATTACTCAGATGCACTTGGAACCCCAGCCAAAAGAAACAGAAAGCCTTCGATGGAAGAAGTTGAAGATGAAGAATTCATTTTGTACAGAAAACAAATGTCTTCTCCAATACCCCGTACTATAATAGCTTAGTTTAATGATTTACGTAACATTTTTTAAAAACCTTGTAGAAATATTTGCAGCCAAGCACGTGAGAAATCGATCAATAAAAAAAATATAATTAATAATGGCAATAGAGCAATTTGATGAAGGCTCCGATAACGAGAGTGGTGGATTCATAGTAGATGATCCGGAATATAAACAGAAAAGAAAAACAAGGAGCAAATCTAAAGTTAGTTATACAGAAGAATCTGATCTCGAGGTGAGTGATGATGATACCGCGTTAAGCAAAAGAGCACCACCTAAAAGAGCAGCCAAGACCACGCGTTCCACTGCAAGGGCAAAGCGTGCTAAGAAGGAGAAGGATGATAAGGAATTCATAGAGGACAGTGATTTAGATATAATAGAGGAAAAGGAAATCATTAGAAATGGATCTAATAAAGAACAAGCTATCACCTTAAGTGAGAGTGAAGATGACGTGCTAGATGATTCTTCATTAACTGCCAAATCGAAGAAGGCAGCAGCTACAAAGAAGAAACGCGCACCTAAAAAGAAGAAGGAACCAAAGGTGAAAGTTCCATATTTCACCAGAACAACCAATAAGTTGTATGAATTCCATCCTAATTTAAAGGAAGTCTTCCCTTACTTGCAATCACTTGACTTGATTAAACCTGAAAGAAGCGAGCAACCTGAAGGAATGAACATTAAGTTATTGCCTTTTCAGCTTGAAGGTCTTAATTGGCTTAAGAAACAGGAGGACGGAGAATTCCAAGGTGGGATCTTAGCAGATGAGATGGGTATGGGTAAAACCATCCAAACTATCGGACTTTTTATGTCTGACCGCTCGAAACGTCCCAACTTGGTTGTGGGGCCTACCGTTGCGTTGATGCAATGGAAAAATGAAATAGAAAAGCATACCGAAGAAGGAATGTTAAAAGTGTTATTATATCATGGTAGTAACAGAGCATCTACCGTCGAAGAATTAGACAAATATGATGTGATATTAACATCTTATTCGGTTTTGGAATCAGTCTATCGTAAAGAACATTATGGGTTTAAAAGAAAAGCCGGACTAATCAAGGAAAAGTCGGTTCTTCATGATTTACAGTTTTATCGTGTTATTTTAGATGAAGCGCATAACATCAAGGATAGAACTTCAGGAACTGCCAAGGCCGCAAATAACTTAAAGACACACAAACGTTGGTGCTTAACTGGTACACCATTACAAAATAGAATCGGAGAAATGTATTCGTTAATTAGGTATATGAAAATTTCTCCGTTTTATATGTACTTTTGTACGAAATGTGACTGTTCGAGTGAACACTGGATGTTTTCGGACTGGAGACACTGTGACTCGTGCGGGCATTCTCCAATGGTCCATACTAACTTCTTCAACCATTTCATGTTGAAGAATATCCAAAAACACGGTATTGAAGGAGACGGTCTTACAAGTTTCAACCATATCCGGTTATTATTGAAGAATATTATGTTGAGAAGAACTAAAATCGAGAGAGCAGACGATTTAGGGTTACCCCCTAGAATCGTTGAAATTAGAAAGGATAAATTCAATGAAGAAGAGAAGGATCTTTATACTTCATTATACAGTGACTCCAAGCGGAAGTTTAACGATTATGTCGCTGAAGGTGTCGTTCTTAATAATTATGCTAATATTTTCACCTTAATCACCAGAATGAGACAGTTGGCGGACCATCCAGATTTGGTGTTGAAAAGAGTTGGTCCAAATGCCATTTCGGAAGAAGTGAACGGTGTCATAATATGTCAGCTTTGCGACGACGAATCCGAAGAGCCCATTGAGTCGAAATGTCATCACAAGTTCTGCAGAATGTGTATTCAAGAATACGTTGAATCGTTTAGCGGAGATGCAAAGAATCTATCATGTCCAGTTTGTCATATTGGATTATCTATTGACTTAGAACAGCCCGCCCTAGAAGTGGACGAAATACAGTTTTCCAAGGCTTCGATTGTTAACCGAATCACTAGAGGATCTCATGGAGGCCAGTGGAGATCATCCACCAAAATCGAAGCACTTGTAGAGGAGCTATTCAAATTGCGTTCTGATAGACATACTATTAAAAGTATTGTGTTTTCCCAGTTTACATCGATGTTGGATTTGATCGAATGGAGATTAAAGAAAGCTGGGTTTATAACAGTAAAGTTACAAGGGTCCATGACTCCCCAACAGCGTGATAATACCATTAAACATTTCATGGAAAACACCGAAGTGGAGGTTTTCTTGGTTTCTTTGAAAGCAGGTGGTGTGGCATTGAATTTGTGTGAAGCATCCCAAGTGTTTCTTATGGATCCATGGTGGAACCCAAGTGTGGAATGGCAATCCATGGACAGAGTCCACAGAATTGGTCAAAAAAGACCCATCCGTATTACTCGTTTTTGTATTGAAGATAGTATAGAACTGAAGATTATTGAGTTGCAAGAGAAAAAAGCTAATATGATTCATGCTACAATCAATAGTGATGATGCTGCTGTTAGCAGGTTGACTCCAGATGATTTACAGTTTTTATTCATGAATTAATAGTCTTACAGTTTTTAATGTTAGTAGTTGTACAGTTTTAATCACATGATACACTATGAGTCATAGCACATTCAACCCACTTTATATACAGTACCATAAGACTCATCTTTTCGGCCCTGAATATGAGTCTGATAAGTGCGTCTCCAGGTTTAGTCACCGGAGTGCATATTAAAATACATAAATAGATAAGAATGCACTTGAAACTATAAACTGAAAAATTCAACGATGTCTGACTATTGGACTACATACTTGGATAACCCTACGTTATCTGTCTTACCACATGATTTCTTAAAACCTTTAAACAATCAATCTACTGAGGCTAAACATACTATTAAGTTGACTACTGGGGATGACTTTATTTTTGGATTATCTGTCTTTGCAGCAATCGTGTATAGATTGACTGGAGATGAAGACATCGTTATTGCAACCGATAACTTGAAGAGTGAGTTCATAATAAGATTGAACATGAACCCTGCATTAAGTTTTTCTGAACTTGTGCAAAGTATTTCTAAGGAATACGAAACTGCCGCCTCCAATGTGAATTATGAATCATTGAGTCAATTGTCTGAGAATATTAAGCAAGCCAAGGGTTTGGGTAACCACCCAGGTTTGTTCAAAGTTTCTTATCAACATAGCGGGGACAATGATGCATTGGCAACTACAGCAACAGGATCAATTCGTGATTTAGCATTCTTTGTAACTAAATCAGAAGTATCTATACATTACAACTCCTTGTTGTATAGACAAGACAGAATTGAGATTCTTGGAGAACAGTTTGAACAATACTTCAAGGCCGTTTCATCAGATGCTTCTGTGCCAATTACCCAAGTCAACTTGATAACTCCATCCCAAACCAAGAGTTTGCCGGATCCAACCATTGACTTGGACTGGTCTGGGTTCAGAGGAGCTATCCAAGATATTTTCATGGAAAATGCAGCCGCACATCCAGAAAGACCGTGTGTGATTGAAACCAAGTCTTTCATGGACCCATCGACCAAGACCCGTACTTTTACCTACCAACAGATCAACCAAGCTTCCAACATTGTGGGGAACTACTTGAAGGAAACTGGTATCAAGAAAGGAGATATTGTTATGATCTACTCATACCGTGGAGTTGACTTGATGATTTCCGTGTTGGGTATCTTGAAAGCTGGTGCCACATTTTCTGTTATCGACCCAGCGTACCCACCTGCAAGACAGAACATTTACCTTCAAGTTGCCAAACCAAAGGGTTTGATCATTTTGGAGAAGGCTGGGCAATTAGACAACTTGGTTGTAGATTACATCAACAACGAGTTGGATGTGATCACACAGATTCCTCAGTTGAGAATTAATGACGATTCCACTTTATCTGGTGGACAGATCAATGGCACAGATGTGCTTCTGCAGTACGAACACTTCAAGGACCAGTCTCCGGGTGTAATTGTTGGCCCAGATTCCAACCCAACCTTGTCATTTACATCTGGGTCCGAGGGCCTTCCAAAGGGTGTTCTTGGTCGTCACTACTCCTTAGCATACTACTTTCCATGGATGGCAAAGCGTTTTGGTTTATCTTCCAACGACAAGTTCACTATGTTGTCTGGTATTGCACACGATCCTATCCAGAGAGACATGTTTACTCCGTTGTTTTTGGGAGCCCAATTATTGGTTCCTACTGCTGATGACATTGGAACACCAGGTAAGTTGGCAGAATGGATGGCTGAATATGGTGCTACAGTCACCCACTTGACACCAGCAATGGGTCAGTTATTGAGCGCACAAGCAGTCACCCCAATTCCTTCCTTACATCATGCATTCTTTGTTGGTGACATCTTAACCAAGAGAGACTGCTTGAGATTGCAAACATTAGCCGAAAACGTGTACATTGTGAACATGTATGGTACCACAGAAACCCAAAGATCTGTTTCGTACTTTGAAATCAACTCCAAGGCCAGCGACCCAGCGTACTTGAAGAATTTGAAAGATGTCATGCCTGCTGGTACTGGTATGTACAATGTGCAGTTATTGGTTGTAAATAGAAATGACAGATCTCAAACATGTGGTGTTGGAGAAGTTGGTGAAATCTACGTTAGAGCTGCTGGTTTGGCCGACGGTTACCGTGGATTACCCGACTTGAATGCAGAAAAGTTTATTACCAATTGGTTTGTTGATTCCAAGCAATGGGTTGAAGAAGACAATGCTAAAGCCAAATCATCTGAGGTGTGGAGAGAACATGGATGGTTGGGTCCTAGAGATAGAATGTACAGAAGTGGAGACTTGGGACGTTACTTACCCGATGGTAACGTGGAATGTTGCGGAAGAGCCGATGATCAAGTTAAAATCAGAGGGTTCAGAATTGAATTGGGTGAAATCGACACTCACATCTCTCAACATTCTTTGGTTAGAGAAAATATCACTTTGGTCAGAAAAGACAAAAATGACGAACCTACTTTAATTTCTTTTATTGTGGTTGAGGATGTACCAGAATTAGCATCGTTAACCTCAGAAGTTAGCTCTGATGTTAGTGACTCTGTTGTTGCCGGGCTCGTCAAGTATAGAAACTTGATCAAGGACATCAAAGAGTATTTGAAGAAGAGATTGGCTTCATATGCTATTCCTACACTTATCATTCCAATGCCTAAATTACCATTGAATCCTAACGGAAAGGTTGATAAACCAAAGTTGCCATATCCATCTACTGAGCAGTTGCAAGCCGTTTCTGAATTAATTTCCGAGGATAGTGATTCCAGTGACGAACCACTTACTCCATTGGAGGAACAAATCAGAGAGTTGTGGTTCCAGGTGTTACCAAACAGACCAGTTAGTATCAGCAAATCAGATTCATTCTTTGATTTGGGGGGGCACTCGATCTTGGGAACTCGGATGATCTTTGAGTTGAGAAAGCAGTTGGGAGTTGACATTCCATTGGGAGTTATTTTCAAGCACCCAACTGTGGAATCCTTTGCCAGCGAAGTTGAGCGTTATAGAGAAGGAAGTGCTAAAGAAACAAGTACTACTGGAATTTCCGAATATGCACAAGATGCTATTGATTTAACCAAGAGTGCACTTTTGAGCACATATCCATCATTGGACAAGTTGAGTGGTAGCAACATTAATGTTTTTGTCACTGGTGTGACCGGGTTCTTGGGGATCTTTATCCTTCGTGATTTGCTCACCGCACGGAAGAAACACACTTTCAAGATCTACGCACATGTTAGAGCGGCCACGAAAGCGGCCGGTTTGGAAAGAATCAAAAGAGCAGGGTTAACTTATGGTATCTGGAACGAGTCCTGGGCAAGAAGCATTGAAGTTGTGTTGGGAGATTTGTCTAAGAAGCAGTTTGGATTGGAAGAACCCCAATGGAATGAATTGGCGGATACCGTTGACGTTGTGATTCACAATGGTGCGTTGGTGAACTGGGTCTACCCGTATGCACAATTAAGAGACGCCAATGTCATAGGCACCATCAACGTGATGAACTTATGTGGGGTTGGAAAAGCCAAGTACTTTTCGTTTGTTTCTTCTACATCAGCTATCGACACAGATCACTACTTTGACTTATCTGACAACTTGGTCAAACAAGGCAAGTCGGGTATTCTCGAATCAGACGACCTCCAAGGATCAGCTTCAGGGTTAGGTAACGGGTACGGGCAGAGTAAATGGAGTGCCGAGTACATTGTTAGACAAGCGGGTAGTAGAGGGTTGAGAGGGTGTATTACTAGACCAGGGTATGTTACTGGGTTCAGCGAGACGGGTGCGTCCAACACGGACGATTTCTTGTTGAGAATGTTGAAGGGATCAGTTGAGCTTGGATCATTCCCATTGATCCAGAACAATATAAACATGGTACCTGTCGATCACGTTGCACGTGTTGTGGTTGCAACTGCCTTGCACCCACCACAAGGTACGGAATTGGCAGTGGCCCACGTTACTGGACACCCTAGAATTGAATTCAATGACTACTTGAATGTTCAAAGGTATGGATATGAAGTGACTGCACAAGATTACAATACATGGAAGGGAGTCTTAGAAAAGTACATAGAAACCAAGGACTCAGCATTGTTCCCATTGTTGCACATGGTTTTGGATGATTTACCTAAAGGCACCAAAGCCCCGGAGTTGGATGACACTAATGCCGTGAGATCATTAACGGCCGATGCGTCCTGGAGTGGGGTGGATGTTAGTGGGGGCTCCGGGGTGGATTCCAAGCAGTTGGCCATCTACATTAGTTACTTGGTTCAAACCAAGTTTTTGGATGCTCCTTCTGGTGTTGGGGAAACATTACCACATATAGAAATAAGCAAAGAAACATTACTCTTGGTTCTGAGTGGTGCTAACGGCCGGTCATCGGCAGCATAAAGTATATAAATTAATAGTACAAAACACAAGTTAACAACTATAACCCCATGATTCGGTGTGCAGGAACACCACAAAAAAGCCTGAAGAAAAATAGTAAAGACGATAAATGGAGCATCTCCAAGTGGCAGACGACGCACGGAAGAAAGAGCCGGCAAACACGGCACTTGAGAGTCATGGATCATATTTCGAGTTGGAGGGGTACAATGGTAACAACATAGCAATGCACAAAACAAATGACAATACTAGTGCTACCTCGTTACCAATTTTTGAAGTTGCCGAAGTGATTCCAGTTCCAGATTCTTTATTAAACAATTATTCAGTAGACGGAGACAAGATGGCACCACCCATATCAAGGGATAACAGCAGTCTGCCAATAATTATGGGGAATGCATTATTTGGAAATAATAGTATGTTTATGCGCAAGCGGCCAGTGCATGAGAGGCGGCCGAGCTTACAAACACTCAATGTTGTAAGCAGTCCCAAGACTCCTATACGGACAGGAAGCAATCAACGAGTTCCTTTAACTTCGCCAATCAAGCTATTTCCCAGTGATACTACGTCGTCCAGTGTGAATCTCAAAGTGACGAGCGAGGTGGATAGGAGGCTTGTGGATCAGTTCTACAATTCCATTGCTAACGACAGTGGGGTGTTGGATCGCAGTACTCCTCAGAACCATGAGACCGAATGGGAAACAATCAGTGTGGATGATGAAATCGACTACAAACAAGACTTAACTGCTGAAGACTTCGTGGAGTGGGTGGAGGCCGGTGGCTTATCATACCACAAGGTTGAGCGTACCAGGGAAGATGAAGAGTTGACCAATTATCTCTTGAACATCGACACCATCAGTGCAGATATGCATAAGAACAAGTACTACCATAAAAACGAAGAAACCAACGATGACGTCCAGGTCTTGAACGAAATCTTGGAAACTGTCAACACTAATTTAAGGTATAGAAAGGAGATGCTTAAACGGAATTCAGGAAAAATCCAAAGCACAAACTCCAAGGATATTTCCTCCAACTCCGAACTCACTATGTTATCAGTCTTTCTCAATAAAATGCTAGACAAAACGAATAAATTGAAGAATGACTTAATAGACAACAGAGAAACAATCAAAATCAAGTACCGCCAAGATATAAATGATAATGTCACGAGATTAAACGACTTACTACTGGAACTAGGCGTGCTTGAACTGCGATTAAATCTGATCAAACTGCGCATAAATGAGGATAAAGGAATAATGTCCCAAGAGATTCTAGAAAAGCTAGAATTGTTGGATTATATTGATGGGAAATTCCAAAAACACTCCAGACAATTGAAGAACCAGAGGTTCAAACAATTGAACATTATACTAGCATTATTTATCTTGGTGTTGAGCTGTTACTTGGCATTTAAGTGAATTACATTGCATGGCTGCAAGTTTAAGTTACAAGCGCACTGCATCGCATTCTGACTCATCCAGCCTGTGTAAACCCTATGACACCCAACGTTTATTTTTAAAGTCATGTACGAAATAAAAGAAATTGTAAACACGTTGAAACTAGTGAGTCCCTTCGTTATTATAAACTTTTAATGCTTCAACAAAGAAACGCCACATATCGTTTCTTCTACTAGTCCCTTCGAAACTATACACATACACCCCCCTCTTGAATCTCCTTTTTTTTTATCTTATTTCTTTTTTTTTCTTCATTTCTTTTTTTTGAAAGTCAACTTTTTCCGTTCTATTTTTTTTTTCAGTAATGAATTGATCATCATTAAAAGTTTTGAATATCATATTGCATCTTGTATTATAACATTGATAGTGGACTACAACACACACCCCCAGGACATAGATAGAGTCAACCATTTGTATTATTAAGGCCCCCAATTCAACATGACAGAAGTATTAAGTGTATCTAAGAAAGATATAAACAAGGAGATAGATAACAGTGGATTGAGGTATAGTTTGCATAGAAAGGTAAACAGCTTTGTTACATTGATACGTGAGTTGTTTCAACGAGGAAACCAAGAGTATGACACCAACCATTGTATTATAATTGTATTAGGAAGTGTTGGAGACGAGACCGAGTTGGAAAGGTTGACGTTTGAGGATAAGAAGTTGTTATTGGAGTATTATTTCAGTCATCTCAATGTAATTGTTCTATCACTAGATGAAGTGACAAGCAAACTTAATGGATTCACAGACCAGATAAACTTCCTCATCAATAACAGAATAGCAAGAATGCAAACATGGACCGGAACCACGTCCAAGGATTCGTTGAGCATCCCCACCATGTTGAATGTGTTATCCAACGCTAGCACTAAGCAAACCGATCGGTTAACTACATTAAAAGACTTGATTATGAAAGAGATTGATTTCAAACTGTTACTAAGCAATCACTCATCCGACCACTTGGCCAAATTATGCCACTTGGTGGGGCATTGGGCCTTCCCTGCACATGAGCTTAGCAACGACGACTTGGTCTACTGTGTGTACTTGATGATTCAGTACGCGCTTAATCAAGTTGCCAGAAAATGCAAGTGTGAAGAACTAAAACCTTTAGATTCCAACGAGTTGTTGGGATTTGTGTTTATGGTCAGAGACACCTACAAGAGTGGGAATCCTTTCCACAACTTCCGTCACGCCGTTGATGTTTTGCATGCATGTTTCCACTTTTTGATCAAATTAAGCTGTTTGCCCCCCTTTGTACAATTGGAATCAAATCCAGCCGCCGATGAAACGAGATTCTTAAACAATACTCAATCTTGCAGCAAATACGAAAAGTTGGTAGTCAAGTCATCTGAAATCATTAAGCAAAGACTGCAGTCCACTTTGAAGGCCCCCCACTTGAATCAATTACAATCCCTTGGGTTACTAGTGGCTGCTTTGGGCCATGATGTTGGTCATCCGGGAGTCACAAACGCATTCATGATTAAACACGGTGCCCCCGCCTCTCAAATCTACAATGAAAGATCTGTTTTGGAACTGTATCACACTTCAGTCTTCATCAACAAAATCTTGGTGATAAATTGGCCTTCCCTATTAAAAATATCATGTAAAGACAATGGCTTTGACTTACTGTTAAAGGATTTAATCATAACAAGCATCTTGGCTACTGATATGGCTGAACATTTCGAATACTTGAACAAGTTGAGCATTATGCAAGAATACAGAGAGGAGGCTTCAAAAGTCAAACTTTTGTGTTCCTTACTCATCAAATGTGCAGATATATCAAATGTGTCAAGACCTTTGAGAGTATCCCTGCAGTGGGCCATGGTATTGGCTCGAGAGTTTGAAGAGGTTGGTTTGCTTGAAAATAAAATCTCTTTAAATTCTTACAAAGAAAACCTGGATCCGGATTTGTCTTATAGTAGAGTACCTTCTGATTTGGATACAGTATTGGATCTTAATCCAAACTTACACAAGGGTCAAATTTTTTTCATTAATACTTTTGCTGAAAAGTTGTTTAATAATGTTGCTGATTTGTTACCTGAGTTACAGTTTTCTTGTGATATTATAAAGCAGAATAAGGAGTTTTGGATGGCCAGATGAGGGAGATATCTTTTGTATAGAATATGAGTTTTTAAGAGATTTGTATAGATAAGGTTCTATGTAAAAGTTCTTGTAAAAGTTCTTGTAAAAGTTCTATGACAAAAAGTCCTATAATAAAGTTCTTTAAAAAGTTCTTTGTAAAAGTCCAATAATATTGCAAAAGTCATTATAAAGTCGTTTTGTCTATATCGTCTTATTGTTGATAGTGCTGGCATATTTTCTATTGTTGATCATGCTGGCATTTCCGAGAAAATGTTGCCACCTTACGGTAATTCAAATCTGTAGTTATAGTTTATTTTTGAATAACCAAGGCCATCGCCAAGTGGTTGTCAAATATGCATAACGCACTCTACATGCACGATTCTCGCTTGTTCAAATATATACCTACATAGTTACCCTACTCGCTAAAAGGTGACGGCATAATTTTAAGTCCAATAGTGGGTTACACAATCCAAAAAAGTCTTCATCTCATCTGGCCACGACTAACGTACTGCACACTCAGTGTGAAAAATTTCTCACTGGCACACATCGATGAGCAGAGGAAAAAAAAATAGCATACATCTCAAAAAGTTGAGAACAGAATAACTTTTTTATTAACGATTGAAAACATTTGAAATGGACTCGTCGATCCAGTCACCGAACCCATACAATCGCCCAATCATATTGTCGCCACCTCCTTTGGAACTGCAGCAACAAGGTCAACAGTTTGGGCTTCTCAACAACCCATTTCCTGGTGGTGGAGTAGCTACCGGCGGGCCCGGTGCTGGTAACAGCTCAGTTCTTCAAGGAGGCGTCAATGGAAACCCGCAGTTGATTTCGAATCTTGGAGTTCCCCACTCGATTCGTCATGCTGAAAGACAACAAAGTGTTGGATACAATTTACAACACGAGTTCGAAACTTTGACCGCCGATTTGGACCTTGACTTGATCAAGAGACAATCTGTCGATGCTGGTGCCAATATGGGCTCGGATATCACTCCAAGTTTGCTCGCTCCAGCAGCCTCGAAGTTTAGTGCTGGGTTTTCCAACGATCCTTTCAACACTTTGTTGAAGGATCATAACGCCTCAGTCCCAATGTCAGCCGAGTCTTCTAGCCTTGCATCCTTATTGGGCAACAAGGCTTCGTCGTTCCTTCCTCCATTGACTTCTGTTCCTAGCAGACCCCAGTCTGTTAACGACTTCTCCAACTTTTTTAATAGACAGCAATCAGGTAGCAACTTTTACCTGGAGTTGCTTGTTTTCAGCAACTGGATTGAAAACTTGAATCCTCAGGATAGTGTTATTATGATGGAATACTTGTGTAATAACTTACCTTTGGATATTGTTCTTACGTTCAAGTCTAAGTTGGATGCCCATTTACTTGGCCAATCTAAACAGCAACAGCAACCCGCTCAGCAGCTTAACAAATACGGGATAATGTCTCCTTACACTACTCAGCATGATTTGTATGCTGATATGGAGAACTTGAACTTGAACAAGGCTAGTCAAAGCCAACCTCAATTACATCAGCCAAAGCCAAAACAAAATTCGTTTAGAAATAACCTCACTGGTCTGTACTTGTTTTCTGATCAAAAGTCTCAAAGACCAAAGTCTGCGGAGCCAAACTTGAACAACAAGTACCCTCAAGGCCAACAGCAGCAACAGCAACCTTTTGAGAGAGCAAGATCTCCTACGTCTCATTTATTTGAAAAAACCAACTTTTTACAATTGGCAGCTGCAAACTCCAACACTCCAACTTTACCTTATTTTAATAATAACGTAAACAACCAAAATGGACAAGCACCAAGTCAACAACCTGTTCAACAGGGCGAGTCAATGGATTTGACTGCCCACACAGCATTGAAATTAGGAGCATTGGCAACAATCAATTCTCGTGTCGCATTAGATTCAAACAGAAAACATCCACATAACGCTTCAGTCACTAGTAACAGCAATAGACTTGCTTCAACTTATGAAGAATCTATCAATAGAGCTGGGAATTCATCCTCCGTGCCTCTTCCTCGCAATGCTGCGGTTTATAATAACAATCCAAAGTCTCCAGGTTCTCAATTGAAGTATAAGAAGCTTGGAGGCAGCCCAGAGCTGCAAAAACACCACAATGAGCTTTTCAATGGGTTGGGTAATTTACAGTCAACAAACTCAAGCACAACCTCTCTCTCTTCCGCTTCAAACTCTTCCATGCCTGCTGACGTCAGTAACTTGGACATGCTTAATAACATCCCTGCTTGGTTGAAGTTGTTACGTTTACACAAGTATACTGATTGTCTTAGAGATATTCCTTGGAGAGAATTAGTAGAGTTAAACAATGAAGAGTTGGAAGCAAGAGGAGTCATTGCATTGGGTGCCAGAAGAAAATTACTTAAAGCTTTCCAAGTTGTTAAAAAGAATTTGGATATTTAACCTATTATTTGATATAATAGTGTATAACTATGTATAGAATATAAATTAGATGATCATAATCTATAAAGTGACGTAAGTTTGAATTGATGGTCATGTAAGTAAAATTAGATAGAGCGTCAGAAAATCTAAAGAAATGTAAGTAATATTAATATAAAAACTATACTGTCTTAAACAATAACACAACATGAATTAGTCTTCTTAGCTTGCTTATAAAACATTCTAGATGAACTAGATAATGCTTCAGATTTATCAACTAAAGAATCCAATTTTTCCCCTCTTTGTAAAACAGATTCAATAGTCTTGTGCAATACAATCTTAGTTTCGTCCAACTCTTGTTGGACTCTCATGATAGAATCAGCTTGAGATGGATCTTGGTACTTCTTCAAGTATTGTTCCAATGTGTCGTAGTTCAAGCTTGGAGTGGTGGCTGCAATGTTCTTCCACTCGGATTGTGGGTGCAATGACAAGTATTCTTCCAAGATCTTGTTGATCAATGTATAAGCAGGTCTGACTGGGTACTCTTTGTCAGTGATAACAACACACGCAATACCTTCTGATCTGGCGTATGTGTGACCAACGTAGTTACCTTCCTCAATACTTTGCCTTTGGCCGGCTGGGGTTCTTTGCGAGACAGTCTCCGAGAAGAAAGTCATGAATTGTGACACTCCGTTTCTTTCGAAAAAGGAGAACTGGGATAAGTCCCTGGCAGACGAGAGCTCGAGCGTCTTATCGCCGGTGTTTCTCAACACACCAATGTAATAGATCTTCATGTTGCTGTTATTTTTTTTTGGTTAAAACTGCTTATGTAAAACAAAGCCTTACGTAATGCCAGAATCAAAACCGTAGATCGTCTAGCACACCTCATGAGATGTCAATAACTCTGCCACCAACATTAAAAGTGGTGATCCTTGGAGATCTGGGGGTAGGCAAAACGTGTCTCCGGACTCAGTTTGTACATCATGTATTCACAAACGCATACAAAGCTACCATTGGAGGCGATTATCTCACGGCCTCAGTCAAGCTTCCGCCCCATGTTCCACAGCAAGAGAACGTCGAGGTCGATCCACAGTTCCGTTCGGTCAATTTACAGGTCTGGGACACCGCCGGTCAGGAACGCTTCAATTCAATCTCTCAGGCCTTCTACAGAGGCGCAGATGTGTGTGTTCTAGTCTATGATATAACCAACTTTGAATCTGTGCTTAGCATACCAGACTGGTTTTCTCGTTTCATGCAACATTGCCATGTTTCCAACCCTGGGGTTATCATAGTCGGAAACAAGATGGATCGTGGAGGTGAAAGAAGTGTGGAGCTCGATGAAATAAAGGATATCCTCACCAGACCTACTAATAAATTCAATGTAAATGACTATGTGGCTGATTGGGACTTGGACCTCCGCGAGGTTAGCTCCAAACATCTCAACTTGGTTGAAGAGGTGTTTTTACGTGTTGCCCAGGTTGGTGTGAATATCCTTGATGGAACTCCTTCAACCGCCCCCAGACGTATTCAAGGTTTCGACAGCATTGATCTTTCCGATCCACATCTTGTGCAATCGGGCTGTTCGTGTTGATTTTCATTTCTAACTGACTACAACTGTGTAGTGAGATCCATAGTTAACTCGTGTTTGCACTTAACATAATTTCTATTAGTAAGTATCACATAAAACTTCATTTTAATAAATAACGATATAATTAATAGTAAGAATTCATCAATACTAAACTTTAACCTAAAGAATTCACTTAATGATTTTCATTTCTAACTATGATATTTACAAGTTAATACACTATTTAATTAGCAACTTCCTCGGAGACTTCAGTAGCTACTTCAGAGGTGTTTGGAACTTCACCTTCTTGGTCTTCGTACAATTCGTCCTTGTAGTATTCTGGATATTCTCTGAAACAGTTTCTCATACCTTCGAATTTTTGGATACAGTCAATACCCTTTGGTTCACTTTCGGAGTAGACGAAACAGGAGAAAGCTTCCTTGAATTCTTCTCCGCATGGTCCGTGGGCCATTCCACCTAAACATGGGCAATCCCAGTTAATTTCTCCAGTTTCTGGGTTATAAGCAGCGGATTGGTTAGTTTCGGTGGTTTCGGCGGTTTCGATGGATTCGGTGGATTCGGCAACTTCAGTGGATTCGGCAACTTCAGTAGTTTCTTCGGTAGTTTCAACTTCAGTAGTTTCAGCAACTTCTTCAATTTCAGAAACCTCTTGTTCTTCAACCTCTTCTTCCTCTTCTTCTTCCTCATCGTCATCCTCTTCTTCACCTTCACCCCCACTCTTAGAATCAAGAGTAACCTTATAAATCTTAATCTCTTCAGGCTCTGGAGCCTTTCTAAGCCAAAGACCAATCACAGTAACTGGAATTAAACCAGCACCAAGAAGTAACAACTTGTTGGAATGACGACCAGAATTCAAAGACAGGTTATTGAATGTTCTTCTACTGGCTCTTTGCACTTGAGCAAATGCACGAGGGGCTCTAACAAAGGTTCTAAACATTAGATGACTGGAATCAATTTTTTCAAAAATTTGTAATCAGAATTTTAAGCGCAATCCTACACTTTTTCATTATGCATGTATTCATTATCATTACTTCCAATCACGGACATCTTTGGAGACATCCATTTTATCTATAGTCTCGATTATTGGCTCGGTCAATGTTGAACTATACGCAATGGAAGCCAAAACTACAAATATAGAAAACACTCCAGTTCTTCTCATGTACTTGAGGGTCTTCTTAGAAACATCGGTTCTCTCATCAGCAATTGTATCGACAAATTTCTTTGCCTTCAAAAGCTGGTCCTTTGTGGAGTAGTGGCGCATGACCATGGACGGGCGTCTGGAAACCAACCGAGAGAGCATTGACCGATTTTATTTTTCGATGCTCCAATTTTTCACCTCTTGTAGGGCAATTGGGACGTAGTCTGCATCCATGTCCCTTGCCACCCACAACACATCTTCGGCGATGTACGACCAGATTTTGGTGTTGCCGACCCGGATTCTATTTAAAGCAAAGCCCTTCGACCGGTGGAACTTTCCAGCAGCCGGCTCGAACAAATAGCCGTGTTCGTCGCAATACTGCGTCACCACGTCCTTAAAAGTGGCTGTGAGTTGGTTGCGAAGCGTTGTGGTGCTTCCGCTTTTGTAGAATCGCATTATTTGCTGTGCAGATGGTGTGGTTTTCCCGTAAAGTGTAGGAAGCTTAATCTGGTTGCCTTTTGTATGTGATATTACGGTATTTAAGTACCAGGTGATGATTGCAAGAGCAGTCAGCCTTTCGAACTGAATGTTAGCAGAAGCGTCGCGCCAAAATAAGTACCAATCGTGTGCAGCCGTTCGCATCCCCTGGAACGTTTCAAACCATGGATTCCATATGCAAAATTGGTAGATTATCTTCATGTCATGTGCGTTGAGTATACCGATTTCAAAAATACCCAACGCAAGTTCGATGTCTGATTTCTTATCAAATGTTAAATGCACAGACAAGTACTTGATCAATGATTCTCTAACCACCAAACTGAGTTGTTGAGTTTTGTCTGTACCCAAAAACCTATCAAATACCTTGTACCACACAGTGAACATGTTCTCGATTTCTTTCAATGCAGGTTGAGGCGAAAACCAAAAGGAATCGGGATGTTCATAATTGATGAAATTGAGGTATTTGGTGTAGATGTCTTGTAAAATAGGTCTAAATTCTCCAGGTTCATCTGGTGATAGTAAAAGGAGGTAGTCTATGATGTAAGTGATGTCATTTTTGGAGCCTGGTACCCACTTGTATGCTAAGAAATACGGAACTATTTCATTTTTCACTATAATTTGATAGATTTCATCCTGATGGATAAATATTGGAGAGCTCATCCATAACAGAAGAATATCGAGGGTTTCGTTATGGTTGATGTCTTGGTTAACCTCCTCAATATCTTTGACACTCGAAAATCTCAAATACTTCAGGAGATTACGATAAACAAGTGAATCAAAATGTCCAAGTGGGCTTTCTGCATGCTCATCAAGTTTCCTATAAAGACTATTCCACTCAATCAACTTATTTATAAGCTCGTTAGGCTCGGGTTTGGAGAAGTGCTCGGTGAACAACTCCTCTGTTTTTATTTGTATCAAACTAGTGAATATCGATTTGATATCTTTGAACTTGGAGAAAGTAACTAGTTCTTCAAGATCTTGATCATCTCTCTCAAGAAGATGTTTTATGGCTAGTGCATATTGCAACTGAGCCTGGTTATCCTCCATCTCACTGTTATACTGCTCAAGTTCATACTTAGCTAGCGACTCACGTTGAGTAACCTTTTCAATTCGATGGCTTATTATTGTTAATTTCGAGAAAGCCTCACTCACCTCACTCTCATTACCTCTGTTATCCGAAAGCTCTTTATACCTGCGAGGCACCTCAACGCCATAACCTTCAAGTTTTTTGATTATCTCAAATAATGATATTGGTCTTTCATCATCACTTGAGTCGATTTCCATATCCTCTACAACCTCTGCTTCGTTCTTGTCTATTCTTTCGTTGATACCTCCCACACCGAGTCCTTGGGGTCGTAACTTGGTTTCTATTGGGTTCACAATCCCCTCGTTATTAACACCAAGCCCAGTTCCTTCTTTATATCCCATCTGGAACATCAACTTGGCACCAATCCCATATTTCTTCAATGTTCCTGTGTTTAACCAGGCATCGTTACTTTCTTTCTCCTCCTCTTCATCTTCTTCTGCTTCCTCTTCTTCTGAATAATCATGATTCATCTTGGAAGCCATGCTTTGCATGCTCATTCCTGAAGTCTCGCCCGTACTGCTCCCAGAACTCTTTGTGAATGATAGTCCTTTACTCCATATAGACATACTTAATTATTTATGCGTATTTGTGATCACGTGCTACAGATGCACTTGTCTCAAAAGATTCAACAAACCCTCTTCATCAACTTTACTCTCAGCACTCTCTAAATGACTCAATCCCTCTGTAATGACCTCTGTTACTATCGGAAACTCCTTATTACCAGGCAACTTCAACTCTTTAGGAATAAAATCCCCATACTCAGCCAACCAAACCTTTCTCCTGTTAACCTCTTCGGTCTGCAAGTTATCCAATTCTTGGGTTAAAAAGGTGTTCAATTTGGTAAGAAACTTCTTGGGATAAACATACTTTTCGTAGTAGAGTTCATTCAAATATTCATTACTGTACACGTTGATGAACTGTGTATAGTGGTATGTAAGCAGTTTGATGGATTCCAATTGTTCAGACAATGATGTGCTCCCGGAGTACTTGGATATGTGGTCGAGAGTAACAAACAACTCTAAGATCTGGTTGGTCTTGTAGCTTCTTAATTTGTCCAACAGAGCTTCAACATTGGATATAAGATAATCTATGCTCACAACCTTTGCATCTACAAGTTTAGACGCTCTCAAGTCGTTTTTCAGAATGATCTCACATATTGCATTCAATTCTCGAAGCACGTTGGGCAATTCCAACGTGTCATTGTACAAGATGATGAGATTTTCGTTGGAAGATTCCTGGAACGATTCAAGTGCTCGTGTGCACTGATCATAATGGTTGGTGAACATCTCCAAAATCGAGATAAGCTCGCTTTCCAACGATACATTCTCCTTGAGGATAGTATTAATCGTCGACTCCGGAGATGAAAGCTGCATTTTGATTGGAACGATATCCTCATCGAATTGTTTCTGGAGTTTAATACTAGATGCACCCATAAAGCTTGCCGCAAAGTCACTATACTTTTTGGTGACAAACGTATGGAGCGATTCATGGTTGGACCGATACGTCCCCACGTTCTTCTTAAGCGTGGTAATGGCCTCAAGTGAAATAAAGTCCCCGAGGGTTTTCTTATCACTCTCACTCAACACAAACTGCGGCACCTCCACTGCATTGAGCTTCGTTATTACCGAGTCCAACTCGGCAATTGCCTGCATAACAGTCTCATACTCTTCCCCTGAAACCTTGTACTTATCTACATCACTCTTAAGCATATCCACTGTCTTGCGAAGCCTGGAGTACTGCTCCTTAAGACCCTGTAACTTAACCTCTAAGTAATCAATATGACTTGGAAGCTGACCATTCAAGCTCTCGCTCGTGTTTGTCAACTGCAATTGTGCAGTCGTGCATAGTTTCTGGGCTCCTTCAAGGGTCTTCTGGGCCTGGTCCCGCCAGCTCCTGACATCGGCTTGTGTGTACCTCATATAATTCGAAATCCTTTATCTCACATGATCAGAATCACGTTCGTGTCAACATTTGAAAAAAAAACATTAAACCAGAAAAGGCCAATGAGTGGTGTATCTCCCCTTGTGGCTTTGCATAAGGCTACAACCAAGAACGAGCCTATCCAGTTTTCTGTGGCTCTGCAAGACGGAAGCTACCTGGAAAGTGACATCAAAAATGCCACCCATGTCAAGTTAGGTGAAGAATACTATGACTTGAACCAAACCACCAATTTCTACAATGAAGATGTGCCTCAACCCCTTAAGGCCGTGGTGTTTTCGTGGCTTCACGATAAGTCGTCCATTGTTGACTACAAAAACCAATGTTTGGAGTATGGAATCGCTGACTTTAAGTTCTTGGTCAAAACTGAACTCAACACTTGGTTGAGTGGAAACTCAGATACATGCAAGTTCATAAGAGATGAGACAAAACAATCAGAAAAGGCGGACGAAACATCCTCCGTCACTCCAGAAAACGTAGAAGTGTCCAAGAAGCGTAAGCTTGATCCTCAGATGGAGCGTATCTCCAAGTTCGAGAGAAACTCTTTGGACCATAATGCTGCGTTGCGTGGAACAAAAAACTTGGACTTTGGCTACTTGGTATCTGACGCAAAGAAGTTGATTGCGCAATTGAAGCGTACTTCCACCAGTGGCTCGTCCCAGCGTGTGGCCAGTACTGCCTCCAAAAAGCAACCAATCATCATAGTCTCGCCTGCCTCGACAGCCTTGTTATCGTTATCCAATATAAAACAATTCTTGGAAGATGGTAAATTTATAGAACCAAACCAGCAACACAGACCTACAAACGGTGTCTCCATCTTGCATCATTCTAGTGACAGATTGTTGCCAATAGCTCAAAACATTATGGTGGTTGATAACGTTGAGATGTTCAACAAACCAGAATACTGGGACCGTGTGATTGCTATTTTTACAAATGGTCAGGAATGGCAATTTACAAAGTACAAGTATTCAAAGCCTGAGATCTTATTTCAGAAGTTTAGTGGTTTTTACTTGAGTTATCTGGGTGATCCTACTCCTGTCAAGATAAAGGATTGGAATGTTTCTGAGATAAAGGTTGATAGAGGTGATAAAAGATTTAGAGACAAAATGATTGTTAAGGACTTTTGGTCTGAGATTGAGAAGTTGCTTATAAATAAGGGTTATGGGGTTTGATGTTATTGTGTAATATAACAGGCTTAGAACTGTAAAAATGTAGAGTGACGAATGAACGGAAGATCGAATCGAATTGTCATTACCGATTTACTGGATATTCTTGTAATTTCGAACGAAATTCGTAATAACAAAATTTTAAAATTTGGCAAAGGTATCGAAATTCTCGATGTTTAATTGAATTGGTAATCATCGAATCAAAAAATATCAAATACAATAACATCTAAAAATTGAAAATGTCAAGGTTTTAAAGTTCAAATAAGATGAGAAATTTACAATTTAAATTTTTCGTAATGGCTGCAAATCAAATGAAGACGAAAATAATAATTGAAAAACCAACACAGAAACAATAAAATAAAGAATAAACAGAAACATCAGCATCGTACTCGCTAGATTCCATCGGTACCCGTTTTGTACTTCACATATTCATATGGAATCAAGCAGTTGAAAGGCTAGTGGAATAAGAGGTAGCTTTGACAGCACCGGGAATAGTTGAATAAACAACTTCAATATCGGATTCGTTTGTGTATATTGCCTGGGCCAAAGAAATTTCCAAAGCATCAAGGTCATGGACTACGTACGCATACCTCAAAAGGCTTTCTCCAATATAAGCAGTGGTTCCACCTGCACCATTAATTTTAAAGAAACACTTGGTTTCCAGTTCTTGACCAATGAACAGTTTCAAAGGTATTTCAATATCTAAACCCAGGAAATTGAGAACGAGACTGAGATCAGTATCTTTCAGAGAACATGGTAAACTGTGTGTCCTCTCAGTTATGTTATATGTTGCATTCAAAGCATCAAGAACATTAAAGTAGACTTTTTCCGGTAAATAAGACCTTTTTGTCCCCGAATCTAAAGTGCTATAGTAGCCATCATCACCAATGATAGTACTAGAATTAGTTTCTTTGAGCCCAAAAGAACTCATGCTCACAGTAAAAGACCTAGGTTTGCCGCCAACAGTTTGAGCATATGTATTGTTAATTGGAATCGTAACTAAAGGTCCAGTGTACTTGGCCTTGTCGATAGCACCAAATAAAAAGTGGCTATCATTAGCTGTACTCTCGCCCAAGTACATCGAATAGAGTACTTTGTTAATTAATCCATTCGCCTTTCACTTCATAGGAAAGTTCTCATAAACGTAGCGATTTGAAGCATTGTAATTTGATATATTGAAACTCTCAAGAATAGACTCTGGCAAAGGAGCTGTTTGTTCCCCGAATGGTAAACCAATACCAAGTACACCATATCTGCTATCAGTATAATTCGCGACAGAAAAAGAAAGATTCTCCACAGTAAAACCTTCAAATCCAACGTCTCCGTATCCCCAATAGCCAGAAGCAAAGGTTCCATCCCTACGATATTTTCCATATGGTAAACTAGTGTCATTTGTTTTAAAACCATTAAAATCAGTAGTGCTGAATGAGCCATGATCAGTACAGGTGTTTGTAACTGGAAGTTCAGATGTTTTCTTTGCATCCACTACAGAACGTGAATCCCACCATTCCCGTTTCAAGGTTGGAGTTGGTTCTGAACGTTTAAAATTGTCATCATATTCTTCAAAAACTTGACAAATAGCATCTGACTCGATGACCCATAAATCAGATGTTTCGGTATCTATGGCAACAGAAATTGGTGGGTTGTTTCCAAAAGTGATATTAGTATAGAAGAACACATGATCATCCAGAATAAGCTGCAAGATCTTCGTATTTACCTTCTTCGCTTAAAGCTGCACCTCTCTTTTCAAAGACGTCAGCCGTATCTTTGGCATATTCAACATCAAAACCAATTTTGAGAGAACCCTGTGGAAATCCACTTGTGAGAACACCTTTTAATCCAAGGCAAATAATTAATACATCCCAATTCATCTTTGAATACCATTGTCCTAATTATTTCTATAAATATTTATATCAACGAGGCGGAATCATCCAGGTGATTGTTTGAATACCAAAACTCACGACCTTGTAGGTTGAATCCATTGTTGAAATGAAAATATTGGCATATGCATCTTATCTAATATTCTCCAGAAACCCCACCATAAAAAGACAGATTGCAAACGTGGAAAATTCAAGATTTTGAATTCTTACTGCAGATAGTCTGAATCAGATCAACTGAAGGTCATTGAGCAGTCCAAAATTTTGGACTGAAACCCAGACTCTATCGATCATAATTCTATACCAAAGATAATAGAGTCTAATTTGGTGTCTAATAATATCATATAAAATATAGTTGCAAACACCAAGATTTATGAACGTAGCCCCTAAAAAGGACTGATAAGTTATGAATCAACCTTTCAATTTTTAGGGTAAAGGTAAGTTAGATTCTCAAGGTGATTCTTTCCATTTGTTCAGCCCTTCATAAAGGTGAAGCACTTTTAGTGAGAACATATAGCAATGGTGCCATTTGATCAATTCCTATCTAATGATTTTTATTAGATCTAGCCTCACGGTAAGGTGGCTTTTTTAGGAACGTTTTGAAGGAGGCGTATAGGAATCCTAGGGTCCCATGTTTTCATATGCTTTATAATATGTTTTATTGTTAAGCTCATCATGTTGATTAGTTTATACCAATAGTGATTTCCATTCATTGCCTTATACATTTTTACCTTATCCATGGATTTTTATGGAACTGCCATTTACTTATCCATTTCAATCATTAATACCTAAGCAGTAAAATATAGTTAAGATTCCGACCTTGCAAAAAAATGCCAAAGTAATATAACCTCAATAAGTTCATTATTTTCAAGTGAAGATCAGCGGCACTGTCTCTTGTAACATGGCCTGGTGTATAAATGTTGCAAGCATAAACATTCTGTTAGAAAATAGCATAATAATAAATGACCAACTTCATGATTATTGAATCACATCAGGTTGGCCCCGAGATAGGTTCGTCAAAGACATCTTGATGGGGCAAGTTGCTTCTAAAAATCTACAACAATCAGTTTTCTAATTATAGTTTACACAATAGGAAGCATGAAAACATTATTATTTACAGTCATCTTCTAATGCCTCTTATAAGTTTGTGTGTTTGGTGTGAGGCAGTAATAAGCTCCATTGTGCCATAGAAACGTTGACACTCAAATTGGAATCTCCCAATTTCATCTATAAGACTTTTCCAATTTAATAAAAGTATCATAAATCTCATCAACACTCATGTTATGAACCTTCCGGTCATCTCTCGTTCTAACCGCGACGGTTCCAGCCGCAATATCCTTATCACCAACCATTAGTATATACAGGTACCCCTTGCTCAATGCCTCCTTAATTCTATTTCCAACAGTCTCATTTTTCAGGTCAATATCAACATGAAAGTTATACCCAGTGATTGGAGAAATCTCATTCTCATCATTAACTATATCCCCACTTAACGCCTTCTGTATTTTGATAGCATGCTCTACATGGGATGAATTCACTGGAATGATAACCGCCTGTCTTGGGTTCAACCAAAAAGGCCATTTACCTTGGTAGTGGTCAATCAAGATTGCAAAAAAACGCTCCAAGGACCCAAACACAGCACGGTGGACCATGATGGGCTGTTTGTTTCTGTCACCATCCGGAGAAACATACTTCAACTCGAATCTGGCCGGTAACTGGAAATCAAGCTGAATGGTCCCAACCTGGTGCTTTTTGCCAAACGCATCCTTCAACAAGACGTCGATTTTAGGTCCATAAAACGCTCCATCTCCTTCCTTGACGTTCCAGTTACCCTTACCCACAGTTGCATCCAACACCTGCTTCAACTGGTTCTCAGCAACATCCCAGGTGGCAGAATCTCCAATGAACTTGTCCGGTCTGGTTGACAAAAAGAACTCGCTCTCCTCGATCCCAAACGTGCGGTACGTGTTCTTGATCAACGAGATGGTATTCTTAATCTCCTCATTGATCTGCTCCATGGTGCAGAAAATGTGCCCGTCGTCCTGGTGGAAACGACGAACTCTGGTCAACCCGGAAAGTGCACCACTCGCTTCATTCCTATGCAACGACGAAAAGTCCGAGTACCGCACAGGAAGATCGTTGTACGACCGGTCAAACTTGGAGTATATTATGCAGTGCCCAGGGCAGTTCATGGGCTTCAACCCATACTCGTGGTCGTGGTCCTCGCCCATCTCTTCCTTGGATAAATCATTCCCCACCACCTTAAACATGTCATCCTTGTAGTTTTCCCAGTGCCCAGACTGTTTCCACAACTTGTTCTTGTAAATTAACGGCGTGATCACTTCTTGGAACCCATATTTAATCTGTTGGTTCTTCATGTACTGTATCAACTTGTTGAACACTCGAGTTCCATGCGGCAAGAAAAAGATCGAACCTGGAGTTAAAGCATCTGTGGTGTACAAAAGCTGTTTAGTTGAAATCTGATGATTCACCTGTGTAGATGATATCTTTTCTGAGTACCATCTTCTTGGTCTCAATGCGATTCTTCTCAAATACATGATTTTTTCATTAAAATTTTACATACTATACATAGTGATTGATGAATGGTGAAGAGAATAATGGGTGAAGAGAATAATGGGTGAAGAGAATAATGATGGTTATTTCCAATCCTAATTGTCAAAATTATGCAGTCACCTGGGTAGGTACTTCAATCTTTTCTTCAATTTTTTCAATCTTTTCAATCTTTTCCACCTTCTCCACCTTCTCCTTCTCTACCTTCTCCTTCTTCTCTTTTTTCTCCTTCTTTTCCTTCTTTGGAATATTCGTATACGACCTGATTGTCACCTTAAACCCACTAAACGTCTTAAACTGTCTGGGCTCCTTATGCCATTTTCTACTGGGCTTTCCTGATCTATCCAATACAGTCTGGCCACTCACATTATTCAAGGTTAACCCTGCAGTGGACAATTCCTTCACCCCCGAGTTAATACGAGCGTTGTTGGCCATGTGATTGCTGAAAGTGGTGGAATCAGGACCGGGTGACAGTTGCGCTTTACCGGAAGCTGCTCTCTTGTCATTCTTGGCCCTGGCTTTGGCAGGAGGTTGGAACACGGGAAGCTTGGCTAAGAATGCCGCAGGCAACGTTAGCTTTACAGGGTATGTCTTCTTTGCAACAGCCATGTTTTTTTAACTTTTGCGAATGGATGAACAATCTAGTAGATCACGTTTTCGGGAAAGGTTACCTTCAACCATCGATGGGTTCTCCAATGCTTTGCAGTTGGACGTGAGGGCTTTCCAGAGAACTTACGAGGGCGCATATACGAGGTCTTGCTTGGGATGTCTTACTTTTGCTATCTTAATTATTAAGTTGTTTTCAATTGACTTTATGCCAATAGGGATTGTGTATACGGTTTATGCCTGTTTGTTGTATTTCATTGGTGTTTATAAGGCATCTTCGGTTGATATTTTTTATAATCCTCATAAGGATAAGCATATCTATAAGACTGCTGGGAATACGGTGATTTTGTTGACTGGGATAAGTTTGGTTAGTTATATTGTTTTGATGGTTTTGGTTTTGAGGTTGTAACGAACGAGATGAACAACGGACGAGGCGAGTTGTGAGTGAGATTCATTCACTATAAATTGTGAATTGAGAGAATTGATTTAATGATGTATGATTTTATATTAACCCTGATTCTAAGTGGTCTGATTAGGTATTTAGAGAATAAAGGAGTAATGTTACATTGGTATGGATGATTCAATGACACTTATAGGTTCACACTTCGTATCATAATACTCGCTACTACTCACTTCGTTCGTAGCAACTATGTCAACACACCCAACCCAAACACCAACACCTGAAAAATGAACTGAATAGACCAAAATCCAATCTTCTTCATCCTATATAACCTAGCCTCCTCATCAGCAACATAATCCACAAAATTATCATAAACCTCCTCGGAAATATCATCCATTAACAACGAATCATACACAGTCCATGAACCGCTGAAATCCTCCATGTTCTTCACAATTCTATTCTTGATCTCAATAAAAGTATTCTTCGAATTGATATAAGCAACAATAGGACGAATAAGTGCATAGTTGATATAACTCAACTCCGGAGCCTGAAAAGGTAAAGTTGCTCTCACGTTATTGAGCCTAATGGTAAGATCAAGAACAAAATACTTCAGAATATCATTATAATCCCCACTGGTAAGACGCATATGCTGGTCGGGTTTCTGAGGCTTGGTAACCTCGGGGTTCTTGTATCTATTAGCCTCCTTTTTTATTGAGTGGGCAATAATGCTTAATATCTCAGTCATGTTTGGGGTGTCATTTTCCAGAGGCACCATGAGATCACCGATCATGTCGACCTTTCCGCTGGTGATCCAGCCAAAAGGACCCTCGAGGCCTGTGTTCAAGTGGTCCAAGCTGAGGGAATCACACCGGAGTCGCGTGATGCGGTCGCCAAGACTAGCAAGCTGGTCCTTGTAGTCGTCCAAGCGCTGCTTTTTGTGGATGGTGAAAAGAGAATTGTCGTACGATCCGCTCATCAAGTTGGCATTCAAGAAGTCGTAGAAAAGCCAGTGCTGTCTGAGCCGCGCAACCTCGCAGTTGTAGATGGCCACTTCGAACGGCCGGAAGTTGTTGGGCTGTTTCAACGTGAATAGGACATCCTCCATTCGGAAGTCTTCAAACTCAAAGTCTCCCGGCTTATGTACGTTTTTGTAGTTTCTGGCATCATCGTTAGGATCCCACACAACATGCGTTCTATCCACCACGCCCCTCATTCCCTTGATCTCAATCGTATCAATCACACCCTTCCCGTTGATCCACTTGTTAAACGAGAGACTAATGTTGGCTTCTTCAATAGTGAGATCAAACTGTGTATAGTTGCCGTCATCAAACGGAACCTTGTCTACATCGTCCAAACTGGCTCGGTACGCCTCGGCCTGTGATCCCTGAGTGAACTTGGTCTCATTCTTGGGCCTTCGACTCACAAAACACTTGCGGAAACTAATCTTCCCATCGGACCAGCCTGGTACTATGGCATGCTCGAAAGTCACAGTCAACTTGGAGTTCTTGGTTATGAATTCCCCAAGCTTCCGTCCAACAAACTCCTGTGCAAACACCGTGTTCAACGTAAACAAAACCAACGAGAAGAACGTGGTGGTGGCTACAAAGAACATAATCACGTTCCCCACAACCAACCATGAAAAAATTGCAGAATAGTCATCGGTGTTGAATGGTCGATTGGATCGTTTTAGAACCCATTTTAACCGGATCCGGAGCCTCAGAAGCACATTGGTTGCTTTAGATAGTAAAAGATCTTTTTGTTCCCGATTCTTCTGAAGGTAATCCACATATTTCTTATTTAATGTTTCTTTTATGGGCTCTTTATCTTTAGAGGGGGGGAGGTTAGAGTATAGTCTTGTGTGTGGTATTGTAGGTAGACTTATGAATGGTTTACGTCTTAAGATTGCGTATTGTCTGGTAAGACGTATCATTGCTAGATTTTTTTGAGATTTACGAACGAACTCTACGAATAAAGTGAGTAGTGTGAGTACAATTAAATTGACGTTACGAAATTTACGAAACAGTGATACGAATGAGTGAGTGTAAGTAGAATTTCTATTACTTTTATGAAGTATATAAGTTTAATAAAATTATCAAAAAATGACCAATTCTTAAAAAAAATAGAATTGACAAAAAAGGAATACTTTATTAAATTACATATTGGAGGTAGGTGTCAAACATAATGATTCTTATTTACTTTAATAAAACAACTTATTCTGATTACTTGGATTTGATGTAAAAATTGTCAATTAACAAATCATGTTAATAAACAAATCATGTTAACAAATCATGTTAACAAACCGTTTAACAAATGATGATAAACAAATGATAATAAATAAATCTTACTAACAAATTATAATAATGATTCACAGAAAATCATCTCTTTCAACGTGCTTAAACTACGCAATAACAAAACAATTGAAAATTTAAATTCATAATGAGTATTGAGTACAGAAAGAAGTAGACATTAGGGATTTATTATGTGAAAATCTTAGAAGAATCACTACACTGTTCGTACCTCTTTCAATAACCTTTTATTAATTAAAAATGACACTGGTGTGGATGCTCTCTAGCATCTAAAGGTTGTGGAAAAACACCAGCACCAATCAATCTTTGCATATCCCAATCGACAGCATCTTCAGTCTTCCAGTTCCAGAATACCCAACCACCCTTTTGATCAAAAGCATCCATTTGAGCTTCAATATATCTACGAACATCAGTCTTGTGTTGACCAGACCAGTTAGCAGATTCGGTGTAAGGAGCACAAGAACCAATACGTTGAACACCATCATAGTCACCAGACCAACGGGCACCACGACCAACACCATTCAACCAACGGGCACAGTCAGTCAAAGCAGCAGACCATTCACCAGCAACGGTCCAATGGTATTCAGCACTGGCCGAAGCACCCCATGCACATGCGGTTTGAACGTGGTCGTCAATATCCTTGTGCAAAGCATTTCCGTCGAAAACTTGGTAATGGTGGTGGTCAACAACAACATTCCAGTATTGACTGTCCTTTTCATTGTTGAAAAAGTTGTCCCAGTAACCAGTTTCTTGGTAGAACGCGTCGTGGATAACTACTGGAGTCACAGACCCAGTCTTACGCAAGTTGTGGTAACCAGTGGTGTAAAAGTTCTTAAGGTTGTTCATGTCGAGACTTGGGCCCAAAGGTTCGTTGACCAATTGAATACCAATGACAACATCACCGTACGAGCGAGTACCATACTTGTCAAAGATGGTTTGCAACACTCCCAAGGTGACATCTACGTTATTACCTTGTTGCCAGTGGATTTGGTCTCTGATACCCGAGTTGTCGAACCCGTTTTGAGAACCCGGAGCTCCGTGTAAGTCGATCCATGCTCTTAAGTTGTACTTTCTACACCATTCCAATGCTTGGTCCAAGAACTTAACTTGTCCTTGCACATATGGATCATTGCCCAACAATTGGAAGGCCCAGTACCCGATAGGAATACGAACAAAGTTTAAGCCAACGCTCTGCATTTGCTTAAAGTCGTTTTCACTGTACCAGGAGTTCCAGTGGGCTTCCATAACAGACAATGCCTTGTCCTTACCCAACTTTTGGGTGAGGTGGTACTCATCAACAGGAACCTGCGAGTCATCACCTGGCTTGGACCATCCGTCAAAGAGAGATGGGGTAATGTATGGCTCTAAAACAAACCAACCTCCAAGGTTGACACCTCTGATTTTTTGGTTGTCATAATCCCAGTTATAACCGCCTCTCTTTTCAATGAAATCATCGAAATTATCCTGTCTAATAGGGCTAGCCAAGGTCAACAAGGCTTGTAGGATAAACACTGCAGTGGTTAAATTTAAAAGCATTTCTTTATGTCCGTAAATTACAGAGGCTTTTTACTTTATATATGATTTTTTTGGGGCGTCTGTGATGGAAAATATTCACCGTACTCAAACATGTGTGCATGACAGTGTGAAATATTCCAGGAGGCATAATAGAAAATAGTAGTTATAACCAAATATAGCGCAAGAATTATGTGCGAAAATAAGCTTGTGTGCATCACAAACAACACTTTCTGAGCACACAAAGAATAAACAAATACATAGACAAAGAAAATGTGGAGCAACCTTCACAAAGACATGTTCTCCATGTTATGGTAGTTCGCTGGTTACACCCATTACTGGTGCTTGCTAAGAACAATCGATGAAAAAAAAAAACAACCTATTTAGGCGCGTGCACGTATGCGTCAGTATCTAAAAGGGATGGAAAAAGAATCAAAAGGGGCGCCCATGGATTTCAATTACATTGATCAATGGGCATATTGACCAGCATTTTGTTTGATCTGTAACTGTACATCTCTACATACCTAGAATCTTCCCTGGAAAAGGGGTGGGCTCCTCGAATATGCCGCAGAATATCCAGATCTTGAGAAGAACGCGCTCATGGTGTCAATCCTGCTGTTTGTGTTTTCTTATTTCCTGTACATAATTATGGAACAACCGTAGTTTAAATGATCAACCATGAGCCATTAAACGATCATCGGACTCAGGCAACAGTCGGAATTTGACGATGCAACCCATCGTCATCAGTTCGCTCGCCTACAACTACGTTTCAAATTCGAAACTTCGCTATTAATAGATGCAATGATCTCAAAAATTGCAGTCTAAGATTTTCGTTTCAGTTGTTTGCTGAAAAGCTTGTTTATTTTTTAGAGGGTGTAATGCGATTATCTAACATTCTTCGAACTCATTGCATGAATGTATTTCAGTTGATTTAGCAATCATCGGAGAAACAAAGCCTGATATGTAACCGTCAACACAAAAAGGGTTGTAAGGTTTGTGACGTTTAGTTAGGTAAGGGTCGACGCGTGTTTACGGTTGCTGTGTAATAATCCGAAGTATCACGTGCGTTAATTGGTGCATGTGAGAGTGCATGTGAACATTCACGTGGACATTCACGTGAAACCATTGACTCTAGCCAGATATGATATACTAGTGTGATCTGACTAGATAAAAATGATAAAAATGATAAAAATGATAAAAGCGATGACAATGATAAGAACAGTAACATCGAACAGATGTAAGCAACAATAACATCAAAAATACCAGTTGATTGAATTAAATATAAACTATTCAAACATCATATTCAAACGTTAAACAATTAAAATGATATTCAATTGTTAAATATTTCAAATAATCTTCGAAGGATCTCAAATGATCTTCAAACAAATGGTAGTCAGAAGATCAATTAAAAAAGTTATACCCTCCGAATCGCATATCCACAAACCAGCCGTACATCTACAAGCGACTCGTGCATCCACAAACTAACCGGATTGGCCGTTAAATATATCCCATTTTAGTATTAAGCGCGGTTTCGTTATCTCGGGTTGCTAAATTCGTTTAATAATGAGGCGGATCTACAAGTTATCTAGGAAATGACTAAAATGGACTTTGTGTGAAGTTTCTAAGGGCATCTTTAAAATGGCTTCTGCTGCTCCTAAATCATCAAAGATGGACAGTGAAGCTCCAATAAGTCAAATAACAAGCAGGTTTGACAAAGATTTCATACCAGGCACATTCAACATCTACACAAACCAGTCAGATGATGAAGAAAGTATACAGAACAAGGTGAAGACCAAAGGTAGGATTATTTTGCTTCCCCAACCATCGGACTCTACCAACGACCCGCTAAACTGGAACATCATAAGGAAGGTTGTGAACTTTGCCTTATTAGCTGTGATAACGGGTTTCACGGCGGCTACGTCAAATAGTGCATCTGCGGCTCAAGATAGTCTTCACGACGAATACAACATCTCGTATAACTCGTTGAACACAGGTGCTGGTGTGCTCTTTGCGGGTATTGCTGTGGGGACGTTCTTATTAACTCCTTTGGCGTCCATCTACGGTAGAAAAGTCACCTATTTTATTTGTACACTTTCTGGCTTGCTTGGGGCTGTATGGTTTGGAAAGCTGGATAATGTACAAGATACCATCTGGTCACAACTTTTCATTGGTATTTCAGAGTGTTGTGCTGAAGCACAGGTCCAGCTCAGTCTTAGTGATTTATATTTCCAGCATCAACTTGGGTCGGTCTTAACGGTGTACATCTTGGCCACATCGGTGGGAACCTTCTTGGGTCCCTTGGTATCGGGGTTCATCTCAGACAATACCTCCTTCAGATGGCTTGGATGGACCTCCGCCATCATCTCCGGTGCTCTCATCATCTTCATTATTTTTGTGATGGAGGAAACATACTTCAACAGATCCGTGTTCAAGAGCCCTTTGCAAGTTTCCAGGTCGCCCAACAAGACCATCGATGAAATCATCCATATCGAGTCCATCTCCTCGAATGGCGCTTCCGACCCTCCCAAATCATACTGGAATAGAGTCCAGTTGATTACCCTAGCAACCAATGTCAAAGGAACTGGCATACTACAGTACTTCAAGCAGCTTCGCATGTTGCTCAAAGTGTTCATGTACCCTCCGGTCATATTCTCCGGCCTTGTGTGGGGGGTCCAGGACGCATTGCTTACCTTTTATATCACCGTCGAGGAAGACAGCTACTCGACTGATCCCTACAACTACTCCGATGCCCGTGTGGCCATCATGAACATCCCCACCTTGATCGGCGCGTTCATTGGCTGTGTCTACGCTGGTGTGTTGAGTGACTACTTTACCATTTGGATGGCTAGGAGAAATAATGGTGTCCAAGAAGCAGAGACCCGTCTTTGGTTCTTGGTGGTTCCCGCAATCGTCTGCCCAATTGCCCTCGTCTTGTTTGGTCTTGGAACTGACAGACAGTGGAATTGGGTGTGTAATTATGTTATGCTTGGAATCATCGGTTTTGGTTTTGGCAGTTCCGGTGATGTCAGCATGGGTTACTTAATGGATGCGTACCCTGAAATGGTCATAGAAATGATGTGTGGTGTCGCTGTGATTAACAATCTCTTTGGATGTATATTTACATTTGCTTGTTCTCCGATGTTGGATGCTTTGGGTAATTCCAAGGGCTTGGGTGTTATGGCTGCTGTTGAGTTTGTTATTATGATGAGTGTTCTTCCTATGATATATTTTGGAAAGAGGACCAGGATATGGACAAAGTCCTGGTATTTAGAGTTTTGTGCTTTACGTGATACTATATAGAATGCAGCGTTCTAAATTTTAGTATATATATCTCGATTATTAAACGAACAAGGTGTTATCAGTTCTACCAGTTTACACTCACAAATGAATTATACTAGTTTCTACAAAGGAAGTATTATCCAGTTTACACTCCACTCTCTTGGCTTTCAACTTACTCCGCTGTTTTATGAATTAGCTTTACTAGTGATAAAACCAACTACTCACTTCGTGTGCAGCTCGTAGTGGCTGCAAATTCACGTGTCTAGGGCTTTAACCCGCTCCTGCATACGCGCTACCACCTGAAAATTTTCATCACCACCAGAAAAAAATTCAATAGTAAATAATTTTACCAACTAAGAATTAGTCTGCCTTTTTTCGCTTAAACCGATTACTTCTAGTTAATTCATAATGTCTGTTGAATCTGCTTTGTCCTACGCCGCCTTGATCTTGGCCGACTCTGAAATTGAAATCACCGCTGACAAGCTCGCTGCTTTGGTTGCCAAGGCTAACGTTGAAGTTGAAGCCATCTGGACCGACCTCTTCGCTAAGGCTTTGGAAGGTAAGGACTTGAAGGACTTGTTCTTCAACGTCTCTTCTGGTCCAGCTGCTGGTTCTGCTGCTGCTCCAGCTGCTGGTTCCGCCGCTGCTGAAGCCGCTGTTGAAGAAAAGGAAGAAGAAAAGGAAGAATCCGACGATGACATGGGTATGGGTTTGTTCGATTAAGTTAGTTACTTGTAGAATTAATTTAATGAATATACTAATGTTAATAAGAGTACACGAACAACGAACGGAAGTGAGTTGTTAGATTGTAAATTTGTAATTTCAATGGAAAAGAACTAATACAACAAGAAGGTATCCAACTAGTGAAATAATAACTATTACTGAACACAATTATTAAATACTAATCACAAATACCAAAGACAATTAACTATTAAGTGAATCAATTATTAAACCACGTTAAAACAAAGTTGGTAAACGGAAAAATACAATTCAACAATAAACTCATCGAATTAACTAACTTACTCTCACAAACTTATCGTT
The DNA here is from genome assembly GCA_030566775.1 of [Candida] smagusa. Lineage (NCBI taxonomy): Eukaryota > Fungi > Ascomycota > Pichiomycetes > Serinales > Debaryomycetaceae > Kodamaea > [Candida] smagusa. The sequence continues at coordinate 443,763 of JAKUAW010000010.1, read as the reverse complement.
TGATCGTTTGTCTTTTCTGATATGTATACATTAAACTAGTATATATTCATATGGTAAAACCAATACTAAACAGGATGAATGCGAATTAGCTAATTAGATTACTTCTTCTTCTTTTCAGCTTCAGCTTCAGCCTTTTCCTTATCTCTCTTTTCTCTGATACCCTTGAACTTCTTTTCGTTTCTAGCCTTTCTCAAGGTAGCGTAAGCAGTAACGTCTGGAACATTGACAGCTCTTGGGGCAGATTCAACAGCAGGTTGGACAACTGGGAAGACAGCACCAGTAAGAACTTGCTTGTTAGCAGCAGCGAATTCAGCAGCCTTGGTCTTCTTGTCGAAGATAACCAACTTAGATTGGTATTCCTTCAATCTTTGGACGTTAGCGTCAAAGGTTTCTTGAGACTTGTTTTGTCTTCTGTGGTCAACGGCGACACCAATGGTTCTGGCGTACTTGGCGGACAAACCGACAGCCTTGATTTCAGCCAAGGTGAAACCTCTACCGGCTCTGACCTTTCTGTTGTATCTGATGGTTGGGGCTCTGACGACTGGTCTGAGAGCATCCAAAGGCTTTGGAGCAATCTTGGCAGCCTTGGTCAATCTAGCATGTCTTCTAGAAGCCTTCTTACCGGCTTGGTCAAAGTGGACTCTGACTCTTTCTTGCCAGTGCTTTCTGAAGTGGTTCTTCAATAATGGTAAGTTCTTGGAGATAGCCATCTTTACTTAAAGGTAAAACACAGTAATATTTTAAAAAACTAAAATTTTATCAACCAAATTTTCAGTTGAGCGAAAAAACTTTTTCCAATGCTTTGGGAGTGTATGCAGCGGCACTGTGTGCAGTTTTTTAGTGCCATGTCGTGATGTTTACGACATATTTGTATGTGCGGATCGTCTCGACAACGAGACAAAAAAAAGAAGTCACGACCCTCACGGGATTATATGTGTAATTTATGTACCTCCCAAGTAACTTTGAAACCGCGAATCACACGATCGAATCATTTTTTCCACTCAAATCACATGTCGTCCGATTGTCGCACCGCTACAATGTCTCGGACTGTGTGCTAATGGACGATGGGCAGCTGACGTAATCCGCATTGTACGCAGGAGCACTGCACTCTGAAAAAAATTCCTGGTGAAGAAAAAATTTTATCTTGAATAAAAATTTATTGTTAGTACCAGTACAAGATGTCCACTCCACAATCTGTCCAAGTATGTAAAACGAAGTGTTGCCAAATTATGAAAGTATACTAACGTTTCTAGACTTTCGGTAAGAAGAGAACAGCTACTGCCGTTGCCCACGTTAAGGCCGGTAAGGGTTTGATCAAGGTTAACGGTTCCCCAATCACCTTGGTTCAACCAGAAATCTTGAGATTCAAGGTTTACGAACCATTGACCTTGGTTGGCTTGGACAAGTTCCAAAACATCGACATCAGAGTTAAGGTCACCGGTGGTGGTCACGTCTCTCAAGTCTACGCTATCAGACAAGCTATCGCTAAGGGTTTGATTGCTTACCACCAAAAATACGTTGACGAAGCTTCCAAGAACGAATTAAAGAAGATCTTCGCTTCTTACGACAAGACCTTGTTGGTTGCCGACTCCAGAAGAATGGAGCCAAAGAAGTTTGGTGGTCGTGGTGCCAGAGCAAGATTCCAAAAGTCTTACCGTTAAGAAAGTTTTCAATACTTATCATACATATTTTATAACTTTTTTAATACATTAAATTTAGGTCGTATGTGTAAGCGAGCGCTGAAGAGCGAGAGAATATCCAAAATTTCAGTAATGAATTGTATTAATGATTAATTAACTAGTCAGAATTTCTTCAATTGTACTCATTATTTCGTTCGCTATGTTTAGTTCACTTTGTTTTCTTACTGCTATATGTTTCAATCAACGCACAAATTCTCTATAATGTAACCCTTTGTTCTTTTCTCAGTAAACAAAATTGGATGCAAACTAAACCTGTAAGCTTCACAGTAATAATGACAAACTGTAAAACCAAAATGTTTTGTTATAGTCTCATCTTATCGTAATTAACATTGTTCATGTATTAATTTGGTTCGTGGTAGTTTTCTCTTTACTTTCTCTTACACTACAGCTAATCATTCACTCATAGTCCTTGTTGCAAAAAAGAAGGGGCATACTGGGAATTGAACCCAGGGCCTCTCGCATATTTGAATTCAACGAACTCCCAAAGCGAGAATCATACCACTAGACCACACGCCCAACTTTGTGAACTTCATCATCACGTGCCCATACTCACCCATCTGTCTTGATTCGGAATATACGATTTATTTCTCAACCAGAACAAATAATGGTTTCTGTCGATACCTGTCCCCACGTCCAGGTTCCATTACCGTATAACCAAGGCGCGGAAGTGCTAAAAACCGTGTATGTGCCAAACACACCGATCTTGGCAGTTCTCACCAAGAGCTCCGTGCATTTATACGACAAGAATACGTTGTTGCCAGTTGGAGTGCACGAACGAAGCGCCGAATCGATTGCATCACATGGTTCCAATTGGAACGTCAAAACAAAGTTCTTTAACTTGAAAAACATTAAACATCAGTTCAAGAACTTGAACTTGTTTGTGCAGACGGACTTGAACTACTTAATTATCTACCAGGTGCAGATAAACTTCGAGGAACCGATTTACGAGATCCATAATACTGCAGACGACCTTATCCAGGCATCGGACCCTTTGTCCACCAAGAAGTTTAAGTTCTCGTTGACCAACTTGATCAAGTCCGCAGCAAACTTAATTCTCACCGGAAACCATGTTCTCATACCCAACTTGATCAACCCAGAACACGCAAACAATGCGTTTGTGATCGACAATAGTCTTGCACAGAGCGTTCATCTCGTTAGAAACATTAGCATCTTCAAGATCTTGAAGTTGAACGACCATTTGTACGATTACTGGTTCGTGTCCAACTCCAACGATGTGTTTGCATTCAATAAGGGAGACGAGGACGAACTTTTACAGGTGATTGACATCAAGTCGTTTACGAGTGGTGTACTCAGCTTGACTGATTTCGAATGGCTAGGCTCATCCAGTCTGTCTTCTGTTGTTTTCCTTGCATACAACCCATATAATGATTATTTTGTATTTATTAACGAACTAAACGAGATCTGGACTTTTGAGATTAAGGGTGATACTGGGTTTAAGTTGGCTGATTTGGATGTTCAAAGTGTGGCCGCAATCCACTTCAATCTGAGGTATAACTTGGTTTTGATTGAGACCGGCGAGTATATTAAATTGTACAAGCTTGATTACCGCCAACGAAGCTTTGAGTTTTTGGTGGATGTAGCGGTTAATGATGCTGTCCATGTTTCGTGGGCACCCAATGGAGACTTTTTTGTTATTTTGCACAAATCGGGTCTCTGGTCGTTATACTCGAAATTCGGCTATGAGTCGTTTACATCAGAGGTGCCTGCTACTGGTGTTACCATCAGTGAAAACTCCATGTACCTTTACATAACTGAAAAGGGAAAGATGTCTGCGGTAAAGTTACTCCATTCCATCAACGGCTTCTTCTACAATATGGACTACATCAGTGTTATTGAAAACAAGTCTTTTGTCAGATTTCCCATTCTTAAGCATATGAAAAACACTCTTCTGCATACGTCAACGTACTTTAACGTTAAAAGAAACTCCTTTGACCAGTTGTCGGTCTCTTTGAGAGATAATCTAAGCATCTCCACCCCGATAAAATCAGACGGTTTCAACCAGGCATTATGGTTCAACTTCCGCAACCAGGCCATAGACAACATGAACGTCTTGGACCATTTCTGGTTCAAGGACTACTTGATTGTTATCAATAAAAGACAAGTTGATGGGGATCCCCAGGTGTACGACGAAATCCGTATCATCAACGTCAAAAACTCTAAGTATGGCCACGGCGGTCAACCCTTTCTCTTCGACAACGACAACACTTTATGGACCCATAACTTTGAAAAGTGTTCATTCTTGAGTGTGGAGTTTATTTACGGCAAATCCGCCAATTTAATTGTTCTTACAGACACTTACAAACTCATTATTTTAGAAATATCAACTACAAAACCTGAAAAGGACATTGGGAACATTTCAAACTATAACATCTATGTTGAGTTGTTTAGGGTCATTCAATTGGAGTCCATAAATACCAAGCTAGCCTTGAGTAGTATTGGCCAGATGACCATGATACACAAGAAACATGTCATTCTTCTATTGACTACTGGGGAGTTGTACATCTTAAACCACCGTTCGGTAGACGAGGAAAAGACAAACTACAGTTTGGCTCTGGTTGCGAATTTTGTTGAGAGGTTTGACATTCTTAACATTGCTGGTATGGAGTACATGTATTTCCGTACCAGCGATAGTGTGCGTTTGTATGATTTGAGACATATAGTCGACGAAGACGTGCAGCCCATCAAATTTTCCATAGACAAGGACTATCAATTCCAGCACTTAACTCCCTCTCTAGAAATGATTTATTTGGAAACCATCCACAAACCTTTGCTTTTCCAGAAAATCATCACCCAACTGGTCTTGTCCCAGTTCATTGAACACTACTTAATTCACGATCCAGACCTCATCGACCACTTCAAATCTATAGACCACTTCGATTACGCCGCCGAGGTCTTGTTGTCCCACTACTTTGACGTCAACAATCATGACTTGTTGAAGAAGTTGATTCTGCGGATTCACAACAAAGACGTCTTCATCCGTTGTTTTAGAAAAATCGAAGTCAAGTATTGGGACGATTTCTTCCTGTTGCTTGAAACAACCCCAGTCAAGTTCATGACTGATTTGATTGCTTTAGAGAATGTTGAATCATGTTATAGTTTTCTTATAATTTACTTGAATTCGAAGAAGGATGATGATGATTCGGGATCTTTGAATGTGAATGATAGGAGTTTGATTATGAAGATTGTTGATCTATTGGTAAAGACTGAGAACTGGGAGAAGTGTTTTGATTTATGTCGTTTTGTTAAAGTTCTTCAACCTGATGGGAACTTTTTGGAGGAAGTTCGGGAGGTAATAACACGAACGAAGTGAACTTTATAAGACTTATAGATTAAATTAATATATTATCAATTTGCTATTATAGAGTTGACATAGCATTAAGAATTGACAGTAATAACCTTAGTTGTATTAGTGAACAATAAGAAGAAAATATAATGAATATTTGGTCTATATTGATATTGAATTGGTCTATATATTGATATCCTATAATTATTGAATTAGGCACTGTATTGATATTATAAATAATTATTGAATTAGGCACTATATTGATATTATGAATAATTATTCAATTACATACTGTAATTTATTACTACTTAAATTAAGATACTATTAAACCTCTTCATTCTTATTCACTTAACTATTTTCACTCACTACTTCGTTATATTATCTGTAAATATTTAAATAACTATACCGTATCAAAGACCATTAAATATCAAATAACTAATACTACCATATATAAAATCCTGCATACACCACCAACCAACCACATCAGAGATTTTTCACATCAACAAAAAAAAAGCACCATGACATTAGCTACTGAGTTTGCAGAAACCACCCGTCGTTCCGTGACCAATGCGGACATGCAGAAGAGAGTCTTGCACTTGTACCGTAAGTACATGAGATACTCCAGTGAGTTCTGTGACTTGTACGAATTGGATATGCCAGTTGCCAACGTCAAAACCAAGATTAGACAAGAATTCGAAAGACAAAGATTTGTTGAAGACTTGGGTGTGCGTAATGTTTTGTTGATGAAGGGTCAAATGGAATTCCAAGAGTTGATCAACTTCTGGAAGCAACAATGTCATGTTTTAAGATATTTTGAGGATCAAGAAAGTTACAATGTTGCTGATAAGAATGACTTTGTTAAGAACTTCTTGAGAGGAAACTAGGTGGGATAGATGTTGATTAAATTGCATGTGTGAATACAGAACACTAAAACTGCGAACGATGTGAGTGTGAGTGTGAGTGTATGAGTGTTAGTACTTCTACTAGAAGTGTAGTACCAGTTGGTAAGGAATAAATATTAATGATAAGAGATATTATGTAGATTAAGGGATGGCAGTCTGATGTGAGTGTATAGATTGAAGGGGTCTAGGTACTGTCTAATATGGTTTTACGTGAATATTATTATTAGCTAAGTTTACATAGAGGGAAAATGATAAATAGATTAGTTATTCATGTTGAGTGAAGAATATCGAAGATTTTCAAATGACAGAATGTTTGATTTAGTCTTAGAGACTTTGGTTATTGTAGTGGATGATGGTCTTTAGCAGTCAAAACTTTAAAAGTATAATTACTTTAAAAATTGGCATGGTCTAGCTGTGGTGCTCTGAGCAGTTATTCAAATTCGTATAGCAATTAGTGTCACTCACTATTCAATAACTCTACAATCCACATTCTACTGACTATTAGATTCTACTGACTCTTCACATTCTACTGACTATGCACATTCTACTGACTATGCATAGTTCTTCTGACCACTTACAATTCACAACTCACTACTCACAACTCAATTCGTTCGTTGTTCGTTGCTCGTTGTCGTTGTCGTTGTCGTTGTCGCTCGTTAACAAATATATATATTATTACCTAGGGTATACATTAAACAGAACTAAACAGATGACCTAATCCAAATTATCATCCAAAGGAGCATCTTCAGGATAAGCGTCAATGTCTTCGTCTTCGTCGATGCTTGCATCTTGGTATTGTTGATATTCGCTAACCAAATCATTCATGTTAGATTCAGCTTCAGTAAATTCCATCTCATCCATACCTTCACTGGTGTACCAGTGCAAGAAAGCCTTTCTTCTGAACATAGCACTGAATTGGTCACCAACTCTCTTAAACAATTCCTGAATAGAAGTGGAGTTACCGATGAAAGTAGCAGACATATCCAAGTCTCTTGGAGGAACAGAACAAACAGCTGTTTGCACATTGTTTGGAATCCATTCAACAAAGTAGGAAGCATTTCTGGTTTGGACCTTGAGCATTTCATCATCAACTTCCTTGACAGAAACCTTACCTCTGAAGAAGGCAGCGACAGTCAAGTATCTACCGTTCTTTGGATCAGAAGCAGCCATCATGTTCTTGGAGTCAAACATTTGTTGGGTCAACTCAGGAACAGTCAAAGATCTAAAAGACTTGGAGCCGATGGAAGTCAATGGAGCGTAACCAACCATGAAGAAATGTAATCTTGGGAAAGGAACCAAGTTGACAGCCAATTTTCTCAAGTCTGAGTTCAATTGACCTGGGTAACGTAAAGAAGTGGTAACACCAGACATAACAGAGGAAACCAAGTTGTTCAACTCAGTGTATGATGGTTGTGGCAACTTCAAGGTCTTTTGACAGATGTTGTACAATGCTTCGTTATCAATACAGAAGGTTTCATCAGAGTTTTCCACCAATTGATGTACAGACAAAGTAGCATTGTAAGGTTCAATGACAGTGTCGGAAACCTTTGGAGATGGAACAACAGAGAAAGTGGCCATCATTCTGTCTGGGAACTCTTCTCTGATCTTGGAGATCAACAAGGTACCCATACCAGAACCAGTACCACCACCAAGAGAGTGAGTGATTTGGAAACCTTGCAAAGAGTCACATCCTTCAGCTTCTCTTCTAACAACTTCCAAGACAGAGTCAACCAACTCAGCACCTTCGGTGTAGTGACCCTTGGCCCACACATTACCAGCAGAAGACTGGCCGAAAATGTAGTTGTCTGGTCTGAATAAGTTACCAATGTGAGAGTTCTTCACACCATCAATGGTACCCGGTTCCAAATCCACAAGAACCGCACGTGGAACGTACTTACCAGAAGATGCCTCGTTGAAGTAGACGTTCAACTTAGATCTTTGGATCTCATCCACACCGTGGTAGGTTCCGTTATTGTCTAACCCATGCTCACCACAGATGGTTTCCCAGAAAGCAGCACCCTAGATCGTTAGTACGGCTCATATTGCCTCTTTTTTCATATTACTTACAATTTGGTTACCACATTGACCGGTAGATAAATGGATCTAGAACGTTAGTATCTCCATACGACGGTTGAAGGGTCGCGTCATTTTTTTCCACGATTCAAATGATGACTTGTCATAATGTTGCTAGACATGGCCCCGCTTGGCCCTGCCTGCCCATTCGCCCCTCCCATATCCAATTGTACGTACAATTTCTCTCATTATATTATTCTGCTGGTTTATCTGATTGATTTATAAAGAAAGGGGAAAGAAAAATCTTATATAAAAAAAACTAGCAACAACAATTAAAAAAGGCTCGTAGGTTGTTTTGTTGTTTATGAATCAAAACAAAGAAAAAAAAGAAAAGACATTTTTACATGTTAGGTCATTTTTTTGTATGAGATCTATCATTTTTTGCTGGTTAGCTGTTATCGTCTCCTTCCTAGTGAGGAATAATGTAAATAAAAGGTTGTCGATATAAAATCGTTATAAAATCGTTATAAAAAGGTTTGGTAAAATGGGTAGTTATGACGGTTAATATAGAGAATGTAAATGATTCGTTGGAATTCTCATTTGATAAAAATTTTGGTTTTTATTCTTGATTTTGTAAAATTTTTGTAAATAGTTGGGATAATAATGAAAATATTAGTTAATTAACTATTTAACAATATGGATAAATGATTGGGATTAAATGATTACGATTTAATGATACTACTATTTCTATTTAATTATTACTATTTTTGAGATTATTACGATTATTACGATATAAGTATTACGATTCAGGTATTAAGATTATTACTTTATAAGTATTACGATTTAATGATTACTAAAATAACTATTATAAAAGATAAAGTACGTCTTCGTTAATTTGCATACTCAAGCTCTCGCATTTCGTGGTGTAATAAACCGGTAGCGCAGCAAACAAATAAACAAGTGTCATCACTATGTCAGCCACCATCCAAAATAGAACCTTCGAGTTCCAACAGTGTGTGTCCTCATATGATAAAATAAACAAAAAGAACAAAACCATAACCACATCCAACAACAAACCAGCCAAAAAGTCACAGTTTAGTCAACATGCTAGCAGCATTGCCAAAGATATTTCCAAAGTAACCGACTTATTGAGTAAGTTGGCATTATTAGCCAAAAAGAAACCACTCTTCGATGATAAACCAGTGGAGATTGGAGAGTTAACGTACGTCATAAAACAAGAGATCTTCAAGATTGAACAAAGCATCCAGAACTTACAAAGATTCATGAAAGGTGACACCACCATTCTCCAAGACACACAGACATCACAGTTTTCCAAGAACGTTGTTAACTTGTTGAATTCCAAGATGAAGAATGTAAGCGGAGAGTTTAAAACCGTATTGGAAACAAGACAGAAGAATGAGATCTTGAACAAGAGTAGAACAGAAAACTTTCTTTCTGCAGCCAATGCCAACCATGCGCAGCAGCAACAGATTGAGCGTGCGCGGTCGCCATTGACTGATGGGTTTGTATCCAGCGAAAACCCATACATGACGTACGGTGAGCTGAACAGCCAGGACTTTCTCTCAATCCCAAGCCAAACACAGCAGCTTTTGCTTATGGAAGAGCAGTCCAACGACTACTTGCAGCTGAGAAACCGCGCAGTGGAAACCATAGAGTCTACAATCAACGAGGTGGGTAATCTTTTCCTGCAGTTGGCCACCATGGTGTCTGAACAAGGAGAGCAAATCCAGAGAATCGATGAAAACGTCGAGGACATTAGCATTAATATTTCCGGCGCACAGAGAGAGTTATTGAAGTATTATGCTCATATAACAAGTAACAGATGGTTATTTCTTAAGATATTTGGAGTCTTGATAATGTTTTTCTTTTTGTGGGTTATGGTTAGTTAGTGAGCAAGTGAATTTTTATGATAAAAAGTGACAAGTTCTAAGTCAAGTGTTTTATGATAAAAAGCTATGATAAGTAGTCTAAAGACTTGTGATATAGATCTCTAGTTAGATAAGGGTTAAAAAGGTCGTGTGTTTCTTCAAGTTCCGAGGAAAAAATCCCAGCCTACAACTCCTTAAAATAAACATGTGGAACTATATATTTGGTGGCCAGAAGCAACAGGCCAAGAAGGAGCTTCCCAAAAAGGCCATAGTAGAGTTAAGAGAACACATCCAAACTTTAACTAAGAAACGTAACCATTTGGAACAGCAAATCGCCGACCAGGACCAGCTTGCTCGTAAGCACATTGCCACTAATAAGACCGCAGCAAAGAATGCATTGAAGAGGAAAAAGGTGCATGAAGCGAACTTGGCTAAGATCGAGAACCAGATCGAGTCGTTGGAGAGTCAGTTGGTTGCTATTGAAAACGCCAACTTGAACTCGGAAACTTTGAAGGCCATGAAGCAAGGTTCCAACGCCTTGAAACAATTGCATAATGAAAACGATATTGATAAGATCGAAGACACCATGGATGATATTAGAGACCAGGTGGCTTTGGCTGATGAGATATCTGAGGCTATTTCGAGACCTGTCAATAATGATTATATTGATGAGGATGAGTTAGATGAGGAGTTGAAGGCATTACAGGAAGAAGCCCAAGAGAGAGCTCCTGTACAGAAGGAGTCGAGAGCTCCAGTCAGACTGGAATTACCTCTGTTTCCTTCTGTATCTAAGGAGAAGCCTCAGACTGAGGATGATGAGGATGAGGCTGCTTTGAAGGCGTTACAAGCTGAGATGGGGTTGTGATGAACAACCCAAAACGAACAACGAACGAAGTGAGTTGTGAGTTGCGAGTAACTCCTCTTCAACAAACAAACGAGTTTGTGATTCTAATTATGAAATAGATTCTCATTACGTATGATAATGACAAAAGAACAAGTGAACAAGTGAACAAGTGAACAATTGATCAATCAAACATGAGAACAAATAATTACGAAATATCAAGTAGAATTCTCTGATATTCAATTCAATTCAATAATAACCAGTAATAATCGTAATTGATAGAAAGGAGCTGTTTAGTTTGTATGAATAAATAAGTATAATTTTACAGATGAATAGACTGTAACCTAGAATGGTGTTAATGAAGGAGAAGAATATAAAATTGCAATTCAAAATTGAATTGGATAAATAATGAATAATGAATAATGAATAATGAATAATGAATAATGAATAATGAATAATCAATAACAAATGATGAATAATGAATAATAAATGATTAATCAGATTATTTGAATAATGAATAATGAATCAACAAAGTAAAAATCCCAATAATTCACTTCGCTCATTTGTAGTTTAAGTTTTATAACATCTCATAAATGAACCACTCCAAACTCAATTCAGCTAATCACGTAAACAAACTAAAAGTAACAACCTACAAATTCCCTCGTTCATTCGTAATTTGTAGTTATTTAGTTATTGTCGCAGCCATCGCAAATTTCTTTTCAAAAAAACTTTTATCATGATGAGAGCTCATAAGGGTGTATCCCGGGATACGCTCAAGTTATTGAAAGAGTACCCAAGATACCTCACATCATCATCATCACAATCGGCAACAGCAACAACAACAAGAACATCAGACAGCCAACTATACAAAACGCTTTTGCTGGATTTTAAACCAAATTCACCTATAAGACAAATAGCCATAGGCAAAGCATTTAATCAGATCACACCCAACTCGTTCAAGAGAGTGCTGGAGAGCGAGATCAAGGAAGTGTCATGGTCGTCGAATCATGATTCAATTACAAGATCACCATACGCAAAGGATGTGGTTCATTTGCATTCCCTTTTGGACGCCCTTTTGGCTAGTAAAAACTACGAAAGAGCAGAGAGCATTCTTCATGCTATATATCCATTGTTGTCGAACCCAGATACATATATCTTTACGTTTAATGAGTACTTCCAGGCGTGGGCACTCCAAGAATCTGTAACTTTGGAGGAGGCCGTTGCATTCAAGAGCACCTTTACTAATCAATATCCCAACTTGCGTTTCAATGACCGTACCACGGCAATTGTGTTAAGCAAACACATCCAAACAAAGAATCTGTATGAGGCATTAGTGTCGAAGTTATCGAAGAAGCAGGCGCGCAAGGTGTTTTCGCACATCGATGTGATCGGAGTCGATGGATTGATGGAGATTTTCCACAGTTCATCCATTTCCGAAAGTCACATTCCAGAGGACTTTGTTCACTTGTACAAGCAGGTCAAGTCTGGTGGCGAGCAGTTTGGTGAAGAGATGGAGGAGAAGGTGTCGATAGACGAAAACGAACAGATCCCAACCATCGCAAAAGATACAGAAAACTTGTTGGCAGTGGACTCGTTTGGACTTAAGGTTATTAGACACACGCTTTTGGGATTGGAGGCCGAGTCCGGGTCGGACGAGCTTACCTCTTTGATCAAAGAAATCGAAGGCAATTGGGATGAGCACTTGTTGCACAATAACGACAACCCAGAGAACCTTAGAAAGAGAGATTTCCATTCCATTTACAGGAAGTTGACCACTCCAGAACAAAAACGTCGTTTTAATGAAGCGTTGGATATTTTCAATGAAGAAAGACAGAGACAGTTGGAAATTCGGGGCGCCGACGGTGCTAAGGAAAAATGGAGATACGAGTTTGAAGAAATGCAAAAGAGAGGAGGTTTAACGGTGAACAAGGGATTGAATGCGCAGTTATTCAAGTGGTACTCGGATTTCTTACCGTACATGGAGGAGGAAGTCAAACAGTGTCAGCTTCTTTTGGAAGACAAGGTTGACCTTTCCAAGTATGCGGGATCTGAGCTTCAAATATGGAGGGCCAGAGCGCACTACGCACCTTACTTGGTGTTGGTGCCCCCCCAGAAAATGTGTGTGGTGACCATCTTGGAGTTGTTAAAGTTGATCAACACCGGAGGAATCGATAACGGAATGAGAGCTGCTAGAGCGCTTCTTTCTGTGGGAAGAGCCATTGAGCTCGAATATAGATCACAGTCCTACGTGGATATCGAGAAAAAGATGTACTCCAAAAAGTCCAGAACAACCAACCAGTGGAAGAAGCTTCTTCGCTCGAAAAACAACTTGTTGAAGAATGACATCGACTCTGAGTCCAACGAGTGGTCTCCAACCACCCAGGGTAAAGTCGGTGGGGTTTTGATCTCTCTCTTAAAGCATGTCGCAAAGGTGACAGTCAAGGGTGTGGACCCCACCACCCATAAAACAATCACAGGTGTCCAGCCTGCAATCAACCACACATACAAATTCAGCAACGGCCAAAGATTGGGTGTCTTTTTATTGCATAAAGAAGTGGTACGCTCCTTGGCAGGTAAGTCCTTTAATAACTGTGTCCAACCTCAATTGTTGCCTATGTTGGTGGCTCCAAGACCTTGGACGAACCACAACGACGGTGGGTACTTGTTCCTGCGTAACTCTCTTGTGCGGTTGAAGGATTCGGCTGAAATCTCGGCCTACATTAAGGCTGCTTCTGAATTAGGAAACTTGAATGAGATTTACGAAGGGTTGAACGTCTTAGGTGACACTGCTTGGACAGTGAACCGTAGGGTGTTGGAAGTTATCATCAAATATTGGAACACTGGGGAAAAGTTCTTGGACATTACTCCAATCATGCAAGATCCTGTTTTACCTGACCCTCTTCCAAGTAATGCAGAGCCAGCAGAGAAGTACGAATACCAAAGAAAAATCAGACAAATCATCAATGACACCTCCCTGGCCAAGTCTCAGAGATGTGAGACCAACTACAAGTTGGAAATTGCCCGTGGGTTCATTGGCGAAAAGCTTTTCTTCCCTCATAGTATTGACTTCAGAGGAAGGGCTTACCCATTATCTCCTCACTTCAACCATCTTGGTAACGATTTGACCAGATCTTTGTTCTTGTTCTGGGATGGCAAGAAATTGGGTGACAGCGGATTAAGATGGCTCAAGATCCACTTGGCCAACCTTTTCGGTATCGATAAGGCTCCAATGGAAGACAGAGTCAAGTTCATCGATGAAAACATGCATAACGTCATCAAGTCAGCCACTGACCCATATGCTACGGATGCTTGGTGGCAAAAGGGTGAGAAACCTTGGCAAGTATTAAGTTGTTGCTTTGAATTGAACGAAGCACAAAAGTTAGATAACCCTGCTGATTTTGTTTCTTATATTCCTGTCCATCAAGATGGTTCATGTAATGGTTTGCAGCATTATGCTGCACTTGGAGGTGATTTCGAAGGTGCTAGACAAGTTAACTTGGTACCTGGCGAAAAACCTGCCGATGTCTATTCATATGTGGCCAACTTGGTTAAAGCAAGAATTGAAAATGACATCAAGGCTGGTAACAAAACTGCTCTTTTCTTACAAGATAAGATTACTAGAAAGGTTGTCAAGCAAACTGTGATGACCAATGTTTATGGTGTTACCTTTGTTGGAGCATCTGCTCAAATTAAGAAACAATTGGACAAACACTTTACCAAGGATCAAGGTGATTTGCTTTCTGAGCATGCTAGATACTTGACGAACCAAGTGTTTGCAAGTGTTCGTGAACTTTTTGAGGGTGCACATGGTATTCAAGATTGGTTAGGTGAGGCAGCAAGAAGAATTTCCAAATCTGTTAGAATCGATTATGATGAAACTTTGAGCCAAGATTCCAAGAAGCCTAACCATATGGCGTCGGTTATTTGGACCAGTCCTTTGGGTTTACCATGTGTTCAACCTTATAGATCTATGCAGAACCAATTGGTTAAAACAAACATGCAAGATATTACGATTTCAGATCCATTCAGTGCTTCCCAAGTTGATCTGAGAAAGCAAATCACTGCATTCCCACCAAACTTCGTCCACTCTTTGGATGCAACACACATGTTGATGACATCCAAAGCTTGTGGAGCAAAAAATATGTCTTTTGCAGCAGTCCACGATTCGTACTGGACTCATGCTCTGGATATTGACTCTATGAATGAAGAAATTAGAAATCAGTTTGTGAATTTGCACAAGAGCAATTTGATTAGCCAAATCAAAGAAGAATTTGAAAGACGTTATAAAGATTGTTTGCAAGTTATCACAATCCATTCAGATCATGAAGTGGCAGTCAAGATCAAGGCAGCGCGTAAAAGCATCCTGTCTTCATTGGGCAGACCATTAACATTTGCTGATGAAGTATACTTAGAGAAGAAGAGATTACAATTACTTGCCTCCATGGATCCAAAGCTGGTTCAAATGGGTAAGGAAATGGTAACGACTCTTAGCGTCATAGAAGATATCGACATGCACCTGATTGCTGTCGGTGTTACTTCGCCAAAGGCTATCCAGGTATTGATACCTTTGAAATTCCCTGAAATTCCTGAACGTGGTGATTTTAATGTTGAGATGGTTAAAGACTCGACTTATTTCTTTGCTTAGGGATTGTAATATAGTTTTAGATACATGTATATACGGATATGGTTGATTTTGTAGGACAACTCACAATTCACTACGTTCGTTGCGAGTTGTGAATCATGACAATCGCAATCAGAAATGAGAAATTGATTGTGAGATACAAGACAATATGAGTCCACTGAAACATTTGACACTTGCAAACTCTTACTTACAAGGACTTGTTGTATATAGAAGTTAATTTTGTAAAGCACTTAATCTCTCTGAAACAAGTGGAGATGGAAAGTGATAGACTGAAAATAACCAATCAGCCTCAACAAGGGACGTTTCATCAATGTATTCAATCAAATCATTGGAAACATCGTGACCCAAACTATTAGCAAATGCATCGGCCTCGAACTCATATTTTCTGGTGAAGGCATTCTTAGCAAACTGCAAGATACAATACAAAGGCTCGTACATTTCCAAGAGATAGAAACAAACAATTGCAGGTTTGTAAGAGCTGAAACCAAAGGCACGGTATAATGAGGAGTTGCCACTGCAAATAGCCAAGGCAGCAAAGTAAAAAGCGTCACATGCACCAGACATCATGATCTTTTTTGACAAATGGGACAACTTCCAGTGACCGATTTGACGACTCAAAGCACTGAATGTTGGTTGGTTTTCAGTTAAAATAATCAGCTTGGACCAAACTCCGCTCATTTGGATATCTTGAGCTTCAGCAGTAACAAGCACTTCACTCAAAGGGAAATTTTGTTCTTTAGACAAGTCTTCAATGGCGGCTTTCCATTCGACATCCTCCGAAGAGAAACAATTGTGTGAGTTGACTGGGTAGAAAGTCTTATAAGCAGAACGAGCAAAATAAAGCAAACCAAGATACACAATAAACGCGTCACCAATTCTGTACCAGGCACTAAGAACAATTGCGGCCACCTGGCCACCGTAAAACAAACTCAGAAGATCTTCAGTAATTAGGTCGAAAAACCATTGCTTAAGAGTCAATTTATTCTGACCAAACTTCTCATCTAAAACAAAGTGCGAATAGTACACGAAAGGCGCGGTGACAATAGTGGAGATCAAAGATGGTAAGTGGAAGAAAATCAACGAGTGAGCAATGACACCATTAAAAAATGGAATAAACGGAACTATTTTGGTGAGAATAGCCCCACTCACCATCCAATTGACAGCAATGAGATCATTATAAATAATAACAGACAGCTTCACATACTCAGCCAAATCAGACACAATAGCAAACTTGGCTTTTGCGCGAGAGTATTCTTGGGACTTTTCAAAAACTTTTTGGGAAATTTTAGACTTGACAGAGGCTGGAGGGGACACCTTCTTCAAAACTTGGAATTGGCGAAAGTGCAAGTAACTTTGGAAAGCAAACCTGGCAAAAGTTACCGAGAGAGCAACAGACTTCCAAGGGAAATCTGGTGAATAGAGGAAATCATATACCTAGATGTTAGCGGATGACATACCTTTTGATAAACTTACTTGTTGTAACATTGATGTCATATTCACAGAATATTCCACTTTTTATAGTGAGATGCGGAATATTATAAATTTTTTGCTTGACACATTGCCACCTACGACAATACACTAAAGTGAAAAAGTGTGATTGAAGCGAAATCTGAAGCGTCAATGAGTATTAGGATCTGCGTGACACACAGGGATATTGATCTTTGGTATGTGCGTTAATTGCTCATATAATTTTGAGTCAGTATATTTTGCAGCCAAAATAAGCGTAAGAAGAAATATTTTAAATAGAACAGAAAAATTGAGAAATAAGAGAACTATAAGAGAATTCATAAATGAACTATATTATTGCATTTGTATAATTTATAAGAGGGATCAATTTAGAAATATCAATTTAGAAATACATTCAAAATTGAACTCACTCGTTGGCATCGTTTATTATCTATTTTATTCCGATTATATAATCTTACCTTGTTCCTCTAAATTCTCTATCAAAGGTAAAAGAGGTTCCAATTCATGTCTATCAATCAAAGTATACTCCTTTACAATACTAATAAAATGTGCAAAGAAACTATTCCAATGAGCTTCCAACAGTAAATGAACGATTTTTTCAAAATGATTGTGATAAATGTGAGCAAAGATCCTAAACATTTGTTTTGCAATGTTCTTACAATCTCTAAGAAAGGTTTGAGGGAAAGCACCACCATTCTTTGTTGGGAAGATTGATTGATCGTTCAACTTGTTCAGGATCCAAGACAACACGTATTCGATGTATTGGTTTGCAGGTAAATTTATGGACTGGCCATTAAAGTCTGTCCACAAGTAGTTTGTATTTGGACCAGCGTTCATGGTGGGGTAGGCCTCAGGTGTCATGTAGTCTTCAAACACGCCGTAGAACTGGTTCAAGTTGTTGAACAGCTCAAATATGTTAAGCGCAATCCACTCACCGTAGTCTACGTACTTGGGGAGCTGCACTATTGTTTTGAAGGAACCTTTCACAAGGGCAGTTTTGACGAACGGCTCACACATGAACAACGGTAACGGCTCGTTTTCCTGCGGAGCCTGGTTCTTTGGCAGCTGATGCAGAAGCACCAGCGACGTGCTCTGACTGGCAGTGCTGGCACCCGTACTAGCTCGATTTCGTCTTGTTGGCGAAGCTTGTGAGAAGTGTAAATCATTATTTATTCTTTGTTGTTTGGTAGGGGATATTCTTGTGGGCGACTGGTTGCGTCTCATGGGAGATCCTGAAGCGTTGTACAATGGTGCTGGTGCATCCATGTCCTTCTTGTTCTTCTTGGAATTTCTCCCAAAGCCTCGGATGGTGTTTAAGAATGACATGTTGAATTGGCAGAACGGTGTGGGTGTCTTGTTTTTTTGGTGCTCGAAAATTCAATGTGATCGGGTCACGTGTCATACAAATTTCCTATTTGATCCATGGTTACGAGTTGACGAGGACATATTATTGTTGATTGTGAATTGTGATGAATGGTTGAGTTGAGACGAATGAAGTTGTTATTTTTGTTGAAAATAAAAGGTATCATTAAGAAATACGAATGGTTTTTATTGTTTGATCATAATAGGTAGTCAATAGTTATTCAATACTAACAAAACGCTACTAACTGAATGCTACTGAATAGTGAATAGTAGTGAATAGTACTCATTACTAAGTCAATACTTCACTCACGAACTCGTTCGTTTACCTCGATACTTCACTCACAAACTTGTTCGTTTTTCACTCACTAACTCTTTCGTTTATCTCAATACTTTACTCAAACTTACTTAGTTTTGGTCATTTATTACACAAACGCTCCTAAAGATTGACCCATCTTAACCTTTTCACCGACAGAAAGATTAAACTTATAATTCGAAGGAGCCTCAAACACTAACACCACCGTAGAACCTAACTTAAAACCACCAACTTCCTGACCCTTGGACAATGGGTATCCGCCCAATAAAGAACTAGCCTTGGTGTAAGTAGCTTCGTACATGGTGTTCTTTTTCAATTTCTTTTTTGCAACCTCGTTCGCGAGGGAGTCGGAGACGAGAGACTCCTCATCGCGGGGTTTGCGTAACAAAGGAGTAGATTCATCTGTATGAGAAGATTCTGGAACCAATGCATCTTTCGAATATACCGCATGTTCATATCTCTCGTTTGTTTTCAAATCCTTATCAAAATTCACAATAATACTTCCAACGTTAGTAGCCCCAACAGGGATCATGGAAAAGAAACCATACTTCCAATAACCCAATAAGGCCACTCTTTCATTCAACACAAACAACCCTCTCAAAGTTTTCTGGAAAAATGGAGCGACAGAGAAAAGTTCTCCGATGAAATGACGTCTCAAGGTAGTAACCCAGTTTGTGGGAGAGTGGTAACGGTGGTAATCACCAGGAGCGAGATATATAACAGCGAAATACAAGTCCTTACCGGATTGACCAACCAGGACGGGCAGAGGAATCAAGTTTTTAGCCACGGTTAACTGTTTAGTGAGACTAGATTCGCCAGAGGCCATGTCGCCAGCATCTTTGTACGCAAGAGAAGATTCGATACCGTGAGTCTTGGCGAAAAGCTCGTCACTTTCGGCAGTCGCATCACCAAATTCAAGGCTCTGGCTGGGAGCAGCCAACTTGGGAGTACTGAGCCCCAACAAGGCATCAATAGAGTATGTCATTCCCTTCACCTGTTCAATCTCTCCATTCTCCACCTTGCCAAAGCCCAAGACTTTCCCGTCGGATGGCGAAACCAAATCCGCGTCAGCCACCGGACGTACACCCAGTCTCAACTGCCTGTAGAAAAACTCCAGTAAATTACGGTACGTGGTCAAGTCAGGCTCGTCCATCTCATCGAGATTAACCCCAAACACAGACGAGTAGATTCGGTACGACGGACTTCTCAACCACACTGGCAACTCGATCTGGTTCACTTGTCCCCATAATCTCGAAATGCTTTTCAATGGTAAGGTTGAGTAAGCGTATAAATGCCAAGTTTGAGGCTTGATTTGGTACTGGTTAATAGGAATGTAATCTTCATCTTCTGGGTCTTTCTTCTCATATCTAATCTTGGCTGCTACACCGGTCAACACAATCACCAATGAAGTGAGTGTCCACCAACGAATAAACCGTCTGCGCTGTTGTCTGCGGGTCCGCGCTTCGACCGAAAAGAATCGATTGTGTAAGTTCTTCGTCTTAGTCTTCAATTTCAGTGGGGCCATCGTCAACGACCTGGCTGAAATCTTCAACTTGGGGAACTTCATCGAGTAGCTAGGACGACTCCATGTAGAGTAGTACAACACATTTCTCTTGGGTCTTGGGATCTTAGGAAATCTATACGAGCTGAATTGTCTTGTTTGTTGTTGTTGCTGTGCAAGTTCTGCTGCTACAGTATTTGCCCTTGACAAAGGTTGGTTGATATCCATTCTTTGTGGACCAAACAACTGCGGGGCTGCTCCATACTTAAAGGCCAGTCTAATCCCTATTCTTCCCGGAGGTTTATAGACCATCTTGTGTAAAAATATAAAAAAATTTAAAAAGTAAAAGTTCTTAACTAGAAATTTCCAAACTAGTTTATATTTATTTCTAGAAAATAATAACCTCACAACACACAGTATACGACGCACGTTACTATTCCGGTTGTAGATTGGCCGTTTGTTGATTGTTTTTTGATTTTGTGGTGCGTGATTATTACCCGAATTGTCGTGTGAACACACTACGAACGAGATGTTACTGAATATGAATATTATGGCGGAGATGATACTGTAGATGAAAGTATAGATGAAAGTATGGGGTAGATAATTCTATTGTGTAGAAATACTATTGTGTAGATAATGTAGATAATGTAGGTAATGGTGTAGAGAAAAGTGATAATACTATGTAGATGCTTATTCTATATAGAGTGACAGACATCACGAAAAACTAAGATCAAGTAATCGCTGCTTTAACATCTCAACAAACTCAACACTAATATAATGTAAATCTTCCCCTAAAAGCTTGTCAGTATAAGCGAATATTAATCTGAGGTTCCAAAGATCCTCATCTCCGGAAGGTTGGCGGGCCATTTTTTCTAACTCTAGTTTGTCGTCAATGATACTATACATGCCATGTGAGGCATTATTCGTGTTATTGTTGGCCTGGTCTTCATCGTCATTGTACCGATTTTTGGTGCCGCTATTATGTTCACTGCTTTCAAATAATAGGAGCTGTTTTTCATGTGCATCCAAACCAGAGAAGATACCCATATCAAGGATTTTCTTGAAGTCGTCGCTAATCTCGATCTCTCCATTGTCGATTTGCAATGACTTGTTCTCATTGCTGAGTAATGTGCTCACAGATAGTTCTAGAGTTTGGTAATTGGTTTTCTTATACACAAAGATGGTCAACGACTTTTTGAAGATATCAAGGTACTCACTGTTCAAATCAAAATCGATTCGTACAGAAAAGTGATCTTCAGACATGGTTTGAATGCTGAGGATGTCGTCTAATTTTGGAAGCAAACACGGCAGGAGGGTTTCTTGGATTTCCCCATCTTTCAATTGGATCCGCACAGGAATCTTGCATGGCTTATGTGTGTTGACGTCACGCACCACCAAACACCTGGGTTCGACGGAGAGCGCCCAAAAGTGGCGCAATGCTTGGAGATGAACCTCATATTCAGTGCTTCCGTTGGGTGAGATTGGGTACATCGAAGTAATCAAACTAGCCACCGCAAAGTTGCTTGTGCTGAACGCATACTGCCCCCCACTTAAGAAAAGAAACCCAAGCGCGGTGTTCACAGACATGTAGTTTCCATACCCCATGTCCTTGCTTGTGTTGTGGTGGAGAACTCTTAATCTTCTGAAAGTATCCAAATCCCCACTTCCCGCCATCACCACAGATAAACACAATGCAAGCAAGTTCTGGATGTTGGTGGCACTATGAAGGGCTATTCTCTGGTCGTAGTTATTTGCTTGTTTGGAGGTGACAGTCATCATGATATCCAAGTAGTGGAGAAGAGTGTGCTTTGCTTCGAGATCATGGCTCAGCGCGTACTTGACGGCTATCGACATGCACGAACCTCCCAAGATGTTGAAATATGCCAACTGATCACTGTCTAACGTTTCAAGATGACAACTGGCGTACTTGCTAAGGATGGGCGCAGGCGTTTCTTTCTCGACCCACGCAACACTCTTGCCGATTTGGTTCCACATCACCAAGTTCTTGGCCACACACCGAAGCAACAAGAAGTCCGGCCGGATGTAATCCAACAACTGCTCTGAATCGGGCACCTTCAACTTGTTTGCAATCGACGTGTTTCCAGTCTTCATGTAGATGAACCCAAGCGCCAAGATGGCCCCGCAGCACGATTTATCTAGTTCTTGAACGGGCTGGAAATCCTTCATGGATGTAGCCAACGAGAGTAACTTATCAACCACATGTGTATCGTTCAACCCACGCAAGTCGTCCCCTTTGCCGAGATTCACATACCCAAGGGCTATGCCTGCTGCGAGTCTATACCCTTCATAAATTTGCCCCGAATCACTCTGGTACACAGACAGGGTTATCTGTGAAAGCAAAATCTCACTCATCCGTCTGTGTTGGCTCTCCAAGTAGAGTAATCCAATACCAATCAACCCGGCTGTTTGGACAACCACAGGCACATTCAAGTCACTGGCTCCCTGCGGTAATAACGCTACCGCATGCACAGAAAGCACCTTGGTTAGTTTGTTATCCATGGTTCCGCAAAGACTGGCTGCCATTCCAATCAAAAGCCCCACACTGGTTAATGGGTGCTTTGGGCCCAAGTAATTGTAAATATGCCATTCCTCAAGTTTCTTCAAGTGCCCGTTCAATCCAAGCCCCATCAAAAACCCAGCGTGTTGTGCGTTTAATTCCTGTGGTTTGTTAAAGATGATCCAACTGCCAGAGATACCTTTAGCAGTTCTATCTATGCTCAAGCCAGACGAAACACCATTGTGGTACGATCCCCATTCATAGAAGCTAGTATTGATGGACCCTTCCGTCAAAACTATATTGGTCATCGTGGGTGCAATAAGACAGTTCAAGTTGAACTTGGGAATGGGGAACTTCTCGGTTAGTAATGGTTTCCGGCCAGCATAAAATAACGCCGCTCTTCCGATGGGAATCGTGAGCGTTCTCAACGCAACCAACGATGCCAATTCTCTCTGTAAAACAACCAAATCGTACTCGCTGATTTCCTCGTCGGCAACCAACGTAGCGGTCTGTGTTTTAGTTTGATGCAATAAAGATGTGATTTCGTAGTATCTTCTATCGTAGTCGAAGATCAACTTTGTTATACCGATACGGTCCGCCTCCGACTGACCATCCCATGGCGAAATGGTTTCGCTCGTGTCAATAATATTCGACAACACCTGACCAATGGTTCTGATTTCAGGGTCCGAACTGGTATTACTGGAGTACCCCAACTGACTACCTGAAAGAAACATACTCAAGTCCTTTCTGCCCACCAAATCAAGCGCCTTTCCTGTCCACTCAAACGCAGGGTTTTCCTGGCAAACCAGAATGGTCTCCTTCAATGGGAAACATATTCCCGGTGGATACGTTTCGAGATCTCCCTGGGTTATATCATACTCGCACATCAAGTCAATGACCGCAGTGGGGCCGTAACTCGACGATACTATCACCTCGAAAAGCTTCAACACATGGTGTGTTCTTGGAGTAATAAGCAAATCCACCGAGTCGGACTCCTCCACCAACTGCGAAAACGTCACGTACCGTATGATATTATCGCTGAATAAACTAGCCAACGATTCTAATAAGTTAGGAGGAGACTCCAACATGAAGATGGACAAAAAACGCACGCTCTGGTCGAGCTCGACATCTTTGACCTGGTAGTACAGCGTCCACGTTTCAGGCCAGCCCATCCATGTGGTCAACTGTGCCAAGAACAATGCCATCTGGTCCATCTGGTGTTTGGCAGTGGTATCCAACCGTAATTCTTCTCTGAGTAAATGCAATGAGAGTGCTATGTAGGGAATGAGGTCAGACAATGAGTAGTTGACATTGTAAGCTTGATGGAGAATGTTTGCCTTAGGAAGGAGCCTTGTGATTGGGTTGTCCACCTCGATTTTCTCGTGGAATGGGTATATCATGGATAGAAGAGTGATCACAAATGCGTTCCATTCGTTGTTTTCCTCATCCAACATCAACGAGGATCTCCAAAGCATCCACACAGTTTCGTTGATTTTGGATCCCGATAAATACTTGAAGCAGCTTAAACAGCTTGCAATGAAGTCGTTTTTGGGCTCGAGAACAAGACGTAGCGATTGAAAATTCCCTGCAGCATCAACCAATGACACCTTCTCATCGATCGAACCAACCAACCCGGTGATGGGCGGCGAAAACGCTTCTGTGGAAAGCTGCGGTGACACTATATCCAAAAACGGGTTGACAAGCTCAATAGAGGCCGTTTTGGCGTGGAGAACAACCAAGATCCCTCCAACCCTAGCATGATTCAATGGATAACAGTCATCGCACCGAATCGAATACGACGACTGGGATCTCCCAGACGATGGATGCTTAAAGATATACACCGTGCACTCCCCCCTCGACCTGTTAAAAACAGCCAACCCCTCCTGGTCCTCAAAATACAACCCATACACTCGTACATGCGAGTGGTCTCGCACATTCACTGCGAGAAAGTCCACCTTGGTAAGAATCAAATCCTTTTTAAGCACCGGAACGTTCGACTTCTTCTTGGAAGGCTCCAGAAACCCCTGGTCTGTGCTCATTCTAGCAATTGACGAAACATCTGAGAGCAATGTACTTGTTCTCTTCTTTTCCATATTAATGGACAACACGTTTTGGGATGTTCCATTGCTTGGATCCATGAGAATCTCGTCCTCGAGGATCCGCGATGGGTTCGGCGTGTATGCCAACGATTGCTTTCGTTTGGCGTGTTTGGTGGATGAGCTGGCGAGTCTTTTCGTGCTTCTAGCTGCCGACCGAATATGGTACATGTTAACCGTCGAGTCCTGCGAGTTGAACGTCGCACACAATGAACTGGTCCGATTGAGACCTTTGCGAGGAAAGTAAAGCAACGTTTCATACCTAGAAATCACTAGGTTGGACGCTGGCGACACAATCCGAAAGTCCCCGATTGGATCCACCAACGTGAGGAACTTGGACGTGTTGAATTGCTGAGGATGGACTGTAGATGATGTCGGGTGGTTCTGGTCTTTTTCAAGGATCAACCCCGATTCAAATGGAAATGCACTTTTCAAGAGAAATGGTAAGCTTACAACATATACTCGCCCATCTGTGTAGTATATATTTGCTGATTTGCGTAGGCACACCACCAATGCTTCGTCATTAGTCTCACTCTTGTGTCCATTGGGATTGAACGTTGTGAATGTGGCGGTTACAATGTCTTCTGGAAAGGTTAACTTTTTGAAAACTGTTGATCCTTTAAGAATCACCACTTCTCGGTTGGAGAGAAGAAGCTGTTTGTCTCCGGAGAAGAGTTTTGTGTCTAGGTACCGTACATGGAGATGTGATTGGATGTGGTTGTTTAAATGGATGGATGGTAGTTTTAGCACCTCCATGTTTTGATTGAAAAAAGATACGAACGAGTAATTCAAACGACGAGTAATTCAAACGACGAGTAATTCAAACGACGAGTAATTCAAACGACGAGTAATTCAAACTCACTACGTTCGTTTGGATGACCAGGAATGTTTGAACCACGAAGTGAGATTGAAAGATTTAATTGTTTAGCTAGTGTTAATTTCTACTAAGATTCTGTATTATATTTTACATGCGGCCCTTACAAACGATAACTGCTTCGTACTGTCTTCATTTAAATAATGTTCTTTCAAACTCACTTATTCAAATTCACTTCGTTATTTAAATCCACTTCGTTATTCAAACTCACTTCGTTCGTTTGAATTACTCGTTCGTTTGAATTACTCGTTCGTTTGAATTACTCGTTCGTATCTACACCCCTCAACAATTCAATGAATGTCTTATCAAACTCGCGCAGTTAAACCTCGCTCGTACTATTTACAATTATTCAAAAGACTTACTCAATGATTCTAGTGATCATACCAGTACCAACAGTCTTACCACCTTCTCTAATGTTGAAACGTTGGTTAACCTCAATTGGGAAAGGCTTGATCATTTCAACCTCCATTTCAACATTGTCACCAGGCATGATCAACTTGGAGTGATCAACACCTTCGCCAGCTGGGAACTTGAAAGAAGCAGTGATGTCAGAAGTTCTCAAGTAAATTTGAGGTCTGTAGTTTTCACCGAAACCCAAGTGACGGCCACCTTCTTCTTGAGTCAAGATATACATGGAAGCCAAGAACTTTTGGTGGGAGCTGAGGGTACCAGGCTTGATCAAAACCATACCTCTCTTGACATCGTCTCTCTTAAGACCTCTCAATAAGATACCACAGTTGTCACCAGCGACAGCAGAGTCCAAATCCTTCTTAAACATTTCAATACCAGTAACAACAGTCTTGATTGGCTTGGCAGAGTTACCGACAATTTCAACTTCTTCACCCTTTTTCAAAACACCTCTTTCAACTCTACCAGCGACAACAGTACCTCTACCAGAAATAGAGAAAACGTCTTCAACAGGTAACAAAAATGGTTGTTCCAAATCACGGACTGGGGTTGGGATGAATTCATCGACAGCAGCCAACAACTTGTCAATGGCTTGCTCACCGATTTCTGGTTGTCTGCCTTCCAAGGCACACAAAGCAGAACCCATGATAACTGGGGTGTTATCACCGTCAAATCCATAAGTAGACAAAACTTCTCTCATTTCCATTTCAACCAATTCCAACATTTCTGGGTCATCGATAGTGTCAACCTTGTTAACAAAAACAACCAAGTGTTGAACACCAACTTGTCTGGCCAACAACAAGTGCTCTCTAGTTTGAGGCATTTGACCGTCACCAGCAGCGACAACAATAATAGCACCGTCCATTTGAGCGGCACCAGTAATCATGTTCTTAATGTAATCAGCGTGACCTGGACAGTCAACGTGGGCGTAATGTCTGTTGACAGTTTCGTATTCAACGTGAGCAGCGGAAATAGTGATACCTCTGGCTCTTTCTTCTGGAGCCTTGTCAATGGAACTGTAGTCCAAGAACGAAGCACCACCCTTGGATGCCAAAACCTTGGTGATGGCTGCGGTTAAGGTGGTCTTACCGTGATCAACGTGTCCAATAGTACCAACATTGACATGTGGCTTGGAACGAATGAAAGCGGCGTAGTTTCTAACAAACACTGGGCGAACAGCGTTAACTCTAAAAGCTCTAACGATGTTACCAATCATTGATAATTTTTTTCATCTTGAAAATTTTTCTCTTGACTTGGTGATTAGGTAAGCACGCGATCTCGAATGTTGCGAATGTTACGAATGTCACGAATGTCTCGAATGTCTCGAACGGAGTGAGGGACAGAGTAAGGGGAACAGAGAATACAGGTTTGAACATATGTATTGTTTTATTCCAAATAGTGAATTTAGACCTTGATAATTCCCATACAATATTGTAATTCCATGAATTAGTAGAATACTGATCCAATTTGGAATTACCTATATTAGGCTTTGATTTACTTTACATTAACTATTTTAAACTTTGTATTTCATTTTTTGCAGTCTTTTTGTTCAGTATGATCAGAAAACATTTTGGTTTGTTAAATGGTATTTGATTGTAGAGATGTATTTTTTAGTTATCAACCCACTCAATTCATCATCACAAGTTAACTCCTTCGCTTAACCAACTCGTTCGTAAATTATGTAATATTCGTTGAACACGCTTACTCACTTCGCTTGTAAGTGTGTTAAACTAACGGAGTCTCCTCATTAACATTCTCCTCAATAATCCTAGCCTCAGCTTGCCTCTCCGATTCCTCACCACTAATCCCATCAACCTTAAAATAATCATAATACGTGCACAACAGCAACAAACACCCCTGGAGAAATACAGCCACAAAGTATGAAAACCATGAACTCCAGTGGGACCCCTTGGTGAGATACAAACTAAGCGCAAAGATAAACCCACCAGGAGTTTGGATGCGCATCATTCCCACAGATAAAGTACCGGAATGCTTCAATTTATACGTGGTGAGAATCTGAGGCACATACTTGACGATGGTCAACACCGTGGATAAAATGCCGTTGGTATTGGCTATGGTAAAGAGAATAGACTTGGAGGAGTTCAACCCGTAGACGATTTGCACGACAGAAAGAATCGAGTGCACCAAAACCAACTTGCCCACGTCCTCAATGCGCTTGTATTCGTGGTGGTCCTGCTTCACAGAGCCCTTGCTGTACACAAGAACAAGCACCAAGATGAGCACCGCACATGCACTTTGTATGGTAATCTGGATAAAGTTAAGCTGCGAGTTGAAGCAATTGAACCCGCCCAATTCTCCCGAAAGACAACACTGTCTTGCTTTCTGACTCACCAACACAATATTGGTGAACGTAAAGATGGATGAGCAGCATCCCAACAAGAGAAAGTTGGTTGATAACCCCTCGGACGTTCTTCTGCTGATAATCCGTCTGTATTGTGGAATGTAACTGATGAGAATACCGATGGTGATAAACACCAGGAGTGTGAAGCTACTATTGGTTGCTCCTTCGAATACAGAGCATTCTTCCAGTGTGAATACACTGAAGTCGGCCATTTGTTAATTATTGTAATATCACAATTTTGTTTGTATTTAAATGACGATCCTGCAGGATCGAAGGATCTGGTAACCACCGAACAATAGAGTGAGTGAGATTATATATAAGTGATATGGGTGTCAAAATGTACATAATTAGTGATCAAGTGTGAATGTGGTTGTTTTAGTTAGTGGTGACGGAATTCCCGTTAGACAGGTATAAAAACATTTTCAGATCTACAATGAGCTAGTTTGGGTGGCTTATATTGGCTTCAACGGTATAGAATTGTGTAAAAATTAGTAGATCTTATTTGTACTTTAATTGAACAAGTGGAATGAAGAGTAAAAGAAGAATTGAGGAAAATAATAAGGTTGATTTCATACAATGAACAAACCATCACTTTGAATCACCACTCACTTCTTGGTAAATGAAATGACTATTCAGAGCGATGAAGAGTAATGAAGAACTATAGAAATTAAGAAAGTGTGTGTTTCACAACCACTCGCTACGTTCTAAGAAACTGCGAGTTTGCGAGTGAGAAATTGAAACGAAGAGTGGTGAGTAGATTGATCTTCATAATACAAACAAAGTTTATTCGATATTATCAGATTGTAAACTAAACTCACTTCGCTCGTAGAATCACAACCGGGACCTTAAACCCAAAAACATCATTCATCCTCACACCTATATCAACATAATACATCCGTCCAGTAACACAACTCTGGAAATTGGGAACCAATGTATCGTAATTCACATCCACACCCAAAACTAACCTCTTCTTATATACCATATCATCTCTCTCCCAAACCTGATCACATTTAATACTCCCCAAATGAAGCACATCCAGCTTAACCTGAAGACTGGATAAAGCTTTCATATCACATAAAAATCGACTATCCACTTCAAGCTCTTGAGGGCCAAATCGCTTCACTAGCTCCAACATATACGCAAGCTTCTTTTTCATGGGACGAACAAGATGCCCCTCGATGCCATCATTCTCCGCCTTGGATTCATTGGTATACAAGCCATCCAACGGCACGGGAATCGGGTACTTTTTTGTTTTGTACGTTACTACCGCCAAATCAACCAGAATGTTTTTAATTTCTGGCGCTTTTGCAGCCATGTATGCGGAGTACGATAAGTCAATTGGAATGTTCAATCGCGCAGTGTTGCGCACGCCGTACCCGCTGGGTGGTGCATACGGCAACACAAGCTTAGCCACTGGAGTCAGCACCAGTAACAGCCCCAAAGCTCGCACTCCAGTTATCGTCTTTTTATTATACTGATAACTCACCAAATTTGCAGCCTTTGTTTTGGGTTGTATATGGTGAGTATCTTTTGAACCGCTTCTCAGCCTGGGACGTTCGTCTACCAAGTCCCGACCAATCGCTAGCTTCTCCTCAATCTGATTTAAAAAGTGACTGTATAAGCTTGGGTGCGACACCACCACCGTATCTTCCGGAATAACACGAATAAATATACTCCCCCCATTTAAAATCACATACTCTTCACTCTCAAGACGCTTATGCTTTCTGCCCGAAACATGCCAATATTCCATAGCTCGCCCAATCACCCGCACCTCTATACTATACGCAATCGAAGTATCTCCAAACGAGTAGTCCCGCAACACCCCCGGCTTGCGTTCCCGCACCCTTCTTGCATTTTGCAAGAACTCCTCTCTAGTTAACCCGAGCGACGGCAACAACGTACAGTGCTCGTCCAAATTATGCATTTCACATGAACAATCAAGTAGTCTCTGTGGAAGCGTGAAACTAAAGTGCTTTTTGTACGTTACTCCCGGCTCAAAAACCCGTCCAGTGAAGCAAAGCCGTGTATGGTCCTCTGGATCGTCCTCCGGCCCCGTGTGCGTCACATCCGCCGACGCTGCGTAGTCAAACATATTAAGGAATTTGTGTACCCGCGGTATCTTAATCTCCGGTCCTCCCCCCACAACGCTTATTTTCCCTTCTAGAACTACAGAAAACATGTCAAACGGAAGGGCCTTCTTTCCGTTGTTAACCACTAAAACCTTCCCTTGGATAGTATCTCCCTGTCTATATTCCATCTTCTCATCCTTATCTATCGTTATCGTGATATTTAACTGTTTACCAAGGTTTGCATCCACCTCAACAACTTTCATTAATTTGTGGGTATTTGCTAGAATACTGTTTTCATATTGGCTGTGTGGTTGTTCGTTTTGGCTCAGAGTCAGGGTTTGCTCTCCATAGGAGGGAGGATCATAATCCGGATCTCCCATCTGGGGTAGAATACTTTTAGAAAATGTACTTTGATAGAGCTGATACGATGGAAGTAGATTCCACGTGGATGTACAGTTTGCTTGACATGTCATTTGAGATGTCTGCTCGTTTATACTTTCTAACCTTTGAAGGTTTATTGAATCCGGGGGCATCCCCAGAAAACTGCAATTGAAATTTTGTGTGAGATTGTGATTTGTGATATCATATTTGACATTAAAATATACACATATTAGAAATACGTAATATTAAAAATACGTGATATTACAGGTGATTAACACTACAATGATCAATATATTACAAGTTAATTTAGTATGTTCCAATCATCTTAGATTTTAGAAATTAATATAAAATGTTTACTTTAGAGGGATAAAGGCGTATGATACTTTAATATTTAATTCATAAACTGTTAAGCATTTTTAAGCCATTTATCAGATATCAACTAACTATTAAATCACCACCATTAGTAATATTAACTTCATCAAATAAATCAAAACTTTAATGGCCAATTTTTTAGTAATTAATCCTTCAGTAATTCCCCGTTAGTAATTAACTCGCTATGATTTTAATTAATTTGCAGCTAACTCGCTAACTAATAAACTTATATCAATCTCTTCAATAATGATTCACAAGTGTCATTTGTCAATGATAAAGTCATAAATAACAACTCGGTCCGTTCTTTTTTTCTACTCAGTTCATTCTATTGTCTACTCAGTTCGTTCTTTTGTCTACTCAGTTCGGTCTTTTGTCTATTCAGTTCGTTCTTTTGTCTATTCAGTTCGTTCTTTTGTCTACTCAGTTTGGTCTTTTGTCTAACTTCGTTCGCTAGCACCGTCACGTGATCAACGTTTCAACTAACACGCAATCATCAAAAATAACCAACATGAGCTTCTCCTTCAACCAACGGAACATCACCAAAGGTGGAGAAAAGTGGAAACCTAAAAGCGAAGGAGGAGGATCCCTACCACTCTACTACAAAGATAAACCTTCATCAAGCTCCAGAAATAAAAAAATCATGTTGATTAAAGGGTTTTTCGGATCGTTGGTTCTCTACTTGATCTATTACCTTGCATCAAGCGGAGTATCACAACCAAGTGCCACCAACTGGAGCCAAGCTCAAGATGAAGTCAAAGCAGTATTCTTGGAATCGTGGCACTATTACGAAAAGTACGGCTGGGGCCTGGATGTTTTCCATCCAATCAGCCAGAAAGGAGAAAACATGGGTCCCCAGCCATTGGGATGGATTATCGTAGACACCTTGGACACCATGGCAATCATGGACACACAGGAAGAATTGAAGCGCGCCAGAAAGTGGGTCAAGGACGTGTTGGACTACCAATTCGATTATAACGTCAATGTGTTTGAAACCACCATCAGAATGCTTGGAGGTCTTTTGTCTGCATTCCACTTCACCGAAGATGATTTGTATTTGGACCGTGCGGTAGACTTGGCCAATGCCATGTCGGGCAGTTTCACAAGCAAGAGTGGAGTGCCATACGCTTCGGTTAACTTGAAGAATGGCGAGGGAGTCAAGAGCCACGCGGACGGCGGAGCGTCCAGTACCGCGGAGGTCGCCACCTTGCAGTTGGAATTCAAGTATTTGGCCAAGCTTACCGGAGAAAGCTTATGGTGGCAGAAGGTTGAAAAGGTGATGGAGGTGTTGGATGCAAACAAACCAAAGGATGGGTTGGTGCCTATCTACGTGCAACCAGAAACAGGAGAGTACCAAGGCTCGTTGATCAGATTGGGTTCACGTGGTGACTCCTACTACGAATACCTCTTGAAACAATACTTGCAAACAAACAACAAGGAAGACGTTTACTGGCAAATGTATCGTGAGTCTGTGGCTGGAGTCAAAAAACACTTGGTGCTGAAGTCCGTGCCTAACGGACTCACGTTCATTGGGGAGTTGGACCGTGGGATTGGCGGTGGTTTCAGCTCGAAGATGGACCACTTGGTGTGTTTCTACGGTGGGTTGTTGGCTCTCGGCGCCACGAACGGTATTCCGGTGGAAGAGGCACGTGCCAAGCCCGACTGGACCAAGGAAAAGGAATCGGACTTCAAGTTGGGTGAAGAGCTTACCTACACATGCTACAAGATGTACCACGACGTGCTGGGAACCGGGTTGTCACCAGAGATTGTCGTGTTCAATGAGGACAAGCCTGACCAAGGCGATTTCTACATTAAACCAAACGACAGACATAACTTGCAACGTCCGGAAACAGTGGAATCGCTCTTCTACCTTTACAGATTGACTGGTGATGTCAAGTACAGAGAGTGGGGTTACGAAATCTTCCAGAACTTCCTGAAGCACACCCGTGTGGTGAACAAGAACGGCGAGGTTTCGTACACTTCGTTGAATGATGTCACCAACCCTGATGCCTCCAAGAGAGACAACACCGAGTCGTTCTGGTTTGCAGAAACCCTCAAGTATTTATATCTTTTGTTTGACGATACTAACAAGGTTCCTTTGGATAAGTATGTGTTCAACACGGAAGCACATCCATTCCCACGTTTTGACTTGACTGAAAACCTCAAGACTGGATGGAGAAGAAAGATTGACGAGAGTAAGAGACCTTCCATCCAGGAACCTGCTGTTCCTATTGACAAGTCCAAGCTTCCTGAGGCTCAACCTGTTGATAAGAAGTTGGATGATGAGATGATTGAGGAGGTTAAGAAGTCACCTGAGTTATCTAAGGACACGAAGAAGGAGACGAAGGAGAAGATGGAGAAGTTATTGAAGGCTATTGAGGATTAACATACGAAGTGAGAGGTTATCTGTATTCAATTGTGAAAGGTTATCTGTATTATGAGAAGTTGTGTAATGAAGGTTTATTTAGTTAAGGCAATGACTTGGATCGCTATCAATGTGGTTACTTTTTGAATATGAAATTATTGATCATTATCGCTAATACTCTCCTTAACTCATCACCCTCATAACACCATTAGTGACGATCAAAATCCGATCTTAGTACACA
The DNA here is from genome assembly GCA_030566775.1 of [Candida] smagusa. Classification (NCBI taxonomy): domain Eukaryota; kingdom Fungi; phylum Ascomycota; class Pichiomycetes; order Serinales; family Debaryomycetaceae; genus Kodamaea; species [Candida] smagusa. The sequence continues at coordinate 410,146 of JAKUAW010000010.1, read as the reverse complement.
AAATCGTTAGCGCACTGTATATCATCATCTTGCTTATTTGTATGGCGTTTTATCTGCTAATTTTACATAATCAATAGTTCTCAATGCATAATTTTTTTTTTTTGCATATTGTTGTCTTTTTTATATCCCCCGTTAAAGGTCATATAACACATCAGAAGAGTAGCTAAGTATAAGGTATAACCTTGGGATTTTGAAGAAAAAAACACAATATTATGTCTGGAGATGTATGTACAAAAATTCAACTATTACGTCACAACACTTACTAACATAGATAGCTGAAAACATCGTTTGATCTTGAGTCAAACCCGTTCGAGAGGTCCTTTGCAGGCAAGGAGCATCCAAATGGGTCTGTAGAGGTTGGATCGGTGATTCCAACAGATAACGGAGCAGTCGTTAGTAGCACGGCTGTCAGCGGCAAGGAGAACGGTTCTAGTAATGCGACCACAAGTATTCCAACACCGGAAAACAATGCTCCTATTAAGGAGCTACAAAGTTTGGGACCACAACAGGGCAAGTTTCCTAGAATAACGCCCCCTTTATTTACACCTGGGGGCAGAAGGTTACATCCTATGGGGCTTCTGCCTGGGCCATCCAATCCAGGAACACCGGGAAGTAATCTCTGGAGTAGTTTATTGAATGCTACAGGGCCATCTGCGGCTGCAGCACCCACATCTACATCCAACACCACAGCACCTGGTCCGGGAACCACAGATAACACTTTTAGTCGGTTTGTCAGCACGCTCCGCAAAACCGGTCTTACGCCGAATGAGCTGAATTTACGGTCGGGTTTCACACCGGGAGGTGGAGGGTTTCCGTTCACGCAACTTCCCGGTCTCACAACGCCAGGAACACTTTTGAACGCACCGATGACCCCTGGGCTCCTGAGCCTCCTCGGAATACTGCATGATACACAGGCGCCAACTGCACCGGCGGCGCCTGCCGCGGTTCCAGTTGCAGCACCAGTGTCTGTCGCTGTGGATGAACCACACAAGAAGAGAAAGAATGAAGCCAAGGGCACACGGAAGAGGCGTAAGACGAAGGAGGTGAAGGACGAAGAGGAAGATACGATTGATTCACCCGATCGGTCGGAAGATGAAAAGAGAAAGAGTTTCTTGGAAAGGAACAGAGTGGCTGCATCCAAGTGTAGACAGCGGAAAAAGCAGCTTATTCAGAAGATGGAGGATGAATTGTCATATTATCTGACAGGATACCGTGAGTTGCTGGCGCATGTGTCACAGTTACGAGATGCATTACAGAACTTACGGGGCGCGGTGGAACCGCACAAGGATTTAATCCCCGGCAGCAACGCCCTTTTGCAACAATGTGCATTTGTTTTGCAATTGACGTCTGGTAATTCGGGCGGCGTCACCTCGATTCCTAGTACGATTCCCACAACTCTTGCACCTGTTTCTGCCCCTGCCCCTCCTATTCCTCAGCAACAGCTTCCTGCATCGCGCCAGCAACCCGCCGTGCGCTTCCAATCAAACGGCCCCATCAATTACACAGCCGATATCGAGGGCCAAACTTTACATGATCTCCCTCCAAATGTAATACAGGGAATCGAGAACAGTGGCGAATTACGAACAATTAATAGCATGTCCAACTTGAATGCAATGAACAATCCTCCTTCTCAAACCCAAATCCAACAGAATGTCGGTGGGTTTCAGTTTAGAAACTCAAGCAGTATGGTGGATTTACATAATTATCAAGGTCAGTATATGGATAATCAAGGTCAATTCAGGCCAAGACAAGGTAATTCCAAGTTAATTACATAGAATAGACATTAGAGGATTGGTTGTAGTTTCATATATGAAATTAACAATTTATGAATTTCAGGTGACTTTCGAGAATAAGAGTTTTAAGGTGTAGGAGGAGTGACATAAAAGGGTAGATGTATCAATTGAACTATAAATCCTCACATTAAAGTCACTCTATAAGACGTCACATTATGAACACACTATGAGACGTCACATTATAAACACACTATAAGACGTCACATAAATACACTATAAAAGTTACTTTGAATGCAAATTCCTTACATGCATGATGTAACATAGATGTAGAAATCAGAAGTCATAAATATATACAAATCATAATCATCGTACTACCAACAATAGCAAACCCTTAACATGTTTGTTCATCCTAAACGTGACTTATGCGCCCCAAGATCAAACACCAAAACATCACAAATCATAACAAAAAAAAAACCTCAGCACAACATGGACTTCGAGCTTCCCAAACTACCGGGGTCCACGCGACGTGAGGACTCAAGTATCATCTCTGCTGATCAGTTCACCCGGAAAAACTTGAAGGGAGTATTGCATCTTATCAGTGGCGAGCTTAAACAACGAGGAACAAAGACACCGCATGTGTTTCTTCCGTTCCGTTCCAAGGTGGATGACTCCCGACTCGACTTGTTTTTGCTGGAATTGTTTCCCGGAGGCGAATTGGCGTCCAGCGACTCTCAGATCCGCCAGGCCATCCTGCTGTTTGACGAATTTACACTTATTTGCGGGTTAAAGTACTTGTGGAGTCGACTCCCCAACAATGAGATCATTGGATGGAATGTATATCTCGACTATAAACGGCGTGAAAAGGAGGCGGGCTACCCAAAGTCCGCATTCTTGAGTATCATGCCCAAGTGTCTTCTGTCGCCTGCACACGCTTCGATAGTGTACGACTTTTTGGACTTGTTGATTAGTTTGACCTCCAACTCCCAGTATAACTATTTGAGTGGCAGGAAAATCGCCATGATGGCCAGTATGTGGGCGTTTAATAGTGCTGCCAAGCTTCGGAAGCTGCCCTTTTTCGATGCTACCATTTCCAGGGAACTTAACTTCTTGGAGGGCTTGGAGGCTTGGAAGTCCTGTGCACACGCATTATTCCATTTGCTTCTCTCCTTCCTCCGTGCTATGCTTCCAGAAAACGAAACGGAAACTTTGAAACTCCCAAAGACTTTGCAGTCGTTGCTCATTACCAACTCATACCCACCCCAGGAAAAAACCGATCTGATAAAGTCAATGATTACAATTCCGTGTGTCATGGTTAAGTCAACAAGACCGTCCTCCAATCCCTTCGAATTGTTGAGTAAGGTTAGACATACTCTTACTTTCGATAAAAAAGATACTTTTCTTTCTATTGAAAATTATACTATTCTCAAAAATATCTTTCAGAAGAATTCTACCAGTGAGATTATCAGCACATTGACCGAGGAACTGAGGCGAGTGCTAAACAGATTGACGGCAACCCCAATCAACTCCGATTATCTGTTGTATCCTGGATGGGCCAAGACTTCCGATGATAACCACGACCCTGATATTCCTTTGTTTCTGACAATAACCATAAGTAATGTGTCTTTACAGGATTATTATATTTGGACATGGCTTCTGTCGCTTGGTTCTGATCAGCCGCTGAATATGAAAAAACTCTTTGGTCGGTCTCTTGTAGTCGAGGCTGGTTTAAAGGGTTTTCAAAAGTGGCTTATTATTAGTGAACAGTTGATGAGTTCGGATGCATACTTGAGTCATTTTAAACAATTCGATACAAACATGGCTAGATCTGCTAGTTTGGCCTATAAACAAAAGGAACAGCCTCCTCCTCCTGTCCCCAGTCATCATAATAACCCTCCAACTCCTCCTCCCAAGGATGAAAGAGGTGGCTTACTTCCTGATATTGTGTTTACTGAGAAGGATGCTAAAATTGAGATAAATAATGAATTATCTGATTATCAGAAATATTTGGCTGGATTAGATGATGATACTACTGAGAAGCAGCCTTATTCTTCTCAAGCTTCCACTACAAAGAGTACAAGAAAACCTCCTCCTCCGATGGATCCTCAATATGAGAATTATGTACCTCAAGAGAACCAGTATCAGTATGGGGATCAGTATCAAAATAATCAAAATCAAAATCAATACCAGAATAATCAATATCAGAATCAACAAAATGTTCAATATCCAAATCAACAAAACCAGCAAAGTCAACAAGGACAATACCCCGGACAATACCAGCCATATCAACAAGACTATCAAAATCCATATCCTCAACAGACTCAACAAGTGCAACAACAACCTCAACAACCTCATCAACCTCAACAACCTCAACAACCTCAACAACCTCAACAACCTCAACAACCTCAACAAACCCAAGACCAATATTACCAAAATGGAAGTACTCCAACTTTGCATCCTGATACTCAACCTAATGTAAATAACTCATATCAGGAACCTTATGAACAGTATGGAAATTATGATGTCCAGGTAGCACAACCATCCGAACCATTTGAAAATTACCAGATTCCTGAGACGCAGTATCCTAATAATTTGTATCATCCAGTATCGTCTCTTTCTTCACCTGATCCACAGGGTGCTACTTTACTCCAGCCTCCTGCGGATGTCACTGCCCCTCTGTCGCCAGAATCGGAAGAGGCACGCAGATTAAAGGAAGAACGTAGAAAGAAAAAGAAGAAGGAAAAGAAGAAGAAGGCTGAAAAAGAGTTGGAGAAAATGGAGGAGGAACTTGTGGCTGCAGCTGCAGCCGCAGGATTTGGCGACGGTGGGATTGGAACGGGAATTCCACCTCCACCAATGCTCTTTCAACTTGAGTCTCCAAAGAAGAAAAAGAAGAAGAAGAGAAAGAGTGTAAGTGATGAAATTTCTAGGGAGCCATCTCCGTCGAGAGACCAACAGGCTGCTCCCCAGGTTGTACCTCAATCTGTACATGCTTCACTCCATCCTCATCACCAGCAAATGCAGCAGCTTCTGCAGCAAATTCAGCAAGTGACTCTTGCACCACCTCCAGCCACAAGTGGTCCTCCATCTCCTATTCCAAACCAGATGCCATATCCACAGCAACCTATTTATCAACAGAATGGTCAAGGTTCTCAACAATTTCAACAGCCGCAACAGAATAGGATTTCTCAGCAGCCACTTACTCAGTCTCAACCAAATTTAGGATATCCACAGTCTAGCAGTATTCCTGTTCCTGGGAATCATTTACAGCAGGTTCCAGTGCAGCAGCAGCAACAGCAGCAACAACAGCAACAGAATCCTTCACAAATGCATCAACAACCTCCACCTCATCAACAACCTCCACCTCAACAACCTCCTCCAATGCAACATCAACAGCCACAACACCAACCACCAGTGCAACAACAACAGCAACAACATCAACCACCTCAACAACATCACCAACCACCTCAACAACAACATCAACCACCTCAACAACAACATCAACAACAACATCAACCACCTCAACAACAACATCAACCACCTCAACAACAACATCAACCACCTCAACAACAACATCAACCACCTCAACAAATGCATCAACCACCTCAACAAATGCATCAACCACCTCAACAAATGCAACAACCACCATCACAAACACAACATCAGCCACCAGTTCAAACACAACAACCAATGCAAAATCATCAACAACAACAAAAACAATCGATCCAACCACCACATAACCTGTTAGCATTACCAAATAGTAATGGATTGATGAGCTCACCTCAATCAAATCAAGGACAGTCACCTAGAAGGTCATTTTTGGATCATCCTTCCAATATGCACTCTGTGGATTCATTACCACCTCCACCGCCTGAAAAATCACCAGGAAAGAAGATGTTTGCACAACAACCAGGGCCGAAATCTCTTGATCCAAGACATACACCTGAAATTGGAAATGCTAGTCAACCACGGGTTAGTCAACAATATGCATCTGCGCCAGTTCAAGCACAACCTGCTCCAGTTCAAGCACAACCTGTTCCAGTACAACCCGCACAACCCGCACCAGTAGTACAAGCTGCACCCGTACATCAAGCACCAGCGCAGGCACATGGGCAAGCACCAGGACATCACGGAGCACCAGCAAGGCAAAGCAGAGGACCACCACCAGGCCAAGCACCAGCACAGGTAGTACCTCCACAAGGATACTACCCCCCTCCACCACAAGGATACTACCCCCCTCCACCACAAGGGTACTATCCGCCTCCGCCTCAAGGGTACTATCCACCTCCACCACAGGGATATTATCCTCCTCCACCACACGGATATGCGCCTCCGCCACACGGGTACGGAGCGCCTCCGGCTGCACGTCAAGCTAAGCAGACATCGAGCGATATGGCGATGATGGGAATGCCCGCCGCACACAGAAATAACAAGAACAAGACGCAGAACAAAGCGGACTTGCGGGCAGCATTCAATCAAGGAACATTTGGTATTTAAGAGATAATATATATTAAAGGTTATCGTCTAGTAGCTTTCGCATTCTCGAAGATAAAACGCCGTAATCATGAAACACGATTTGTAGAAAATTGTACATTATTAAGTGATGCATATATCCTACTAGTATTCACTTAGACGTAATTTCTTACCTATTTCCCTTATGGAAAAAGACAGGTTGTTACGATTGAGGAATGGGGGTTCAGGTGATTGGCCACGAGATTTAATTTCATCCTCACCCATGTCAAAATAGCCATATCCACCCAAAAGTAAACTTGTGGAGGAAGGTTTTGGAGAAACAACAGTGATTGGTTTTTCGGGCTCTACGGCAGCCACAGACACCATACTCTGGAGCTCCACCAAGTAAGTTTCCAAAGTGACCAAAAAACGTTCCGTTTGTCTGTGTTTGGATGAAACACAGATGGAAATGGAATCGTCTTTAATGATATAGCCAATGCCAAACCCATTGGGGCTTACCGGACCAAAGCCAAAAAGACGAAGCGCAGGATTTCCACAATTACTGGTGGACATTATGGTGTTATTCAACTTGTCCCAACCAGCATCTGCAAATATTTCAGGAAATGAGAATGCCTTCTTATGATCATTTTCACCCACTACTGTTTTATCGGATTCCAGATCCGAAATGCAGGCTCTTTTATCCAACTGGGTGAAGTAGCGTTTCCATATGCTGAAAAGCGCAAATAAATATCTATCGACCCCCTTACCCTGCGAACAGCGGCGGGTTTGGTCGGAATGGGCCTTGCAGGCACTCAGGAGATACTGCAATTTGTCAAAGTTGGAGATTCCGCTATCAAAGAATTTCCGTACGAAAAGGTTGGACTCGGCGGAGACAGTTCGAATAGCCTCTGTTCTCCCGTGAAAGTATTGTTTGGTCATGGCGGGCTCATAAGTACATTCAACTTTGCCATACAATGCGTAGTAAGTTGCCTGGAAAGCCATCTGGACAAAAGCATCTGGAGAAAACTTCCACTTCTTAATCAGAGTGGAGCCATACGATTTAAACTCCAAGTGTCTAAACTCATTCTGGTTGATTAGATCGGAGAGACGGGTTTCTCCGAAACGAAGAGCTAAAGACAAGTCCGGTGTTAAATCCCACTCCAACTTTCTAGGAATGGTGATTTTATCAGCAGAGGTGGATTCGTTGGACACCTCTTTCCAGAGGGATGGTGTATTTCCATTAATCAGCTGGGCAAAGGCCAAGATCGAGTCAGTGTAGACGTCAGATACAAACCGCAAGACTGTGTGGCCATCCACACCGGTGTGCTCAAAGTTAATCCCAGCCTTACCGTTTTTGGTAATGATGATTTGCAATTTGTCGTACCAACGGTTGGTACAGGTGCCAATCTGAACACCCTTATCAAGTACCAGCAAACCACACAACATATTCTTGGATAAAACACTCAAATCATCGCATTCAATATCATCTAGACAAACCACAAATAATGCGGAGTCCACAATCTGGAGAATCTCGTGGTTAGTGGCGTTGGTCTTCAACCCTGCTCTCACAGACAGCCAGGTGCGCCTGTTTTCGGTGGTCAATACACCAAAAGAGGACTTGGCGATGTCTATCGGACTTGTGTTTAAGGAGTCCTGAATAATAGAAGTGTAGTTAATCATCAATTCCGACTCAGAAAGAATCAAATTAGACTCGTCATCCATAACATCGAACCAGTAGAATTGCGATTTGCTCAAAACCACAACATGCGTTGCGTTGGTGTCCGATTGCATCACACATCCATCCGACGTGGGGATGCGCAGTGCTCCAAATAGCTTACGATACTGATACATGCAGAGCGGCTGACCATTTTTCAACTTGTCGGGTGGTAATGTCTCACGCTTGAGAGCTTGTACAAACTTAAGAGACAGCAAAGTCAATGTTGTAGCACGTTTTACCTGGGGGGAACTCAGCGTGTTATTAAATGGATCATCTTCAAGTAAGAAAAAGGGATTCAAGTTAAGCACCACTGGACTATCATAATTTAAGTAGGAGTCATACCAAAACTGTTCTATATACGAATTCCGAGTACTAGAGTAACTCCTCAACTCCTTGTCCAAGTATTTCCCAGTTCCGTCCTCCATAAACTTGCGGACGGACGCAATAGTGTCCTGGTGTTCGGCCTCAGTCTGAAGTGGCTTAAGTACTGATAGGTAGCTTGTACATGTTTCCTCAAGACCAGGAATGGGTAACTTTTGTAGGGTATCCTGATATTGAAAGGTCATTATTAAAAATACAACTTCTCCTTATCTTTTTATATAAGATCAAATTTCCTAATACGGACTGCGGGTAATTACCAAACTCCGACCATGCGGGGGGTTACAATATTACACCTATTCATTATTATAATACGTTATCCATTCATTATTACTATCATGTGGGGCAATCTTTTTCCGCATGTGTAATCCGGGGTAAGAAAATATTAATAGCCACTTGCTTCACCTCCTTTCCTCCAATAATCACTTACGCCATATAATACGCCCTGTTCATTGTGTATGATATTCATCGAGGAATTTGGGCCACTCTCTTCTAAAGTATGACCCTTGTCTTTTAATTCCAGAATGGCTCCAGGATAGAGTTCTTCAAACATGGCCATATCTTCGATGTATAAAGTTTGGGGAATCAATTGGTGGTGTACACGGGGATAAGCAACCAGTTGCAACAATGGAGTATTTTGATAGTATAATCTAATGATTGCATGTAAAACGGTAGAAATGATGCGTGAGCCGCCAGCCGCTCCGATTACCGTCTTAACTTGACCATTGTGTAGAATGAGAGTGGGGCATGCAGAGGAAAGTGGTCTAGCAAATGGATGCACATAGTTGTAGATAGATGGAGCCAATCCAAGTGTGTTAGAAGTCTTGGGATTGGCAAAGTCACTCATTTCATTGTTTAAGATGATGCCTGTGATTGGATCGAAGATCTTCAGACCAAAAAAGGTGTTGATTGTGGTTGTTAATGCTACTGAGTTGCCGTCTTGGTCCACTATGGAGATATGCGAAGTACCTTTTGGTTCGTTTGGTTCAAATTGTGGGTCATAGTTTTCGTATGCAAAGGTGGAAGTGTCCGAATAATTTCCAGATCTTAATACTTCTTCAACCCATTCACCTGAGGTGTATTTATTGACAACTTCATCAATATTCTGGTTGGAATCACCCAAGTGAGTCCGAATGGATGCTGCCCATTTTAATGCTTCGGCTAATTTGTGAGTTTGAAGACCCACAGAATCAGATGTGTTGTGTAATTTATTGAAAAAGTTTAATCCTCCAAGTAATGCCAATCCACTAGATACTCTTCCAGTGGTTAAAACCGTATATTCTTCATTTCCAATCGGAACCTTCATTTCCAACGGCTGTTCGAGTCTCACATGGTAGGCTGCAAAATCGCCTTGGGTGAGGACTCCAAAATACCTATTAGCCTGTTTGATTAATGCTGGTAGAATTGGGCTGCCTGGTTTGTAAAATATATCGCTGCTACCGCTCTTAGCAATTAACTCAAGAGTGTCGGCGTATGCTGGTCTTGTGATAATATCGCCAGGCTGTACAAGTTTGTCACCATTGAAAAGAAAAGACTCCATCCAATCTTTTTTCAAGACTGGGTGCAGCGAGAACACTTCTTTGTCAGTGACGTTCGCAGCCCAACAAAGCCCGTCTAAAGCCTCGAAGCCTTCTCTGTTCAAACGAATGACTGGTTCAAACAATTCTTCCCAGGATAAATTACCCGAGCCATGCATTACAAATAATTTGTATAGTCCCGCCAATTCCCCCGGAACACCAGCCGCCAAGCCACCCAATTCTGCCAAAAGTTGTTTTCCTTCGTACATTTCTTTGTATGACAACCCAGGGGCCATTGCACGGGCATCGATGGAGATAGTGTTATTACGGTGGTGACTTAAGATAAATGTTCCACCTCCAATCCCAGAAGATTGTGGATTCACAGACCCGACACAAAGAGCAACTGTCACACCTGCATCTGCCGCATTTCCGCCCATCTCCAAAATTCCTCTTCCCATCTCAGAACATATCTTCACGTCACTTGCAACCATGTCTTTAACGCCTGAATGTAAGTGTTCTGTTGATGGATTGATAGAGGGGGATCCCACCTCTTGAAGAGGTCCAGATGTATCTGCATAATCGGTTATTTGATAATCGGATCCAAGAAGATCCGACACATCGACACGATCTTTTGGGCGCCCCAAAAGATCTGACAATTGTAAACGAATTGTTGGTTGACCAAGTAAATCCAAATAAAAGTTATCAGTTGAAGTCGGATGTATGTGATGTATTGGAGACGAAACAAACTGGCTGAAAACTTTCGTTGTTATATTAATTATGCTTGTTAGGATTACTAATCCAATCATGACAAGAATCGAATATTGAATCTTCTTGGAACTTTTCCTATCTTTCAATGATTTCTCCAGCATCTTAAAGTTGTTAATCATAGACAAAAAAAAAGCTATTTATGTATTCGCAAATTACTAAATGCAAAGATATGCGTTTATAAATATCTTCTTCTACTTATTCTTTGTGCTGCAAATTCGATCGAGTACTATTTTTGCAGCAACGGCTTATAAATTAATAACCGGACGCTTCACCTCTCTTTCTCCAGTAATCACTGACGCCGTACCATACATTACCCACTTTGTGTATCCCATTCATAGCTGAGTTGGGACCTTTTTCTAAAATAGTGTGCCCCTTTTCGGTCAATTCTCCAAGTACACCGGGATAAAGATTTTCAAATATAGTGATGTTTTCAACAGTAAGCTTCTCTGGAATTAATTGATGATGTACCCGAGGATAAGAGATCAGGTGCAACAATGGAGTATTTTGATAATATAATCTAATGATTGCATGTAATACGGTAGAAATGATGCGTGACCCCCCAGCGGCACCAATACTAGTTTCGACTTTTCCATCTTGTAAAATAATAGTTGGACATGTCGAGGAAAGTGGCCTGGCAAATGGTTGAATATAGTTATAAATAGAAGGAGCCAATCCAAACGAATTCGGGGTGTTGGGATTCGCAAAATCGTCCATTTCATTGTTTAAAATAACACCTGTTACTGGGTCAATAACCTTCAGTCCAAAAAATGTGTTGATTGTGGTGGTTAATGCTACTGAATTACCATCACGGTCAACTACAGAAAAATGAGAAGTACCTTTAGGTTCGTTTGGTTCGAATTGTGGGTCGTAATTGTCATAATCAAATGTCGAACTGTCAGAGTAATTTCCCGACTTTAAAACATCCCGAATCCAATGATCAGCAGTATACTTTTCCACTACATCATCATGGTTCGGATTTAAATCGCCCAAGCGGGTGCGGATAGATGATGCCCACTTAAAACTTTCAACTAGCTTATGAATCTGAAGTCCTATAGAGTCTGTCACCTTAAAAATATGTTTGTAGAAATTCAACCCACCAATTAAGGCCAATCCGCTGGACGTTCCATGCACAGTGCGCACAGTGAATTTTTGGCCTTGGACCTCAAAATCCAAACTTAATGCATTCTCCACCTTTACGGCGTATTTTGCGAAATCACTAGACTGAATGATTCCAAAGTATTTTCTTGCTTGTTCCACCAACAACGGTACGATAGGACCCGTAGGATCATAAAATACATCACTGCTTCCATTTTTAGCAATCAACTCAAGAGTCTCAGCATATTCGGGTCTTGTAACCACATGGCCAGCTTTAACTACGTCATCGCCATCAAAAAGAAACGAATTCATCCAGTTTCTCTTGATTAAAGGGTAAATATCAAATATTTCGACGTTTGTTTGATTTGCAGCCGAACATAGTGCGGCTGTAGCAGTGAAACCTTCCCTATTTAGCCGAATAACCGGTTCAAATAACTCATTCCAGGATATATTGCCCGAGCCATGTAACTCAAAAAGCTTGTATAAACCAGCTAACTCACCAGGGACCCCCACCGCCAAACCTCCTAATAATGACAATTTAGAGTTATGTTGGTACATTTCTTTGAAAGCCAATTCCGGGGCTATTTCGCGTGCATCAATGGATATTGTGTCACCATTGTGGTGGCTTAAGATGTATGAGCCCCCACCGATACCTGACGAATGAGAATTAACGGACCCAACGCAAAGTGCAACAGTGACTGCAGCATCCGCCGCATTGCCCCCAATCTTCAAGATCTTTATACCCATATCAGAACATATCTTTACGTCACTAGCTACCACACCATGGGAACCTTCATGTAAGTGATCCTTGGATGGATGAATTGATGGTGAGCCAACCTCCTGGACTGGATCCGATTGGGTTCGTGGACCGGCAAGGAAATCTGCAACATGGAACCGTTCTTTCGTGAACGATGGGGGAGTTATTTTGATAACCAAAAGAATCGTTAAAACAACTGCGATCGCATACCGCCACTTTGGCTTCTGCTCAACATGTTTGTTCATCTTATTTTCGCAATTAGTAATACCCTCAGTTGATAAGAGATGTTAGCCGCGGTGGTGCTGCATGCGGAAGCCATACCCGTCACGTGACTCAGTATATATCATCTCATCTTGTCCCACATCGCATTAAATTATGTATAAATCCAAGCGCCGTGAAGGGAAGAGTTCGCAAAGTCCACCTCCGAGGACCGAGCTGCCCTCATTAATCCCGGTCTCTTCATATACTTATCCAGCCACACCTATTGCGGCTGCCAACCAGGATGGGGGTTTGGTGGGGAATATCCTACCATCGTACCATATGTATCAGCTGACAGTCTCCAAGCCTTTAACTTTATCCACCGAGAATTTCAGGGAGGAGCCTCCCATGTACGAGATGACCCCAGTCACCTCAAATGCAGCTCCACTGGAGCTTCCAAGTCCGCTTGAAGCCACAGATCTGGATTTTACCGTCCCCATACAAGGGGAGAATATGGTGGAGTGGGAGAACTCTCTTCTCGAGAATGACCACAAGCTTCCAAACCTCACAACTGCAAATAACCCGGTCATCAACAGCTTACAGATCAAGGTTCATGTGACCGAAAAGGTGGCCCAGAAGGGCGTGGTGCCGGTGCATGTAGATCCTAGCACCCTTGAGTTCAAGCAGGGTGACTTCATCCATGGGTACGTTACTATCGAAAATACATCCAACTTACCTATTCACTACGACATGGTGTATGTTGTATTCGAAGGAATGGTTGTAACACTTGATACATCCAAGAACGGAGTTATTGACATAGAAAAGCCGCCTAGTCTCTTCAAATTTCTTAACATGATGGACTTGTTTGCTTCTTGGTCTTACTCCAACATCAATAGGTTGGTGACTGACGACGGTGACCCGCACGATTGGTGTGTCGGAGATAAGGACTACGATGACACTTTCCTTTCCTTGGACATGTACCGTATGTTCCAGCCAAACACCAAGTACAAGCGCTTCTTTTCTTTCCGTATCCCCGAAAAGCTCTTGGACATTACGTGCGCTCAGCAGCTTGTTAAACATACCCATATCCCACCCAGTTTGGGGGTGCCTCGGAATTTAAAGAAACCTGGCGCTTCGATTTTGCTAGCTAACCCCGAAAAGTCAGCTGTGCGTGATCTCTCGTTTGTGGACACTGCCATTACGTACAGTGTCAATGCGAGAGTGGTCGGCAAGGCTCTGGATTATGGCCATGCAAGCACGCAGCCAGATCATTATGTCATTGCTGCAGAAGATAAGTTACCTTTCCGCGTGGTCCCAATGCCTAACCCAGATTTCTACTATAACAGACTCGAGATGAAGCACAACTCGGTTTTGTTCTACAAAGCATTTGTCGATAGCGTACGGCAGAAGTTGGCCATGTCGCGCGAACTCCTGCAGCAGACACGCGGAACCTCTCTGCCCTCCAACGTATCCCAACAGGCCAAACTCAGACAGCTCTACTCAGCTGCCAGTGATTCCATTTCCAAAAGTATCAAATCATCTCGAAACAAACTGTTTCTGGAGGAGCACTCTTATCAGTGTTTAATTCCCATGAAGAAGAAATCACTTACTGGCAGCTCCAAGGTGCTTGGGATTCTTTCCTTGTCCACGCCGCGTGAAGAGTATCGTGCCTTTTATGTTCCCCCGCCAAAATTCAGAATTGACCCTCCCCCAATCGCTTACTCGGAAATCCAAGTTCCTTTGGAGTTGTCATTCTTTACAGAATCACAGAAAAATCTTCCTCAGATAAAGAGTGTCACAGCAGAAGTGGTTGTGTTAACGATCAAGTCTCGTAAACATAGTATTCCTGTGGAAATTAACCATGATATGTGTTTTAGAGATAAGGAAGTTGATACCACCTTGAAAGAGTTGGATAACTTTGATACCATTGTTATCAAACAATTCCAGGAATACTATGCTGAGGTTTCTTCGTTAATTGATGAGCTAGGTGAGGAAACCATCCGCTTTGAAACTCAAATGTATCAAGATATTAAAGCTTTGGCTAATCTTCAGTGTAAATATATTAACTTGGCTGTTCTGGAATCTGATTTGAAGTTTGTGCATCGGTCTACTTCATCGGGAGGCTCACACACTTCTCCTCGCTCGATTCCTTGGGATTTGGAGGATTCTGCTACTAGTGGCAATTTGTATACCAAAAAGTTTGATTTGGTGTTTAATTTGAATGATTGTCGGTTGAAGGGTGCTGAGAATGCTTCACGTAAGGGATTCGATTATTTAACTTTGGTTCCAAGTTTCCATTCTTGTTTAATGACTAGAATTTATTATGTGAAGATTACGGTGAAGATGGCCAGTGGGGAAGGGTTGTTGGTGAATGTCCCACTTACTATTGAGAGGTTGTAGAACAATCTGATTATGAAGTTTTGATTCTTGTGGATATTCACAAAAAGGTTAACATTTTGGTACTCGAAAAACGATATACCAGAGTTAATGTTTACCTAACAAGTGGAAACAGAAAAATTGTCCATCAAAACTCATCTAGAGAACTCATCTCTGGTTTAATGAAACAAATAATTAGAAATAATGGTTGCAAATTATAGATTGATATATAGAATTAATAGAATAAAAAAATCATATAATAATCCAAATTTCTAAAGTGACATATATAATAATCCAAAACTTTAAAGTGGCATATATAACAACCATAGCATCAATTAAACTATTGTAATAAATTTATCATTCTAAAAATCATGTAATAATTTATGTAATAATTGACTCCTCATAAACTGTTCTTTGTTCGTTTGTTCGTTTGTTCGTTTGTGTGTCATAAAAAATAGCATGGACAACCGCAACAAATACAACCTATCACTCTCAGGACTCCTGATAAAGAAAGAAACACCACAAGAAGATGAAATCGTCAATATCCTCCCGTCATACCACATGTACAAATCAACAATCTCCAAAAATATGACCCCAACAGTAGAGGATTTAAGAACAGACCCCCCTAGGTACGAATTAACACCCCAGCTGCTGGTGACATCCAACAACTCAACAGACTACTTTGAAGGGGTTTCAGTGCCTGCGTCGCCCGAACCTGAGCGCTGGGCACCGCAATCCATTTCAGAAACATTGGACCCTACAGTAGCGTCTGATGACACAATATTAGCGAATGTGCATAAGCTCAAACGGCTTACGTCGTCCAATAAGGAGCTTTCGAGGTCGCTCAACATTCAGATTGTGTTGACGGCAGAGATTGGGAAGATTGGGCAGAAGCCGCGGATCCTCGATGCCAAGACGCTTGAGTTGAAACAAGGAGACACGGTTTACGGGTACGTTTTGGTGTCGAATAAAACAGAGAAGGATGTGCCGTTCGATATGTTTCCGGTGGTGTTGGAGGGGAGCGTAACTTTTGGTGTGCTGAAGAGCTCCGTGGTGCAGCAGCCCACCCACATCACTCGGTTCTTGACAATGTTCGACTTCAATGCGCTGTGGAACGACGCCTGTTTGGATCGGTTTGCTTCAGACAACAACAACCCAATGGTTCCGGGAATCCAGGTGGACCCGATCGACCAGACTCATGTGTTCTTGGACCACAAGAAAATCTTGCGGCCCAACATCACATACAAGAAGTTCTTTTCGTTCCGGTTACCAGAGAAGTTGCTTGACTGTGCGTGTGACCATGGGTTGGTAGACCACTTGCAGATTCCCAGTACGTTTGGGGTGTCACGGAATGAGACCATCACTGCATTGCGTCAGAAGTGGAAAGAAAGCCCTAGTGAGCCCACCACACCTAAAGAAGAAACCAAAGGTTTTGCTATACACGGCTCGCACAATTCCTACCATACCAGTTCAGTGCACGCCCCCCATGGCTCTTCCAAGATTAAGAACGAGCCCTCCAAAATCAAGTATGCGGCGTTGGTGAACGATTTTTCGTTTGCTGACGCTTCTATTGACTTTAGCATTAGTGCCAGAATCATCGGGAAGGTTCTGGAGTACCAACATTTGCTAGTTTATAATTCGTTGCCGCATTTGAATCCAGATATTGACGAATATGTGGTTGCAAATGAGGACTACTGTTACTTGCGTGTGATCGGCACTACCGACCCTTCTTTTGATCTCAACAGAGCCATGATGAACCAGGAAGCAAAGCTAATCTACAACAACTTTGTCGACCGTATCAAAGCTTCGTTGGCTATCGGAAAAGAGTTGATGGCTCAACAGAATATGGTCAAGTCAAAGTCCATGCAAGGGTCGCATTCGAGAAATACCTCCATAGACAACGTAATGGGTGGTTTCGGCGCCTCTTCGGATAATCTTCTTCCAAGCAAAAGTGCAGTCGACTTGCAAAAACTCCAGAACATATACTCTCCGCGTGTGTCCTTGGCCAACAAGAAGGAAATGTATGAAGTGTACCAATCCTATAAAAAGAAGTCGGTTTTTGGGGCTTCAAAAGTGCTTGGTTTGGTTGCGTTTTCCACTCCCAAAACTGAATACAAAGTGGATTATATTCCAATAAAGTCCAAAGCAAAATCTCAAGGCATAAACACAAAACTATCCATTCCATTGGATGTATCCTTTGTGTTTTCAGACAAACACGCCATCTTACCCGATTTCAAAAAGATCTCAGTGGAATTTGTCGCACTCACCGTCAAGCTGAAAGGTCTCTCCATCCCATTCTCTTTCCACCCAGATATGCTCTTTGAAAACCGCACAAAGGGTGCCAATTCCTTCGAATTGCTAACCATAAAGCAGTTCCAAACTTACGCTATAGAATTGTCCAAATACCTCAAGCTTTTTGGTCCCGATTCCCTCAACCTTGACCGCAACATGGTTAAGGACGTGAAATGTTTGGCCAACTTGGCTAGCAAATTCGATCACTTGAAAATCCGCCCTAAATTGCTTGCCCAAGGGTCCACTACTCTGCATGATTACCTTACCTCGATACCTTGGGAACTGGAATCTCTTGTTACAGAAAGCTCAGAAGAACAGGTTCGTTTCTACAAAAAAATAAACTTGGATGTGGATATTGCTGATGCAGTAGCCTCCACTGGTGAAGACTACTGCTTAATTCCTTCTTTCCAGAATTGTTTGGTTTCTCGTTTATACTATTTGAAGATCACTTTGAAATGTCCAAACAGTGATAATATGTATCTTAGAGTTCCTGTGATTATTGAACGTAAAAAGTGATAAAAGTATAGAAGGTATGATGTGTAAATGATTTAAAATATAGTGACGTGATTGTAAATGATTTGTTTCTTAATTATTAATATTTGTTTCTTAATTATTCATATTTGTTTGTTAATTATTCATATTTGTTTCTTATTCATATTTGCTTCTTGATTATTCCTATTTTCTACTATTTCTTAAGTATTCTCATTTGTTTCTTAATTTGATCACACTTCGTGATTTTTCGAAAAAACCATCATGAAGATTGAAGACGTAGAAAAAGAAGAGAAGTTAGATACTCTCATCTCTGAATGGGAAAAGAGAAGATACATCCCAAAACCAGGAGAACCAGAGTTACCTCCACAATTATCTGAACTTCAAGAGAAAACCACCGAAGATGTGATGAAGGAATTAAACCGTATTCCATTTTTCATGACCGAGTTAGATGAGACCGATGGGGATGGAGGAGATAACGACCGTTTGGAAGCTCTTAGGTCTTTGGCGTATGATGGAGAACCAGATGAAATCGCAACCAACTTCAAGAACCAAGGTAACGATTGTTTCAAGGCAAAGCAATACAAAAATGCCATCGAATACTACACCAAAGGTCTTGACATCGACTGTAAAGTGGATGCTATCAACACTGCATTATATATCAACAGAGCGGCGTGCCAGCTTGAGTTGAAGAATTACAGAAGGTGTATTGATGACTGTAAAAGAGCCATGCTCATCGACCCAAAAAATGTCAAGGCCTGCTACAGATCCGGTAAAGCCTTTTATCTTATAGATAAGCTCGACGAGGCCAAGGCCATTTTGGAGTTCGGACTTACCATTGAGCCAGAAAACAAGTCTCTCAAGGACACTATGCTGTTGGTTGTGGCTAAAGAAAAGAGAATCGAAGAGGCCAGAATCAAGAAGGAAAAGGAAGAAGAGGAAAAGAGAATTAAAGTCGAAACTTTGGCTGAAGCTATCACCATAAGAAACTACCTGTTGCTTTTGACCCCTCGTCCAGCAGAAATGTTGAAGGACGCCAAAATACGATTGGAAGATCCTAAAGATAAGGAATCTCAGTTGATTTTCCCAGCCATGATTTTATATCCAACCACAGATGAGTTTGATTACATTGAGGAAATTAGTGAGTTGTCCACCCCGATGGACATCTTGGAATTGATCTTGAACAGACCTGCAGAATGGTTCGAGGACCCTAAACACAAGAACTTTACAGCAAAGAGACTTGAATGTTATATGGAAACTGAAGCTGGTGGTTTGATTAAGGCAGGTAAGAAGATGTCTTTCAGTAGTATTTTGATGAATGATAAGCCAAATGTTCCATTGTTTGATAGTGCTTTGAGGTTGTATTTACTTCCAAAGGATGATTCGCCTGAGTGGTTGGGTAAATGGGACAAGGAGATTGCTTTGAAGAAACGTTTACTTTAAGCAATGAGAGAGTAAGTAATAGCGAGATTTGAATGTTTTAAAGGTAGTGTTAGTGTATATATGTTAATGTGTGTGAGTTGTTTCGATGAATATTCCGTGAGAGTATAAAAGAGGTGGTTTGTTTGTGCAAAACTTACTAACTATAGATGTTAAATTAAATATTCTACAATTGATACTTTTGTAAAATCTACTGGTTTAAAACTCATATTCACGTATTTTCTCGTTTGTATGAATATCAATCTGACAAACTCACTTGGTTCGTTTGTCGTTTGTTCTCTATTTATATCCCATCTGTATAGCATACTGCTTCTCTTCGCGTCTCCGCTGCCTTTCGTCCGGCGAAGCTTGCGGAGACTGCTTTCCCCTAAGTCTGGAAGCTTGTGAGTCAAAGATTTCCTCAAGATTTAACTTCGGGACTTCCCCAAAAACACTCACAGGATTCACATCCCGATTTTGCATCCACAATCTATGAAGCTCGGGGGTGTGCCCCCACAGTTGGAGAATCTTATTACTCTTGTCATCATTCTCATCATCTGTAGGTATATCTGGAAGATTACTAGCATTAATTCTTAACGGCGTCAGCGGATCGGAAAACAAGTCGAATTTACCAGTTTGGAAAGTTTTCCGTTCGTTACCGGAAACACGGCCTGGTTTACCCAAGACATCCTTAGTCTTTTTGTTTTCGGGAGACTTCATGTGGAATTTACGGTCGTTTCGGTCACGGCCTCTCTCTGAGATCTTATCTCTAGTGTATAGCTTGGAAAGCACGATTTTCTGCTTGGGCTTCAGCGATGCGATCTCGCTTCTCTCCTCCATCATCGACTTCTTCTTGTGCGAAGCCGCAGCCTTGGATTTTTCTGCATCCTCCAAGGTCCGTTTGATTGGCGACGGGATCTTGGTCGTCACCGTGTAGTTTGCTAGCGGCGGAACCTTCTGGGTGAATTGAGGGTTTGTTGGATTAAGTGTTGCAGTTAAAAATCTGTTTTTTAACTTGGGTTCCTTCGACTTAGCAATACTCGAAGTTGTAGGTGCCATCAACCGGTTGATCAAGTCGCTTTCCTGTTCCGGTGATCTAAGCTTGGAGGGCGTTGCCTTCGCTGGAGACTTCAATCTAAGAGGCAGTCTCGATCTCACCAATGGTTTAGTGACCCGGATTGGGGAACGCAATGGCGACGAACTATTTGACCTACTCTGGGTAGGTCTCATATACGACGGGATCGTCTCGATCTCCAGCTTGGCATCAGCGGGCTGTGAAAGAAGAGGGATGTTGGAGGTGCGCAATGGATTCAACGTGATTGGAGAACTCTTGGTTGAACTGCTTTCAGACGAGGTCAATTGTGGTGGTTTTTCTGTCAAGACCTTAGCTGTATACGGTAAATTATGCTCTTTGGGAATGGGAACCGGGGAAAGCTGGAGGTTGCGCAACTTGGCCTGGTCCTGTGTATGTTCCAGCGTAGTACGCCGTTTGATCCGGCTGGTCTTACGAGAAGACGATGCAATGGTGATTGGTTCGTGCGATGGAAGCCGCACATAAATCGAGTTCCGCTTCGGTGTTTTGGAAAGTGATTTCCGTGGTTCTTCTTTAAGCGGAATAGATTCATTTACTGTGAATTCTGTATATCCAAAAGAACTTCTTTTTGAGGCTGGCGTTGATTCAAATGCAAAATGTTGTGTAGGAGTTTCCGATAATCTGTATTCACTTTTTGATTTATTTGATTTGGTATTGTCATTTGACTCTGTTTTATAATCTGAAAGTTTAAAATGGGTATAATCACCCGACTTGTAATTTTTATCTCCCGATTTATCGCCAGACTTATTATCAGAAGTATCATTCTTAGTATCTAATTTCTTCTGATTCTCCCCTATAACCTCCTTATCATCCCCACCAGACAGACTCCTCATAACAGAAGGCCATATTCTCTGCTCAAATGCTCTCTCCTCAAAAGTCTTCTCCTTCTCGATCTTAGCTGATTTCTCAGCTATACTCTTCCGAATAGCACGACTAATGGCCTGAAAACTTGGACTCACCTTTGGAGATCCTGCAGGAATCGGAATAAATGTCAAGTCGTTAGAAACAACCCTTTCCTCCAAAGGTGACGGCGTGTGTGGAGCGGGCTTCCGCCTCGTGGGTTTAGGCTCGATTGGTACAATCTTCACAAGCGCATGTGTGTCTGCCACGTGCTCCTCTGCATCATGCTCGTAGTTGATCTCCACCGGTTTATGTGTATTTTTGTGGAAACTGAGCATGGCATCCTCACCATACTTGTTTTTGACAGGCGAAGAGTGAGGAGCATACTGTGGGGGTTGGATATATGACATATGCGATGGACTTCCCATTTTCGCAAAGTTCTTGGGCAGTTTGAGCGAATCCATCACCTCTTTACTGTCCTGTGACTGTAGCACACGTCTCATGAAGGTGTCTATCTGATCCAAGCCTGTTTTTAAGTCGAGACATATTGTTTCACTTTTATCTAGTACTATGTTATTGATTTCTGATAGTTCATTGGCTACCCACTTTGAAGATCCAGGAACGAGGTCGTTCTTTTTCTTCGTGGCCATCATGGACCAGTGTGTATTGATCATTGCGCGTTGAATTATATTTTTGTAAATGAAAGAACGACAAACGACAAACGACAAACGACAAACGAATGACAAACCAGCGAAGTGAGTTTGTCTGTGAGTTTTCAATGCCTTTTCAATTAGTTGTCAATAAGTTCTCGATAAGTTCTCAATAAACTCTCTCAATAAGTTCTTAATATCTCAATATGTTAGGGTCTTGAGGTTTGATACCTTATGTCAGCTTTAACCTTACGTCAGCCCTGACCGAGCACGACACAGTAATAGAGTTCCGAATGTGACTAACACAATACCGGTACTCGAAAGACTCGTTGTACAAGCCTCGTTAGGACTCAGCCGACGTAAAAAGTAGGACATTGGCGCCAATAAACTACCTTTTAGTTTACGAAACAATAAGTGTCTATTCATCGGCAAACAAGCAAGTATTACTAGCTATTCAGTAATAGCTTACCTGACCCAATACTTCACACAATAAGTTCTTAATAAATTTCCAGTGAGCCCAATGACTTTACAATTTAGCACCTTCGTGATTGACATTTGATATTAAATTAGATTTATGTTCAAAAAGTAAATCAAATATTCAAATATTCAAATATTCATATATTCATTATATAGGTGAACATTAACAGATCGATTTTGAACCATAATTTACACAAACAAATTAGCCCTCATATAATGAGTAAATTTTGAATAGCTTGTATAATTCTCCAACCTTATTTTAATCGTTTATCTATAAAATCTACAAACTATATTACTGTCCCTATAAAATATTACTATTTCTAAATATACCATTTTGTATATTTCTTTACATAATTATCACATTCAATATTAAAAGACCCGAGATGGCTTAAACCAGCTAAAGTTTTTGCTACTTCATAGATAGTGAATATCCATAAAAGATATAGAAGTTCCTAGCAGCTCTTTAAAAGCTCCTTAGAAGCTCTTTAAAAGCTCCTTAGAAGCTCCTTAGAAGCTCCTTCAATACCCTACGGAAGTCCCATAGAAGTTTCATAGGCATAGAAAAATAAATCTGCTCATCCCCGCTAGCAACCGGAAATAACAATGCATATTTTATGTAACCACAACACGCATTACATAGCCAATCATTACTAATAACCTAACACCGCTTCCACCAGCCGAACAATAGACCCTCGAATGCGAAAGACACAAACTACAAGAAAAGGGGAATTACCCCGGAAAAGGAGAACTTAAATTATCACCCCCTAAATTACAAAGAATAAAATCTTCAGTAGCATCGAAACGGCTAACCATATCGCAATACCAGATTGCTCAACGGCAGGACTAAAAGTGTGGAAGACGCAGAAGAAAAAAAGAAAAAAAATCGGTACGAAATTTTAACCGATCATTAATGAATGAGTATATAGGTAATCAGGTAAAGGAAGAGAAAGAGATGGGACCAGGGAATCACATAGATATGTCAGGGGACTATCAGGATGACTCAGGACTTGGAAATGATTCGGGAGGGGAGTCACACGAAACCCCACACAAGCCCAAGAGTCAGAGACGGTCAGTAGCATGCAAGAGCTGCCACTCGCTTAAAGTCAAGTGCACGCCGTCCAACCCAGACAACCCCGGCGGACCGTGTGTGAGGTGTCTCAACTCCCACCGCAACTGTGAAATAGATTTAAACCAAACCAGGAAAAGAAGAAAGAAGGCGGTCATCGAGATGGAACGCCAAGAACTCCAGAAGAAGAGCCTGGGGGCACCTGTTAAAGCAGAGGTGGATGATGTGGCCCAGCTCCAGAATAAAATCAAAGAGCTTGAAAGTCTAGTAAAGCAACAACAAGAGCAAATAATTTCCACCAAAGTGCACAACTCCCATGTGGGGTCTGTGTCACTGACAGGTTCATTGTCAGAAATCGACCTGCCGCCATTTGTTCTGAAGTTTGACTTGGTGCATGAGTTGAACGTTGTGACGGATATGACTACACGGCTTGCAGAGTTCACAAGCAACCTTAAAGGGATGTCGGACCTTCGGACGTCACTTTTGCGGGAGAACCGTGCAAGCGACTGCGTATCCATGGGGATCATCAGTTTGGACCAAGCGCGGTTGCGGTTGGATATCTACAGAAATCAAATCTACGCTTCTCATCAGTTGGTTTACATTCCAGAGAAAATCACCGTGGAGGAATTGATACGAGAGCAGCCATTTTTATTTAACGCTGTGATGTCTGTAAGCAATTCCACTATCACAAAAGAGTTTGACCAAGAAACTTCCATTAAATTGGACAACTTTGCCATTCTGTCGATAACATTCGAATGCATGACTGTCGGAACCAAGTCGGTCGAGCTCATCAAAGCTTTGATGTTGCTTTGTTTGTGGTATAACACCCCAGAGGTGTTCAAGCAAAGACGGTATCATCTTCTTAACACTATCTGTGTTACTATGTTGCATGATCTTGGAATAATATCAAGACCTAACGTGGTAAATAAAACAGAAAACTGTGATGTGCTGATAACCGGAGATTCAATGACTTATACAAACGGAAATGTCATTAAGAAAACGCCCCTCAGCATCTCAAACCTGCCCAGTGCAAACCAAACTCCGGTTGAAAGTCCGAAGCTACAGAATGCTGAAAACCAAAAGGCTGCGCAAAGTAGTATTGGCGACTTTTACCAGAGCATAGGCTCAGAGCCTCCAAAAGACACTGAAAACACAGAGTTCTTTGATATTACTCCTGTTAGCGAAGAATACAGTAGTTTGGTCTTGATTATTTATTTCTCAACGGTCAGCATTTGTTTGATCTTGAGAAGATCCATTTATGTAAAGTGGACGCCTTATGTGGAGAATTGTTGTGTGCAGTTAGAAAAGCTGAAGAATAGTCGTTTCCATGAAATCGCCATGTATTCTCGGTTGAGCAACATGTTGGATCGAATTCATCATGTCGTACATTCTCCAGACACGTCAGAGAGACGGGCAGGCACTTCTCGTTTCATTATCCATGAGTTCCAGAAACTGTTGAACAAAATCAAGGAGAGCATCGGCCCTGATAACCATGTTCAGTTGTGCAACTTCTACTCCGTGGAGGCCTACTTGCACGAGCCATGTTTGCTGAATGTGTTCACATACGACTCCGACTTGGAACAGTTGAAATTGACTGAAAGCTCCGTCAAACTCATCTCCAACTGTACGGACGCATGCACCAATGCCCTCAACGAATTCAACAAGCTCCCCATCGAAGAACTCGGAAAAGCCCCCATGTTCTTGACTACTAGAGCAACGTACACCGTAGGAATGTTGCTTCGGTTGCGTTTCTTGATCTTATCTCTTCCTTCCAAAATCGAACGTGACTTGGTGCCCAAGGATGTCTTGTTTTGCATCCAGAGAACAAACAGTTTGGTTGAAGAGGCCATGTTGAAGTATCCTTCCAACTTTTACTTGATGAAGACTCGCTTCATTCTTCAGTTGTTTATCCAGACCTATGCTTCCCAGTTACTGGACCTCATCAAGAAAAACGGAACAAACTTCACCTCCAAGGCAAAGCCTGCGGAATTGGGCCGCCACGCCCACTTGTTTGTTCCTGGTACCTACGGCCGCAAAACTTTGGCCTACGACTCGGTCAGCTCTCACAGACCAATGGACTTTCTCGATTATTCGTCCTCCTCCATCTACAAACTGCTGGCCACTCGTACCCCTTTGTCCCAGACAACTCCTACCCCAACCTTACCAATGGCTGATTTGAAACAGTTGCCGGACCCAGATACTCCACGTAACACCCTTCCACTTGGTAACTTCTCCCCGAGGTTCATTCCTCCTGTCCCTAACTCCCACTACGGAAGTATCCTGCAATTCTCGGAAGTGCAGACTCCTTTTAGACCCGTTCCTGTCGCCCCTTTGAACCCTAGAATAACCCCTGCTCAACAGGTTCAACACAGAAACTCCATGATCCATCGTCATCAGCTGCTTAATCATCAGTTTGCTCAATCTCAGGCTGAATTATTTGAAGGTAATCCTGAATTATTAGAAAACTCTTATCTTGCTGTTAATGATGAGTTCTGGGCTGATTTATTGAGTAATGAGTCCGAAAAGGTTAACTTTTCCAACAACAACAATTACAATGGAACTCAGAGTCATGAGGAAGTGTTCTTTCTGCGTTAGAGAATAATGTATTATAATAAGTATAAAGAATAAAGTAACGAATTATGTATTCGAATAGTGAGTATTGAATGTAGTGATTGTGACTAGGAAATGTGACTACTGAATATGATTAATAATTACAGTACACTTTGAATAATTAGCCAATTTTTTAAATCAAAATTATGGCTCGTTTTGGTTTGGTGGATGCGCTACGCATAGTAAGCGGCCTATTATTCTTTAATGCCATCTTCTCATGGTGGTTCACCCTGTCAACAACTTGGGGTTACCGTGGTAAATACTTAGACCCGAGATTCTACTCCTACCATGCCTTTGGCCTGCGACTTGTCTTGACCACAGACCAGTTGGCATTGTATAATGGCACCGATCCATCGTTGCCAATCTACATCGGAATCAATGGTAGTGTCTACGATGTCACTAGCGCTTCCAACATTTACGGTCCTTTGGGTTCGTACCGTAAATTAAGTGGTAAAGACTGTGCTAGGCTTTATGTGACTGGATGTTTTCAGAATCCTGCAGAATACACACATGACTTGAGAGGTTTGGATCAGGCCGAGATCGACGCCCAACTTGGTGGTTGGATCATGTATTTTAAGAAGCATAAGAAGTATTGGTTGGTTGGTCTGGTTGTGCATGATGAGGTTATTGGCAATATTCCTGAAAAATGTGAGCATGTTAGGTTTCCTGGTGTTCATTAAAGCAAACTAAACTACGAAAGAAGAGAGTACTTTGTAGTTTAATATGAGTTTTTAGTTACACATAACAAATAGAAATTTTAGTAGGATAATGATTATTTTCCATATGTCTCAATACTATTGATGCAGAAAAGTTTCCTTGACACTGTTACTAATGAACTTTGTGGTAACACGAGTGATAAGGAACCTTAAATTCTGGCAGAAGAAAGGCTTATTTAAAAATAAACTAGGGAAATAGAACTATCGGTGGCAAAAAATAGGACGCGGTAATCCTTTCATGCTTGAAACAAACTTCGAAATTGTATATAAAAGGTAAAAAGTATCGTTTTCATTATAGAATTATGGAAGAAGAATATCAACAAAGCCTGGAAATGGGCTTTTTGCACGAAATATCACTTGATTTCTTAAAAGAGAACCCAGACCACATTAACGATAGCTATATTACTCAAGTCTACGACTATCATAATGATAAGAAATTCTACGTATTCTATACGTATACCCATGGCGACCTGCGCAACGTGCGTATCTTACGCAAGTTCTTAGAAGAATATGAAATTTACAATATGGATGTGAAAGAGGTGCACTCATTTCCATTAATGATTCTTCTTGGAAAGCATGAGAGTTTACGTTTGGCTATTCGTCCAATTGATGAGACTGAATGATTACTCGAAAAGGAAAATTACTTGATACGAACTAGATTCAGTTATACCTTGATTTAAATAATATGTAATCTATGAAAATATTCGGTTCAAGTACATTTTTAGAAAACACAAGCGAAAGGGTGACTTAATGCAGATTCAGTTGATTTAAGGTCAAAGCAATGGTTTACGAAAAAATTGGCAGTAATGGGCTCGTATATTCCAGAGTTTAATTTTACCCATCTGAGAGATCCAGATCACTTTACATTGTCGATATCATTTTGTTGCCTAGTCAACCTTGCCAACGTTTTGGGGGTAACCCCTAAGGTTGTTTCGAATTTCTCGGTACAGCGGGGACGATCTTGCAATACGTAATTTACGATCTCTAATCTTTGTATTCCTGAAATATATTATAGATACAAATGAGTTTTCTTCACTAATATGAAGTGGTGCTTTCTTTGTCGAATACCTCTCTAACCATGTGCCCTCCCCTAATTCCAAAATCGCTTAACCTGATGACGTAAGAGATTACGACTCTACTTCTTCTTTTATACTGAATCAAATTTATTCATTACTTCTTACACTTCAGAGACCAAAATAAGCCACCTTCAGCTCCAGAGAATGCGGAAACTGCACCACATGTCTCAACACAATTGACTTCTTCTTTACAATCACGACCTTCAGGACAGGTGCAAGAAACAAGACATGAATAACCTTTACCACCTCTATTCTTACAGTTGTGTGCACTAAGATAGCCATAGCTTTTACCGCAACTAGAACATCTAGTTTTGGCGTACCTACGTTGCTTGTTAAGACAATTTCCAGCTCTCTTACCAAGAGCATTGGTTTCATCAACGTAGTATAAAAAGTCATCAAATTCAGTCAAATTTATACTAACGATGACAGTATCAGTACTGGGCCAATTGTAAACCACAGTTTCATTGATAAGCTTGACAGTGAATTCAAGACCAGTGGCGGAGTCAAAGTCGTCGGTTAAGTCGGTTGCAAAAACCTGACTTGCAGACAAAATACAATAATTGAGACGTATTGGAAAATCTCCATAATAGTTGTAGCGGATAGTTAATTGTGTGAATACTTTTAGCTTTATTCAGTTAAATAGAGAGCACTTTATGGATGAATATCACTTCTTATATACATTCTCTAGATATAATTCTTCGTGGGAACTTTATTGCGTCAAGGAACTCCGGCGCTTCTTGCCTGTGATGATATATCCCTTCACAGGCTAAAGTTTATTAATAATTGATACTGAACCTGTGATAAACTTCTAGTCTCTATTCATAACTCCTCTACAAAATAAAACCCAATAAGTTACAATTTGGGGTGTGGTAATTGTTATACCATGTGTCCAAAAGAATCTTGCTAATTTACTCAAATATATAGCTAACCCGACCACGGATTTATGGGGTCAGTTTTGAATGCGGAAGAAACTCTAATCTGTCTTTTTATAGAACTATTTGCGACTGCTATTTATCCAAATATGAAATTCAGCTTCCATGAACATAAATTTGCCCGGTTATAATAAACTTCGGGTCTAAGATTTAAGTTTCCTTATCAAGATACCTGATGCAAATGTAACAGTTAGTGTTTTTACTCTTGGCATATTTGCAACTATTCAATAAAGTGACCTTTAGCATTGCCTATTTTAAGAATAAAGTTTGGCTGCTGAAGAAATTAGTATAACCTAGAAAATACCGGAGTTCCTTCATAATTGCATTAAAGTTTCTACGTAGAAGTAATTCTAGAAATTTTATACTAGCAATGATATATAGAGGTGATTTACTTTTATCTAGAAAAGTATTAAACAAACCAAATCTACATGGACTTTTTTAGCGAAATATCACTTGATTTCTTAAAAGAGAACCCAGACCACATTAACGATAGCTATATTACTAAAGTCTGCGACTATAATAATGATAAGAAATTCTACGTATTCTATACGTATACCCATGGCGACCTGCGCAACGTGCGTATCTTACGCAAGTTCTTGAAGAATATGAAATTTACAATATGGATGTGAAAGAGGTGCACTCATTTCCATTAATGATTCTTCTTGGAAAGCATGAGAGTTTACGTTTGGCTACTCCTCCAAGTGTTGAACTTGATTGATGAATTTGATGGCTTTAAATTGAAGATAAAACTGTTACTGCTTAAATAGTTGAAGAAAACAAGTTCCAATAAATATGATTGACTTAAATAATGTGAATTGGACTTCCTCATTCTGAGAATCGTGGTAATCAGTTCTCTTATCGCATTTTTTTCTGCAACATGAGGACTGGTAGAGCCAATATGTATCCCATTGACTATCTTATTATTAACAAGCATGTACCATACATTTACTGGATCCTAACATTATATTTTGTTGTGTAACTGCATCAGGTACAGTGTAATCCTAAAAAGATAGCTGCAAGACTTATCACTAATAAGAATCTGTCTAATGGAGGTTGAGAGCTTGTACCCAGTGTAACCAAATTAGTATAGTTTTTCGTTAAATCTCTCCATTTTACTTCACTACAGCTATCATGGTAATCGATTAATTCGCTGTCATTTTGAGCCCCTGCAGCTCCTATACCAGCTTCATATATCCAGTCACCAGTCACATTAGAAGAGCTTACTGCTTTGGATACAGCATCCAAGCATTTATTGCTCGCACTTTTCAATTCACTGCCCAATAACAAGTGTGAGAATCCATCAGTGCCTTGTTTAACTTTCATAGTTTTACATTTGGTACTTGCTTTTTCCAAAATCCATGTACATTCATTTTCAAGTGTGACAGCTTTAATTAGCTGTTGTTCCCACTGACCTTCGATTGCAAAGATTGTCAAAGCGGAAGCGACAATTATTAATATCTTGTTCATGATGAGAATTATCCTGATTAATTATGTACGTTTTCAGTGTATTTATAGGCAGATGGCAGAGCAGCTAACCCTCTAGTGCCCAGTAATTTCAGTAATGGTTGTAAACAGTTATGAAGGTAATGAAACTAGCCAAAGTTTAATAAATAAGTAAGTGCTATGTATACTACGAAACCTAGTTACAGCACTCTGTATTGTAGTAACGTATTTTGCGCTACCCCATCACGATCAACATTTTTTGCACCTATATTAGTCTTCATTTATCAAAGCATATCTTGTTGATTGTGGTAAGATGATGGTGGTAGCGCTAAATACGTTACTATAATATAGAGCGCGATAACTAGACTAGGATACGTAGTATACTAAGACAATTACTTATTTATTTAATTTCAATCTCATCTTCTATTTATACTCTTTCATCAACTCTGCCAAGCTGTCCTATCTGAAATAGTACTGCTGGCCTCTAACCTTCGTTTCACCTTAATAACCTTCTACTCAATATACCCCTAACCTCGGAAGTTAATTCTGCTATTGCTTTATTAATTGTCCCAAACTAAGTGTTTGATGTGGGTAATACCTTTAGTTGTTAATAGAAAAGTGGTGAGATTATTCGAATCGCTTTTATAGTGAGAACTTTTAAAAGATGATAAGATGATTCATTATAGATATTTAGTCGGGTATTTATTGTTTTCCCACGATAAAACTGATGTTATGAAAATAAGAGTGGGAGTGAACGAATACCTGTTTCGACCGAACAAATGGGTTAAATCTTATCAAGCAGAATAAACATCATTCACACATTGATGTTTGGTTTTAGATGATGGGGTGAAGCGGTAACGCTAGATACGTTACTATAATAAAGCCTTTAGCAAGACATTCATGATGGTTAATTCACATCAGGCAATACTTTCTTATGGTAAATTACATTCCAATACCAATTAAAAATCATATATCTATTACAATCCTATAACACCTCGAAACTAACTAAGAAACTAAAAATCAATACTACTCAAATTAAAAACTTTTATTGACCAACAGCCGTTTGTCCAACACCTGTCCTTCCTTTCATCCAAGAGTCGAACAAACTACTAAAAAACTATAACTTATGATTTCCCCACGTTAAGATGAAATTCCGTATTTCATCGCTACCACTTAGGTAATCGATATAGACATACTATCCAACATATTAGGGACTATATGTTAATAATAGCTTATTTCATCCTCCAAAGGTTATGATAAGAGACAATAGCAAGAAAGAGAGCCACTCACGGCTCGGTATTGAGCTAATTAATTGGCTAATTTGACTCTGAAGCTAAGAAGATAAAACAGTATACCTCAATCGAGAAAAGAAACAGCCTAATTGAGACTGGTTATGGTTCAATTTCGAAGAAAAAGGAGGTACGTGATCCAGCGGTCTTGAAACTGAAGCCCCGGCGCAAACATTGCATCAAAAATAGGCCAGAGATTTACCCAAGTGGAGAAAAGTGTGAGCGAAATAGTATATACCGAGCTGTTATAGAAGGGTAAAAGACAAGGGAAAACTCCTAGTAATTGTTTAACTAATACATAACATGTTTCTCAAATAAAAACCCACCTACTCTACAACAATCAATTTACTCAACAAACGCTTAACACAACACTGGAAATGTACTGGATCTAGTAATTGTATTTACACATAAAGACCCTCCACTATAAAATATATGTACTCACAACCTCACTTGAGATCCACATCTTTAGCTACATTCAAACCAGACTTCAAAACTCCCAACAAAATATCTGGATCCTCCAAACCAATACTAATTCTAATCAAATCTCTTTCCACACCCCACTTTTCTATTTCATCCAACTCAGTATAATGAGCCAAAATGGAGTAAGGACATGCTAAAGTGAAGTTTGTACCCAAAGAAGGACCCTTGTGTAAATCAATGGCATTGAAGAAAGCAATTGCGTGCTTTTTTTCATGAAAAGTGAAGGAAATCAAACCTCCATAGCCACCTTCCGGGGTCTTTATTAACTCATAGTGATCTTTACTTTCACTCAAAGTTGGATAGTACACCTTCTTGATCAAAGGACTCAGTAACAACAAGTCCACTGTTTTCAAGGCATTCTCATCAATCTTGGAACTTCTCACCATGAAATCACGAGAGTTTCTCTCCAAGTATAAAGCATCCTCAGCCCAGAAAGTATCTACATATTCTTCATTGAAATACTCCTTGAGAGAGTCGTAGAATCTGGAACTAGGGTTCAAAATGAGAGAGCCAGCCATGACGTTAGAGTCCCCGCTGAAAACTTTGGTTAAAGACGAACACACGATATCAGCAAATGGTAACACATGAATGTTCAAAAAGTTTCCAACAGTTTCATCAACTACCACCGCAAAGTTATACTTGTCAGCCAAGGTTCTTATTCTGGTGAGATCTGGAGTCTTTAACAACGGATTGGAAGGACATTCACAGAAAAGAGCCATGATATCCACAGCACCACTCTCCAAATCCTTTTCCAACAGGTCCAAGGAGGCATCATCCCCAAAACCAAGAAAGTGCACGCCAGGCCCAAACTTCTTGAGAATGTTGATTGTATCAACGTATGGGAAACCAAAACACACGGATTTCTTGGGCTCAAGAATATTCAACAAGGCATTGTGAGCGTTAAAAATGGTGGCCATACCAGATGGATAGAAATACACATCCGTCTCACTCAAATACTTGCCTCTGCGCAGTTTTTCCATTTCCTCCTCTTGACTGTGACTCTGATCCAATTTCCCGCAAATACGTCTACGCAATGCAATCTTGGCATTGGGTGCAAATTTAAGATCAAGCACACGGCCAAACTTTTGCTCGATAAACTTTTTGTACTCCAAATCAGGGTCCTCCTCCTTACCAATGGTTGGTTTTTCGCCAAGTGGAGGAGGCAGTGGTGAGATCGACTCCGATGACTCCGAAAACAATTCACGCAAAAGGTACTCAGCCATTCTGGAGCTGATCCCTTCTCCACTATGTTGCCAGTAGCTTTTTGCGATAGCAAAGTCTGCGATCGGGAAGAAAACCACACAAATATTAGCTTCGATGACTGATGAACGCTCTTCTTCGTTTTTCGGAGCTCTGGTACTCAATTGCAAGAGTCTGACTGCACCATTGGAGCGGGCTTTGATGAACAGACGGCATCTTTTACCGGGCCCGGGGGCCGGGAAAATCATGGACGACTCGCCTTGACGCCCATACTTTTCTTCAAGACGTTGACTTAATTCTTTAATCAATGGATGGATAAAAAAGCGAGGGTATCCAGAATTCATCTTACTTACAACCCAATCTTCGCCTTCCTCATACCCAACAGTAGCTTCCCATGTAGGTAAAGTCACCGATACAGCATGAGGGATGTTCGGGATGGGCATCCCTATTTCCTGAGATGGCATTTTTGTTTAAAAGTCTATGACTCAGTTGCTATTTAAATGCACCCCATCAATTCGACGATGTAAAAAAACGTGAGCTTTTGAAATCAAGACACAAAACGGGGGCTTATCTATTAATGCAGAAATATACAATACATTGAGCGTTTAGATGAATTGTAGGTTTCACCTTTGTAATTCACCGTTGTAATTCACCTTTTAAGCAAATCAGCAAATCACATTTTTAAGACTTTCATCTTTTATCTTTTTTTAAATCACATTCATGATTTAATACAAGTAACAGAACCTTCTTTAAGACGGTTCAAATCAGCAGAAGGAGCAGCAGGAGCAGCAGGAGCAGCAGCAGCAGCATTTGGAGCTGGGGTATTACGGTTGTGTGCCATGTGAGCTTGCACCAAGTGGCCAGCAGCCAAAGCTGAACAAAGAGAAAGTTCAGCAGCCAAGACTGCAGAAGCGACGATACGAGCCAACTGTCTGGCGTTGTCACCAGGCAGGGTTGGGTGAGCACCCTTAACACCCAACAATTCCAACATGGCGGCTTGAGGCTCCAAGATGGTACCACCACCAATGGTTCCGACTTCGATGGAAGGCATGGAAACGGAAATAATCAAACCTCCATCAGGCAGTTTGTTCATCAAGGTGATACAGTTGGAAGATTCGACGTTTTGAGCCGGGTCCTGACCACATGCAAGGAAAATGGCCGTCACCAAGTTGGCAGCGTGAGCGTTGAACCCACCAACAGAACCAGCCATGGCAGAACCAATCAAGTTCTTGGAGATGTTCAATTCCACCAACGCATCGACATCAGACTTAAGCACCTTCTTAACAACATCAGCAGGAATACGTGCTTCAGCAACAATGGACTTACCTCTGCCTTCAATCCAATTGATGGCAGCAGGCTTCTTGTCAATACAGTAGTTACCAGAAACAGAGATGACGTGCATATCAGACCATCCAGCTTCTTCAATCATATACTTAAGGGAGAATTCAACACCCTTGGAAATCATGTTCATACCCATAGCATCACCAGTGGTTGTTTTGAAACGAATGTAAAGCAAAGTACCAGCCATGGCGGTCTTGATGTTTTGTAAACGAGCAAATCTGGAAGTACTGTTGAAGGCCTTTTTCATAACCTTTTGACCTTCTTCAGAGTCAAGCCAGATCTTAGCTGCACCAGCACGCTTCAAGGTAGGGAACGAAACACATGGACCTCTGGTCATACCATCTTGAGTTAACACAGTCTCCACACCACCACCAGCATTGATGGCCTTACATCCTCTCATTGCAGAAGCGACAAGACACCCTTCAGTGGTGGCCATTGGAATGTGGTATGGCTTGTTATCGATGATCAATGGACCGGCAACACCAACAGGTAAAGGCATGAACCCAATCACATTTTCACAACAAGCACCAAAAACACGGTCGTAGTCGTAGTGCATGTATGGCAACTTGTTGGTGTCCAAAACGGGAGCGTTGGCAATCTTGGCCATAGCCTTACGACGAACAACAACCGCTCTGGTGTTATCAGCCAATTGCTTTTCCAATGCATACAATGGTAACTTGCCTGCAACAACAAGAGAAGCAACGTCGTCATCGTGCAAAGACTTAACATTACCATCCTTCAAGATTTGAGTGCTTTCTTCAAGACTAAGAGACTTTTTCCTTGGGGTGATTTCCAATTCAATGGATGAAGAATCATCGTTCGAGGTTTCTGCAGCGGTCGACAGGTTGGAGGAAACAGTGGTAACTGGCTCAACCTTGACGATACTAGGGTTACGACGCTTACTGGCACGTTGGTTTTCAAGCAACAAGTTGGTGGCTGACACTTGCGAACGAGAAGCATTCAAAAAGTACACGTTGGTACTGATGGAAACAGCAAATCCAAACAATAAAACCTTGGAAATCAAGTTATCCTTGATGGCATTACTAACATGTTCCAAAATAAGCAAAAGGAAGTCTTCGACTTGAACAAACAACCCTTCTGGCATGTACACCCTAACAGGCAACACAGTCACAATGGTACCCTTCGAGCCCACCTTGATATATTTGGCGGCTGTCTTGGTAAGGTCTGGAGTCAAAGCACTGAAAATCGAGGCTTCTGTCTTGTTGTTGTACAACCAAGACGAACTAAGCCAAAGAGCATGGAAAGCAAAAAATGCTGCAATCATGGCAACCTTGAAAGAAACAATAGATGAGTCTTCTTGGGAACTGGTGAAAATAATCGAGTCGTTGTTCGACTTGTTAGCAACATCTGCAGCGACCCAGGAAGAAATTCCATCTTCCTCCAAAGCAAGCTTCAAGTCGGCGTTTTGACGGGCCCTGTTGATCTCAACCTTCAAAGCTAACACAGATGAAAAGAAGGTGTACACCAACAACAAGTCAAAGGTCAAAATCAACGCAGATAAAATACAAAAGTTGGTCAACCCTGTCAAGTGTGGAGTGTAAAGAGCAATAGACAAAAGCGCACCCACAACCACAACATGATCTCTCAACAAGCTAACGGTGTGAGCAGAAATCGCACTGGCAACAATACTTCTGGCTGGCAATGGTTGCAAAGTGGTTACCTTTGCCGAAGCCTCCTTCATCACGTAACCTGCAATCGATACCTTGTGTTTGAAACCAATAATGGCAACCAAAAATGGAATGCCCTCGGTCAAACTCAATAATGGTACCTTAGCATTCAAAACCTTAGTTTGAACAGTTAAAGCAAAGAGAAAAGCAAATGTCGACGATGTCAAAGTGCAGAACGCCAACCAAAACTTGGATCCAATGGCTCTCATGTCATAGAACACCTTGATCAACGTATACCACATGGCAACATACGCAATGGTAATCAAGGTAATATCAAATCTTTCGGCGCTCTGGATCAACAAACGCAACTTGGAAAATCCTCGGCGCGCATAGTCGTAGTATCTGGAAATCTTGTTGTTGCGTCTGGCTCTCCATGAGCCGGTTTCACTTGGGATCTTCTCGAGTGTCTTCAACTCAGACTCCAACACGTCGTTATCCACAATCAAAAGTCTTTCGTTGTCGTTGAAGCCAGCAAAGGTGTTTTCAATCAGCGGAACTACCGTGTTGTGGAAGCGTCTGAACCGTAATGGAACGATGCTCACCAAGTTAGCTTCCGCATGCTCGGTAATGTCATTGATCTGTACCCACTCGTGGTACTTGGAGTTTCCAGGTGGATGGTAGTAATGGATGCCTCCTTGCGAGCTTCTCACGCTCTCAGGAATGTACTCATCCACAACTGATAAGTAACCTATCGATGCCAACAATGCTGTCACCAAGATCAAGTGGATCGGGCGATGTGCTGATAAACTGGCTATCGTGCTAGTTGCCTTCTTAATAGAAGATATCATAGTTGAATATGTGATATCAGAATTTGATTATAAATATATATAATTTTTTTGAATGGCTGTAAAAAAATTTCGTTTAACGAGCGAGGATGTTGGTGAAATTCGATGACCTGCAAATAATCCTTGGTTAAAACTTGTTGGTAGTTTATATGATGTAGGAATTGGGAATATCGGGTTTCTTTATACTTTGAAGGTTCCGTGGGATGCCTCGTATACGTGTCGTTCCCGGATTATGTAAGGGGCGTGTATTGCTAGGTTTCTCCCAAAGTAGATAATTAGTAAAAAGATGTAATGTGTGAAATATATATAGAAGGTTTAGAATATAGTAGAATGATTAGGGATGATTAAAGAATGATTATGAGTGGAACAGGTGATTCCGCTGGAATTATGGAATTTTAATTACTGTGGATGTTGAGATAACCATGGATATCACGTAAACTTACTCACGAACGTGTGAGCTTCTGAGAAAGTGCGAGAAACCCTACGAACAAAGAGAGTGTGTGTGTTTGAATGTATGTGTAACATTACTATCTTCTAATATATAGACTGTGTTAGGGTTTATGTAATTGTGTAGGTATATGGTATTGAGTGAATTGATAGATGATTAGATCATTTATCGATTGAAATCAATAAGATGTCATCTTATTATCAAATATAACTCTACGCGTTATCAAACTAGATATAATTTATTGCTATACTTAATATAAATATGTAACCTATACAGTCTATTTGATCCTGGTGTAAATTCCTCTAAATTGTACTCTCTTTATACATATTTTATCTAATTTATGGTCAGCATTAGCCTACTTGTGTATACCTTCATCTACTTGGTTATGCATCACTTTGATTATACTTACGCGACCATAAAGGCATGCGTTTTATGCGCAATTACCCTTAAGCATAATTCCATAAACTGATTATTAAGCTCTAAAACTTTATTTATTTATTAATAATGTAACTTTAAGTAATGGATATATATAAATACAATCCTCAAACCAACGATCAAACAAACTCACTTCGTTCGTTTGTTTGTTTCTACAACACTTTTGCTATCTCTCGTTCATGTGTGTCGTTGTTCCCAATTATATACCTACTTCAACGAAACTAACTTAATATCAAAAGTCAACTCACTGTTTGCTGGAATACCAGGCAAACTTTGAGATCCATAACCCATCTTAGCTGGAATGATAACTCTTCTTTCACCACCAACAGCCATGCCAGAAACACCCAAGTCAAAACCCTTGATACATTCACCCTTGCCCAAAGCAAAGGTGAAAGGCTTACCACTGGTGTTCTTGTCGAAAACCTTACCGTTCTTCAACTTACCAATGTATCTGATACCAACCTTGTTACCAGACTTGGCGGTGGAGCCCTTACCAACCTTTCTGTCTTCAGTGACAACACCTCCGAGCAAAGTGTTTGTTGGGAACTTCTTGTCTTTCTTTTCTTCATCCTTCTTTTCTTCCTTCTTGGTTTCCTTCTTTTCCTCCTTCTTGGTTTCCTTCTTTTCCTTCTTGGTTTCCTTCTTTTCTTCCTTCTTTTCTTCCTTCTTGTAGGTGGAGCCAGTTGGACCTTGTTCTAATTCCTTGGTGAACTTCACAGACTTCTTTTCAGTTTCCTTCTTGGCCTTCTTCTTTGGCTTTTCGTCTTCAGATGCAGATCTCTTGTTAGACTTTTCGTCTTCAACCAACTCTTCGATCTTACCTTCGATGTCAGATTCACCTTCCAAGTCTTCCAAGTCGTAGACGTCACCTTCAGTACCGTAGATTTCATCCTCATCTGGAGACAAGTCGTACTCATCGGAGTCGTAGTCTTCATCTTCAGAGTCTTCGTCAGCTGGGTGCTCGACGTAGTTACCAGTCAAGTGGACTGGGTAAGAACCAGTAACAACAAAGTAGACTTCTTCATCTGGGGAGATGGTCAAGTCGATGGTTTGTTGGAACTGCACCTTTGGAGAAAGAGTACAGACAATGAACTCAGAAACACCTTCATCATCTTCCTCATCATCTTCTTCTTCTTCTTCTTCACTTTCTTCCTTTTCTTCCTTCTTACCCTTCTTTTCCTTCTTACCCTTTGGCTTTTCTTCTTCCTCTTCAGAGTCCAACTCGTCTTCTTCTTCAGAAAGATCTTCATCATCAACGAATGGAACTCTCTTCAACATTCTCAAAGTACTTGGTTCAGCCTTGTCGTCAGCAGCTTCTGGGTCAACAGCAGCCAAGGTGATTCTGATGGTAACTGGATAGTCATCGTCAATGGCTGGAACTGGGTTGAATGGCTGCAAGGCCAAGTTGTAAGTGGAAATTGGCAATAAACCGGACATGATAATTATAATTTTTTTTCCAGACTAAAGATATCGAGATGAGATGAGATATTTTGGCTACACACGAAATCACTTTACATTTCTTTATTATCGTTTATGTATTAAATATACAAAGAGATACACCAAATTAAATCATTTATTCGTGCTGATTTAGAACTTCAACAAGTGTGGCTTGTCACCGTTCTTCAAGGAGAAGGAGGTAGACAAGTATTGCTTCAACAATGGAGTCTTCTTAATTTCACCCAACAAAGAGGCGTCAACAGCCTTTTGGTCAGCGATTCTTTCAGCCTTAACTTCCTTCTTTTGAGATTCTTCAAAAAAGTTAGCTTCGGACTTTTGTTCCTTGGTTGGCTTTTCTCTGGCAAAGTATGCAACGTTGAACTTGGAAACGTCAACAGAGGAGATAGAAACCTTGGTGGAGGTGGCAATGACGTAACGAGCGTTAACTCTTCTCAATGGGACACCGTTAACCTTGAATGGACCGGAAACCAACAAGGTGTTGTCTTCCAAGGACTTCAAGTAGACAACTCTCTTGCCTCTGAATCTACCAGCCAACAAGATTAAAACGGTACCTGGAACCAAGGAAGCACGCAACTTTTGTGGACGAGCAACCTTTCTGCTTTGCTTTGGGACTGGAGCGTCTTCAGACTTGTACCACTTTGTAGGCTAGTTTGGTTAGTATATACGTTTCGTTACGCTTCGACATTTCAACTTACAACTTGGCTCATATTGATCTGATGAATTGGTGATGAAATAAAACCAAAGGTGAAAAGTCTTTTTCTATAAAATTTTTTTCCCCCGACTGGCACACTCAATTTTTTCAGATGCTCCAC
Organism: [Candida] smagusa; assembly: GCA_030566775.1. NCBI lineage: Eukaryota > Fungi > Ascomycota > Pichiomycetes > Serinales > Debaryomycetaceae > Kodamaea > [Candida] smagusa. The sequence goes on along the minus strand of JAKUAW010000010.1, from coordinate 370,119 downwards.
GCAGGAAGTTGGCGACATTTGTGTGCAGGACCTTTTGTCCTTAACTATGGTTCGTTTTGTGACTACGGAGTGCGCACAAAAGAACTCTGCGACATCTCAGATATCTGTGTGAATGGGAGTGTATATAGTAATCATGAGTGTTAATTCTTTGAGAAAGCAGTCATGGTCATGTGATGTTTGGTGCGGGTATGTGCCCTCCAATACAACGAACGAAGTGAGTGAGTTGGGTGTATCAGTTGTTAGGTTAGTATACACTTCATTACTCTACTATATTTGATTATTATATTTAATCACCTCTTTCCACTTCTCTATTTCTCTTCTCTCTATTTAGAGCTGTTTCTTTTCTCTCTATTTCTACTTCTGTTTCCTACACTCGCCTACTCATTACTCGTCCCACTGCTCTTCACACTACTCACTTCATTCCGTAGTGTTGATCCGTACTTCTCAAATCATTTATCAATTAAAACACTATAAATACTCAACAGACTAATCCAGAAGATTTGGAGTCTGATACCTAATATTAACAATCAATTGACCTCCACTAGCATTAAGAACAAGGTTATCTTCCCTATTGATAACCTCGGCCAATGGAACAATAGCATGTGCAATATCAGGACTCTTACCAAACTTATGATGCTCTTTAACTATAAAGTGAAGCTCACCACTAACTGCCGACTTAAAAGGAACAGACTCGTTCCACTTGTAGGTAGAAGATTCCTTATCCATCTTTGCAGGTCTGGTCTTATGCAATTCCTTTTCCTTGGAGGAAGTCTTCAACATGGTTTTGACCTCCAACGCAGCACCACTGGTGAAGTTTTCAGCGGAGACAATACTGATTCTACCGGCAAAAGCATCGGATCCATGTATCAGAGGAGCAAAACTGGATACTTCGGTCAAGTTGCTAAAGTTTCTGGAGTGGCCCAAGAAAGCTTGGGAGCCATTGTGTTCACCGGCTTGACCGACAATGACATGACCGTGAGGGTTTGGTCTTTGTGGAGGAGGAAGTTCATCGATGGAGATGTTTGGAACGCCGACAGCCTGTTGACGGCGCAACTTGCCGATGCTGAACTTTTCCTTGTGGTCAGCGGAGGAGCGGGTGGTGTTCAAGGATTCAGTGTCACCCTCCAAGATCAGTTCAGTTTCAAAGTCATTGTAGTCGACCGGAGCAAGGGAGTCAGTGTCACCCTTGTTCTTTCTTCTGATGGTTCTCTTCTTGGTCAAGCCCTTGAGGAGGGATCCACCTCTAGAGACATGATCACTGGCAAGACCACCGACACTCCCAACAGCACCTGTGGCGACACCAGAAACGTTTCCGGCGAGCTTCATGGACGCACCGGCAACATCACCCAAGTCGATGTTCAATCCCCTGGATGAACCCAACGTTGGACGGATGAATTCCGGCTTGAAGATGGCCCTCAACTTTAAGGTTCCCTCGGTGTTCAAGTCAGCGTGGAATGGGGTTTCCTTGTGAGGCTCGAGGTTGGTCAAGTCCAAACGTGCAACACCCAACAACTCGTCGTCGTGAGTCAAATCCCAGTCGTATACTTCCACAACCAAGATATCTCTTGATCTGGATGGCATTGGGAACTCAAACAGCTCGTTCCAGATAGGACTTAAAGTCTTTCTCTTCTTGTCAGTCTTGTAGATTTCCACACCGTCCAACTTGACGATAGCAAAAGGATCCGACTTTCCGTTGGAGTCAACAGCCTTCAAGTTGTCAGCACCCAAGATGTCAATCTTCATACGACCAACATCCAAAACGGTATCCAAAGGAGCCAACTCTTGTTCCATAGGAGCAAAGTCCAATTGAACCTTGACCCAGTTCTTGGTGTCGATGTTCAACTTGATGGCCTTGCTCTTGGCCTTCTTCAAGATGTCAAGAGTGTCAAATACCCGTTCAGTGATGATTTGCTTTTCACGAATGAGCTCCACACTATCGGCAAGACGCAAGATAAGCTTGGAGTGTTGCAAGTCTCTTACGAAACCTTCACAAGTGGAGGACACAAGGAGGTCTTTTCCTTCGGCTCTTGGCGAAATACCAGAAGCGCACACGTTGTCGTCGAATAAGGTATGAAGGATAAGGTCTCCCTTGTCGAACTTACCCTTTTCAACATGAACACTAACAATACCAGCCTTGAATTGAGTCAACTCATCCAAAGAAAACTCCTTCTTTGGAGGAACAGGCAAGTCGTCCTTTTCAATGTCCACCCATTCGTAGTCGTTAGGGTTTTCCTTGGCCAACTTCTCTTCATGTTCTCTGGTTTCAACTTCCTTATCCTTAATTTCCTGCAAGTGGGCCTCGTACTCCACTCTGTGGTTCAATTGGGAGTTGGTGAAGACGGGGACGGTTGGGATGAACGAAACAGAGTAAGCCAATGAACCGTGCACCTTGCTGTTGAAGATGATTGGTTGTTCGATGATTTCGTCAGCACCTTCAAATGGCAAGAGGTAACCATCCTCGTTCTTCTTCAACACATCGTTGATGGCAATAGCAGCAGTTCCCAAACTTCTATCCTTGGATTCAGGTTCTTCATCCATGATTTCAATCAAGTAGTGTTGGTGCTCGTTAGAAACAGGAAGATAGTAGACAGTATCAAAGTGTGGGTCCAAAGTGTTAGAGATAGTTCTAGTCTTTCCTTGGACTTTACCATTGAGAATAACTCTAATGTATGGATCGACTTTACCAACCGATTCGAGATTCTTCAATCCGGTAGCTGACCGCAAGTGTAATCTCAACCCACCAACAGGAGGGTTGGTGAAGCTAGTAACCACGGAATCGTCATTCATTCCCAAAGCCTTCCATCCAGTGGTAATTCTGAACCGTGGACTAGGTGCGCCTTCCAGGAAGGCAACACCCTCAATCCATTGCTGACCTCTTGAAGACTCGAAAATCAAGTCTTGCAAGTTAGCATCCAATTTAGCAACCAAGGAGTTTTCAATGGCTTCCTTGACGTAAACTTGAATTCTGGTCTCAGATTGTTGAGTGATCAACGATTCGAAAGTTTGCTCCCACGATGGCTCGTTGGAGTGTCTCAAAGTACGGGTAGTTTTGACCAATTCATAATTAACGTAAATCTCAGCATATGGATTTAACAAACCAAGGGAAGATTGAGAAATATCCAAGTCCATGGCCTCGTGCAAGTTAAACTTCAAAATACCAACTTCGGAATCAGTCACTGCTTCCTTAGTACCATCGTCCAATTCCATAGGAGGAAGTTCTGGGTACCATCTAAGATCAAACTCGATTTTACCAACAGTTCTACCAGCCTCAGTAATGTTTCTTTCGATGCCGAGAATGTGGTGTTCCTGCAACAATTCCAAAAGTGGGAACTCAACGTTACCAATCAACTGGTCATCGGCCTTGTCCTTCAACAAATGGTAAACCAGCAAGTTCAAGTGATTACCTTCGACCTTCTTAACCAAAAGATACTTTGTTTCTGCAAACACAGGATCATTGACCAACTTCTTAACCTTGGTGGATTCTTCAAGTTCAGCATTGTCAGAAACCTTAAGTTTAACATATGGATTGATACTGTTTGGTTCGGTTGGGTTTCCGGTCTTCAAGTTGGTACACTTTTTGATGGTCACCGCAAGCACACCAGTGGAGTCATTGGATTGGCTGGCCATGATAGCCTCCACATCAATATCCAAAGAGTTTGGTGCATACAACATTGGTCTCAAGTTGGAGTGAATCATACTGTTCACAAACTTGGACAACCCAGGAATAAACGACATGATATCAATGCCAAAGGTGTCACCACCAACCGGCTTCAAAGAGTAGTCGATAGTAGGAGCTTCCAAAAACTGAACAGAAACCATCTTCACATGTGGAAAGTTCTGGGTCAACTTCAACTTAATGTTCATACGGCCGGTAAACGACATGTCCTCGACCAAAATTGGCAAAGACTTGGAAATAAACGCTTTTCCGATGGTCACGGCCAATGCCACCTTTGGATTGATCTTTTTCTTGATCTCATTCTTGGTCATGTCATCAGTATCATTGGGAGCAAACGAAAATGCCCAGTCCATTTCAATATGGTCCGGGCCCTTCTTGGTGTAGGAGCGGATGGAATTCACTCTTGGGGCCTTGGACCCCAACGTGAACTCCTCCAAGGAAATCGCTTCGATTCCGAACCCTGGTGCTTGGTCCTTCAAAATTTGGTTGGTTTGGTACATCACCGTCTCACTGAATGCAGGCATGTAAATCACCCAGAATTTATCCATAAACGAGTTAAGCCATTCCATGGTTTCCTCTTCATCCTCCAACCGGTTCGTAGCATGGATCCGCGTCATGTCGTCCCGCACATTACGATTGAACCGACGGAACTCGGACCGGTACACTGACCCAGTGAAGAGAAACACAACTACAAGTGCAAAAAGTCCCCCTCCAAGTCTGGCCCCAAGCCACGCAAAGAAACATGTTCCAATCATCAACGAACAGTTCCAGTACCAGTCAGAGTAAAAGTGTTCGACAACATAAGTCTCCACATTCTTCACAAGCTTCAACGCCTCTACCTTGTCCTGCACCCGCGTGTCGTTCCAGTACCCAATGTTCCTCCATGAAAACGTCGCCTTACTCTTGAGATTGTCGAACCTCTCGCGCGTCGTCTTCTTAGCCTTCACCTTTTCATCGTTCTTGCTCCCGTCAACCGGCGCTTTGAGGCTGGGCTTTGCATCTTCCTTCGTATCCTTCTCTAGGTCCTTCTTCTCCGCCTTCTCTTCTTCCTTCTTTTCTACTGGTTCATCCTTTGTAAGCTCAGACTTCTCGATATTCTTGCTGGCTTCAGCAAATGGATCATATGTTCCATTGTTTACAGATGGATTGTTAGAGGAAATCTCACTGGATTTGCTCCCCTGCTTGGTTAGTACTGGATTGTTTCTATTCAATGCTCAGGCATCCTTTACATTTGCTCCCCTGGCACAATTGATCTTACTTACCGAAACCATCTCAATGTTTTGTTTGCTTTTTTTTTGGTTCAAGTGAAATTATGCGCATAAAGATAGCCGGTGGAGGCTAAATAATGAATGATTGGTTGAATACGTTCGTGTGTATGGAATTACGTAGAGACTTTACTATGGATGAGTTCATTGATTTTCAAAAAATTCATCCGAGGTTTAAAAATGTAAATAGTGGCTGATTGGTGTTGATAAGCGTTGGATCTGAAGAAATTTCAGAAATCTTCCTTTTGAGATATTATTTGATTATGTAACGAGTTTGATTGAGAAAGATTGTTTGTGGAGTGGTTTCTTTGTAGTTACTGAAAGAGTGGTTGTTACTTGTAGATACTGAAAGAGTGGTTGTTACTTGTAGATACTGAAAGAGTGGTTGTTACTTGTTACTGAAATGTTGTTATTTGTATCATGGCAAGAGTAACCTTGTGGTTGCCGAAAGAATGTTAGTAGTTACCAAAAACCAATCTAATGAGCTCAAATTTCCTTTTAGAATTCTGTAATGAACTGCAATTACCTATTTGATTAGAATTGATATTCTTTATTAACTGATTGATTTTCAAAATTTTATCAGATTTCGTTTAGATTTGAAGAATTTCATAAAATGTTAAGAGAGAAAGATTTTTAGTTTACGAACTGGTTTGTAGAAAATGTTGTTGTCTACTTTAGTGTATTGTATACTGTGTTATATAATATTCAATTATTGTATATTATGGTGGAGTGAGTGAGATGTGCTAAATTTTTGGTGATGTTGGGAATGAGAATGAAATTGAGTGAAATTGATGAGTTTTAATTGAATTTTTAGCTTACTCGATGTTTAATGTTAATTCAAGATTAATTATGGATTGCCATAATGTTAATCAGTTTTCATAATGGTTTTTATTGGTAACATTTAATGTACTGGTTATCTTAAATAATTTGCCCATTTCATTTGTAGATTAAGAGAGGCTACTTGGTGAATACTACTTAAAACTATCACTACTGAACTCACAGTGATAATAGCAGAGTGCTCATACTTGGGACACCCACTTCGTTCGTAGATAATAACAGAATGATGTTTCACTACTCACTTTGTTCGTATTGATTATAGCAGAGTACTCACACAACTCACACTCACTTCGTTCGTTGTGTTCGTTTTGTCCGTTATGTTCGCTGTGATCGTTGCTACAGTTTCATTACTTATAATTTATTAATGCTATTTTGCAATTAGACAGTTTCCAAAACAACATCCTTAAAGCCAGAAGAAATCTTCTTACCCTTGTCGTCAACAGAAGCTTCACCGTGCAAAGCCAACAAGTTACCCAAGTCGAATTTTGGTTGCTTCAACAACTTAACCTTTCTAATGTGGATGTTTTGCAATGGCAAGATAGATTGAGTGTTCTTTTCAATTTCACGGCCAATAACTTCAGGAATCAACTTGGTGGTCAATTGAGCCAAAGTAGAGTTAGAAACTTCTCTTTGCATGATTTCAATCATCTTCTTTCTAACTTCTCTCAACTTGGAAGATTGAGCATAAGTAGTCTTCTTGACTTGGTTAGCTTGTCTCTTGGTGAAAGCAATAGCGAAAACTCTCAAGACGTAGTCGTCAGAGGTCTTAACAGTAACGTTAGCTTCAACCAAAGATTGCCACTTTCTAACCAAAGATCTGATCTTGTCTTGAGTAAAGTCCAAACCGTGGAAGTTAGTCAACAAGTTCTTACCTTGAACTTCATCAACTCTCAACTTGATCTTTCTGTAAGAGTGGTCTTCAGAACCTTGCAAGTCAGCCAAAGAGACTTCGACGACACGGCCCTTCAATCCATCAGCGGCGTTCTTCAAACCGGTAGATCTGTTGATGATGGTCTTACCAACATTTCTGTGTTCAAAGGTGGAAGGAGCCTTGATATCGTACCATTCCTTTCTGGTGAATGGGTCGACGACCTTCTTCTTCAAACCCTTCTTACCCTTAGATAATCTCTTGTTCTTACCAACAGCCATTATGAGGTTTACTGAGAATGTTTGAAAAAAATTTAATATATCCTTTGATGTGCGAGAAGGGGAAAATTTTTCAGATGTGCTGCTACCGTTAGTTCTTTTTTTGGCAATGCACAATCACGTGGCTTTTGTACCATCGCGTGATCAGACGGGGCTACAGCCCCAACGGCAGCCTCGGCTGACGTAATGCGGCGCACCGCGCGCCAAATCCAGGAATCACGTTGTTGTTTACATCAACGCGTTAACTAGGAGTCGTGGTCTTCGTCGTAGTTATGGATGAACAACAAGATCATAGCAACCAGTATGTACTTCAGCACTCCCCTCATTCTTACTAACCCCCTCTAGAGTCGCGTTGAAGATCGGTCTCATTGGCGATTCGCAAATCGGCAAGACTTCGTTAATGGTCAAATACGTCGAGGGCTCCTTTGATGAAGACTACATCCAGACCTTGGGTGTAAACTTCATGGATAAAAAGATCCAGATCAGAAATACAACAATCACTTTCTCAATCTGGGACTTGGGTGGCCAGAAGGAATTCATCAATATGTTGCCGTTGGTTTCCAACGACGCCGTCGCTATCTTGTTCATGTTCGACTTGACAAGAAAATCTACGTTAAACTCAGTAAAGGAATGGTATAGACAAGTTAGAGGCTTTAATAAAACCGCCATTCCTTTTTTGATCGGTACAAAGTATGATCAGTTTATTGATTTACTGTATCAAGATCAATTGGAGATTACTCAACAGGCAAAGAAGTTTGGTGTGGCCATGAAATCCCCCGTAATATTTTGTTCAACCAGTCATTCCATTAATGTTCAGAAGATATTTAAGATTATAATATCGAAAGCTTTTGATTTGAAGTTGAATATTGATGAGATAGTAAATGTGGGTGAGCCTTTACTTATTTATAAGGAGGATTAGTGAACTATGGATTTGACGAAATGTCTGGATTTGATATTCTTATGTTGGGTTGTAGACCGCAATGTATTGAGTATTACTAGGTATTCACATCTCAATTAAGGCATTGAGCATTGGATGTTGTTCTTATGATTAAGATCAATTATGGATATAAATGAACGAACAAACTGTAATTTGTAGAGTATTTAGACATAGATATGGAATATTGAATACATAAATCAGTATCCATAATCTGTAGTTGCTAATCAGTATACATAGTATTAATCAAATATTAACTATCAAGTTTTATAATCAAAGTATCAAACTGTAACTATCAAATCATTCAACATCATCTCCAAAATCACTAACAATCACTAATGACTCACTACTCAAATCAATAATTACTGCCATCACTAAACTCCACCAAATCACAAACATACCAATATCAAAAATAAAAGTACAAAGTTAAAAAAACAACATGGCCAAACTAAAAGGTTGGTCATTAATTGAGCATGAAAATACTCAAAGAAGAAGTAGAAGAGCAGCAGTAAGTGAAAGCATTACAATCAAAAGAGATAGTGATGGTTTGGAAGTTGGTATTGGTGATACCATTTTGGTGCAAGACAAAGAAACACCAGAGATCGCACTTGTTAAAGAGATTCGGTTTGGAAGCACGCGATTCATAGATATAGTTGTATTATGGTTCATACGATTGGCGGATGTGGAGGAGCAGGAGCTTCCCGAGGAGTACGCAACGCAGGGTGCGGTGGAGAACGAGTTATTCATCACGGCCTCTTTGGGCGAGATTGACGAGAAGGGCATCATAGAGAAGGTCAATGTGTTGTCAGAGACGGAGTACACGCCGGACGGTTCGACGTATATGGTACGCCGTGGAACCACGCTGGCGGGCGATGGGTTCACCCCGGCATTTGACTACCGCCAGTTGCATAATACGTTTAAAGCCAACCAGAATGAGTTTATGACTTTTCTTCGTAATAGTACGGTGAAATCCGCTTATAAAGTTAAGGGTAGAGTTCCACTGGTGAGTGTAGAAATTCCATCATTGGAGAAAATACCCAAGCCTGATTTAATTTCAGAAAAGATTGAGGTGAATACAGAAGAGACTATTGACGAGATTAACGGTGAGAATAAAGAGAATGATGAGAATAACGAGAATGAAGAGAATAAAGAAAATGAAGAGAATAAAGAGAATATTCAACAAATTACAAACTTAGAAAGTCCACAGAAAAGCCCACAGAAAAGCCCACAGAAAAGTACTCGGAAAAGCCCACAGAAAAGTCCAAAGAAAAGTCCAAAGAAACCTACCAAACCTCGTAAACGTAAAGGTCATGTATCAGAATCCGAATCCGAAGACTTTGACGAGTCCGAATCCGAAGAAGAGCTTTCTGGAGACGATTCCGATGAAGTGAAAACATCTCCACGTAAGCGGGCCAAGAAGGTACAGAAATCTCGGAGTCCGGTGAAGATGCCCAAGAATGACGAAACCACGGCGGCTAAGGAATTGATGTCGTCGGTGTTGGGTAAAAGAGGGTTCAAGTTGAAAACAAGGATGACTGGACCATCGCTGGACTCGTTATCGCCCAAGAAACCTCGTCCCCAAGCTGTTTTATCGGAAACATCCCAGGCATTTAAGGAATTGAAGGCCAAGCTTCACACGTCTGCAAAGGTCAACTCGCTTCCGGGCAGAGAGGACGAAACGTACCAGTTGTTGGATTCCATATCGACTGCAATCGAAACCGAAGCAGGAACTTGTGTGTACGTCAGTGGGACCCCAGGGTTGGGTAAAACCGCTACCGTGCGTATCGTCATGCAGCAGTTGCAGGAGCTCGCGGACGACCAGGTGTTCCGTGCGTTCGACTACTTGGAAATCAACGGGTTGAAGCTTCTTTCTCCCAACGTCGCCTACGAAATGATGTGGGAGAAAATCAGTGGCTTCAAGGTCAGTGCCCTGAATGCTGCTGTGTTACTCAGTAAACACTTTGAAACTGAAGACACGAACCGCCGTCCAATGGTGGTGTTGATGGATGAGTTGGACCTGCTTGTCACCAAGAGTCTTAACGTGGCTTACAACTTTATGAACTGGCCTGCATTGGAGCACTCCAAGTTGATTGTGGTTGCGGTTGCAAATACCATGGATTTACCCGAAAGAATGCTCTCGAACAAGATCTCGTCTCGTTTCGGTCTCAACAGAATCCAATTTGTCGGTTATACTTTCGACCAGTTGGGTGATATCATCAAGCATAGATTGGAAATGCTCACCAAATCAAACAGGAGAAAGGTTATTTTGGACCAGGATGCTGTGGGGTTTGCATCCAGAAAGGTTGCCAGTGTCAGTGGAGATGCCCGTAGAGCATTGACCATTTGTCGTCGTGCCGTGGAAATCGCAGAAAAGGAGTATCTTGCAGAGATCCAAAATGATGATGATGAACAGACTTTCCATGTTAGGATTACGCATATATCAAAGGCTATTTTGGAGTCGGTCAACTCTCCAACTGCACAATTTCTCAGTGCCCTCCCTTTTTCCTCGAAACTCCTCCTTCAGGCTGTATTGTTGCGTAAAAGAAGATCGGGTCTTGCTGAGAACAGTTTGGGTGATATTATAGATGAGATGAAAAATACGCTCACCATGCTGACATCAAAGGAGAGTGGTTCGGCTTTGAATGGTCTTGACCAGAACACTACTCTTATGGATTTACTTTATGGAAATTCTCTTTTTGATTTTACCAATGGGAAGTTGAATATTCGTGTGCATCGTTTCAAGCAACTTGTGAATGAGTTGGTTGAGAATGGTATTTTATTGCAGCAGAATGTTGCTGGGGAGAGATATAGAATGATACATTTGAATATTTCCGAGGAGGAGTTGACTCTGAGTTTGGCAAGAGATAAGGAGTTTTTTGGTTTATAAACGAACGAGTATATAAAAATGTGAATGGTGGGAGCTCATTCAGTTAATAATTAAATATGAGTAACGAGCGTGTAGAAGAATTTCACATAGAAGAACGTTACTTTATTTTAATACAAAGAACGAGGAAAGTTGGTACTGTCTTTAGTTATATCTTCATAATTTAAATCTTAGGTTACAAAAAGAAAAGAAAGCATTCTTTACTAAAGTTGAGTGTGTAAAGTGTAATGCCTTTGTGAATATTCTACAAATAATCAAGCTGTTCAAATAGCTGACTCACTAATTCTTGTTTAACCCTACAAACCAAAGCACATACTCGTTCGTTTTAATTTTTGCACCCAAAAAAAAACGAGATGAGCATGAACATCGATCCTACTGATTACGTTGAAGTCACCGAAGGCTCCCTTAAATTCGGAGATGAGAAACAGCAAGCCAAGTTTGAACTTGGTGTATGCATGGCCGTCTACAAATGGGACGAATTAAACACTGCCGTCGAGAACTCTTGGGGTGGTCCAAATTCTGGCGAGAAGAGAGACTGGATCTCTGGTATCGTGATTGATCTCTTCAACGAGAAGGTTGTTGACATCCAGTTGGTTGAAGAAACCTTACTCTATGCCATGTTCGATGAGTTTGAAACCGAAGTGGATAATGATTCCGCTCTTGAAATCGGTGCTTTGGTCTTGAAGATCTACAAACAAGCAGCTGAAAAAGAATATGCTTTGATTGATGAATTGTATACTAAATGGGAAGCTAGAAGAGCTAGTGGTGCTGCTGCCCAAAAAGTCACTGTTCAAGCCGATCCAAACAACCCTGATCTGTCTGACGACGAGGACGATGACGAAGAGCACCAACACGACCATCACCAACACGACCATGATGTTGAGATGGAAGTGGATGAGCCTGCTCCTCAAGGTCCTATAATAGATGACGATGGATTTGAGTTGGTTCAAACTAAGGGAAGAAGAAGATAGAATTGGGTACTATAGTAATAAGAATGAAATGAAAATTGTAGTTTGTGAGGTTTGTAGGTGATATGATGTTCGTGTGTTGTGTATTGTTTGTGAGTTATTAACCTTATTCTTTCATCGTTATTGCAGTGTCGTAATATTGGTTGATATATACAGTGGGTATCTATATGTAATTCTAAATCATCAACTATAGTTCTGTGAGTGCGTATTGTCATCACTACTATTTCGTTTGTAGTGCTCGAACATAGAACATTCATATTGAATCACTCACTTCGTTCGTAGTTTGAATTACTTCTTGTACGATTCAAAGTATTTAAAGAATGCAACAGAGATGCCAGATGAAGACTATGCATACGCTTCAAAGGATCCTTAGATTCCTCAATCGATACAATACTACTACGATTCAGACTGATTCTAAAATCACTAAATCTTCTCACCAAGTTGTTTGCCATAGCATTGACACCAGTGGTTTGAGTAGCATTAGCCGCAGAACCCGCCAACCCACCAAGTTTAGAGTTGATAGCACCAAGAATACCTTCTTTGGCCGCCTCGATTCGGAACAACTTGATGGAAGTTCCAGCCCATTGATTGATTGGAGTGATTGCGTTTGAAGCATAAAAGATGATTTCTGGGGACTCGTTAGGCGAAACCAGCGCATCAGAGTCGCCCTTCATGTAACTCGTCCAGCTCGAAGTAAACTTTGACACCAGGGCAAAGGACGTGGTTATATTGGACATGATCTTGTTATTTCCTGTAAATTGTTTAACGTTATGATTACAACCGTAGATGTTACCATACAAAAGAGACAAGTACCAACCCAAAGAGACATGTGTCCAGTTGAAACGAAGCAACTCTAAGGGGGTTTCGGGTAAAAAGTCATAGTTGATGAGGCTCTTATGCAGAGCCACCATCGATGCAAAGTCCATTTCCTCGATGTGGCGTGCGAGCAAGAAGCCCTCGACGGCCAGGCCCGAAACGACTTTCTGCGAGGCGGATTTGATGAATGGAAGTACGATGGTGAGGATGATGCGAAGAGAGTCGTTTCCGCCCCAGGTGAGTTTGATGGGACTCTCGATGGGGAGCTTTTCACGAGCGTTCTGAGACATCCCCGTCAACGGCTTGGATCTAAACGCAGCCTCCACTTCGTCAGAAGCAGCCGGTTTTTGGGCTTCAGTAGATGGCTTCGAGTCCACATGAAGCAAGCCATCCGCAAAATACTCGCTTTCCAAGCTGAGAATAGTGGAGGAAATCAGTTGGTAGACTTTTTCATTTTTAAGAGCAGAGAGAAGTAACATACGTGACTGCTGTGGAGTTTTGACCATGGCTGTACACAATGCCCTCACCAACAAGGCGAGGAGATCAGGGTGGAAAGACTTCTCAAGGAGGAACGACCTCTGCGAAAGCCGAAGCAAAAGCTGGGTGATACTATAGCACGACCCATAGGACAACCCACTTCCTGGGTTCATGTTATTCATCTTTTTGGACGGAACATCCAGATTGGGTCTTGACGAAACTATAGGAATCAAGTTGTACAACAACTCAACACACGATGAGGTTAGGATGTCCCACTTTCTTTGTGAGAGAAGTGTGCACACATGCATTACTAACAAGTCTCTGGTAGTTACTGGAGTCGAGTTGGTTCTGAAGTTATGTGGAAGAGAATCATAATATACCATGTCTATCGGATCCAACAATGCCCCTGTCAACCTTTCCTGTGACAGAATGTACAAAGCCAAGTAAGAACAAAGCCTAACCAAACTGCGATGTTCAGCAAGATTACTGAACATATACATATACATCACAAGTAAGACCATTAGTTCCGATACAAACTTGGAAAATACACCTCTGAACGCCTTGTTACACTGTAGAAGCTCCCACATGAGCATCAATGATTCTAGTGCCCAGAGCGAAGGCTGCGGGGCAGCCTTAAATGTCGATTGATCGTGGAATGGCGCACGAATAATCAGAAGCAAGCTCAGACCTAAAAACAACAACTCTGGTTCCTTGTTCAACTTGGCATAGTACATTCTGGCCACATTAAATGGTCTCGGCACATATGTCTTGAGAAACGAGTTATTGGATGGAAGAGGGTACGTAATCATGAGAGTGAGGAGCTGGGCCGAGAGCGATACCAACAAATGGCGGATTTCGGTGAGCAGCGGATCCAGAAACGTCATGGCATTGTTTTCTGTACGAGAACTACGGCAAACCACATTGGTGAGCGAACTCACCAACGCAAGTAGATTGGTCCGGGGCGTGGCTGCCACCAATAGCGACAAAAGCTTGGAGCCCGCTGCCACTGTATGTGCAGCTTGTTGGTAGAATGGCACGGAAACCAATGTAAGCACAAGACGGAGAAGCTCCACCCGGTTTGCGTCGTGAATGGGGCTGGGCTGCACGTACCGGGCAGTCGATGCGATGCCTGGTTCCCAAAATCCGTCTTTATCTTGAACAGTGAAGCCCGGGGTGGAAAGAAGTCCCACCAATGCCGTCATCACACTAAGCCCAAGACTATAGTCTCCACGGACACTTACAGCACCCATACGTAAGGAAAGATTCACTGGGTCGTAATTGGTGTCGAAGAGTGCACCCTCGATATGAGGGTACTCTGACCAGTCATATAAGAAAGGAACAATGCGTGTAAGCATTCGCACACTGTTTAAAAGTGTCTCACCTGGTTCCCGCTGCACAACCCGGTTCAACAACGCCCGGGCAAACGTTACAAAGTTGACTCCATTCTGATCCCTCACACTTTTGACATCGGCCAGTGTTATCACCTCGAAAATATCCGAACATGACTCGGGCAGCGACAAGAAGATGTTCCAGTAGGGGTCATCGAGCGGGATCACCCTCCCTTGGCCTAGTTTGAAGAGGTGGTGTTTTAATTTGAGCCTTTCTTCGGCTGTTTTCATTTTTTAGGGATAAATGTCTACCGAACGAACAATCTAACCAACCAAGTGAGGTAGTTTGTGAGTGAATTTCAGTGACTTTTGAGACATTTACTACTAAACGACCTATGTGAGTGTGTTTGTAAATGAACTGATTTTTATATAAACGAAAGAATGAGACGAAGTAAGTGAATTTTGGAGTAATATGTATAATTCTCGCTGAAGAGTTCGAATATGATAATAATTTCAAAGTAATGAGAGTAAATGTGTATTGATAATGAATGGTGTAATATAGAGCATCATTAGGAACATCAAACTAATTGCCGGAAAACGGTCATGCAAGACGCAAACTATTTACAGGCGCCGGGAGAGTGATATATTGTGTGTAAATTAACTCAAAATGGATAATTGTCGGTATTTGTAATTATCATCTGAGTGTTTATGAGATTATCACATAGAATATGCGTACAAGAATTGCGTTGTAGAATCGCTATTACTTGGTAATGAACAACTAGAAAGCTCATGGAGTATTCACCAGATGACTTACCAGGGATAGAACATAAGACTCGGTTTCGCTTTGAATAATCAGTGCTACTTAACATTGAATACTCAGTTCTACCATTGAATATTAAGTTCTACTTACCATCGAATACTACTAATTACTACTCAACTCGTTCGTAGTTTACTCGGGCGCCCAAACTAACCTCAAAGGATCCAACTCATGCTTTCTTTCATCCTTAACCTTCTTTACCAACTTCTCATAATAACTCATGAGTTGATCAGTAAGTACAATAAAATGACATCCTTTATAATACCTCAAAACTTGTAAAGTACTCAAAGTATGTAAAATATCGGTAGTTGTCATAGAGGTTATTAGTGAGATCTCATCTATTGTAATTTGACTAGTGGGTTTTCTATCTTTAACTTGAAGACTATTTCTTTCCACTAATAATTTCACCAAGGTATCTGTCCAATAAGATCTATAAGATAGTAACCCCAAATCAGATAACGGCTTTTCTGGGGAACCTACTTTACGTTCCACTTGTGAAAGCATATAAGAAAACTGTATCAACAATTTCCCATACCCTTTCTTTTGGTAGCACGGCAAGGTAAGAATACATGCAACATTGTATCCATTCACGCTTTCCTTCACCTTTGAAAAATAGCCCACAATGTGATGTCCATATTCAGACCTGGTGGTCATGATATAAAATAAGAAGGGATCCACGTCCTCATATAAAGTTTTGTGATCTAAGAACAATTTCGAAAGAAGACACAAGTTTCTGCACCAAGTTCGTTGCTTGCGGCCGTCGATTTCCCAGAAACTGACCTTCGGATCTCTGTAAATCTCGTTACCTGGCGGGTGTTTCATCGAGCTTTTCAGTCTGTGCCGTTCAAACAGCTTCCTCGACCCAAAGTATGCTAGAGTAAAATCACAGATGTAGATTTCATCTTCCTCTGTAAGCTCGATTGGGTATGGTGAGAAGTACCATGGTTCCATTACATGAGCACCTAAAATGATGGATGTGAAGTTTCGAACATTCTCTGTCGAATGTGGCTTCATATTCTCATTTCTACTTGCTATATTTTGGTGCCCGGGTAAGCCTAAATCATTCTTTGTTTCTGGTTGCGAATGATTCTTCAGTTTGGATGCTTTCTTGGTCAATCCGTCGTCCTCCTTGATTTCTGGAATCATAGCACGTTCGTAATCAATGCGGTCCGGCCCAATCCACTCATCTAATCTCTTGTTGAATTCATGGTAATGGACATAATACTTCTTTCGACCATTCTTGGTATGCTGCTGGAGAACCTCCGCAAGCCTATGTTCTCCATTCTTAAGAACGTGAATTTTGCACCCAATGCTTATGTCATCTTCGGAAAATACGACGCCTTCTCCATTCGTTATGTTTCTGATATTCAGCAGTTCATTCTGTTCAATGCCTGTCATATTATGCGCCCTACAGCACTATGAACACTAAGAGCAAAGTCGGTAGTGTGAGTGGGTGATATAAGACAACTTCACCTGACGCTTACACGGAATTAAACGTTTATTATTAAAGAAATATACACTGAATACACGTTAATATATCAGATCGTCGTCTATAATTAGAAGTTGCAAATCCTCTAAAAAAATACGGGTATATCGTGGGTAAACTGTTTATACGTAACTCTTGGTAAAAATGAATCATTTTTAGTTATTGTTATCTTGAATATCTAAAAACAAAACTACGATAGCTCTATTGATCTCTATTGATAATCGAACTAGTACACGTTCAAAGCTTTCACGAAGAGTATATATTAGTAATCTCCGAACTTTAAACGGTTTAATTCCTTCTTCGGGCTATATCTCCTCAAGAGCGCAAAACCACCAATTATAAGAAAGAAACATCACTTTTCCTGCAAGAACAATGACAAAAACCATGGAAAATGTTTCTTAAACTAAATATGGGTTGATCTTATTCCTACACATGAAATAGTTGCTTCATAATATCTGCCAACTCACTGATCGCACTATGAAGATTGTTTAGATATTTTAATCTTCTTTGTATTGTTGGATGGCCTGATAATAACCAAGAGTTACTGTATTTACTGATCTTTCAACACCCGCAAAATGTGGAAAGAACCAATGGAGTTCATATCTAAATTAAATATTTGACCATAAAGTCTATAAAAGCGGCCGTTCTTCATTAGGGGAATTCATGTGTTATCATTCTAGTCGTTTCAGTATTATTTTGTAATGATTCATTATAGCCTTTCAGCTTAACCAAGTTACTACGGCTGGACAAAAAGTATCAACTAGTTTTTAGTAAGACCACTGCATAAATTATCGTTTGACCACTACTCACTTTGTAGTGGCTCTAAATCAACCTCCTGGCCTTTATCCCCCCCTCAATATCATCCTCCCTCTTCCGTACCCCCAAAACCAGCCCGTATCCCACGTCAACATACATACCAGCTACATCACCATCCTCAGCTTCCTCTCCAAACTCTAAATCATCTGCATCCCCCGTATTATGTAATATGGTTTCAGCCCAAGGAATTGCTACGGCTGGCTGGTCGTCCGGCACCTGCTCTTCTGTGTCGTCATCGAAATGCATTGCCGAGCACTGGCCCATAGCACGATAGATCAGCTCCACGGTGGACTCACCAAAAAGACCTCCCTGTCCTCCCTGGCCCTTAACTATCTCGATCTCTACGCTGCTGCTGAATTCACTCGGCGTGGCCAGCACTGCAGCCACAAACGCTCCCAGAATCGTCTGTAAATGTAAAGTATGCTCGTCCCGCAAGGCATGCAACACTATGGACTGGTACGGATACTCGATTCCAACTCCCACGCTCTCGAACCAGAGTACAAATGACGTGTTGAGCACGTACACCGTCACGTTGTGCATGTCTGCGTCTTGGACTATCAGCGACATCTGAAGCGTATGTTGAGGATCGTTGGTTTTGTATGTTACCTGGTATCCTGGACCTCCTCCGTAGAGTATAAATTTATCGTCATCTTGGAGAGAGAACTTTTCAGGTGATTGCAGTTGATATATACCAATAGGTATTGTGTTTTCTATGTTTGGTTGTTCTGTGATAAGCCTGATCATATTTTTTGTTCACACGAAGTACTCACAAAGAAAGACTTCTGCGACTACTCCCGCGAACGAAGTGAGTGGGTGAAGTTACGATAGCAGTTTTTAGTGGTTGCTCTAGGCGGTTATTCTTATTGATTATTCTTAATGGTAGTTCTTAATAGTTCTTGTGGTATTTCTTAGTTCTTAGTGATGATTGATGGAATGTTCATAAGCACTACGCAGAAGACCTATTACTACAACCTATATCCCAAGTTCATTCTAAGTTGTAAATAAGAACACAGTATAACCACTATAGTTATTTCACTACTAGAATATTTCCGTGCGTCCTCTCAAGTTAATCTATTTGAGATGTATTTGATAAACTTTTCTTGAAAGCTTCTCTTTGAGATTATCGTCTTTTATTGGTTACACCGATTATTAGATGGTTGCATTATATATAAAATTGTTAATATGTTGTAACTCCCCATTCTAATTTTCTTATAAATTTGGTTGTTTTTCATAAAATGCTATGCTATAGCAAATTTATCGCGGATTTAATAGTTAACAAATGAATAATTAATAATGGACAACGAAATAACCAATTGCTAATTGATTTTTAACAGTTCTATTTACTTCCCTCTCTCATACTCTAATACTCAAGTATTTCAAAAAACTCTCTACCTAATACTGGTTTCACCACAACCCATTCCTAGATACAGATTTCTGTTGAAATTATTGGCGAGAGGAAAATCTCACAAGCCGTAACAGTTAATCTACGACATGGTTTGATGTATAAAAATTCAACTAAAATGACTCAAGAGGATCTAAATTTTCACTAACGAATAGTGGTTGCAAATTTTAGCTTTATAAAAGAACTGATAACTGAAGAAGTTTAGCGACTTGTCAAAATTAAAGATAAAGATTCAAGTACCATTCGCTACGCTCATTATATTTAACTAATGATTATGTTTAAATTATCTTCCGCTACTAATTATCTTCTGCTACTAAGTATCTTCGCAATGAATGATATTTCACTACGCCCAATATTATCAATATCATCAATCTATTAACTCTGAGATAACCTCCTAATCAATCTCTGGTAAACAGGACTCGGATTCTCAATATCAAGCTCCTTCTTCATACTCTCACGTCTCTCCAAAGCCATTTTTCTAACCTCCTCATTCGAAGGAGGCAAGGCTTCATTGACCAAATCAGCCTTCCGTGCATCCTCAAAGGAAGAAATGGTTGCCTTCAAACCCTCACTACCATTAATCAAAGAACCCTTCGGTAAAATACCACTGTTCAATTGCTTCAAATGCGCCACATTCTCGGACTCTTGTCTCAAGACTTGGTACATTCTCAGAACACGACCAATGGCCATGATCTTATTACGCAAGGCCAATCTCTTAGCCTCCAAATCGTCCAGAGGAGTCTCAATAGGTGAACCTGGAGTAATACCAGGAATATCAGCAACTTCAGGCAATTCCGTAACCTCGTCATCGATTGGCGATGCAGGCACAGACTCACCCTTGAACTTTCCAACCTTCTCTTCATTTAATGGGGTATCCTCACCTAATTCTTCCTCAGTGCAAATGTTCAAAATCGAAACCAACATATCAGTGATCTTTTCACCAACAAAAGGTAACGACCAAGTAAAAACGTCCATAAAATGTGGCAACCAGTAAGGATGAGGCAGTGAGTTAAACTGTTTAATGTTCACAATGTTATCCTCATACCTTAAAATAGCAGCCTTGTTGTTATAAGAGTCCAAGTAGTTTGGGGCACTGAACATGGTAACCAAAGAAGGAAAACCCATTGTTGTAGTACGTTGGTAGAAACGGTAACCGGCATCTTGAGCCTCGTGTGCTCTGACCACGGAAAGCAAGCCGTTACGTTCCAAAAACTGGCTGACAGCTTTAAAAGTAAATGCATACGAACACCCACGAACGGTGTTCCTAATAAAAGTTTGATCAGTTTTATCAGTATCGTAACTCTCGATTGGATCTGCCCAAAGCAAGTCACACATCAAGCCCTTGGTAGGAGGTTCACGGAACCGGTCAAGACTTTTCAAGTCATCCAAGGTCTTCAATTCAGGCAGCAACCCACCATGCACACAGAAAAACTGTCTATTCATCACTGCTGCCAAAGGCAACGAATTGAACGATTTCAAACACTCTTCGTACAACCGGTTCGAGTACTTGTGTAAACACTCGGACTTGAAGGTGAAGTACTCGGTCAAATGCTTACACTCGTGGTTACCACGCAACATCCAGAAAGTGGATGGATAAGTCAATTTAAGAGAGTAGAGGTAGATCAAACATTCAATCGAAAACGACCCACGGTCCACGTAGTCCCCGAGGAAAAGATATGGCGTGGTTGCTGGCGAGCCTCCCACCTCAAACAACTTCATCAAGTCGTAGTACTGTCCGTGAATATCCCCACAGATCGTGACTGGTGCCGGAACCTCCAATAAGTTGGGCTCCTTGGAAAGAAGCTCGGTCGCTGCCCGCACAATCCGAATCGCATCATCTTCGTCCAAACGCCCTTCGTGTATAAAGTGCTCACGGAGAAACTCCGTGTTTGGTAATCCATTCGGTAAAAACAACTCTGCTTCGGTTGGTGTAAACGTAGCTGGCGCTCTGACTTGAGGAACCGCTCTTTCAACCGTCGAGTATTCTACCCCGTCATCGCTGATGTAGATGGTTAAGTCTTTTTCTGGGTCGATGGGTTCATTGACGTGTGTTGTCTTTTGAGAAATCGCACTTAGAGCGTTGTTGATCTTGTCTGTATTGCTCTTAGCTGTGTCTGAATTGTTTGTATGTGACATCTGGCTTTTTTTTTTATTGACGCTTCTCACAAACACTACAAACGAAGTGTGAATGTGAGAAGTGTGAGAAGTCGAGAAGAGAGGTATGAGAAGAATGAGATGGATGAGAATTCTATTACATGTGAGAAGAGTCTATAAGTAATGATTACTGTGATAACTGATAATTGATAATTGATTATCCAAAATTGTTCAATAAGAATGACTAATCAACTTCAAAAGATAAATAGTGTTTTCTTCAGATTAAAACATTGAAATGATATGACATCAATGCACAATCAATCAATATAAGATGTGGTTCGACTGTCAAGCAATTTTTCTCGTATATTGGCGGGTACTTGTTTTGTGTCATTTATCAACCGTTATCAATGCTGCATGAGATGCGATGATCAGTTAGCTAACTATTATAATAAAGAGTTACGGGAATTGATAATTACTTCAATTAATATTGAAATATTTATAATCAATTGAAATAATCAATCATAAATCTCCAATAAAGACACTGATCTGCAATATCAGTTACCGATCTGCAAATGCTGATCAATTACACTATATAAAACCAGAGGTTTATTAATAAACAGACCAATCACTAAATACTAACGAATTTAAGACCAATCAACAGAAAAGACTTGAGTGTGATATGATAATCACATGATTAAACTGGAGGGCATTTTTTTTTGCGAAGCAGGAGCACAGCACGCACACAAACAAGTTTGCGTGTAATTTAAGTGTAGCTTGCTTCGCACTCAAACACTAGAATCCACATAAATAACCCCAGCAGTCATATCAAACCCATTAAACTGAGTAGTAGCCGCCAGAGTATAAGCACCCAAATTACTAAAATACAACCAATCCCCAACCCCAACGTTAGCCAACTCAACCTCTTTGGAAACACAATCCAAACCATCGCAAGTGGGTCCCCAAATCAGGAATTTATATAAATCCCGGATCTTCTTCCCTTGCTCATGGTGAAAAGCTCCATTATAGGTTAAAACCTCAGCCACAGGGTTCTGATGGTCATAAATAATACAATTCATGTTGCCATAAACGCCATCATTGATGTAGAGCATCGCCTCATTCAGATCGGCGATATCTCTCCTCGCAATGACATTTGCAGCCAATGTAAAAGCACACTCAACCAAAAAACGGCCAGGTTCAGCAATTACCTTAACGTCATTCTTTTGGATATAATCCAAAGGAAAAGAAACATCAAGGGCATTCCGAACAGTTGCGGCAGCATCAACAAACGACTTTCTTTGGAAACCTCCTCCAATATCCAAAACAGACATTGAAAAGCCCAAGTTCAGTGCAGCATCAAATACAGCACGCGAATCGCTAATAGCCGTGTCAAAAGCTCTAAAGTCGGTTGCACCTGAGCCAACGTGGAAAGCCACGCCCACTACAGCCACATCCAACTCACGCGCCAACGGCAACAACTCATCCACTGCAGTGCGCACACTGCATCCAAACTTGGTGGAAAGCCTACACTGCGCGGCATCATCGTCCGTGACTAACCGAATCAATACCCGACAGTGCGGATGATACTGTTTGATCTTTTGCAATTCCTGGGCATTGTCAACCGTAGTCAACAGAACACCGCGAGAAGCAGCAGCACGGAGATAACTAGGCGTCTTACACGGATTAGCATACACTATCCGATCGCTGTCAACACCTATCCGCATCACCGTCTCGATCTCGCCTTTGGACGCACAATCAAAGTTCGCACCCATTGCTGCCAACCGCGCAAGAACTCGTTCGTCCGTATTGCACTTGACCGCGTAGTGCGCGTGCACCATCGGTAACTCCGTTTTCCACTCTCCATACGCACTTTCAACCTCGCCTAGATCGCACACAAAAAACGACTTTTCATCGTCTGCTTCGCAATCCTCATAGTTGATCTGCGAAACCCGCTCCTTCAATGCGGCTCCTACCAATCTTTTCGAGTTTTCGCGCAACTCCTCCGCAATTCTCTTCATGGTTTCTTCGTTAATAATTGGTGTCATTTGACTCGAACTTCAGGGGGACTTGAAGACTGAAGTTTTCTACTTTCTTGTATTTCGCTCACGTTAAAAGTGAGACTATTGAGCAGTGGAATGTCAAGCGGCAGCTCTCGTTGATTGGTCTTTAAACTATACTATTTCTAAGCAATGCTTCTAATGGAAACAGTATAATTTTTTCCTTTTTTTTTTCATTCATATATCCGTGTAGAGTGCACATAGTTATTCCCTCAATATAAACTCAGAACTATTTCATAAACTATAAACTATCTTATCAACAGTATTTCACTGCATAAACCATCTTCTTAAATAATCAGTTGATTTCTAGAAAATCTTAGGTCTGCGGAACGTGGTCTAGCCCACATGGAATAATAAGATTGTGTTTTTGGATTATTGATATATCTACTATCTTTTTATTGTCTTTTGATTGTGCTGGATTCAAATGTGATTGTGTCTTCTGCTCATTAGTGCAATTGTACTATCGGGCTTACTCCAATAAATCGTCTATTTGTGTTTTACTGCGCATTTGGTTCTGTAGATTGTGTAAATGTACACTTGTGACATTCTATTTCTTATTCTTTTGTATGTTCTAAATATTGTTAAAGATTGTACTTACTCTTAAATCATTATATATTGTACACACTAATAGTATTCAACAATACTACCCTGTATAGAATTCACTCTAATTATCATATGTGTAATGTTTATAACTTCCCTATTCCATCCCTTTGAGTAAGATTACAAAAGCATTCAAAGGTGATAACATCCCCCTTTCCTATCCCTGTCATCTCTGTGTAATTTTTCCGGTTATTTTAGCAGTTTATAACGTACAAAAACAATACGATGCAAAGTCTATCGAGATCTAAAGATAAACCCACGGCACAAAAAAAAGGAGGTGCCGTTTTAGTTCCTCTCGAATATACTGCTACAAAGTGATTTTAAGGGACAAAACAGAATGCCTTTTGCACAAAAGCCGTAGTTTGACTGCAAAATGGCGCTGAACTCTGCTAACCTGGATATGCATCTTTGCAGTGCCCCAACGAATATCTGCATTTATAAATTACACCTGCAACACTAGATGTGACTGCAGCAACGCCGGTGGCATTTGAAACACTTCGATGATGCATGCATTTGTATACACTATAACTCAATCAATGGTTCTGGCTCAAATCTCTTCTTCTCCTCTGTGTTTAATCTTGTCAACTCCGGCATCTTGGGGAGTTTAAGTTCCTCTTCTACCCCACTTTCTTTCTTCAATTCCGGAAACCGCGCACTTGCGCTCTCCACAGCGTTTTCCTCGAGCGTAGATGATTGTCTCCGCATATTGGTCTGGTACGGTGCTTGGTCCAGCAATCCAAATGTTTCTTCGGGGCCATACAATGGTTCCTCGGGGAATGCTGGATATTCAAACTTGCCTAAATCGGAGGATGATGGTTCTTCAGTTTTGCCTAAATCGGGTGACGATGGTTCTTCATAATTCACTTTATTGAATGTGTGTTGATATTGTAATGGTTGGTCGGATGTTGGATCATGAGCGGGCGGTTCATTGGTGGGTGGTTCGTTGGCTGGACTTTCGGAGTATTCAGCTTTACCTGCATATGCACTAGATTTTCCTTGTTCTGGATAACCTGTAGATTGGCGTGCTTGTTCAGTAGGGTAACCCGTCGATTGACGAACTTGCTCAGTAGGATAACCAGTGGATTGACGAACTTGCTCAGTAGGATAACCCGTCGATTGACGGACTTGCTCAGTAGGATAACCAGTGGATTGACGAACTTGCTCAGTAGGATAACCAGTGGATTGACGAACTTGTTCAGGATAACCAGACTGAACGTCACTTGCATAACTTGGATAGCCTGTAGATTGACGAATTTGTTCTGGTTGACTTGGATAACCTGATGATTGTGGATTACCTGTTGTTTGAGGATTATTCAATTTAGGTGTTGGATATCCTGTTTGAGAGATAATTTGTCCTTGAACGGTAGTTTGGGCATTTGCTTTTTGATAACCACCAGTAGCTTGAGGAACTTGATAACCACCAGTAGTTTGGGGAATTTGATAACCACCAGTAGCTTGAGGATTAACTTGATAACCACCAGTAGTTTGAGGATTAACCTGAAGACCACCAGTAGTTTGAGGATTAACCTGAAGACCACCAGTAGTTTGAGGATTAACTTGATAACCACCAGTTCCTTGGGCATTGACTTTTCCTTGATAACCAGTCCCTTGAACATTGAATTTTCCTTGATATCCAGTGCCTTGTGCATTCACTCCATATGAATCATACACAGATTGCCTCTTATCTCCATTTGAATAAGAAATACTATGATGCCCATAAGCCACACTCAACTTTTGCTCCAAAAATTGATCATACAACCGAGTAATCGTACTAATCTTATTATTCATTTCCAAAAACCCATCATACTTTTCAATCGAACTGCGCAAGGACTTGTTAACCTTGGGCTTTAACCGAATGATTTGCGAGTGCATTTCACTAAGATCCGCATCATACATGACATTGGCCGATTTTCTAGAGTCATTCTTGACTGAACTCATCAATGTGATGAAGAGATTAATTTGTTCCTCTTCTTTAGCTGATAAGTTTTCAGAGTATGCATTGGATTGAGATGGAGATTGAGCCGGAACTTGAGATGGAGCATACGATGCAGTTTGAGCTGGAACCTGAGATGGAGCATACGATGCAGTTTGAGCTGGAACCTGAGATGGAGCATACGATGCAGTTTGAGCTGGAACTTGAGATGGACCAAAATTTCCTTGAGAACCAGAAGATCCACCTTGAAACTGAGGACGATCATAAGGAAGTATATCATTGTAAAAATCAGATTTAGGCTCAGCCTGAGTTCTTGCCTTTTCAACTCTCTCCTTCTGAATTCTCTCCTGCTCTTGGAATTCCTTCAAACTAGCAGCAATCGCAGCATTCATTTCATCATCATCATCATCCTCAACAGGCCGGGAATTTGGAGGATAGGACGGAGCCTTGTAAGATGGAGGCTGATACGAAACACTGGACTCTTGTAAACTCAATTCAATGGCTTTTCTCAACTCTTCATCCTCATCATCACCTTTAACTTTGGGAACACTCCGGTCACTGCGTTCAGACTTGCTGTACTTCAAATGACAATTGTCACAAACACGCACAGGTTCTTTGATCCCCAAAGACACCAACGGAATGTTGTTTGCAGAGTGCGTGTGGCAAAAGACACCGCCACATGCACGGCAGTGATGCTTTCTGTTAATCATCAGAAACGGCGAATAACAAATCATACAACTATCATTATCAACCCAGTCAGGGGGGACCTCCAGGTCCACAAACGTACTGTTAAGTTGTTCATGGTGGTCATGCACTTTAGGGAAATCAAAGCCTTCGCTAAGTAACGAATTGTAGCGCTTCTCCACGTAGTTTAACTGGAGCTGGTTAGCAAACAACCTGGTCCACAGCTGGACCAATTCGAGAATGAGTCGTCCAACCGCATACCGCGCCTCGTCTTCCACGTAAATTCGGGTGTTGTAGTGATGCTTAAAAACCACATCCACGAGATAATCTACAAACTCACGGCTGGAGATCTCCACGAGAAAGTGGAACCCCAGGTTCTTAACACAGAGGTCGATCAACTTGAGTGTAGACGCCGTGAGATTGGGGTTGGCGTGTACAAGCGTCAATCTCTTCTTCAAGGATCTCATACATATCTTGGCTGGAATCTTCTTGGAACGAATCAAATCCGTGATTTCGAGGGCAACAGAGATTTCCAACTCTCCATTGGGAATGGATTCCGATGTTGCCTCTGCGATTTTGTTGTCTAGTTCGATGGTGGAGACGTTTCTTCCGCTGAACCAGGACATGATGGCAATTAGGGGGAGTTTTTTGTGGGTGCAAAAGTCGTCACGACATCAGTGAATGATACGAATTTGTGAATTAGATAGATGTGAAAAGTAGAATGAATGTAGAGATGTGTATAACTATTAGGATAATCAGGATCGTTATAAGTGAACAAATGAACAAGTGAACAATTGTAAGAGTGAACAATTGAATACGTGAACAATTGAATGAATTGAAAGACTGGATATACTGTTTTGTCAAGTACGTTGCGAGAGACATGAAATGTTCGTTTCTATTTAAAGTGACAATTAGCATTGGTACTATGATATGATGAATATGATGAGTATGATGAACATCGAAATTATGATGAACATAATTTCAAGATTACATTACATAAAACACTAATCTCACTTATGTAATTGATACAACTAGATTACTCTCAACGTTAATGAATCCTCCAATTCTTTATCCACTCACAAACTATTTCAATCCGTACTCATTTAAACACAAGCCATATTACTTTTGTTTGTAAACAGTAAAACACTTTGAATCATATGTAACATGCCAGGAATGCCTATTCACATGAAAAAAATAGACCTGGAATCCTGTAATATTGTCATGATATGTAGTATTGGACTCATACTTTTACCTGTTGGTGTATGTATCGGACTTATAATTGATAAATTAGAATGTTATGTACTATGTCGAGTTGTTCATAGAATAGTCGTATGATCGTTCATGCTTAGTATTCATTTATTCTCCAATTTCATTAATCCATCCAATATGTACATTTATAATACGATCACTCATTTTCAATACCACTTTTCGTTCATATTACATCATTTATATCATTTTTGATTCACTAAGAATATTCAGTACTTAAATACTAGCCAGTATCATCTAATCAGCATATACTACAGCCATTTACTCAAATAGAATTACTAGTTATTAAACTAGTATACTAGTACCACTTCGTAGTGTATGTTAACGCATAAACAAAACAGCACTTCCAACACCCAAACCCATTACCAGAACCCACCAATACTTATCCCAAGTACCACTATAAACTTCCTTAACAGCATTTGTTCTATACAGATTCTCCAATGAACGTCTAACATTCTTACGTAAATCCCTCTTGGCCTTCAGAGCGTCGTCAGTAGGGTTCAAAGCCTCAGTCGGCAACATCAAAGGGGGTCTGTATGCCAAGAACAAGGGTTGCATTTTCCCACCATCGAATTCGTAGAGTTGCAAGTAGTATCTACCATGGTAATCGTTGACTCTGACCTCAAAGGCCTTAAACCAGGAAGGCTGGTAGTATCTTGTGTAGACGGACAGGTCAGCCAGGGTTCCGCAAGGGTCACTGAGCAACTGTCTACCGTCAACCTTGATTGGGTTCAAGATAATGGAGCCGTTTGGCTGGATCAGGTACTTGCCGTGCTGGAATGTGATGGAGGCCAAGGCGCAGGAGTGGTTCTTTGGGTTGGAGACGACACGGTAGAGCGCCTCTTCGTAGAAGCCGTCTGCGGTGAAGGAGTATGAGATACCTGGCAAGTCGGGTTCAATCAAAAGCTCATCCACCGGGTCGTAGAAGCCAGGTCCGGTGAACACGGTGTTGGACTTGGAGGTCCATGTGCCTACGAGCTGGTCGCTGACATCGTCTGCACGCACGCTACGTGCAATAATCGCGCCGATCACGGTCAAGTACGTGAACAACATTGTTATGGCTGTGTCTTTATTTTTGGAACAGAAAATCTTGATCGATTAGGTAATCTCTGGTTGAAAGTGGCACGTGCGCGAGCACGTGAACATTACCGCGCAGCACACGCACGCAGGTGCCCCACACTCATTACGAAGACTCAATTACACCTCGGGTTTTCAGATGCTGCAGACAAGACCACCACTTCTTTACAGATAATATCCGCAAGATCATAGTAAAGATATTTTTCTAGGCAGTGCCTTACACTATGCACCCGAAAAAGCTTACCAAAAGAAGTGGTATGATGAATGTAATGTTGGCGCCTCATTACTTATTCATCACCTTATAATTGCGTCGTAAAGATGATATTCGAGGTTCGAATGTTTTTCAATGATACCTATATAAGGTGCTTGTTTGATGATAACCTATAAATTACCCTGCCAAAAGCCTTTAGTCCAACTTTTTTCGGAGATTACCATTAAGCATGTGCACCCTTTACTTTAGCGGCGTGCTTTTTTATTTCCGGTATTATGGGTGCAAAATCTCGCTTACCATTTAAGCGCGTTAGGATATCCAATTAGTGTGTTTAGGAATTACTTGATGGGGTAACAACCATTCAAGCGAAAACACCGCTCAAACGAACAAAGTGTTTGATGCTCTTTTGACGCTCGTTTGACGCTTGATATATGAATGTCATGAATTCTTGAATTTCGTTTAATCAACAATGCCGGTCTGCAAGCCACTGTCAACTTCTAACGATTCACTTAATAAGACTTACTTGTGAATATCAACTTCTAACGATTTATGCAATGCACTTTTCACAACACTGTCACGGTGGATATTTATCATGTTCAAACGAATTTCCAACCATCTCTGAAAAACCTTATTAAAACCTTTGGTAACAGATGAATCACCCATCGGAAATTTCCTCCAGTACTTTCATCATCTCCACTTGGTTTGAAACTGATCGTTGCTCGTTTAGGAACACTTTATGGTTTTGGGTAAGAGTTAATATTTAGGTTAGGGTTTTAGAATACGGTCTAGATTGTTGAAATACGACATCAAAGAAGTGCTGAGTTGGTGATGTTGTGATATGAGTGATGAAGACATTTCAGAACAGTGTTCTGTTGCTTTAACTGCTCTGAACTTGCTGTTTCTGAATTATGGTAGTTTGTTCGTTCGAATAACTATTCAGTTTTAATTCTCTTGGTTTCAGTGATTCGTCAGAACTTTAAGTTGTCGAATATGTTTATAAACCAAGATTAAGTACGGTTTCAGTGAACTGTAAAATTGTTTCACTAGGCTACCAAACATGAAATGAGTTAAACTTAGAATTTACGGGAAACGAGTTCTCAAATCCTAAACTAAGAAAAAGTTAAGAACTTTTCAAACTATGGTTTGCGGTTCATTTCAATTCTAAACTTTCATCGAGCACTGCTTCAATTTCAAGTCCACTAAATCATTTCAATCCACCAGTTCTTTTCACTCTCTATTCAGGATTATCTCTATTTCAGTCAATTTTACAACCAACAAGGTGGATTACTCAAATTTCAAATTTCAATTTTGATAATCGGTATAGATTTTTTGTGGTGAAATTCACTGTGAAATTACTGTTTATGTGAAACTGGACAGCGATGAGATGAGTTAGTTACCACAATCATGGTGAGCGTTTAACATTGAATAGATGGAGTGATGTATTGTTAAAAGCCAAGTTGTTAAGTTCGAGTTGACCTTGTGATTTATTGTAACTGTATTTTATACTTCTTTGATTGATATACTCAATTGGCTCGATTGTATTTGTTTGTAGAAGTTGACTCTTCCTAACTCCTCAATTGGATATCATGTTCATTTGATTGTTTTTTCGTTGTTTTGATCAATTGTCAATTGTTGTCCACTGTTGTTAGTCGTTCAGTTCATTGTTTCATTACTTTTTCATTGCTCGTTATCATTCCATCTCTTACCACGTCACGTAAGTGCTCAGTTAGCCATATTCACATCGTTCGCATGACTCGTTCGCAGGGTACTACAACCATTCTTTTCTTATCTATTATAAAACCTATACCATCCCTTCCAGCATCAAAAAGCAGCCGGAATCGGCATCTTCCCAAAAATCGGACTATCATTCTCACTCATCGGAGTACTCACCTTCCTTGAATCAAACTCAAAAATATCACCATCAACGCGCAGAGAAACCAGACTTAAACTAGCCGAACAGACCTTCGGCTTTCTTGAAAACCCCGGTTGTGGAACCGACCGAGGAGGAGGAGTCGTCATGGCTCCTTGTGGTTGCATTGGAGGATGATAACTCGGCTGTGTTTGATATATATGCAGTGGGGAATTTTTCATTAATGATTTGATCAGGGCGTTAGAATTGAAAGATATGTTTGTAAAAGACTGTATCGACAGTGGCAGATTAGCTGCCATCAGTGAAGGCAGACTCACCATCGATCTTTTGCGAGGGGTGAGGTTAATGCTGATGTTATGAGTTATTCCCTGGGGAGTAACATTGGTCGTGTTATTGGGGCCTTTATAATTAAGCACCACTTGTTTATAAAACGACTGAGGGCCTCTGCTACAGAACAACTTCAAGATAAAGTCGCTCAGCAGGAGAATAGCCTTAATGAGGTGTTTTTTAATTGAACGGTATTTACCAGGTTCAATTTTAATTGGTTGATAGTTATCATCCATGTACAGATCAGCAGGAGAAAGGTTGAGAATACGTTGGAAATTAGCATCCCCCACATGGAATCCAAACGTTTCGTTGATAAGATCAAGCACCACTTGAGCCAATTCAATAAGATTGGTGTCAATCAACTCAAATGAATACAATGCCACGTAACTCACATACTCCTTCACCTTGAACATCTCATGGAATGTGATCGAGCCCTGCTCCAACAGCTGTGTTTGAATATGTGGCATGATTGAAAATTCATGACTATTAATAATAAATTCTTCGATGGATGGGTCATTTAATGACCAGTCTAAAGTGGTCAAAACGTGAAGCTCCATCTGCTTAAACATCCCCTGGTCATACTTGCACTTGGCGCCACACAACTTCACCAACTCGTGCAACTTTGGTAATCTGAACCTTTCAGTGGGTCCCAAATATTTTCCTCCACTCCCGTATCCCAAGTCATTGATGGTCTTAATGGCTGGGATTTTGTCGAGGTTACTCAAATTCACAAAGTGGTTGTTACCTCCCTGAATCTTAGATGCAACCCACAAACATGTGGTAATAATCAACTGACTTTGGTCAAGTAACACGATTCTCTTCAGACAATAACGGTCAAAGATTTTCACGGCCTTGAACAACACAAATGGCAAAATTTTAAGACGTATCGACATCTTAAGTAAAAAGTCAATCAACTTCAATCTAATCGCACATGTAAGATATGGCTGCTGTCTGTATAACTCAAGATTAGGCTTGTTGCTCTCAAGAAGCTCCGTCATGACGTCAAAAACCTCCATGTCATACTCCCCCAACGCCTGGTTGTGGTTGTCCAACTCACTGGCGTACAATTCCTCGGGATACTCGTACTGGCTGAACTTGGGACGTTCTTCGTACTGCTCCTCCATCAAACCTCCTTTCACTTTCGGTATATTGATCATCTTGCTGGTGTCCCCAATTTATGCGACCTTAAAGGATTTTATACTCCTTTTCGTTAAAACAATTATTATTTACTTTATTTTTAGGTCCTGCACACCGCTCTTATTTTCTGTCCTTTTGGGTGCATTTTGTTTAGTGATTTTTCACGTTTTTTTTTTGGTGATAATTTTTTTTTCACCTGTTTTTTTGGATTGTGTGGGGTGGTCTGGGAGGTTTCACATTTTACGACGCCTCGGAATGCCGCACCTCTCTAATCTACATGCATGGCGATCGTTCTACTTTCTACCTTCCAACGGAAGAGGTATCATCGTGTATGTTCTTCTACGCTCAGAACTATCAAATATAGCTCGACCACCTCTCTAACCACCATCAAACACCTCACTTCCCACCGTCGTCTATTACTTTTGTGTGATTGTGTTGAATAAGGGGTGAGATGCTATCTATATAGCTAGGAATGTGTACTTTGTGTATTATTTGCATTCTTCCTCTTTGGTGTGCTGATCATGATTGCGGAGATGTGTGAGAGATATCAATTGATAGTTGACTCGGTTGATGCGAGACATTCCACTTTTCATTTTCTTCTTCATTTTCAATTTGATTTTCATTTTCGTCTTCATTTTCATTTCCTCCTTTCTCTTATATTCTTTCACTCATCAACTTCTCTTCCCTTCTCTTCCTCTTAAATTCTCTAATTTTACACGCATAAGTCACAATACCAACCCCATCATTTAGCCGCTACTCGTACGAAAACTACCGTTTCTGATGTTCATACGGCACACCCTTACGATCAATGTACATCTTAATTATAAACAAACAATACTTCGGCACGGAATCGGCGTTTTTTTTCTTTTTTTGACATAACCGTTGCGCATACTTGCATAACGGCACAACCTGCAAAAGTCAACATGCAAATTCAAAATAAAAACAATGTTTGATTTGTTTAGGAGTACGGAGTTGGTGAATGAGCCTACAATTGATTACAATAATACGATAGTTGATGATTTTTCGGACGAAGAGTTGGCCAGGGATTGGAGGGTCGCTGTTGAGAACTATACTCAGACTTCTAATAGGATAGGGGAGTTACAAAGCCGTGGAGGTGGTGAGACTAAAATTGGTAAGATTGGTGATTTTGGTGTTAATGGTGGTAATGGTGGTAATGGTGGTAATGGTGGTGTCGGTGATGTCAGTTCCATCGGTAGTTCTAGATATAAAGGTGAAAGTTCTATATTGAACAGGGGGTATGATGTGTCAGGTTATAATCCGAAAGTGTCAAATTTGGCTAATGGGTCTGAACTGAGGATTGATGGGAAATATAGACTGATGGATGGTAATAAACTGATTGATGATAGGTACAAACCGATCGATGAGAAGTATAAACTGATGGATGACAAGTATGAAGAGTTTAGGAGAGGAAAGTATAGGAATTTTGGAAACGGTCTGAAAAATTTGAATAATGATAATGATAATGATTATGTGAATGATAAAGATTATCTGGACGTTAGTCTGAGTATCAATCTGAATATTAATCATCTGAATATCAACCATCACAAATCAATCACCAACCTAAAATTAAAACTAAAAAATGCTTCAAGATTAATGGACCAAAACAACAAAAGTCTCGAACATGTCAACTCGCTTCTAAGTCTTCACAATGATGCCAAGGAAAAGGAACATATGACTGATAGTATAAGCGAGCTTTTGGAAATCAAGCGAGAGTACATCGAGGAGTTGCAAAGCTCGCAGAAACTATACCAAGGGTACTGCAAGCTTCTAATGAAGTACCGCCAAGCCAAGGCTAAGCCGCGGAGTACGGTCCGTGTGAAGGAAAAGCTTCGCAGCTTGCGTGCGACCACGAGGGAACAGTCGACCAAGTCCGCAATAGATGAGGTTTTGGGGTTGTTGGATGAGTGATACGAATCATGAAAGAGGTGCTTTGAGGTCTTTGAGTTTTCCTGTTTGAGGCTTCTTGTGAGGACTGTTATTAGACTTTCTCTAATAATTGTCTGTTTTACGAACTTCTTGTTCGTTGCATATTTCTTGGTTTCTTGACTTCTACGAGACAATAAAATACCTCGCTCGCAGGTCAGTGCGATTATTATTGAGAGTACGAATTACGAGTACGAAAACGAGTTGGGGATATTTTGGATAGGACAGACTGTTAAGGTCTTAGGTTTCAGAATGGAGAATTATTAAAAGATTAGAATAATAAGCATAATCAGAATAATACTCACAGACAAAAATCACTGATTAGTACTGAGAAGTTACTAACGAGAAATCACTAATTAGTACAGAGACATCACTAAAATTTACCGATAAATTACTAATTACTACCCAGAAATCACTAATTACTACTCCGAATTTAATTCTCGCTACACACTACACACTGCTCACCACACACTGCTCACTTCGTTCGCAGTTCACAGTTCGCAGTTCGTACTTCGCAGCCTCTGGAAATATGAAACAAAATCGATAGACGAACTTCTATTCATAACTAATCTGGGCGTCCGCGTGCATACACCAAATAACCATTAAAGTGGGCGTCTTTTGGTCGTATCTGGAAAGTCCATTGCTGCTTTGGATAAAATAGAACAACAAAAACCTTAAATTCATCACGCCAAGTTCCGAACAAGAGGCACATGGCGACGCCTGCATTTCTTTTTCGATTTAAACTTTAAGTACCTGCGGTAATATGCACCTTGTCTGTGGCAAGCGCCAGCTCATATGATACTTCATATTGACTCTGAATTTCACATCAAACTATTAACTTTGAACAATGCAGACTCCAGACCCCTCTACCACGGAGCGCAGGATCTTCTTTTACCGGCCGCGCGTGTTTGGCCCAAGGGGTCCAGGAACATCACTCCACTGTGCAAGATGGAGCCATGATATTCACTTTTTGGGCGTGTTTTCTTTTCGCCTGATGACCATCTATTAATCTATTATATACAATTTGTCTTAAATTGGGTGTAAAAATAGCTTAACATGCTGTTTGCGTTGTTTCAGTCATTAAATGTAGTGTATTTCGATCCTAATGTGGTCAACAATAAGATCTAATGTATATGAATTGGGTATATTTTGTTTCAATTTAGGTTGGAAATTTTCATGGTCTACTAGTACTTGGTAAATTTCGTTTTCTACATTTCTTTAATTACTGTTCTAGAATAAATTGGTTATTGTTCTGTGAAATAAAGTTGTTTAATGTTCTATGAAATATAGGTCTTTGCTTGGTAAATTTGTAATATTACTCTATAACCAGTATTTTATTTCTTTGGAACTGCTATTATTCAATCAAATAATAACTCACAACTAATTTTATTCCATGGAAATCATTAACTACTTGGTTAGTTCTTTGAAAATAAACTAATTGGTTAGTATTTGAAATTAGTAAACTATCTGGTTCTTCTTTGAAATTAATAAACTACTTGGTTCGGTCTTTGAAATTCATCGAATTCGCCTAATTTTCTTTCTATGAAATATGAAATACTTTTCTTTCTATGAAATAAACTACTTCGTTTAATTCTAATTCTGAAATTTTATCTTCGGTTTAAATTCCGATCGATGAAATTCATCGCTTGTTGTTTGACTTATTCGATGAATTTTATCGTTTAAATTTAATTTAATCGGATAAAATCGATTAGAATTTCATCCGATTTCATATTACTCACAAACTGAGTGACTATTGTCAGTTAATTTTCAATCTTAATTCACACTGATGACTTAACCACTCACTGTGTATTTTCATCAAGAATAGCCTCATTAATCGACTTATTAATAATATAATCCCAATCACTCATAATCACATAATAATACTGAATCAAAGAAATTAAAACCAAAGCTATAATCATCCCATACCACAAACCTATTAATTTCTGATCAAAATAGAAAGCCGAGGTGAATGCAAACGGTAAAGCTACAAAATAATAGCTGAATAAGTTAAGATAACCGCCAATTTTTTGGCGGCCTTGGCCCCTCAAGACCCCAGCGCCTGCACATGACATGTAATCGAAGAGTTGATAGATTGCGGTGATGATGAGGACATGGGCTGCGAGTTCGAGAACTTCATTGTCATCTGTGTAAAGAGACGCCAAAGTGCGCCTAAAAGTGTATAAAAAGTAACCGCCCAAAAAACCAAAACCAATCCCCGCAACCATGGCAGCCTTGGAAGCAACGATTGCTGCGTTTTTGGAGGCGGCACCAATGAACCAAGCAACACGAGTTGAGGTAGTAATGGAAAGAGCCATAGGCACTTGATAAGTTAAACCCGCAGTAGTAGTTAATATAGATTGAGCAGCTAAAGTATTGGTACCGAATTTAGATGCAGCAAAGGTCAAGATCTCAAATGCAAGCCACTCCGCCTCAACCATTGCAACCCCCGGAATAGAGAGATCCAACATCCGATTCCAGTTACGAAAGAATATAGGATCCAATAATGAGCGCCCAGGCAAACATTCATAACCTTTCACGTAAAATATATATGCAAAGATTAGGAAGCACATTGCATAGTCCGCTATGGCCACGGATAAGGGAGCACCCACGAAGCCGAGCCCGAATCTCGCATCCCACACAAGCAAGTAATTTAAATATGCATTCAATGGCGCACAAACCACCAAAACATACGTCAGGGCGTGGAAGATGCCCTGACATTGCAAGAAATGCGTGGCGCACTCGAAGAGGATGTAGGGCGGGATCCCAATGGCTGTGTACCGCAAGTACCTCGCAGCCAACTGACATAATTCCGCTTGGTCGCGCCCTACAATCGCAATTAAGAGTGGTTCGGATAAGAACACCCAAAGAATGAACATGGGAATGAACAAGAGCAACAAAAGGTAGCAGCAACGAACAAAATGAACCCCAACCATCTTGTATTCCTTACGCCCATATGATTGTGCACATAATGTATCCAAGCACGTGGAAATACCGGTGATAATGGAATAACCAGAAATGTTAGCAGTCATAGATGAGAGCGATACTGCGGCAAGTTCCTTCAGCCCCAACCGCCCAACAGAAAACACAGATGCTACAGTAAACGAATATTTCAACAAAAACGTAACAATCAACGGGGCCAGATACAGAACCAACGACTTGAGCTCCGTCCGCATCGTCGTTTCCGGCTCCTGCATCCCCGAATGGATCAGAACCATATCAGAGATATTTTCCGAGTGCAAAGTGCT
Source organism: [Candida] smagusa (assembly GCA_030566775.1). Taxonomy (NCBI): domain Eukaryota; kingdom Fungi; phylum Ascomycota; class Pichiomycetes; order Serinales; family Debaryomycetaceae; genus Kodamaea; species [Candida] smagusa. The sequence continues at coordinate 332,825 of JAKUAW010000010.1, read as the reverse complement.
TCTGGACCTCATCCGGGTGAGGTCTTGCGGGATATTTGGATTAGCAACAAACACCGCTGGCACTTTGGCTGTTCCCATCGATGCAATCGATGCTCTTCTCTTCTGAACGTACTCAATCACATCCAAGTCGCTGATGTCATTTACAGACTCAATACTCCGTTGGGGAAGTAACGGTGTGTTCTCACTACCTTTCATAGGGGTCTTGATTCTTATTTTTGATCGCGCACCGCGCTTAACGTTGGCAAAGAGCTTTTGATTGGATGATCACTGGCGGATAATCGGCGGGTATTACATGGTAGATCGTGGTGAATGAAGGTTTCCAGGGCCACTCTGAGTTATGTTTCGCACGTGTCAGGTCTCGTGACGATATCTCCCGTGACCTCCCGTGGCATACCCCGTGACCCCCCCTTTCCGGCGCGATAACTCACCCTACTTTGTGCATATCCCCTAGAATTGCATAGAAGCTCTTTACATGGACGTTTGTGCTAGATTGCAATGCCACACCATTCTTCAATTCCATGATATTTATCTATAAAATATCCAGTATCGTATCCATTAACAAACAAAGGTGCAAAGAAGCAGGTCCATGGCATCACTTGTTTCCAGTGCGATGCTCCTAAATATGCATGATTGTTGTTGCAATTTAACAATAGTGACACCACCTTAGGCACAAAAACGTCCATGCACTAGTCAAAATTAGTGTGCGGCAAATAATGCAGAAACAATACGTTGATTGTTCTACAATGCGATCGGTTTCTAGTAATGACTTGACGTACATATAATAAACTATTCTTTTGTTTCATTGCCTTGTTCCAATAGGCACAATACCGTTGTCTTGTGGGTATTGTTCTTACAATCAACGTTCCCAGTAAAACTGTTGCGCTGTTTCGATTCTTGACAATCACTTGGCTTTCGATTGTTATTGACTTGAGAGGTTTGGTGGCTGGCTGATGTTTGAGTACAAAAATTAAAAACTAGAAACCTGAGTTAATCTTGTTATAAAGTAAGCTGAAGTAGTCTGAAGTACTTTGAAGTAAGGTAAAAAACCTGAAAATGAACAAAATCACTATATTGAAAATAAAGCCTAAAAATCTAGAAAAATCACATAGCCCCAAAAATAACCTTTATGTCGGATTCTTATCTATGCTGTCCATTACTAGACATACACAATCTTGTTAGGTCACAATACTCTTGAACACAATATTCATGTACACAATATTCTCTTAATTTACACAATCTTTAATATTAGCTATATCGTGGGTCTGGAGTATCTCGCTAAAAAACGTGTCTCGCTACATATTGATCTGTATGATGCCAAGAAAAGTACAGGTAAGTTGATCCTTAAAAAGGTGAACGCATACGCAGGTTGTACTACAAAGGTTAGCATGCGAACGAGTGATAGAAATAGCTAGGGAGATAATAAGTAATATTTAGTTAATCAGTAATATTTAGTTAATAAGTAATATCTAGTTAATATTAAGAAATAGCAACTCATTCATTCATAGTTATGTCTGTTTTTGCGGCATTAAAAATTCTACCTCAACCGTCGTTAGAACTAAAAACGATAATAGATCTTGTCTTTGATTTTGTGATTGCAATCTTTTGTCAATTGTACATATTCATATACACTAATTGATGAAGAATGTAAAGATAGAAATACTAGCTATATTGACGAACACATGTGCATCGAGTTAGATGAAGAGTATCGTGAGGAATACGAATAGCTTGCAAATGATATGAATGTTTACTGCACAGAACTATGTGCTCACTAAGTGCTCACTATGTGCTCACTCAAAGATCACTAATGCATATTCAGTCTGACCCAGTGCTCACTCAGTGCTCAGTTAGTGATCACTGTTTATAATCTCACTCAGGACTCAAATACTACTAACTCAGCGCTCAAATACTATTCACGCACTACTTCGTTCTTAGTTCGTTTGTAGTCCGTTTGTAGTTCGTTCACAATTCGTCACATCAAACCTTAATAACAATCTCATTCACTAAAACACCAATCTCTCTCACCCCTTCATTTAAACTCTCAACCCTCTTATCCCCCCCAATCACCAAAACTCCCCCAACCTGATCAATCTTACTCCCAACAGGAAGCTTGTTCAGAATAATCATCTCAGCAACTACATCCTCCACATTTTTCACACCCAATAACCCCTCCATCTTATCAAACCCAATGCTCTTATAATACCGACTCAACGCAACAACATTGTTTTCACACAAGTTATCATACAAGTTCTCATTAAACTCAAACTTCCGGTAGTAATTCAGATCATCCTGCAAAAAAGCATCAAATAAAGAAACCGCCACAACACGCTTATCCCTTACCAAAGAAAAGAGATCTGGGTGGCGAAGCTCCTGCTTGGCCAAATACTTGATCACCCCCAGCCTCGTATAATCATAGCCAGCCATGATCAACAACTCCTCGATCTTATGGTTGATCTGCGTGGTGAGTTCAGGGATCGAGCACCCTGTCAAAATTAACATTTTGCGGCCAATCACCTCGTTCAAGTCTGCATTCACCACGTTGTAATCACTGCGGAGGTCGTTATACTTGATACGGATGTACGTTTGAGTATAATCCGTTGATGTACCCGCCAAGATCTGCTTGAGCTGAGCGGTTGCAGTGTAGTCGGTGCTTGAGCCACTCCTCATCTGCTGCTCCCATTGGAAAAGCCCTGCAAGCACAGCCATCATCGGATCGTCGGTGCTCACGCTTCCTCCCGCAGAAATCTGTCTGATTCTCTCTATTGCGTCCAGCGCGTTGTCTACCATCGTATAATTTTTACGAAACCGCGGAACGAGCTGAAAAATATATCGATCACTACGACAATTATGAAGCTGTTCTACTTCGTTGCCTTGCCTTTGGTGTTGTACCAGTTCTTTAACAAGCTCTTTTACACCTTTCTTCCTTCTCAGTACGTTTTCGACAAGGATGTCTTGCAAACTTTGGTCAAAGATGTGTTGGTTCACCATCCAGATGGTAATGCTACCGCTATCATGATTGATTTGGCTCCTAAATTGGCTGCTGAGTACCCTGGATACATCAACGATTTGAACTTTGACGACTGGGTCTACAACAACGCTGGTAACGCTATGGGAACCATGTTCATCTTGCATGCTTCCATCTCCGAGTATTTGATCTTCTTTGGGACTGCTGTTGGTACCGAAGGTCACACTGGTGTTCACTTTGCTGATGATTACTTTACTATCTTGGCTGGTGAACAAACTGCTGCTTTACCTGGTGCTATCAATAGAGAAATTTACAAGCCTGGTGATCAACATCATTTACCAAAGGGTTATGTTAAGCAATATGCTATGCCTCCTGGTGCTTTTGCTTTGGAATTGGCTCAAGGTTGGATTCCTGCAATGCTTCCTTTTGGTTTTATTGAGACTTTGACTTCTACTTTTGATTTCAATACTTTTGGTAGAACTGTTTACTTTACTGGTAAGGATATGATTAAGAATTTGCTTAATGGGAAGTTTTGATAGGGTATTAGAGTAAAAAGTATACTACGAATGAGTGAATAGATAAAGTCTGAATATCAGTGAAGAGTTTCCATAGAACCATGTAAGTTTGTAGTTTGAATAACCATTTAAATTGTAGAATATTCTTGAACCAATTAAGTTGTAGAATAAGTTTCTAGTAGATGAATTGTAGAATAAGTTTCTAGAAGGAGCATTTGAATTTAAGAATAAGTTTCTAGAAGGAGCATTTGAATTTAAGAATAAGTTTCTCGAAAAACCATTTAAATTGTAGGATAACTATCAATAACCATTTGATTTGTAAAATTACTCAAAAGAACAACTTAAGTTCATAGAATAGCCATCTAAATTTGTAGAAATCACCCATGAAGTTCTTAGTGTAATCACATAAAGTTCTGAATGAACAATAAAAGTTATTAATAAACAATACTATAGTTCTTGAATAATCACCTATGAAAAATACCAAAGAACAACTCATATAATACTAGTTCATAGTTCCACGAATAATAGTTCATAGTTTCATGAAAATGATTCACCTCTATCTAATCATATATCTCTCTCATTATCGTGAATACTTCAATATCTAAAATGCGTATCTATCATTTCTATATTTACTAAACTCTAATATTCTTACAATTGTTTGGGAAATGCAAATTCCATTTCACGTTCTAGAATTAACAGAAGTCTCTGTTAAATCGGATTGTGAATAGAAGTTAAAAACTCTTATGTAAGAATGCCTAAACTCGACATAGGCTAATTATTGTTGGAAATATCACTCAAACATTAAACCATACCCTATCCAACTAAGAAACAGAATTAGAGTATATGCGCTCGTACCTTTGTGGTTTAAAATATCCGACAACAATCAGCAAGTATCAACACAAAAGCACGAAAGGTTCTAATTATCCGCACTACAACGACATCAAATCGTTGGTCATTACCATACACAATGCCACACGCTTATTCATGTCTAACGCACATGGTCGTGCACAAAAGCAGGTTGCCTCATGATATTAACCTAATTCACGAGCATCTTCGCTCGATTTTGATCTGACCTGCACTGAGACTTCCTCATACTGATATTGTGCAAACACTAACACAATCCACCGCAGATCCCTTGATCTGCACCTTAAATAACACTTTTTTCCATATTTGTTCATCAACAAGCACCTACATTCTCACTAGCATTGTATTGCTCCGGAAGGGATGCATCCTATTCTTCTTCTCTACATTTATACCGACAAGGGAAAATGGCCCCATGAGCATTGTTACCGCGTCTGCCATGTTACGACAGGTTTTTAAGGAGCTGCTCCTATTGTACACCGTCACCATATTTATACACTTCGGGTTATTTCTGTCCACCGTTATCATGTCTCGCATCTTCTCCTTTTGCAGCCATTTATCAGCTGATACCTGTCTTGAATTCATTTGTGTCATCCACTTGGAATGTTAAACAAAACTGCTTGATCCATATCTTCATGTTACATTCTTTTACAAAATGCCTTGTGCTAAGTATAACCCTTTGTGCATAGATACGCCTTGTTCTTTTAGCTGAACGTCTAGTGGGGTTGTAGATATCATAGACGGTATTATAGTTCATCCACATTCTCTATTCTTACAATTCATTAAAACTTTTAATGTTACTTCGTATTGAATAGAGTGTTATTAGGAAATAATTTTTACGATAATGATTGATTTTATGACATGAATGATTTTATGTCAATGATTTCAATTTCCTGATTGGTAATTTGGTGATTTAGTGGATTGAGGGTTGTGATTTGCAATTAAATGATCAATTAATGATTAATGAGTAAATTGGTAATTTGGTGGGTTGCGAATTGCAATGTAATGATTACTGATTAATTTGGTGATTTAGTGGATTGAGGGTTGTGATTTGCAATTTAATGATTACTGATAATGATTAATTTGGTGATATGTGATTTGTGATTTGGTGATTTGATGGATTGGTGGATTGGAATTTGAAATTTCATGATTACTGATTACTGATTACAGAGTAATTTGGTGATTTGTGATTCGGTGATTCGATGGATTGGTGGATTGGGATATACTTAATGATTAATGAACAAAAATTAATAATTGATGATTCATTGATTTGTTCATCCACACCCTTCACATTTCACAGTTTTCACATGAATACCAATTTTTCATGGCACCAATAAATTAACTACTCCCTAAAAATGAATTCTCCGGAGATTGCAGATGAAGAAACTCTCCTTGAATCATCGCAGAATCAGTACGAGTCCACGCAAAACGAAGAATACAGCGTAGATCACAAAAGAGTCCAATTGATCGCTTCTGGTATATATGTTGCAGGATATCTTGCATCGTTGGATGCAACTATTGTAACCACGCTTTTCACAACAATCGCATCTGACTTGAATGCGGTGCAAAATATCTCGTGGATCGCGACGTCATACATGTTAGCTGCAGCCGCGTTCCAGCCACTCTTTGGCAAGTTATCAGACATCTTTGGTAGAAGAGATTTACTTCTTACATGCTCTGTATTATTTGGTGTGGGATGTATATTATCATGCACCGATAAGTTTTGGGTTCTTATTGTTGGGAGGTTAGTCACAGGAATTGGAGCGTCTGGATACCAGGCGCTCGGGACCATGACATTATCGGACTTGGTTCCACTCCGTGAAAGAGGAACGTACCAAGGAATGGCCAATATCTTTTATGGGTTGGGCTCTGCATCTGGAGGATTTTTCGGCGGAGTTATCAACGATGCGCTAGGATGGAAATACGCTTTTCTTTTGCAAGTTCCGTTTGCAGCAGTGGTGTTCGTGGTCATGTACCTGTTCTTGCACCTCCCGCCAGGCTCGACCGGCGTGGCCAACGCGGACGAGACCCTCGGCGATAAGCTTAGGCGGGTGGATTTTCTTGGATCGCTGTGCTTGGTGGCCTCGTTGGTATGCTTGTTGCTAGCTGCGTCCTTGGGCGGAAACACGGTGCTCCTCGTCCTCTTTGTAGTCTTCTTGGGCCTCTTCGTGTATGTTGAACATAACATCAGTGCAGAACCCATCATTCCCTTGGAATTGTTAACCATACGTACCGTCTTGGCTTCCTCCTTGGCCAACTGGTTCAGTAGCATGGGAATCTTCGTGATTCTCTTCTATATCCCAGTCTTCAACACTGCAGTCTTGGGACTATCTTCCACAGAAACAGGAAAGAGAATGGTGCCCAACTTCTTCTCCGTCTCCTTTGGCTCGCTTCTTGCAGGCTATTATATGAAATCCACCGGCCGCTACTACAAATTCACTGTCATAACAGCATTAACTTTTGTTATAGGCTCTTTCAGACTCTTGGCAATCAACAGAAATGTCTCTGTTCTCTCTCAATACACTTACTTCTTGGTGCCTGGCTTTGGTTACTCCACAACCATCACTGTCACGTTACTTGCATTAATTGCAGCAACCCCACCAAAATACCAGGCATGTTCCACCTCCATCCAGTACACTTTTAGATCCACAGGAAGCACCATCGGTGTTTCTATCGGCTCTGCAATCTTTCAACACCTCCTAAGCCTAAACTTGAATGAGAAGATTAATGCTATGATCAGTGATAAACTTGAGGCTGAAAAGTTAATTTCCAAAGCCTTATCCAACGCCTCTTACGTCAAGGAGGCTCCAGAACTGGTCAAGAATGCTATTATTGACTCCTACATGGCTGGCTGCAAGGGTGCTTTTTCTTTTGCTTTTGCGGTATTTGTTTTAGCTTATATTTCTCTTTTATTTATGAGAGAGCATAAGTTACCAAGTACATTAGATAGAAAATGATTATAGACTGTTTAGATTGTGATATTTTAGGATTATGATAGTAAAACTGAAAACTATGAGAATAACTTGATACTTGTAAAAATGATGAGATAACTATAACTACAATAACTACAATAACTACAATAACTACAATAACTACAATAACTACAATAACTACAATAACTATAACAACTATAACAACTATAACAACTATAACAACTACAATATCTATAATATCTATAAAAACTAACTTCACTGACATCTTAGATTTTTCATTATTCTCTCTATTATTCTTAAACTATTCTCATTTTTGATTACTTTCTTCTTTAACTTATTATTTCTAAACTCTCATTATTATTCTATAGAAATTCACTTAGATTCCATTCCAGAATTTCATAAAAACCAAGAAATCATAAGAACGGAATATGCACATCGCCAATACACACGAGATTGTAACTTTCAGCAAACCATGCGATTAATGAAATTAGGAAAAACCAAAAGAGTCCGGGCAGGAAAGGTGATCCAATTTCATGTCTTGTGCTCATACTCCTGATGTTGCTGGACACGCAAATTTTACTCCGGGTATGCTTAGCCTACTTTACCGTAATTGACACAAAAGTTTTTTGCAGCTAAGTTTTCTTGAGGTCTTTTGACATGTGAATGTTGTGTGTACAGCGGTAGTTTAGCGAGGTATAATTGTGAAGCGAGGTGATTGTTTTATCAGAATTTTAATAGATATGTAGTTGGAACTAAGATGGTAGAGAAATAAAATAGAATAGAGAAAATAGAGAAAATAGAGAAAATAGAAAGAGAATATAAAAAATAGAATATAGGTTTTTGGTTGTAATTAGTATTAATCACTACTTATACTACTTATACTACGAACACCGTGAATACCGCGGCACTGATCACTACGGTTGCAATGTTAGCAGTATTCGCAACTTTCGACTAATCCTATGAAACATCATATTGTAACTATGAAACAGCTATAAAAGCTAACTATGAAAAGTGAGATGACCAGTATGATATGGATGAGCTATATGAACTCACATCTTAGTGTAAATGAAAAGTTTCCAACTCGGTTTGTTATGATTTGTTAATGAAATTCCAACTCAGCTTGTTAAAATTTGTTAACGAAATTTCCAACTCACAACACACTTCGTTGTGTATCGTTCTTGTTTCCTATATACCATACCCTCCCAACTGTAACAAGGACTTTGCCACCAGAAAACTATTTGGAGTACCAAACGACTGCACTGGAGACAGAGTAAGCACATTCTTCGGCTTGTCTCTAAGCTCGGTTGAATCCAGATTCGAATCCAGCAGTAAAGACAGCTTCTTAATGTTCTGATGAGTTGAATTAACAATGGTTAAATCGCCATCCTCATCAATAGTCGTATCATCATGCGAAACCGACGCAGCCGAATTAATAAGACTCCGCGTCGAGTTGGCCGACTTTATAGGCGTTTTGAGGATCTTATTGATAGACGGCAACTTTGCGTCGCGTTTGGATTTTTCCAACTCGTTGCTAGCCACAGAAACAACGGCAGGCAAGATGTTCAGTTTCAACGCCAGCGCGTAAAAACTATGATCAATAGTGGTGTCTGATGCAGAGGTGGTGTCCATGGCCGAGGTCAACGGAATCTCCGCATGCTCTGAAAAGTAGACCAGGTTCTTTTTGATTTGAAATAACCGAAGTTTGGATGGCTTTTTAGGTGTGAGATTCAACAGCTTGATAGGCTCACACATGCTCGTAGTGGACAGTGCAATCTGAATCGACAACGTGGCAGGCGCAACACCCTTATTCTGCTTTACCTTATACAAAGCCAACTGCAACTTGAGCTTGAGTTTTGTGGCCGCCAACCCTGCCGTGTCGCTTTTGATGTTGATGCGACGCGGCAGCGTGGTCAGCCGGTAGTCAGAGAAGCTGAGCGCGCGTGCAGGCGACGACGATACGCTGCCGCGCTGCGGCGTCGTCTTCGTCACTCCCCCAATCGAAAAGCTCTTGGAATAAAGCGTGATGTTGCGGTTCTTATAAACTGGAGGGGTCAACGCACTCGAGCTACCCACGTAACGCGACGGCGACCCATACCCCAACTGTGGAGGAGGTGTCCGTTTCTTCTTCTTCATCGGCGTCCCCCCATTCGAGTGTGCTCCCGAGTTCAAACTCGAATCCTTGATTGGTGCTAATGCTATTCTATTCGACATGCTGATTGAAATGTGCGATCGCTCAAGATTATATACCAAGCGAATCGCGTAAAGTTAAAATTTTTTTCGCAAAACGAAAACAAAACAGCGGGAAAAATACTGGACGTGACGGGCGTGGCTAGGGGTGATTGTGGTGTATGAGTAATCTGTGTAACCACGTATATCGCGATTATACAAATATGTAATCGTATGAATACCCAAACCAGTACCTTATAACCTATTAATTATATATAATTACTCACGTCCTCGCGTATCTCATCCCTATTTAGCGTGCCGAACAATGCTTATGTCGGAATTGTCGCTCTGCGAACTTTTATCATGCTCCGCTCCAAGATATCTCTGCTTCGTGAATACCTCACACCCATTAATGCTGCATCCAACTTCGAAGAAACTGGAGAGATCAGTCCCGATGAGTTTGTTGCTGCTGGCGATTATCTCGTTCTGAAGTTTCCTACGTGGCAGTGGGCGCTGGCGCCCAAGTCGCTCCAGCGCTCGTTTTTACCCCCTGATAAGCAGTTTTTGATCACCAAGCACGTTCCGCTGTACCAGCGTGCTGCCGTTGTAGTGGGCACGGACGGGGCGTTGGATGAGGTGATTGATGGCGCCGGCGCCGACGACTGGGTGTCCACCGCCGCCCCATCCAAACCAAAGGCCGAAATCCAGGATATCGATGACGCTCTCGAGGAGTTGGACGATAATGAGTTCGATGACTTGGAGCTTATCGATAATAACAATTTGTTAAGAAAGTACGATTTGTATATTACATACCTGACTTCGTACCGTGTGCCTAAGTTGTATCTTGTGGGCTTCAACTCAAACGGTATTCCGCTTTTGCCTAAACAAATGTTTGAGGATATCAATCTGGATTATAAAGATAAAACTGCTACCATCGAACCTTTGCCTGTTTTGGCAAACACCACCTCTGTTCTGATTCATCCTTGTAAGCATTCGAATGTGATGAGGGTTTTGATGAAGCATAGTCTGGGCGTTCGTGTTGATCAGTATTTGGTTATATTTCTTAAGTTTATTGCTAGTGTTACACCTGGAATTGAGTATGATTATACGATGGATGCACTTTAGAGGAGTAAACGTGTTAAGAGCAAGTGAACACTACCCAAGAAATGAAGTGTTTTTCTGAAGTATCCAAGAAATAATTGAAAGTTCACTATATTCTAGAACATGCCTGGTTCATTTCGTTCTGTAAGCAAATTAATATTAAAATTAATTGTTATACAAATAGTGAGATTATTTGGAGTAAAATTGTTCAATGAACAAGTTTGCTTTAAGAACAGATATTATTGTTTATAATTTTATAAGGACGAATAGACAGAAACTAATAAGAAATTTCAAAACGAATAACAAAACGAATAACGGAAACTAATAAAATGAATAATCTAATAAAACGTACACTTCCTTTCATATTTTCTTAATCTGCAATAATATACTCTATTTATAAACCAAATTAACTTTTCTTCCTCATAAACTATCATCAATAGCCAGTTTTCAGCTTTCTTGAAGAATCTTCAGATAAACTACCGGTCACAAAGACCAAAGTGATTGCCGCCGTACCGTACTGATGAAATTATATTCGAAGACCCAGGAGAAGGACGAAGAAATACTAAAAGACTGCTTCTACAGCTGCTTTAATAACTTAATAGAGGGAGAGTATTTGTATAACGTGGTATGAGAAGTCCTGAGGTTTTCTGTAAACTTTTTCAAAATTCCATTCCCTTGATACAATGAGATTAAGAGATTGAACATTTGTTAACTGAACTCAATTTCAATAGGTATCACTGGTGAATATGTATTTTTACCATTTATTATTACTTTTCACTTATTAACATATATCATATCGTGATTCTTTTCTATGGCGATATAGGAATATGAAGCATAAGATGCATACTTAATTGGAGAACGAGAAGCCTTGAAACTCTCGCAAGCAGTGTAAACTGATTGAAGAGAGTTACGATTAATTGTGACTAATGACAAGTTCGGATCCAGTATAAAAAGACACAATCGTTCTATATTAGACAAGGGTTATGAGAGAGCATTGATTTTTTTTAAAGAAATTACATAATTTGTTACTTGTGATGGAAAGGTGAAGCAACGATGAAATATTTCCTTCAAAAGAACTGGTAGAAGTTACGTCAAAAGTGACACTTTTAACCAAGGATAGATGATCACTCCAAAGTATGGTTTTAGTCTCTATTTCACTAATATAAATATCTGTTAACCTGGTAAATTTTTTAGAGAGAAACCTTCCTGGTTAGATCGAGACTAAATCAGGTTAGTAAATCTTGGAGAATAATTGTTCTTAATAGATGTCATTGCCTGAGAATTTAAATGCCAATGTTCCGCGGACGATGAAATAGACTTCAAAAGCGTAGGTAAATCGGAGATCCTTCCACGATTATGGTAAAAGCTAGGATGATCAAACAGAGACGTATTCAGCAGACGATTTCTTCATTGTCAATACTAATATAGTCAAAGTGCATGGAACGCGTATGTTTGAGGACAACGTTCACAAAGGACACCTTTGGAAGCGACAATGGTAGATTATCTGTGGATATTAAACATGCTAGTGAGTTCATTGAAAACTCAAAATCTGTTAAATTTTACAATTCGGCAAGTTGCTTCCATTCAATGTTAATATATTGCTTGTGAGTTCCAAGGACTCCAAAGACTCGGGCCATTTGAAGTTCTCTAGCGGGTGGATATTGGGATGTATCAACTTCATTTTTCTGAGCAGCTTGAGGAATTCACAGGTGTAAACTACACCCATATGATTCCAGCCAAGTTTGCAAGAGTTTGGGAAATCGTAAAGTGTTCGGGTTTTTACATTCTGTCAAATTCATACATACTAGATCTAGTGGAGTGGTCGATTCTAACGAGCATCCCTCAAGGCTGAGCATGCGCAAACTTTTATAGAATATAACTAACTGATTTCGCAAAATATCAATGTATTGTCTTTTTAGGTTTTCATCGCTCCCAGATGAAATCTTGATCAACATATTCCAAATGGCCAACCCCAAGTGACTTCCCCATTTATTGTATAACCCACATGTTGGAAAGACAGTCATGAATTTATCATTTCCCACGGTGCACATTGACAGATTTAATGGAAAGCCAATTCGGTGCTCAGATCTTCTCAACATATACTTCACAAAAGAAAGATGTAAAACTGACAGACACAGTCTAGTCGCCCTTTGAAAACCACCTTTACTGTTCACGTCTATTCTTGAATTAATGGTGTTTCTACAGGACACACCTTTCCCAACGCAATATTATTTGATACTGTATCAGGTTATTTGTTAATGAAAAAGCGCCAGCTGCGCATCTTACGTGAATATCGATCGGTGAAGGTTACACCAGGTCTAGATGACACGTTATTTGCGGATCCATGCTATGTCGTATATTTAGATATTATTACTTCGAAGCACTAATTGGCTGCAAATTGTTTTTCTGCTCGTTTCGTCTCTTGACAAACTATTACAAATATATTTCTGCAACATCGTTTTGATACTACACTCTCTGGATTACGAGAGGTGCATACCCCAGTAAGTCAGTATTTCAGCAGTCGCTAACTTTGGTAACTTTAAAGTGCCCATGCAATGTTCAAGTTGATAACTTGAGGAACCTATCTAATGAGAGATGTTTTCTTTCCAAGTACGATTTTCCTGTGCCAGAAATATTGGTGACGGCTATTTCTGTTCCGTTTGGGTATTTGAATGTTAGCCGCACTTTACAAGCTTTGCAATTACGAATACGCAGTGTCGATTTTTTAGACCTTCGGGAGTACTTCAACCTCAAGTCCGAAATTGAATGGACATTGGAATCGTCTTAGGCTTCCTAGGTGAAAAGAATAGTAGATAGCAACAATAACTATTGGATTTTTAAAAAGTCCAATTGTCTGATATTCCTTTTATTATTTCTATACAGTTCAAACATATGCTTGAAATAATTACCATAGTTGAGTTTTTGTTGCTAATAAATTAAAACCGTGTTTTAGTGAGGATTAATTGCAGTTTTCTCTTAAATTTTAATTTGCGCTGATACTAAGTTATGATATCCTTGTAAAATCTTTAAGTGTTTATGTTCGTATTTTCTTTTTACCAGCTCAGTAATGTTCTTAATTCGTAGATTTTTCACACTCCTCTTTGTTTTTCAAGCCTATACTCCCGCTTCACATTCCAGAAGCTATGCGACTGGAATGAGAGAATTACCAAATAGAAGAAGTCAATCCAGATAATTGACCACTTAGCTTCTATAATCCTTGTATTGCTTGTGGATATACACGTACAATTTGAAGCAGCTATATCAATAGACAAATCGTTTTACCGCACACCTTGAACTTGACACCATTGAGCCTACTACATCATTCTACATTGCATCCTTTATGCATAATTACCATCAAAATACATCAGAATCCACAAAATACTTCATCAGAATCAAAATATATAAAACAAAATACTTCAGAATCAAAATACTTGAGAATCAAAATACTTCATCGTCTTACATAGAAATATATCATACCAAAAAATAATACAAAAATCAGGCCATTTTTAATGATCTTTAACTATTTCAACTAGGTATACCAATTATTTGATATACATTTTGTTATTAATGTTGGCAATTCTTTATTCAATTGTAATTCATTTATGCACTTGTAATTCTATTCACTTATAATTAGTCTTAGAAAAAAGGCTCCTATGGTTATTTAAATAGATAGATTCACCCACAAAATTCATTTACAAATCACAATCAAAATCGTTTTTGTTTGTGTTTGTTCGTTGTCTTTCGTTCTTATTTTTTATTGCTACATGACAGAAAAATCGAAAGGGTCCAAAAACAGTGAACTCAGGAGGAGGAAACGTGGGGCATCGTCGCCGAGCCCCAGCAATGACTCTACACAGCAATTGGAACATGAAATCAAAAAAAAGCGGAAGCTCCACGAGTCCAGACGTGTTGTTTTCATTTTGGGTGCATTGCTCGGTCTTGCGGCCACAATCTTTGTATCGACCAACACAAGCAACCCGTTCGGGGCCGAGTTGGATAAGTTTGTAAGCTTTGACTCCGTCAACGACTACTTCGAAGACTGGAACAAGTGGACCGACATCTTCCCGTCCGGGTTGTCGTCGTTCCTCGCGGACTTTGACTACTCCAAGAGAGCGGATCTGGACGGGCTCCACGGATCGGCCGAGCTGTTCTCTGTGGGCCAGCGGATGCTCAAGCAGAATCTCACTGCCGAATACAGTGTGGTGTTGGTGCCTGGGGTGATTTCAACGGGGCTTGAATCGTGGTCGGTGTCTTCAGAAGGCAATTGTCCTTCGATCCATCATTTCCGCAAGCGGATATGGGGCTCTTTCTACATGTTACGTACGATGGTGCTTGACAAGGCGTGCTGGCTCAAGCACATCATGCTTGACCTGGAGACCGGGTTGGACCCTGCCAACATCAAACTACGAGCCGCGCAGGGTTTCGAGGCATCAGACTTTTTCGTTGCCGGATACTGGATCTGGAACAAGATCCTTCAGAACTTGGCAGTGGTAGGCTACACCCCCAACAACATGGTTGTGGCTGCGTACGATTGGCGGTTGGCATACCTCGACTTGGAAAAGAGAGATGGGTTCTTTTCTAAGATGAAGGCCACTATCGAACTTAACAAGAAGGTGAACGGGAAGAAGTCTACACTTGTGGGGCATTCAATGGGGCTGCAGGTGATTTACTACTTTATGAAGTGGGTTGAAGCGGAAGGGGAGTTCTACGGAAACGGGGGAAGTGGATGGTGCGAAGAATATCTTGAGGCGTTTGTCAACCTTAGTGGTTCGTTGTTAGGTACCCCAAAAACCATCACGGCCCTTCTTTCGGGTGAAATGAAGGATACCGTTCAGTTGAATGCTCTTGCAGTGTACGGATTGGAAAAGTTCTTTTCGCGTCGTGAGCGTGTGGACATGCTCCGTCTGTTTGGGGGAATTGCCAGTATGATCCCCAAGGGCGGGGATCTCATCTGGGGTGATTTGACTTCGGCACCGGATGATTTGGAGGATTCCACCACCGCCACCTCCTTTGGTAACTTTATAACTTTCCGTGACGGCGCAAACTCCCTGGACCACACCATCGACTCCACCATCGATTTGATGTTGGACGGCGCGCCGGATTGGTACTCCAACAGGGTCAAGGAACAGTACTCGTTTGGCGTCGCGAGGACACACAAAGAGTTGGCCAAGAACAACAACGACCACTCCAAGTGGTCCAATCCGTTGGAGGCAGCTTTGCCGATTGCTCCAAGTATGAAGGTGTATTGTTTCTACGGTGTTGGTAATCCTACTGAACGTGCCTACAACTATGTTCGTGCGGATAGTGCCACTCGTCTTGATATGGTGATCGACACGGATGCTAACCATCCAGTTCATTTTGCTGATGGTGATGGAACGGTTTCTCTTTTGACCCATTCCATGTGCCATGAGTGGAAGAAGGGGTCTGAGTCCAGATATAACCAGGGTAATTCACTGGTTACAATTGTAGAGATTAAGCACGAGCCTGATAGGTTTGATATTCGTGGAGGCGCCAAGACTGCTGAGCATGTGGATATTTTGGGCAGTGCTGAGTTGAATGAGTTGGTTTTGAGGGTTGCTGCTGGCCGGGGAGAGGAGATTGTGGATAAGTATGTCAGTGGGTTGGATGAGATTGTGAGGGGCATGTCTATTTAGTATTCGTGTGATAGGAATTCGAGCGTAGCAAGAATATATGTGATAATAGAAGTAATCTGAGTGTTGGGAATAAATGATAGAAGTACTCTGAGCGTGCAAGAATAAATGATAGAAGTAATTTAAGAATATATGATAGTCGTAATCCAAGAGTATCCAGATCATGTATGTTAGGGACTCGAGGTTTGTGATACATTATGTCAGCCTAAACCTAACGTCAGCCCTGATCGAGCTAGACACAGAGTAGTAAAGGTCGGATTGTTACTAACGCAATCCCGGCACTAGAAATACTCCTTAAACTCGCCTCGGCAGGACTCTAGCCGACCTATAAAATGTAGGGCATAAGCTTTGAACAGATCGAAGAAAGTATCTTTTAGTTTACGGAACAATAAAAATAAGTGTCTTTTAACCAGTAAACACTATACAATCGAGTATTACAAAATATTAAGCAATAGCTTATTTAACGCCAATACTTAACAATGTAATAATAGTAATTCAAGAGTAGCGAGATTAAAGAAAAAACATTTAGACAATGAGGAATAAGCTAATCCAAGTAGATAACAAGCTAATCAAGTGTAAGAATTATAATACACTAATTCTACAATAAAAGAAGTTATTCTCGCAGATAGAATTAGAATGTCAGCAGAATAAAGAAAAGATAATTACAAAACCGGAGATAATAGTATTACCATAAGTATTAGTCATTACTACAAATTGAACATTAAAAGTATGAATAAATACGCCCTCGAAGGCATTCGTCCAACAGCCACAGTAAACCACTGAAATTGCTGTCAATTTTTATTCTCGGAGAAAATTTGCACCCAAAATGAAAACGAAAATGAATGTGCTTGTTAACGAATAATGCTATTTAATTTTGATTCCTGAAACCTCCCTTTTTAGAAAATCTCCATGTATTGAAGATCATATGTAGAAGATCTCCATTTATTAAAGATCTCTGTCAGTCATTTGATGATGTAAATGCATAATTAATGTAGCTTGTGTATAACTATAAATCGTAGTGTAAACAACTACAAATGTAAGTAAGTAATAGTTTGGAAAGGTGTATCAATTCTCCTTACCTTAAACAACTCTATCAGACTCATGTATTTAATCGCATTTGTTTCGAAACGACCGCGCCACGATATTCTATTTATATCTTTTATCTATCTTCTACCGTTTCATGATCAGTTTCTGGTTGTCCCTTTGATGTTTGAATATTCTTAGTCGATATTCTTTCATATATATTGAGAAGTGACATCTTGCATTAATTTCAAAATGAAACTTCACAATATTTCACTTTGATCTACAAACTCATGTACCTTTGTATCTCCTCAGCTCTATAAATGCCACTATATATCTCTTATATTGTATTACATCGCTCCACTCCACTTTTGTATTGTATCCCGCCGCTCGATATAAATTCGTGCATTCTCACACCGATATTTCGTCGCCGACGCGAAAAACAAACCAGCAACATGAGGTAAGTAAACAACACACCACCAACCATTCTAACAAGCAGCGGAAAATTCGTAAGAGCATCCAAATACCGTCACGTATTCGGAACAGCAGTCAAGAAAGAATTATGCTATGAAAACTTAAAGATCACGAAGAATGCATGGGACTCCAACATCATTGCATCCAATGGAAAGTACTTATCAGTGAACTGGGACTCCAGCGGAGGTGGGGCGTTTGCCATTATTCCAGTTGATGAAGTGGGTAAAGCACCTGATCAAGTTCCACTTTTCAGGGGCCACACCGGTCCAGTGTTGGACACAGTCTTCAATCCTTTCAACAAGCAACAAGTGGTGAGTTGTTCGGACGATGGACGGGCGCTTGTGTGGGACATTCCAGAAGACTACTCGTTCCACAACTACCTTGATGTCAACGATAACATCAAGGATATCACCGAACCACGCATGGTGTTGAAGGGCCACACCCGGAAGGTGGGCCATGCTAAGTTCCACCCAGTGGCTGAAAACGTCTTGGCCACATCTTCGTTGGACTACTCCATCAAGATCTGGAACTTGGACACTGGCCGTGACGAGATCACCTTGCAACACAAGGACTTGGTGACTTCGTTCTGTTTTAACTATAATGGTTCGCTTATTGCAACCACGTCGCGTGACAAAAAGTTGCGTATTTGGGATGTCCGCACGGGAGAAGTGATTTCCGAAGGTCCTAGTCACACTGGCGCCAAGCCTCTGAGAGTTGCGTGGTTGGGCGCCGAAGACAGGGTTGTTACTACTGGGTTTTCCAGAATGTCCGACCGTCAAGTGGGTATCTGGGATGCTAAGAACGTCGACAAGGGGCCTATTGACGGCTTCTTGGTGATCGACGCCTCCTCCGGTGTGTTGATCCCATACTTTGACGACTCCACCTCCATCTTGTACTTGGCCGGGAAGGGTGATGGTAACATCCGTTACTACGAGTTTGAAAACGACTACTTGCACGAGTTGTCGCAATACTCTTCCACTGATGCCCAACGTGGTTTTGCTGTGTCTCCTAAGTCCACTGTCAATGTAAAGGAAAACGAAATTGTCAAGGCTTTCAAGACTATCAACGATCTGGCCATCGAGCCTATCTCCTTTGTTGTTCCAAGAAGATCGGAATTGTTCCAAGCTGACATCTATCCAGACTGTCCAAGCGACAAGGCGGCGTTGAGCGCTTCTGAGTGGTTTGATGGAAAGGATGTTGACGGTCCTTTGCTCATGAGTATGGAAGCTTTGTATGATGGCGGAGTTCCTGAAATTAGAGCTAGTCCAAAGAAGGTAGAAAAGAAGGTTCAACAACCTGTTAAGGAGGCTGTCAATGAAACCGTCAAGGAACCTGTCAAGGAACCTGTTAAAGAATCTGTTAAGGAACCTGTAAAGAAGAACATTGATAATCTTTTAAAGACAGACGATAAGGTTAACTCTTTGCTTACAAAGGTCACTGACGATAAGGATCATGATGAAGAAGCTCATGATGATAAGAATGATGAATGGGAAGAAGTTACAAAGCCTTCTCCTACTCCAGATGTAAAGAAGTCTCCTGTTAAGGTTGAACCGAAGGTTGAAAAGACTGCACCAAAGGCTCAACCAAACGTTGATAAGACTGAACCAAAGGCTCAACCAAAGGCTGAAACTCCAAAGGTCGAAACTAAGATTGAGAAGAAGGAAGCTTCTCCAGAGTCTCCTGCTACATTCACACCTTCCACTCCTACTCCTAAGAGTGCGGCTGGCGCACCAACTTTAAAGGCTACCGTTGAGAAATTGGCAGGCCTTGTGGTTCAATTGGAGGCACAGGTTACTAAGTTGGTGAGTGCGGGTTTAGAGAAGGATGAGAGATTAGCGGCTTTGGAAAAGAAGCTTGATGGTTTGATGAAGTAGTGATAGATGTTTTGATAGGTGACTGTAGGTGGCGAACGAACGACAAGCGTACGAACGAGCGAATGACTGAGTGACTGAGACCGTAAATCATCGAATGAGTGAAAGCGTAAATCATCGAAAGAGCGTAGTTCATGAGGACTCTTAATTAACTCTAGATGACCTAAACTTGCGCCATGTTTTAGACTAAATCAGGGTCTTGTCATTACCATCTTTCGGAAAATGAGTCACCAGTGTATGTTTACTCTGTGGGAGAGTTCATTTTCAGACAATTGGTTATTAACAGACGAAAAATACTATACTAACGAAATGAGTATTCTTTAAGTGAGTATATTTGGTAATTTGACAATTATAATTGTAATAATAAGATTAATATACCTAAAATGCTTCTGATTAATAACGCACTCTGATTCTAACAAGTAAAACTTTGATAAACAATTATACAGCTGACATGACGCTACACAAAATCAACCTTTTTGCATCCACATAGTCATCGGGCTTTAAAGCATCAGAATCCTCATACTCATAGTACTTTTCGTCATACCCACTACTTGGATAGTCATCAAACCCATCGTTCTCAACATCTAACATGTGCACGATGGGATAATCATTTTTGATTTCACCGAGAATCAGCATCAACGAAGCCACGTCCCAAGCATAGTTAAATGTGAGGTTAATAAGCTTCATGTGGCTGAAAGTCCCACGAAGTTTACCTACATAGTTAGAAGCTAGATTGATATAGAGAAGGGATTGTGGGTAAACAACATTATTCTTCGCCAAAAATGGTCCTAGATGGTTTTCTGTCAAATCTAAGTTCTCTAGAGCAGACACATACAGGAAGTCTGTTGAGAACTCAGTCAATCCGCACGAAACAAGCTTGATTGACCGAGTTCCAGACGGAAACAGCGACCATTTAATCTTTTTTAGACTGACTCTGGTTATCGCTACCAGTGTCAAATCCGCAAATGGACGTAAAGGAGCATCCCAGAAGACATGGCCTGAAAAGTGTTTGATGTGGATAGGAAGATCCAGAATATTCACAGAAAGTGTATTAGTGTTGATTGTAGTAGAATTCTGGGGAAAATACTTGAGAGGAACAGTGAATCTTGTTTTATACAGCAACGCGACCGAGATCAACCTCATTTACGTTAGGTGGTAGTGTGGGAAACGCTGGAACATCTTCAGGCCAGCACTTAAATTTCTGCAAAGCTTTAAGATGGTCAATTTGCGGTACCTTCCCAGAATGGTTTTCGAGCTTGAGCTCCAAAAGACCTGAAGGAAGGTTAACAGGGATTTTTATATTCATGGACTTCCAGGTAACATACTTCAAGGACCTGGGGAGCTAACACTCCAAACTGCACCTTTCGAGATTTAATCTCTCAAGGTTGTTAGGTAGACTGACAACTTGGTATCCGGTTAACTGGAGAGTTTTGGTGCTTTTAGGTATTTCAAAGTTAAACACACTATCCGTACTCACCAATGCACATGAAAAGTTCACAAGACAAGAGGGTAGGATTAACTCAGTTATTTGGGTGCAACTTCTTAGGTTTATGGTGGTCAATTGGTTCACCAGAAGATCTAACTCTCTCAATCCAGATATTGCACTCAACAGCAATGATCTCAAGCTTTTAGGTAATGTATCTAAGGAATTGAGGTGTAAATTGTTTAAAATTAGACTCTTCAAATTACTTGCTGTAAAATCAAGTGTAGCAGGAGTATGATTGTCACCAGATAAAGAGATTTCGACTAGATTTGAAGTCAACTTCAACGTACATTGTGATACTATTGAAAAACCAAGGCTTTCAAGAGTATTTGGAAGCCGCAATAAGTCAGCTTCATCAAACTCTCGAAGTTTCAAGCTGGTGATCTTTTTGTACCATCTGGTTGAATGACACCTTAAGAACAGTTTAAAATTTGAAACTTCCAAAAACACTCAAATTATAGTAAGAAAGTTCGTCTAGCTTGTGGTACGTTTCCTGTGAATAAAAGTCCATGATGAGTTTTATATTCTGAGTTTGAAAGAGCACTTCAGGACACTGGGAATGAAAATGGTGAAAATCATCAAACAGATGAAACACAATGGTTTCTGGTATAAAATCACAGTAAATACTGGTGAATTGTAAAAATGAAAACACCGAATTGAAGACATTGCCTTGGTTTTCAGGCATATATAACGATTCGTTTGGCAATGCTGTTCAAGGAACCGACTATCTTTAACTGTGACGTGGGAACAACATTTTCTGAACGCTATATATCATGGAGGCTTGGACTGCTGATCAACTTGGCACCGTCTATGAATTCCAGGTGAAATGAACTCGACTCAATGAAATCTTTAGGGAGATGCATCATTAATTTAGTGTTTTTTATTAATTAGACCTGAAATTGTAGATCAAGTTTTTGTTAGACTACCAATCTTATACGGTTCTTTGTAGGTGCATTCTCGTTGATTTACTCTCTTTGTTAGTTCGTCGTTCTCTTGTTAATCTTCGTGGTTCGTCAAAAATGAATTTAATACACGGACTCACGAATCTACATTTTGCAGCTGGAAAATCAAGCACATAGACCCACAAATACTTTGGAAACTAGCTGACAAACTACCTGATAACCTCCGTCATTCAATTCAAATCGATAGTTAACTTTTTTGTCCCACAGTTCGTAATTTTAACACCCAGCTCATCGCTCATCTACATCTCTTAATTCACCATATATTACACTATTCCTTCTTAAGATCATAAAACTTTCTGAAAATCAACCCAATAAGATTATCAGTATCAAAAATAACCATCCCATCAAACAACTCCATCTTCTCCTTATTCTCATACTGGTAACTCAACAACTCATCTAACGTCACTGAGTTGAAAGCTCCAGGAATATTCACCAGTCCACTAGCAGCCTCGACGGTGAATTTCCCCACCTCATGACACGAAAACATAAAGTCCAACTTGGAAGACGACAGATACGTCTTATGCATCAAGCCACCGAAATCAAGAAGAACCTCTTGGTCCAACAATTTCTTAGCAGAGTACTTGTAAGAGCCAAACTTTGGAAGTCTGTTGCGCTTTCTTAACTCACGGTGGTAGAAGTACTGTTTACTAAACACAGGAATGATGTTGAAGATCTTTCTGTCTTTAGGTTTCAGTTGCAATTCCAGTAAGATGGATTCGATATGTTTGTTGTAGTCCAGTAACTGTTTCTTCAAGAAACGTTCCTTGTCGCTCAACTTGGAGACTGTGCTTTGAGCAATTGAAAGCTGTTTCTTACGGCTATCACGCTGGGTATCCTTAGTTTTGATGTCAAAGGCGATCTGGTTGAGCAACTCTTGGAATGAGTTCTTTCTGGTTAACTTACCCATGGTTTCCAATTGGATGATAATTTGCAAACACATTTTCTTCAACTCATGGAAGGAAACCTTGGTCAAGTCACCAAGAGACGTCCGGTAGTAAGGTTTTCTCTTTTCGTTGGAGGATGACTCCTCTGCTTCCTTACGCTCCGTCACCACCATGTTGGAGAACATGGCTTCATGTTCTGGCTTGATACCCGAAATCAACAATTCAAGCAATCCACGGCCCGAGTCTTGAATTCTCATGATATACAACACACACCGCTTGGCCTGTGTGAAGAGCGACTCCACCTTGGAATCGGCCAAAGAGTCTTCTTTGGTGGTAGGGTTCAAGTTCAATGTGATGGTACCTAAATCTGTCAAGGTGACGTAATCGTCTGCTGAACTAACAACATCATACAACTGTGCGTTGATAGCAAACAATTGGTCATCAGCAGAAGGTGCCATAACATCGATGTTCTGGTTCACTATCTTTTCAAGCAGAATCATGTCGCTAACCTTCATGGTCAACTTGGGTCTTTCACGGTTGACAATATCGTCGTAGTCAGTCAACCCGTACTCGTTCTCCAAGTCACGCACATTGATCAATTGAGTGATCAAGCTGTGCACAGCATCAAGCGAAGTGGCCAAGTACTCATTCAACGGCTTCAAGAAGTTGTAGCTGAATGGTGCCATGGCAAACAATTGAACCATGACTCTACCCAAGAACTTCAAGTTGTCTTTGGCCTTGACATTGAAGATCTGAGGGTTGAAGGGATCGCGCGCCAAGAAGCCAAAGTTCTCTGGGTAGTTTAAGATGGTGGAGATGTAGAACTTGACGAAGATTACACCGGCCACACCCAAATGTTGTTGTTCAGAGTGACCTGGGTAGTGAAGACGAGCAAGCTTGTATGCATTGGCACATACCACACGCACATGCATTGGGATGCGGTGGATATTCTTCTCGAGTACCTCCAAGAGATCGGTAGCCACTTCACGAAGTCCCATCAAGTTGGCCACAAATTGTGCGGAAACTGAAGGGTCCTTGATGGCAGCCTGCGGGGCAATATCTGCTTTTTTGTCGGTGTAACCATTAACCTTACGCTCCTGTTCTGCCAATCTGTGGTAGATAACAGTAGGATCAGCCTCAAAGTCCAAGTCGTCGTTTTCAACAACCATCCCAACAACCTTACCGAGAAGCAACTTCAAGTGTTGGCGCTGGTAGGTGTGGTTGTTGAAGTGGACGAAGTAGTCGACCCAGAAGCACGATTGCTGTTCAGCCAAGTCATTCAAGCTCTTGGTGTTGTTTTCAACGTCGTTCTGCATCAATGCTAATACAAGCTTCATGTAGAATAATTCTTCACGCGAGTGGTGCGTGATAGAGGAATCATTGATAGGATACAACGAGCTGATCATAGCTTGCAAGTCCGCGCAGTATTGAGTGGATTTAGCTTCCACGGCCATACTGTTGTACAAACGAACAAAAAACACCGGCTTGGTTTGTAAGAAATAGAACATGGACTGGTACATCTCGATCCGCTCGCGCGACGACTTGTTCAACCGTTCCAAGTTCTTCATAGCAACAGGAATCACAGAGGTGTTGTAAGTCTTGTACTTATTCTTATTTTTAATAAACTCTTCAACAGTAATCTTATTTTTGTCAAGCAAAGACAACTTGATATCCAAGTTTTCAATCTGATTCTCCAAGTCTTGGTTGTGTTTGCTAACAGAGATGATTTTGTCTTTCAACTCTGCCAACTCCATTTGTTCTTGATAATCAAGATCGTTATCAGTTAATAAATAAGCAAATTGAGCGACAACGCTCAATGGAGGGTTTTTAACCAGAATCAACGTGCGGTATGCCTTTTGCGTACACTTACTCCGGATGATGGCCTGCGCACGGATCACATACGCGATGTTCAACTCGTAGTAGTAGTACATATCATCAATTTCATTTCTCACAGAAACTCCACGAATCAAAGACTGCAAGTTGATGACACTTCCAAGTTCATAGTAAGCATCATCCATGGTGATCTCACGCTCGAAACGGCACAACACACCACGAACCAAAGATTGGAAGTCCAAAATTGCGGGTGTGTATTTTTGCAACCGGTTCTTTGTGCGACGAACTTCCCGACGTACAAAGTTACCACGGATCTTAGCATATAACTGGTTAAGTACAACATCTTCGTAAAGTAAAGTGACCAAAACATTGTTACACAACTTCAGTCTTGAAATACCACCACGAGCAATCGATTGGATTTCCACCAAAGGTCCCAAGCTCCGTTGAACGCGTCGGCGAGAAGCCCTGATCTTAAATCTAACCGAAAGACTACGGATAACACTTTGCAACTCGATGATGCGAGGAGTGAACAGGTCGTCAAGCGTTGATCCTCCACGCTCATAAAGAACTCTTCTGCAAATCGACTGGAATTCGGTGATTCTTGGTTTAATAAAGTGCATATTACTTAAAAGCACCAGTGTGTGGGAAAACACATAGTTTCTTCTAACAACAGCTTGCAACTTTGTAATAGACTGCAAAGCACCAAGTAATTGGAACTGAGTTCTCTGGTAGTAGTTTCTTGTGATATTTCCACGAACAGCACGCTGGAGATCCACGACCACATCCTCATCCAAAGCATGGGTATTTCTGCGTCTCAGGAGCTTTCCACGGGCCGCCAGCTGCAAACGAATCACAATATCTTGATACACCGTCAAATGGCCGCGGTGCTTGTGAACAGTGCGGTTACGCAACATATTCCCACGGGCCACAGAAAGCAACGTATTGAACTCGTCCACAAACGACTTGAGCATGATCTTGTCGACAAACATGCTGTAACGGAAGTTGGCCCCTCTTGCCAAAGACTGGAGCTTGATGATGTGGAGGGTATGGATGTCCACATCACCGGGGTATGCGCCCACTGTAGGCTTGGGGACCTCGAACTTCTTGGTTGTTTCCGAGCGGATCATCGTACTGGACCCCACGTTGAAGCCCTGGATCGTGCGTGTTTCCAAGAACGGGCTGTCGTCCGTTTGAATAGCACTCTCCACAAGAATCTTCAGCACACGTCTTGGAGCCTCCACTTCACGAGAAACTGCCCGTGGCTGCGTGAGCTTGTCCATGAACAGACTGGTTGGTTGCTCTTCTGCACCACTTCCGCTATCAGCACTCGAGAAGTTAGGCAAGCCGGTCCCAACCAACGCCCGGTTGGCGGCACGGATCTCGTCCGCACTATACTCAAGCGTACCTACCAAATTCTCCACCTTGGGGAAGTTGGCGTACATCTTGTTGAGCATGTACGACATGGCGTGCAAGCAAAACCACACCTTTGGAACATTCTTAGCATCGTACAAGTCCGTGAGCTCGAACCTGAACAAGTCCGGCACGTTCATAAAATCAAGCAAGTGGAAGAACCGATTGATGTTTTCCGTGTGTTTGAACTGTAATTTGTCGTCCATGGTGAAGACGTTTCTCTTGGTTGGAAGAATCACATTGGCCAATTTGGCAAGGTGGATACCGTTCCGAATGTACGCAATCAATTCCACGGCCAGTTGGTTGATTTCCTCTTCCAACACCGTTTCAAGCCAGCTTTTGATTGCATCGATCCGGCACAAGTATTCATATCCTTGAGCGTCATTTTTGCTTGGGGAGTTGATCTTATCAGGTGAGTTTTTGGATGGTGATGTTTTGGATGGTGATTTCCATTTGGGCGTATCCTGGGTATCAAATTTGGTGTTCCATTTGGATGGGCTCTTGCTTGGGCTGTCCCATTTGGAAGCACTGCTCTCGTATTTTGATGGACTCTTGCTTGGGCTGTCCCATTTGGAAGGACTGCTCTCGTACTTTGAAGGACTAGCTTTATCATTCCACTTAGAAGGACTCTTACTTGGACTGTCCCACCTGGATGCACCCTTAGTAGGACTCTCATCCCACTTTGAAACACCCTTGGTAGGACTTTCATCCCATTTGGAGCCCTTCTTCGGACTCTCAAAGTTAATCGACAGTGCCTTACTAGGACTCTTCAAGTTATCCCGGTAATTCTTCTTGGTCCACGATGGCTCTTCCTCCTCATCATCCGAAAGAACCAACTTGGGCTTGTTGCTCAAAACATTCTTCCGAGACAGCGTCGAGCTTGTCAGACTCAGCATCTTAGTGGGCGACTTGAACGCATTCACCGTCACCAGTGGCGACTCGAATCTCGACCGGAGCATGGCTGTTTTGTTGGAGGGCGAAGAGATATCCATCTCTTTGGCTAACTTATCTAAATCATGGTTCTTATTTGGCAGATTGATCCTCGATGGTTGGAGTGGCATCCTTGGTGTCATATCGGGCTGTTCCCCGAGTGACTCAAGGTACCTGAGTGCAACCTTGTTTCTCGTTGGGGAGGCCATGTAGTTGATAGATTATTGTAATCTTGAGTGTATTTATGTGAAGGCTGAGATGTGTTTATGTATTGCCTATTTGGGGTGTTTTGTAAATAAACAATGAAATGTAAATATACAGTTTCAGAACGAAATGAAAATGAATCGAACGGAGTAAGATTCATTGAGGAGTGTTTGTCAATAATGTTTATTAGTGAATGGTGTGTTTAATTGTGAATAGGGTGTTTATTTAAGTACATTTATGTTTTTTTATGTTATTTGTGCACTTGACTACACATGGAAATCTGAACTGTGATAAAAATAGAGACCCCCACAGTAACAACTACTTTGTCTACTATTCTATATTGATTACCGTTTGTGAACGTTTCATATTGTCAATACAACAAAGTGGGTTTGTGATTCTCTATGTATCGTCTAGAAGCGCATATGTCTGACTTCTTATAAGAACGAATGTTTTCCTGATTTTGCCATATGTTTTCCTGTGATCAATTAAAATTGAGAATGGCGAATGCAGGGTTTATTGTCGAAGTAGTTGTTAGTGTTCTGTAAAATAACGGCATTGCGTGTGTAGTGATGGATACTTCAATTGTGGGAATCAAACGATAAGTTTGTTGAGTGAAAGACTAGGATAATGAATTCACAGTCTCGCCTTGTATCAATCTTGTATCAATCTAGTATATTTTATCAAACTTGCAAGGAACTAACTCACTTCGTTCGTTTGTTGCTTGTTCGTTTCTTCCCCATTCATCACCTCCAAAAACCTCAAAACATCATCATACTTCCCCAACTCAGCCCGCCTCTCAGGTATATTCCTCTTCATCTCACTCAACCTCATTATACTCGCCTCATAATCCAGTACAATCTGCCCCAAATTAGCAATTCCTTCGGAGGCCAGCTCCAAAGGTTCCGAGTCTAACTCCAGTAGAACCTTCGATACATTTTCATCAGTTGCACTCACCAATCCCTCGTACATACTCCTCACATCGCCCGTAAGCTCCCTCCGCAATGTCGTCAATTTAACGGTTTCCTGCTCCACCTGGAGCAAGATATTACGAAGTTGCGAATTAACCTCCAAGTCAAAAGGCTCCACTATCTCCTTGGGCTTGAGCGCTATTACGTCCAGAATCGGCAGCTGGGAATCCTCGCTACCAAGGTCCACCCCGTCTACTATCAACGCACTCTTAGCGTGCTCAAACGCTTGCATCAAGAACTCATCCAACACATCAGACACACTGGCCTTGAGTGCGTCCCTCGTTTTTGCCGGGAGATGCAAGTCGAGCTTCGCCGTCGTGTACTCCTGGATCTGCATGTACACATGCCTCAACTCCTGCTTGGAAAGCGCTATCTTCTCATAAGTATCAGACATTGTTTGTTTTCGCATCAAAATCTGTGATGTCGCTTTTAACATAAAAAAACATCGTTGAGAAAACATGTCTGTCGTTGTAGGAGAAGAACACTACCCTGCCTTTGCACCTTTCTTGGGCTTTGCCGGCTGTGCCGCGGCCATGATCTTGTCCTGTGCAGGTGCCGCTATTGGAACGGCCAAGTCGGGCGTTGGTATCGCTGGTATTGGTACCTTCAAGCCTGAATTAATCATGAAGTCTTTAATTCCTGTTGTCATGTCTGGTATATTGTCTGTGTATGGTTTGGTTGTTTCTGTTTTGATTGCCGGAGGCTTGGGTCCTGCTGAACACTATTCCTTGTTTAATGGCTTCATGCATTTGGCCTGTGGGCTTTCCGTTGGCTTTGCCTGTTTGGCTTCGGGTTACTCCATTGGGATTGTGGGTGACGAGGGCGTTAGACAGTTTATGCATCAGCCTAGATTGTTTGTGGGAATTGTGTTGATCTTGATTTTCGCAGAAGTGTTGGGGTTGTATGGGATGATTATTGCGTTAATTTTGAATACGAAGGGCAGTTCTAATTAAAACGAACGAAGTGAGTTTGATGGGTTAACTATTCTTCTTTTATTAACGAAATGGGTTTACTATTCTTCTTTTATTAATGAACTGAGTTTACTATTCTTCTTTTATCAATGAACTGAGTTTACTTGCAATGAAACAGACTCTCCAACAAATTAACATAATATTCCATATTCTGAGTATCATTATAAATATCTCTAGAATGAACATAAGTTTACATTAGTTCTCAAACAATCGAACTGCGTTTGTTTGATGAGTACCAATAATTCGAACTCTATTATATACATAAATCTTTTCAATGCTTGTTGCAAACAGAATTTTGGTTTTCACGGAAGCGTAAACTTATGAACTATTAAACTGAAATTTAGGACGGTAGTTTAGTATATTTATTATTCAAAGATTTTGCTAATCTTTGCTGTTCGTTATACTGATAATAATACCATAACAATTCTTCTCTTCTCTTTTGTGCTATTCGATTATAACAATTATATACTCATTCTCGATCTTTTTGTAATTATAATTACACTCACTCAATCAGTCTCCATCATCTCAACACCA
Organism: [Candida] smagusa; assembly: GCA_030566775.1. Taxonomy (NCBI): domain Eukaryota; kingdom Fungi; phylum Ascomycota; class Pichiomycetes; order Serinales; family Debaryomycetaceae; genus Kodamaea; species [Candida] smagusa. The sequence continues at coordinate 303,092 of JAKUAW010000010.1, read as the reverse complement.
TTCCCAATCACAACTTGTCCATCATTATCAATATACTGACTAGCATTCTCCTCCAAATACTGCACAGATCTGTCCAGATCCAAGAACAACATATAAGCTCTCTTGATGTCTGGCAAATCAATGTTATTACTTCTTCTCTTCAAAGCAATTTGCTGAGAAACAGAAATCAAGTTCAGAGCATATCTCAAACTAGTCTCCTGTCCTATCTTGGTCAACAAAGCCAAAGCATCTTGTGTCAATTCAGCTTCTTCTTCTGTGGCTCTTATGGACAAAATAGTTCTAATTTCCTCTTGGTTGTATGGAGCAGTATGTATAATAATCAGTCTATCCAACAAATCAACAGGCAATCCATGAGGAGACTTATAGTTAGTACCTCTTGTCTTGGAAATACCTCTGTTGGTGGCCATGATCACAATCGGAGCAAAGTCATCTTCCAAAGCTCTATTTATAAACGAAAAACATTCAATGTCCAACATGTGCACTTCATCGATGAACAACACTCCCGGAACAATCTCGGCCTTTCCTTCTTCCTTCCACTCTGCAACCTTGGTGTTGATCTGGTCACGCACCTCTGCACGGATTTCCCCGGTGTCTCCCAGGAACAAAGCCAAGAATCCTTGTTGTCTAGAATTTATAACATCAATTTCGTGCAACGAAACAGTGTGCACGACCTCCTTACGCTTCTGTAATTCTCCCTCTGGACACTGTACAAACTTGGTGTCTGGTCCCATGGCGTCGTAGTCTCTGGCACGCGCAAACGACTTACCCAACTTGCTGATCTTACCGGTGGCCTTGTCGATCGAGATAACATCTCCCGCCAAAACCTTTTCCTTGGTCAACCCTTCGATCATCTTGTTTCCCAACTCGTAGATGGTCTCCATGTCGGTGGTTTTAATGGTTAACTTACCCTGCTTGTGGCCTCCAGTAATGGATCTGTCGATTTGAATCTCAACAACTTCACCTTCGATGATTTCCGTTTCTTCTTTGATACGGATCCCAATCGACTTACGGAATACTTGCGTCAATGCTTCCGTCTTGGACAACTCCAATGAGAAGATTTCTGACCCTGCAATGCCGGTGAATGGCACTTCGGACCCTAAACTCTGTGACAATCCCATCGCAATCGCAGTCTTACCTGTAGATGGTGGACCGGCAACCAAAACCGCACGCCCGGCAATCTTTCCTGCTTGAATCATCTTCAAGATGACTCCGGCGGCTCTACGTGCTTTCAATTGTCCAACCATACCTTGCGAGCTTGCTTCAGGTTGAAGGTTCTTGTCTAATCCAAGTCCATGGATGTGCGAATGTGCTGCAATGAGCGACAATCCGGTGGATACATCTTTTGTTTCACTCTTGGTGTTAATGGTTGCCTGCTTGTTAGTAGGGTTGTTGAGTGGTTTGGTGGTACTTACCATGATGATGTTGTTTTTTTTGAATTTTTTTTGTTTCGTACACTACAAACGCTAGCAAACGCTAACAAACGCTACGAACGAAGTGAGTAGTGTTTGTAAAGTGGGAGTTTGAGTATGCAAGTGTTGAGTATGTAAGTATTTGAGTATGTAAGCGTTTGAGTGTTTGAGTCTTTTAAATTTGTAGTGTTCTTATTGAATGGTCTCGTAACATACTATTCATTATCGAACTTAGTGAGTAGTGTTCTTGATTCGTAGCGTATTAAATGAACTAAGAACGAAGTGAGTAGTGTTCACACTTTGTTCTTGTTTGTAGTGTTATTAGTGATTTCTCGTAACATACTTTTGATATTGCAAACCAAGTATAACTGGTTTGACTAGTGTGATTCGAAACTATTCTACAAATATTGTCTTTGATAACAAAAGTTACCATAATTGTAAATAGTATACAAATAGCGAAATTAAAGTTCATAGAGCACTATAAACTAAGCAGCTAACTCCAAAATTATACACTCGTCCGTTCGTACTTCAACAGAGTTAAAAAATTAGCCGTTCTTTTATACATAGAGAAGAAGAAATGATTAAGAGAATCAGAATATCAGTAGCTCCTTATTTAACCATTTATGTTTATTAAATCAAAGTTGAAGAACTACGACCACAACTTTTCAGTATTATTAAGTTGCGAGCGTCGGACTTATGGCGATGAAGGTGCTTATGTAATCTCCTAATCATTTGCTCCATAATCAGTAAGTACTCCTGATATCATCATCGATCAATATGTGCTCCTAGTGTCGTTATAGATACCACTTAATTATCATCACTATAAATCAACAAATTTTACAACTTTATCACACTCACGATTAATGTTTCACAGCCAATTTATTTTTTAATTGATGATAATGATATATTGGTGAAAATGGAAAGGAAAATGATAATAGATGATTATGTAGCAGATGATACAGAAGAGTTACTTTATTGATAAAGTATTCAACAAGCTCACTTCGCTCGTTTGTCCGTTCGTTTGTCCGTTCATTCTCCGTTCGCTTGCATTTTACCCCCGCATCTTGCATACTGGCGGGGATAAATGTTGGGAATCATATGCCAATAATACGCAAAAAACTACATATATAACCATTCAAGTTTCATTATCATCTAATAAATATCTACAACTTAGCACCGTTAATCAAAGAACCTTCGGCGTCATACATATTGGAAATTTGCAGACCAAAGAACTTCAAAGCAATAGGTCTCTTAATCTTCAAAGTTGGAGTAATAACGTTACGCTCAATCAGCAAAGGTTCAAATTCAAGGTAAATGTTGTGTAACTTTTCATAACCTTGAAGACCAGGAGCCAGAGCCTTGTTCAATTGTGCAAGGAATTGAGACTTAATTTCAACCTTGTTAAGAACCTTCAAGATCAGTTCATCAGAAGAAAGGTCAGAAGGAGAAATCTTCAATTTATCTTGCAACCATTGAGTGATCAAGATCTTGTCAACACCAATAACACCAACCAAGAAAGACTTCAAGGAGTCACCGTGGACGTAACATTGAGTCAAGATTGGGTTGGAAGTCAAGTAGGCGTTTTCAACCTTTTCTGGAGTAACATACTCACCTTGGGCTAACTTGAAAAAGTTCTTGACTCTGTCAATAATCTTAACCTTACCGTTTTCAATGTGGGCAACGTCACCAGTACAGAACCAGCCGTCTTGGTCAAAGGCCTTTTCGGTTTCTTCCTTGTTCTTGAAGTACTCACTGAACACTTGAGGACCTCTCAATAACAATTCACCACGAGGACCGTCCTTGTCAGTCAATCTATAGTTCATTTCTGGCAATTCACGGATTCTCAACTCGATTGCCACACCGGCAGGTCCGCACGCACCAGCGGTAGGGTTGTGAGGAGTATCGACACATAAACCAGCAAAGGATTCAGTCAAACCGTAACCTTGACTGAAACCAGTGTTAAGGGCAGACTTGATGAAGGAAATGGTGGATGGTAAGATTGGCGCAGAACCACAGATCAAAAGCTCAAGGTTGTCGAAACCCAACAACTTTCTAATCTTTGGAAGAACAACGTTATCATAGAAAAAGTGCTTACCATTGGTACCAGGGTAGTCGAGTTGCAATTGCTTCTTTGTGTCAAAAACACGGCCAAAAACCGCCTTTTTGATGGCGGAGTCACTTTCAATAGTACCCATCTTCACAGCGGATTCCATCTTGGAGTACACACGAGGAACGTTCGACATGGCTTGGGGCTTGAAGATCTTCAAGTCTTCAACCAAGGTCAACGGAGTACCGTTAAGTTGGGGGTAGGCGGTGTGAGTACCGGCAATAAGCGTGGTCAAGAAGGTTTGACGCTCGAAAATATGTGCAAGCGGCAAGAAGGAGAAACTTTTGACACCCACCCTGATGTCCAACTGGGTGAGACCAATAATACATCCACTGACGGCAGTTTTGTGGCTCAATCCCACACCCTTAGGGTTGGATCCAGTAGTACCACTGGTGAATGAAATGGTGTAGAGCGAGTCAGTAGACGCAACAAGCTCTTCGTGGGGGAAAATCTCCCCCACCTTCATGGCTTGGTCCATGTCCACCAACGTAATGTTGTTGTCACGTGCCTTTTGCACCAAGCCGGCGTCCTTCTCGGTCAACGGATCCATCAGAATCACCAAGATGAGCCCACCAACCTTTTCTGGGTTTCTGATCTTCAAGTTGATCAAATTTTCAATCTGCCATCTGGTGGTGATGACAGCTGGAGATTGCGTGGAATCCAAAATATAAGCACTGGTTTCTGGACCCAAGGTGTCGTACAAAGCAGTGTTGGTAATAGCAAACGAAGAACACATCATATCACTCAAAACCCATTCGTATCTGTTTGGCGAGAAAATGGACACAATAAACGAAGTGTTGTCCTTGGTATAAGACTTGTATGAAGCACGGTGGGAGTCGATCTTGGCGTGCGACTCGTACTTGGCAACGTTCTTGTATGGGTTCAGGTGCAAAAGGTACAACAAACCAGATCCCAAGTTCTTCTTCATCACGTTGGCTTCGTTGTACGAAATAGAAGTGTACTTTGGTTCCGAAACCTTTGTTTCGTAGTTGTACTTTCTGTATGCAAACGCTGGGTATTCTCCAAAGTTTTGCACAGTGAAATCGAACATGTTTCCGATGGTCTCAATTCCTGGGTACAAATAACTCTTTAATCCGTTAGGAAGTTGGTTGTTACGGTAAATTTCAGAATATCCTTCAACAGCAGTACCTGGAAGTGGAATGTTCTTGATTGCAACGGCATCTGGAAATGGCAAAGCCTTTTCCAAAATCTCCTTCAATGGAGCTTTGTCGGTGAAGACATAGTCAGAGTCTTCTGGCGCAAGATACTTCTTGAGCTTTCCTGATGTGTAAAGTGATGGCAACATGAAAAGTTTACTTTTCCCCAGAATTTTAGTGGATCCGAGGCTTTATATATGGCACTTTTTTTTGTGCCGCTAAAAGCAATGTTTTGGGGGTTACACCTTGATCGGGTATTACTTGGTTTTACGGATTTATATAGTATCCTCTAGATATTGACTGCTCAACTATCTAACTACTTTTCTACACTTTTCGGCTACTTTCGAAGCCTCGGTTCTTATCTTGAGTGGGGGGTTTTTTCTTCCATTTTCCGGGGGAAAAATTCGTACCGAGCGTCATTGATTGCCGTCTGTCTCGGTCTGATGGCTTGAAGTGTAATGATGGTGAAAGCATCTTGAAATCTACTGTTAGGAACCGTTGAATGGTTAAATGCCCCGCTTTAACTTTTGTAAGTGTGTCCAACCAGAAATTCCTTCACCTGGTCACCAACATTACTCAAAGCGCTAACTGCATAAAATGTAATAAATGCGGAGTTGCAGTTAAGAAGAATTTAGCTAAAAAGCAAACTAAATACTAGGTTAGTTTCGTATTTTATACTTTCACATTACTACTTCATATTTACTCATTACAAAGTATTAGTTTAATATCTGGTATTAATAATATGTATTTACGTATAACTGGCATTAATTATAACTGGTACTTATTACTGGTATTTCATCAATTTTACACCTCTTATAATGAGGATTCTCATGCCTTGTAGGCCAGTTAAAATCATCAACCTCAATATCTTCAGAAACAATATACAATCCATCACAATCTTCTATAACTATCCTATTATTTTCCACGTGCTCTATTATTATCACACTATTATGAATATTATGCAAACGGGCCTGGTGGCATGAAAGTCGAATCTTACTGTTTTTGACTTGGTGGAGGAAGATTGGGCCGTCGCTATGTAATTCAAACACACTGCCTTCAGCATCTTGAACACACACAGATGACACGCTTCCCTGTGAAACACGCACCTCTGAACCCCTCACATCCCCAAATAAAACATGCAGCCCCAGCTGGTCCGATATCTCAATGGTGTCGTTGTGAATCTTTGTGTACTCTTTGGCCGATGTATTTACAATTTCAACAGGCCTACTCTCCGGCTGGTAGATATGCTTGGTCTTACTGGTTGGTGCCCCTACAAACTCAAACTTCAGCGTGTTCAACTGCTGATCTCTCGATGTCGCCATCTTTTCAAGTATATCAACCACCTCAGACACCCGCTTTTGCTCGTACATCGCAAAACTGTCTATTGGTATCCGCTTCAACTCCGCAATTCTCTGTTTGACCGCTCCTAATTCTTGTTTATTCTGGCTGATTGCTATACTTTTCTGAAGTTCTTTACTCTCATCATTGAATCGATTCATTTTTTACTCAATTTTTCAACACCAAATAGATTTGAGTCGGGTTTTTTTACCGTCCGTTTCACTCGAATGGTTTCTTAAAACTTCTTGTTGTATTTGTTCCAACGACTTGATCATTTGGAATTTCTTGGTAATCCCTTTATGTAATAAATTTGCAAAAAATAAGAGAAAGAGAACGAGTGAGTTTTGCAACCTTTCGACAAAATGAAGTTTCAGCCAGACACTAACAAATAACAGGAGTCCAATCACAAAAATTGATATTGAAAGGCAGTACATGTCTCCAACGATCCCCACAGTCAGTCGGTAATGTTTCCGTTCAATCGCGAATCGGGTTATTGTTTGTCGGAATCGAATATGGCCTAAACTGATGGTGCTATTGTTTACCATCTGCACAATACCTATGGTACTTGCAAGAATGCGAACTCCAGTGAATGGGCTCATAAATAATGTCAAGTAGGAAAGTAGTCCAAAAGCAACGCAAACCATTCGTCCCCATCTCTCCAGTAATTCGCTAATCTTCACTGAAAAATCTATAGCATGCCTGGCTCCAAAAACTGATGATGTGCTAAAGAATACAATTAGCACAATTGCCAATTGTCTTTGGAATTTTCCGATGACCATTACAATAGGAAGTTTGTGCTGGATATCAACATTAGGCACTGCCAATATTAACAAGATTAGTGTAAAGAAATAAACCGCAGGAACCAACAAGTAAAACAATCCTTTTCTTCGTTCTACACGGTCAAAACTCTGGAAACTAACCATTGGTAGTAGTAAGCACGTCATCGCCCCGCGGACCCATCCAGTCTCAGACACTACCGAGTATTTGTTTTCGGGTACAAACAGAAACGCCAACCCTACATTCACCAAACACAAAACAATAAGCATGATAAAAGCATACCCGTAATCTACCCATCTCCACCATGCTCCCGTTGGGATAGTGATCACTGCTATTGCTACGTAGCCTGTAGTTACCAGTGCCCATTGGGGAATTCCCCACATGCTCCCCACAGCACTGATCACCGTCACTTCTAGTGGAAATACCAACATCCACGAAATCTTCCTTGCAACTTTCAACACCACTCCCCAGTTTTCATCGACAAATTCCACAATCACATTCTCTTGCATGCTTGCTTCTTTCAACTCCATGCATGCTTCAGATGAACAATACAGAAAAATTATGCTTATCAATATTCCCAATAACATGACTCCTGGGCCGTGCATTAATAGACCACCCCCTATTACTAGAAGTCCACTTCCTATAAAGAAGCTAAAATTGTTTGGATGCTGATTTTCCATTTTTGCAACCAAATTTTCTTAGAATATTAAAAATCTACATTTTAATCTTCATAATCTTTTATTTCATAAACACATTCATCGGGTATAAGTATTTTAAACGTCCTTTTGGTCAACGGCAGCCAATGCAAGAGGAGTTCCGCCAGTACAGTCGTTATCGGCTAAGGAGTACTTGTTTTCGCCAGATGGGCATGCCTTCCAGTCACCCTTACCGTTGAGAACCAAATGACCGTTATCAAGTGAGAAACCAGTGGTTGGCTTTTCAATGCCCCATGGGTCGACGTTACCCAATTCTCCAGTGTTTTCATCATGGTAAATACCAACACCGTCCTGGTCAGTCAAAGAACCATCTTCGTGCAAGGTGAAGGTTACATCAGATCCTTCATCGGTTCCCACAGAGAAAACATGCAAGTGTTCGTTCACCTTCTTAACAGGTCCGTTTTGGAATTTGGAGCCAGAACGAATGGTGATCACACCGAATTGAATCTTACCTGGAGAAGTATCTTCTTGTTTTTCTTCTGGGGCAGCTTCTGGAGCGGCTTCTGGTTCGGCCTCTGATTGTTCTGGTTGTTCTGGAGCTGGGTCGGAAGAATCATCAACAACCTGTGCCTTAAGAGAAATTGGAGATCCCTTGGAGTCCTCACATGAAGATGTGATCTTGGTGGTGTCATCACTAGGACAAGCGTAGAAACCATCGTTACCATGGGTCAAGTAGTTATTGTAGAGACCGAAGGACTTGTCGGCATCATCAGTCTCGACAAATGCACCATCCTTCAATGTAATGAACTTGTCGTCCTTGCTCAAAGAACCGTCATCGTTCAATGTAAAGGTGGTGGCATCGCCACTACCAAGAGCAAGTGCACCATCCTTGTCAAGAACAGACAAGTATTGGTATTGAGAACCAGATCTGATGGAAATAAATTGAAGCTTGGAGGCTGCGGCAATGGCAGTCAAAGTGAGTAAGTTAAAAGTAGTTGAGAATTGCATTGTTGATTAATGAGGAAATACACATAGAAACTCCAAGTATTTATACTTTTTACAAGGGTCCAATTATTTATGTTTTTTGCAGCAATTGGCTATATTTAGTAGCATAGCGATGTTTATTCTATGATGTCATATGGCATGTGACGTATTGATTATGTAAGCGGATTCACTATGACGTCATATTTTCTCCGAAACAATATATTGTATAGATTCGAAATTCTTGGAGGATGACGGTCAGGTGAAATTGTAATGTTGCTAGTATGAATCTAAACTTAGTAATATCTTAGTATGGGAAACGTTTTTGATGAAACTAATGGTTGCAATTTTTCTAACAATTATTATATTTTTCATCAAAATTTATAAGTTATATGACCATGAGTAAATAGCAAAACTAAACTATTTGAGTTACAATTTCCAATTCAGGAGAGCAAAAGCTATGTTCTTCGAACTATGTATTTTCAAGTTTTATCCGTCTATCTTTCTAAGCTAAATATGCATGCAACAACACCTACACATCTTATCATAAGCAAGCTTATTTTTTCCAATAAAATCTCTAGTCTTCTGCTCAAACGCTAAGATATGGAAATTTAACCAATTTTCATCCCATGACTTAAGCACACGACCAGGGCCGTCTCCAATGGTCAAACGGCGAATATATTCGAAATCTTACCAAAGTTTTCATTATCTCCCTTTATGAGCACTCTTCTCTGCTCCCATTGGTACTGTTCCTCAATTGTTGGCATTAACGCGCGGTCTGCAAAAATTCTTGCAGCCAAAACGGCCTGCGACAATTTTCATTTTCCATTCTTCTCAGCCAATTCAAGATGAGTGTTGAATCGAATCATCTCACAGTACCCGTTATGCTTGTGCATACTTTGAAACCAGTTTTTTATTACGTGATTTGGGGTGAATGGAGATATTTGATCATCATTGGTTTGTTTGATACCGGGGATGTGTTCTTCAGTGAACTCCATAGTACGAGGATCAACGTTCGTTTTCAAGAAATCATACAACTGTCTATCATCGTATTTGTTGTACTTTGAGTTGAGTACGTAACCTGGCAATTGATTTGGGACTTGATCCATTTGAAACCTAACTGGAATTGTTTTACTCAATGCCTCATGATCTTCAAGAGCTTCATTATTCTCCTCTGTATAACATCAGAGTTCCCCAATCTCATGATTTCTTTCAAGAAGACGGATCTTTTCAAATTTGTTCTCTCTAACTAAAGCGTCTAGAGACATAAGTCCTGATGGACCTCCTCCAATTATTGCTACTGACATTCTTGATTAGATTTTTATGATTTCTTTCAACCTTAATATCTCTTCGAGTTTGAGGATCAGAGTTTTATTTGTATTTCCGTATACTCAAAATTGAAACATTGATATTCTGCTCAAAATGTATTAAGATCGTCCTAACATTTTTAGGTTAACTAAGATTGAAGTGTGTTGTATTGTTATCTACCAACTCCTTTTTACTTCTCGTTTTACATCTTATTCTTTTACGATCATCGTACAAGAGAATGTCGATTAAAATATTTCACAAATGAACACTCACATAGTATCTTTCTCATCCGTTACCCATTTACATGTTTTTAACTTGGTTAACTTTACCAGCCGTTCCAAATAGTCTACACCATTTTTCTCTCTACGAAAGCAGCTTTACATTTTTCTACTGCTTCTTCAATATTACTTCTCATAACATTCTCTATTCTTCTATCATTCGATAATCTTTCTCATCTCCAACAGACATGCAACCTCACGAATTTTTTGCCAATGAACCTTCTTTGGCATTCTGTTTTTTGTATCGGTATCAAAATCATACAAACGTCTAATTGGACTGAACAGAAGATGGGAAGATTTTACACCAAGGACAGCAGCAGTAGCACTCAAGACCTTGTCATCACCCGGAAAGTCGATGCTGTACTTATGATCGAGTAAAACATCATAAGAATCTTCGATGAATTGAATAGCTCTGATAGTGAACCTGGCAGCCCTAGTTCTGTCAATTGGAGAAGGAATACCACCTTGTTGAACATGACCAGGGATAGCAGTTTTTGTATCAAACAAACCATCCAGCTCCAGGTTGATAATATCTGCCAAGATGTCAGTTGTAAAGACCTTTGATGCGTTAGTCAGTTTAATGAGGAGTTTGCCAACTTGGTGCAATGCTGACTCGCTAGAGAAGGATACTTTCAAGTTTTCAATATCGGACTTTAATTGTTTCAAGGAGATACCAACTTCAGGGACATACAGCGCGTGAGCTCCGGTGATCAACTGAGCGAACGAAGCAATACAGCCTGAGTTACCACCTTGAACTTCAACAACAAACGCGCGGTCTCTGGTGGAAGAGGCAGATTGTTCGATGACATCACAGTAATCCATCAAAGCATTCAAACAAGTGTCTAAACCTAAAGAGTACTCCGAACCAGGAACATTATTGGAGATAGTGGCAGGAACCAAGACCATAGGGATACGGAAAGCTGGGTACATGGCACGGGCCTTTTCCAACTGGTCCAAGGAGGAAAACGCCTCGAAACCACCGACAATCACCAACCCGTCGAACTTGTACTTTTCAAAGTAGTAGGCGATTTTTCCGATATCAGTTTCTTCTGGAGTCTGTCTGTTAGTACCGATGAAGGAACCACCGTGGGAGTTCCAGGACTCGATTTCAAGCCAATCAATCAGACGCACACTTTCGTGACGAGCAAGACCACCCCACCCGTTGTGGATGGCGTATGGAGTGTGACCACGGGACATACAGTAGGTGGCCATGGCATAAACAGCCGAGTTCATACCACCCGCAGGAGCACCAATGTTCACAATGGCAATACGACGGCGCTTGTCTTCAGGTAACAGCGGCTTGTTGTGGTTGGCGGAGTTCATTGCCATGAAATTACCCAAGTGTTCTGTAAACTCAGAATCACGCAAGTTGATAGCCTTTTCAAAGTCTTTGTCGCTAATAGCCTGAGCAACGGACTTGGTGATGCGGACGGCCTCCACAAGCGGTTTCCTCACGATTTTGTTCTCTTCAAGTGCAATCATAGGCAGTGGGGTGTCGCGAGTAGACTCCAAAACAGCATGCACGGCCTCTACACCCTGTAAAGTTGCAAACAAACGGTCTGCAGCGACGGCAGTACCACCACGTTGAACATGACCAAGGTTAGTGACACGAGTATCCAAACCCAAACGATCCACAAGAACATCTTTGACGTCATTGGCGGAAATCGGTTCCAAGTCCAGGGAAATCGCACCTTCAGCAACAATCACAATGGTCTTCCGCTTTCCCTTTTGTCTGTGTGTCAGAACAATCTGGCACATTTGGTCCTTCCAGCCCTTAGTGCTAGAAGGTTTTTCTGGAATTAAGATATAATCGGCGCTTGTAGCGATACCGGCCATAAGAGCCAACCAACCACAGTGACGGCCCATCACTTCAATGACGAACGCACGCGAGTGTGAGTTGGCAGTGGCGTCAATATAATCAATAGCAAGACAGATACGCTCCAAGGCGGAGTACGCACCAATGGTCAGATCGGTGGTGGCCATGTCATTATCAATGGAACCCACCGCACCACAAATATTAAGGTATGGGTACCGATCATGTTGCTCTTGGGTGATACGACCCGTGCTTAAAAGTTCACTGGTGAGGGACGGCCATTCCTCACGGAAAAGATCCGCACCGGTAAGTGAACCATCTCCACCACACACAATTAACGCATCAATTCCCGCATCAATCAAGTGCTTACACCCCTTCAAACGGCCGGCCCGTTCACGGAACTCCATACACCGTGCAGTTCCAATGTTCGTCCCTCCATCTTGTAAATATCCACGCACATCGTGCCAGCCCATTTCTTTAATGTACTCAGGACCTCCTCTCACCAACCCCTCGTACCCTTCCATCACCGCAAACACTCGACACCCCTGCAAAAGGCCTGAACGCACAACAGCACGCACAAACGCATTCATTCCGGGAGCATCCCCACCGGAAGTCATCACCCCGATGTTTCTCTGAGTGGATACAACACCCAAGTCGGGTCTGGATGACTCAGACACACTGTACGCAAGTGCGGCCGAATCAAGGTACTTTTGTACGGGAGGCACCAAAGTGAATGGGTTCTCTGCGGCAGTGAATCCGATCAAGTTTCCGAGCGGGTCCACCGTGTAAACCTCGTTCGGAAAGAGTTCGTTCGGGTTAACCTGACAATGGAACTCAAACTTCCGCAACTTGTTGATTAAGTGGTTAAGGTTGGTTGTTCTGAGCGTGAACGACGACTGAAGCGTCCGGAGGTCATTCACGTTCAAGTTGGAAATAAGTTTGGCCGTGTGCGTGTCAATGGTTTCCTGTGTCAACCCTTTGTTGGACACTGTTATTCTAATCGTGAGTTCATTTTGCGCAAGGTATGTTGTTTCTCCGTCTTGAGAGTGGAGCGAAAGACCGAGGATATCGGTGTAGAATGTTAATGCTTTAGAGAGAAGTGCTTGGCTATTGGCGTATAGCGAGATGCACGATGTTCCGTTAACCAGTGATGGCATGTCGGGATTTTTTTTGGAAAAGTCCGAAAAAATTCAATACATACAAGTGAGGGAGTAGAGATATAAACCAGTGGGTGTAACCGTAACCTTTTATCATGAATACCTTCAATTCATTACTGAGGATTGAGGATTGAGGAATAAGGAGTGAGTCGCGGGAAATAAGAAATGAGGTATGGGAGTGGATAATACAAGGTTCTAATTTATTGTAGAAAGACGTGAGCTCTACCGAAATCCCCTCGTGAGAGCCACCCTGGTGAAGTTTTCTTAGCGAGGTTTCTTAGCGGGGTTTTTAGCGAGGCTTTCAGCGAGGTTTTACTTTCATCTGGGCACGCCTTTTCATCATTATGACTCTTCTTCATATAAAAACCATTAAATAACCATTCATATAAAACCATTCGATATCACCCATTCAGAATAATCATAGTGACCATTCAATACCATAGTTACAATAATAATGCTTTTTACATGCTAATATCGCCATCATTACTTTTCATGTCGAATTTGACATCAACAATACTTCCAGATATTATCTGTACGTTACTTTATGACATATATTAGATACAGTATACATTGTAGAACCCATTAGATCACTCGCTATCAATCTAAAGACTCATAGTCAAGTTCGCACTTGTCTGGCAATAAGACACTCTTGATAGTGAAAAAAAATTTTCACAACACCATGAGTGAATCTACTCCCGTCACCTTCGGCGACTACACCAAGAAAAACGTGTCCACTCTCCCCTTCGTGACATCCCAAAGCCCTAGCCAAAGCGCATGGGCAGGTAACCCGGTCGTGTCGTACCTTAACAATGTATACACCAACCTCAGTGAGTCTCGTAAGTCACTTGGGTTAGTCAACCCAGGTACTGTTGAAAACCTCAACAAAGAAGTGACTAGAGATGTTTTCCTCAGTCAATACGCATTCAGCGGATTGCGTGCCGACTTGAACAAGGTGTTCAACTTCCAACCAGTTTTCCAAACCTCGCAAACATTGAGCATTGGATCTCCATCTTTGCCAACATATGCTTTCAGTGCACTCATTGCATCTGACGAGTTGATGCTCCAAGCCAACTTGGACAACGACTTTTCTTTCAGTGGTAGAGTCAACTACGGCTGGAACAAGTACAACATCTCTAAGTTGACTCTTCAATTGGCTGAAGGCCAACCATCGATGGTTCAATTCGAACAAGACTACTTTGGTTCCGACCACTCTCTTAACTTCAAGGCTCTTAACCCATCCTTCATCTCCGGCGCTTTCACCGGTGTTGCCGTCGGTTCTATCTTGCAATCTTTGACCCCAGCTCTCTCTGTTGGTTTGGAAACCATGTACTCTAGACAATCCGCACAGAGTCCTCCAGACGCTGCTGTTTCTTACTTTGCTCGTTACCAGACTCCTTCCTGGATTGCTTCTACTCAGTTGACTGCCCAAGGTTCCATCTTGGCTTCTTTCTGGAGAAAGGTTTCTGAAAATGTTGAAGCTGGTGTTGAAACTCAACTCAGTGCTTCTGTCAAGCCTGTTGTTGACCCAATGATGGGTGTCCAAACTGGTTATGAATCTGTTATCGATGGTGTTACCACCATTGCTGCAAAGTATGAGTACAGACTGGCTACTTTCAGAGGTCAGATTTCTACTTTTGGTAAGGTTGCTTCTTACTTGGAAAAGAGAATCTTGCCTAATGCTTCTATCTTGTTCCTGGGTGAAATAGACTATTCCAAGAACACTTCGAAGTTGGGTTTGGGTTTGCAAGTTGAAACTGCTGGTAATGAGCAGATTATGATGATGCAACAAGGGTTGATTGACCAGAATGGTAACCCTGTTCCTGGTGCTCCTCAATTGTGAGGTAATGTATAGAGTTTGTATATATCTTCTGAGATAGTGTAGGGGAGTGAGCGTGAGCGAGCATGAGCGAGCATGAGCGAAGCGAAATGCATGTCTGATCTAAACGAAGTAATAACTCATCATGAGACGCTTCGTTTAATGCAATAACCAAAGTGTTGGCATTGTGAAAATGAAATATGAATAAATGTATCACTTGTATACTTCAATTCACAACTTGTTATTCTGAGGAGATTCGATCTTCAGTAAACACAAGCGATGAGTAATGACTGGTTCAAATTTTACATCTAATACAGGTGATTACGTGATTGTTGCAGGTGATCAATCTTAAAAGTGTTAATGGTTTGTTTGTAAAAGACTGCAAAAGTACACTTAGTTCGTGGGTATTTATGTTATGAAATCGTAAAAGAACCAACTTAAATCACCACTAACGTCGTGGTTTGATAGTTATAACTAAATCACTATCCACTAGATCAGCTCTTCGATCGTGGTATAATGATAACCAAATTACTCGTCGTAGTACGTATAATAGCAACACCTACTTTGTTCTTAGGTTATTTGTTCGATACTACAATTCATTCATGAAGTATATTATAAGAGCTAATGTCAATGCTCGACATGACATGCAACACCCGTAAATAAATAATACCAACCAATGACATAATGAATGTCATAAATGACTAACAGATGATAAACTCATCTCAAGATATGTAAATTGTCAAGTAAGAACCGATCAGAATGTTTTGATAGTGATGGTTTTGATAGTGACCTGATAGACGTCAAATTCATCACTCACTTTATTCGCCATGTTCACTCGCCCGTTATGATCACTCTCCATCGTGATCACCACCCAAACAACCTCGCAATGCCTCCCTTCGAATCATCAATCACCAGATTCCTCTTCAGATTCGAAACCAACTTATAAACCTCCGAGGGATCAATCCGAACATCCTCAGAAAAGCCCTTCTCACTCCGCGAAACAGAAGCCTTCCGAGGCTGCTCGTCAATCAGCATGCCCCGCTCCGTGATCGAACGAAAGATAGTCCGGTACGTATGCACCAAGTCTACATTCGACGTCTTGTTCATGTTATGTGTGCTTCTCAGCTTAGGCAAGCGGATTTCATGGTTCTGATACGCCTGGTTGGGCTCCATCCACGTTGTCTCCGGAGTGTACAAGTCACTCTTGGAAGACCGCCTCGATTGTAAAGGAGGCGGCTGATATGCCTGGTTATGCAACCGATTATACTCACTGAGCGAAGTGCTTGGAAAGTCCAACTTGCGGTTGAATATCGGTCTCTTTAAAACACTGGTCAGTGCTATCGACGGCTGTCTTGAAGGAGGACGTGACCTGGAAATTGAGTATGAAATGGTTTGGTCATATTCATCAAGAAGCGAATCCATTGACGAATCTGACTTTTCATCAATCTGTTTGTAAAGTGCCGGGGAATGGGGGAGAATTGGTGATGGATGATGTACTGGTGTAATCACTGGTTGTGTAAATGGAGTTGGGTATGTGTGATAATTTTGAGGTGAGTGATTTGCTGATTGGTGATTTGAGTGATGATTTGAGATTTGATTTGAATGGTGATTTGAGTGATGATTTGAATGAGTATTGGAATGAATGTTTGGATGAACATTCGAGTGAGTATGAATTGGAACAGAATGAGCATGAATAGGAACAGGGTGAACATTTCCTTGAATAGAAGTCATATTTAATGGAGCAGAATTCACATTTACCGGAACAGAACTAACATTCCCCAGTCTTCCATACTCGGAATCAAAACATGCTATATTCGTCACATTCGAAGGCTTTCTGTTAAGTGACCACCCAGGTGCTAAAGTAACAGGCTTAACAGGACTCAGCTCATAAAACTTCTCCGGATGAGGAGAAATCGGAGCTGAAGGAGGAGAATCCGGAATAAAACGCAGAATTCTCTCGAAATCAAACGGAACTTCCCTCTTTTCAGGCGACTCAGATTCGTCAATGATCAGCAAAGTCTTTAACTCAGCAGGTTGCTCGTTAATAGCAGGCTCGGCATCAGCAACATCTTTGGAACGTCCAAAATACAAGTTCCGGTACTGTACAAGTCTCTCAAAAGTATTCTCCAACAATTGAATCACATTCGGCTCCAGCGAATTGATGAAAATCTTCCAGTATCTTTCTGGGTTGACCAACGGAAGAATGAACTGGTTGGCGTCTGTCCGAAGAATCTTGAGCTTTGGAAGAAGTGGGTATATGAACGACGGTCCACACGATATGTACGTCACATCGCCGTTGTGCAATTGAAAAATCTCAAACGACCCGTGGCACAACAACCGGCCCGAGGCCTGGCTGTTTTCGCTCAACTGCTCGTCGTAAGCGAGAATCCGCGAGCTCTTATACTTAAAAAGCGTCACCTTCTCGTCCATGTTCAACATCGATTCGTTTAGCACGCTGCCAACGTCGCTCGTCCTCAAGTTGTCCTTAATTTCGTTGATGAAGCTTCGTTCGTTCACCGTCTCGTCGCTTCTTTTGTATCTTAAGATCGACTGTTTGCGCGGGGAAAGAGGAACTTTCATTTTTTCTCCAGTCTCTTTGCCTCCTTTCTCGTCCGTACCCTGGCCTTGAACAGACACTTTTATATCCTGGTTCTCTTTGACTATCTCTTCCTCCTCCTTACTTTTCTTCTTCTTTTTGTTCTTTTTCTTCTTTTTCGTGTTTACGTTACCTTCATTGACATGCGTTAGAGGTTTATTCCCAACTGACTCTCCATCCACTTCTGGTTTACCCATTTGTTTGTTTTTTTGTCTCCGCAAAAAAGTTTGTGGAGGTTGTGAATATTCGTTAGCGAAAACGAATTCTTGAAAATTGTATTTATGATTAGTTACAATTGTTAGGAATTGTTGCAATTGTTAGGAATTGTTACTATTGTTAGGAATTATTAGATTTATTTAGGAATTGTTGTTGATGTATAATGATTGTTATGATTGGCTAAAATAATAGACGTTTGTGGTTGTCAGGTGGTTATGCGGACAGGGAATGTTTATATTGTTCATGAGTCTGAAGTGGGATTTGTTAGAAAACTAAGCTCACTGGTTTCGTATTTATAAAATTTTGAAGTACATAATGGTAGGATCTTTCTCGATCTGCTTATTGTTATTAAATCGTATTATTATAATTATACTATTCAAAAATTACGATTTTATCATGGTATTATGTAGATTGTAGAGTACGACTATAAGATCAGGTAATAAATAATTAGGTAATGAGGCACTTATAACAATTCTATACTGAATGAGTGATTGAGAACTTATTCACTGTTAAACTCATAAACTCAAAAACTCACACACTCACTTCTTTCGCATGTTCGTTCGTTCGCTAAACCCCCAATGCTTGCCCCTCTCCCCTAAACTCAGAAACACTAGTAACCCCCTCGCCAAATAACGAGGTATAAGAAACTCCTCTACCTTCAACCATATCCACCTCCTTATAATAAGTAACAAGTCCAGACAACTTGTCAATTCCAGAAGCAAGCTTGTCCTCAATAAAATTAATCACCTTGGATGGAGGATACAAAACCTTCAAGTATCCCAAAGCCAAGAGGTAACCGGTGGTTATACCAAAAACATGACCCCAGAACGACAGATTAGGAACAAAGAGGAACGACAACGCAAGCATCAAGAATGGAGAGTAGATGGTTTTCAAGGTGTACGCACGCCCGTTGTAGTTGAAGGTGTGCAAGACAGGATGGGTGGAGTTTTCCTTCACTGCGTAGTAGGTGTAGAAGGAGAATACAATGCCGCTGGACCCAATGACGTGGGTGTTTGGGTAGAAAAGTAATCCCACTAGACAGTATTGCAAACCGGCCACGACGGTCAACAAGTTTAAGGTGACACCCGTGTAGACGGTACCGTGGGAGGCCTCAAACTTGGCCATTGGGGTGAACAATGCCACCATGTTGAAGAGCCAATGGAATAACCCGTTGTGGTAGAGGAGGTAGAAGGACAACCGGTTCAAATCAAGCTTGAATGGTGCGCCGGGGTATAAGCTGAATGTGCGGGACAAGGCACCTGAAAAAATCAGATCAATGGTGAGTAATAGTAATGTGAAGATCACATACCCGACAGTGAGGGCTGGGTATTTGGATAGGGTGGAAAGCGATGGGGTTTCCCAGTTGCTTGATGTGAAGGACATTTTTTGTTGTGATGATTTGAGCACAAACGTGAAAACAACGAACAACGAACAACAAACCAACAACGAACGAACGAAGTGAGTTTGTTGTTGGTCGTTGCGAGGAATAATCTGTTTGGGGGAACTCGTTTTGTAGAGGTATTACTAGTGTAATTTAAGTTTTTATTTTCTGAAATCGGTTGGCAGATGTTATTTTCATTTCTTGTTTACTAGAGCAATTGATACTATGATTGGCCTTTTGAGTAAATGATTATTTTACTGAAGAAAGGTTTGTCGTATAAAGTATTTCAAAAGACATTCATAAAGAAACAATTTTAAAAGAAAGTTTCATGAAGAAAGTTTCGTAATGAAGTATTATTTAATGAAGGTATATAAAGATACCATTATAGAAAGATACTATTCTATAAATATATCATTCTATAATCCTTCTATAAAATTCTATAAATTCTATACTCTATAAAGAAATTCTTAGATGTAAAGGTCTCTGACTAAATGAGAACAAATGATTTACAAACCATTTCATTAATATTTAGTGTTCTAATCATCATTAACCGAAAACTACAAAAATGTAAAGTTAAAGTTAAATAAGAAATTGAATGAAATCAAGGTTACGAGTTTATCAAACAAGTCAACAAGTCAGCCGTCAAAAAATCAGCAACAAATCAACAGTCAACAAGTCAGCCGTCAACAAATCAGCAACAAATCAACAGTCAACAAGTCAGCAGTCAACAAGTCAACAACAATACGACAATTGTAGAGAGGTATTAATGATATCAATCAAATTAATATTCATCATGAATCATTGGACTCAGTCAGATTGACACCAAAATCATCTAATTTAATATCCCCGCCAAACGTAGCATCAACCTTCAGCTTGAACAGCTCCAAGAAATCATACTGCTTGTCGTTATTCTGCTTCAAAGACTCAATCTTTGCTTTTCTCTCCTCAATGGACTCATTGATGCCATCAATTTCCTGAAGGTGCTGCTTCATGGTGTTCAATTGTAACCTTATACTACCAGCGTTGTTACCAAAGTCTCTTGCCAGAATGGCACCGGAGTCCAAATCTTGGAGCAAACCCATGACCAGGGGTAAGACCTCGATGTTTTTCAACTTGTTGATGACGTCCTCGTCGTCTTGGGGAATGGAAGTGTTGCTCATGAACGGTTGCGGTAGAAAGAAAAATAAAAAATGGAGTTTCTTAGTTTGTTTAGCTCGTGTTTGCCCTGTGTGCCGAGCATTGCGGCCCCGTCGGTGGTGGTGCGCAACCAGAGGTATCGTATCTTGAGACTTTTAGGCGAGGGTGGGTTTTCATATGTCTACTTGGCCAGTGATCCGTCCGACCAATTGGTTGCGTTGAAGAAGATCACTTGCCCGTTTGGTTCTGGTGACGAAAGCTACAAAAATGCAATTAGAGAGGTGCGCAACTACCACCGGTTTGCCGCCTCGAAAACCCCCTTCATAGTCCAGGCGCTCCAGGACACCGTGGTGTCCGAGCCCGATGGCCTGAAAACTGTCTACATAGTCATGCCGTACTACGAACGTTCGCTTCACGATGTCATCAACGCAAACGTGTTGAACAATGTATCAATGGACGAATCAGAGATTTTGCGTATTTTCTTGGGTATTTGTCGGGGAGTCAAAACAATGCACAGTTACAAACGGGTGGGCTCCGATGACGAAGACCTGCGTAATGACGAGGATGATGCTTTGTTACCTTCTGACGACGAGGCTAACAATGTCCCTCTTCATGAATTGGTTCCTTACGCTCACCGTGACATCAAACCTGCTAACGTGATGCTTTCTGCAGACGGTTTGCCTGTTTTGGTTGATCTCGGATCATGTGCTCGTGCAAGGGTCCAGATCAAAAATAATCAACAAGCTTTAACTTTGGCTGATCATGCTCTGGAACATTGTACTTTACCTTATAGGGCCCCGGAGCTTTTAGATGTTAAGGTTGGTGTAGATATTACCGAGAAGACTGATGTTTGGTCTCTTGGATGTTTGTTGTATGCACTCTGTTTTGGTTTTCTGCCGTTTGAAAAGTTGGAAATTGAGCGGGGTGCAAATTTGTCATTGGCTATTATGCAGGGTAAGTATGTGATACCTGAGACTGAATATCTGGATGAATTGATTGAATTGATACGGATTTGTTTGGTTGATGCTGAGGAGCGGGTGGATGTGAATGCTTTGATCGAGAGGGTTGTTGGGATGGCATGACCAAACAAACAAACAAACAAACGAACGAAGTGAGTTTGAGAGTTTAAGAGTTTGAGAGTTTAAGAGTTTGAGAGTTTGAGAGTTTGAGAGTTTGAGAGTTTGAGTGTGTGTGTGAGTTTGTGAATTTGTGAGTATGCGAGAACGTGGGTTTGTGTATTTATGAGATTACGAGTCTGAGAGGCAGTTAATTTGTCAGTATATGAATCTATGAGTTTCTAAAGAAACCAGTGAAGACTCTTATCTCCTCCATTTGTTCCTCAAATTATTGCATTCAAGTTAATTTGTTAATTTGTTCATTTCCTCCTTTATGAGCTTCTAAATTGAAAGGTAAAGACTCTAAATCTTTAATGATCTCCTTGCTTGGCTCATCAATTTTAAATGCACTTAATGGAAAGCATTTTCTTACGAACAAAAATTCTTAAAGATCAACTTCGTGAGTTCTTAATGGTAACCATTTTCTTACAAATAAAATGTCTTTAAAGAACTTCGCTAGTTGTTAATGCACTTAATGGTAACCAATGTCTACAAACAACTTTCATTTGTTAATTCCGTTTAAATTAAGAATCATTCACCACTTTCGCTTGTTAGTTGAAACCATTTATGATCTTAGATGACTACGTTAATTTAATGAGAAATGATAGAAATACTTAATAGAGAAATGAGAAATGAAGAAATTATATGAATAAAAATGGTTATTATTATTTGTTCTTACTGTAACTTAACGATAAAAAATCCCTCGGAAGACAAGTAAATCAGTGAGACATGTTTATTGCTCGAATTCATCACAAGGTGGCTTGAGTTACAATTTGCTCGAAAATGACGTGGCTTGGGTTTTTTGACCTTTGCAACCTTCATTATAAACTTTATAACTTCATATGCTTCAATAGAAGCTCCATTCTAAACTCCATCATAAACGTGAATTTTAAACTATACTTAACATGTTGCCGAATCTTCGTGAAGATTCGGAAACGATCTATTACATAAGCCGGGATGATCATCTCCATTAACCCAGCGAGCCAACAACCCCAAACCCCAAATAACCCCATCGGCCAAGTAACGACAACCCCCAACCCACTTCAGCTCCAGTCCGGGTCAACATTCATACAAGCCTAGTGCTATGATAACCACTATACTCCACATATCTACGAGTGCATCGGAACACAAAAAATACGATAAGATCTCGTTAGTTGCAGTCGAAAACGCATCCTTAGTAATCAGACGCCTAGAACACTGAAACGATCGCTATTGTACTCAAATGCCGATCATACTTGACAGTAATTAACAACAAGCACAGCCGGCCGGGGGTGACACTACCAGGGAATCCTAAAATAACCTTGTTGACATGCAAGTAGTGATAACCGCTAAAAATACAACCTAATAATGGTATAAATTTTTTTTTGTGAACATGGCTGATCACTCCATCGCATATATATAAAACAGAATAGCCGGGTAGGCAGACGAAAATGGCAGATATAGAAAGTGACGGGGAGTACACTGAACATAACCAATTGTTTAATAACAGAAAGAATTCGCATCAGTCGGACGCTGAGTCGTTCGAGACGTACATCGATAGTGATGTGGAAATGAAAGCATTGAGACGGTTTGACTGGAGAGTGATACCGATTTTCATGTGTGCCTCATTTCTCTCGTATATGAATAGAAATATCATCAGTACCGCTAAAGATTCCGGTATGGCGATTGCATTCAAGCTAGGTGATACTAAGTTATCGCTTGCCGGGATGTTCTTCTATGTGACATATGTGGTTTCTGCATACCCAAGTGCCATTTATGTCAAGCGGTTGGGTGCGTCCAAGTTCTTCACCGCAACTCTTTTCTGCTGGTCCGCCGTGACCCTCGGAACCGCCTTCACAAAAAAGTATTGGCCTCTCGTGGGGGTTCGTTTCCTCTTGGGATTATTCCAGGGTGGACTCTTCCCTGCACAAATCGTGTATATCACCATGATCCATAACAGAGAGTACCAAGCCAGAAAAATCGGTTATCTCTTAATGATCCAGTGTTTGCTGGCTGCGTTCAGTGAGTTGTTGGCTACCGCATTCGCACAGATCCCGGCCACTGGGGTCTTGGACAGTTGGGGCTGGGCCTATATCTTGGAAGGTTTGGCTTCCATGCTTGTGTGTTTCTGGGTGTTTTTTGGACTTCCGGATGAAGCTGCTACCGCTCGTTTCTATAACGACGAGGAAAAGCGTATCATGAAGTTACGTGACTTCGAGAAAATGGCCTACATGGGTGATAACTCCGTTGTGGATTATCGGGAAATCGGCCGTGCCTTCAAAGACCCTTTGGTTTGGATCTCTTCTCTTTCTCAATTCGCCATGTCTATCATGTTGTTTTCTTTCACTCAACAATTACCCTCCATCATTAAGGGCCAAGTTGGCTTCTCCACTATCACCTCTTACTGCCTCCAGATCCCAATCTATGTCGTCAGTGGTTTATCCATCTTCTTCTTCACCCGTTTATCGGATATCAAACGTACTCGTAACCCATTCATTGCATTGTCCTTGGCTTGGGCTATTTTAGGTTACTTGTTGTTGATTTTCGGAGATAACAAGGTTTCCAGTTATATTGGATGTTACTTGATTGCAATTCCTTTATTCACAGCTGCATGTTTAAATATTACAGTTATCACTAATAATGTCGCTCCATATTATAGAAGAGCAAGTGCTATTGGTATTCAGCAAACCGTTGGTAATGCTGCTGGTATTCTTGGTACTTTAATGTATACGAATACTCCTTTTAGAAAGGGTCATATCACTGCTATTGTTGGTGTTGGTATTGCAATTATTTTGTCTGCAGTTCAGTATGTTTACTTGGGTAGACAGAACTTTGTCAAAGAACAATTGCGTTTGGGTAATATTAAGGATGAAGATTTGGAGAAGAAGTCTGGTTCTGATTCGGTTGAGTATAAGTTTATTTTGTAATTATAATAAACGACCAAACGACGAACAAACGAACCAAGTGTTCGTGAATAAGTTTGGTAGTTGGTGGGAGAGTGTAGAAAATAAATTGAGTGCTATCGGTTTTGTAGTTCAAACTAACGAATTGAGTTTACCAATGAGTTTGTAAAAATTGAGTGACCATCGGTGTTGGTTTTAGTTGGATAAGTCTATCTGTTGGGTGATCAATACCTTATGTAGCTTACGTCAGCTACAGACTAGCCTAGTGCTAAAGTTAGAGGAGACGCCTTCAGCCACACTATAGATAAGAAGAGCAAGGGGCTCCTTCTCATATCTATGACGTACTCGAAATCGAAGTACATATAAGGCCAAGCGTATTTATATTTAGGAGAGATACACCTTATAGTTTTATAGAACAAGTTTAGTAGGTCCTACCAATTAACCTAGACTAAACATTACACTATCGGATTTATTAGTTGGAATTGTATATGAAAATAAGTCTATCGGTTTGAGTTTTAGTTGGAATTATATGTCCCGGTTTGAGTTTTAGTTGAATTGTATATAAAACAAGTCTCGGTTTGAGTTTTAGTTGGAATTGCGTACAAAACGTCTTGTACGTGTCGGAGTTTGAGAGCTGGTTGCCTGAAAATTGTGTACAAAAATGATTAATGAGAGTGCAATTGCCCGTTTGCATGGGCTAACGAATTGTGTTTGTGGATGTTTTGTAGGAATTGTGTAAGAAGGAGAAACTACGAAAACGAACGAGAAACCGACCAATTGGGTTTGTGAGTGAGTTTACGTGGAATTATGTAAGAAGGAAAAACTGCAGTTTGTGAGGCAAGAGTTAATCAAGAGAAATAAAATAAAGAAGAAAACTTTCGTTTATAAAGGAAATATATTTATAGTTAAGAGATAATCATAAATGGTAGAAACTGAAAACCTGTTGAAATAAACTCATTGCAAAAAACACAGTGCTCATATTCACAGTACTGATATTTACACTTGACATCCGGTGTATAGTAAAGTTTATGCAGTATTCAAACGCCGGAATCATCGAACTCCTATTTAACCACCCACGGTTTCAGGATCCCTTTACTAGAATCCATTGTCAAACTGATTTCTTGATTGAGTATAATTAACAATCGATTGAACTCACAAACCTAAACCAAAAATGATTTCTTAATTGAGTATAATTGGGGGACCAAGCAAAATCAATAGTTTCAATGAAACCATCATTTAGATGATCTAAACCTTCGATCTGTGACCTTACATATCCAAAAGTCACCTTGTTTCATTGGAGAATCTCAATTATCTACAATTATATAATCAACAATCTGTGGATTAACACTCACAAACTCACAAACTCATAAACCACACAAACTCAGTTGGGTCGATTGTGGGTTTGTTCGTTTGTTAGTTTGTGGGCTATTGATTTTTTTTCTTTGGCTGCAAAAAACACGCCAGCACCATCACTATCCTCCCCTCCCCAACACGTTCTTTCCCCTACATCCACACAATCATCCCCATTTTGTGTCTGACATACACATCTTCCACGTTTCTCAAAACTGACGAAACCCCATTTGCGGCTATTTATAGCCTGTATACAATCCGTTTATTTACCGCCACGTATTGCAAAACAACACGTATTTGCGTGTTTTTTTTTTTAGTTCGGTCCGTGCCCCGGACCCGTGCATCAAATACATACCAAACCTGACAGCTACTCTACATTCTTACCCTGCGCCTCTCCGAGAAACTGGCCCACATGTACGTACCTTTCTTTTTCGTTGGCCAATATGTTTTCGTTTGGTTTTGTGAAACGTGCTTTTTATTTACTTTTTTTCAACGTTTCCATATATAAACTCGTTGATTCCCACTCAATTTTTTTTCTTTGACAATAAATATGAAAGGATTAATTTTAGTTGGTGGTTACGGTACTCGTTTGAGACCTTTGACTTTGACCTTGCCAAAGCCATTGGTTGAATTTGGTAACAGACCTATGATTTTGCACCAAATCGAGGCTTTGGCCAATGCTGGTGTCACCGACATTGTCTTGGCTGTTAACTACAGACCAGAAGTGATGGTTTCTACTTTGAAGAAGTACGAAGAAGAATACGGTGTGTCGATCACTTTCTCTGTCGAAGAAGAACCTTTGGGTACTGCTGGTCCATTGAAGTTGGCTGAAAAGGTCTTGAAGAAGGACAACTCTCCATTCTTTGTGTTGAACTCGGATGTCATCTGTGACTACCCATTCGCCGAGTTGGCTGCTTTCCACAAGGCCCACGGTGGTAAGGGTACCATCGTTGCCACTAAGGTTGATGAACCATCTAAGTACGGTGTCATTGTCCACGACAGAGACACTCCAAACTTGATTGACAGATTCGTCGAAAAGCCAGTTGAATTCGTCGGTAACAGAATTAATGCTGGTTTGTACATCTTGAACCCAGAAGTCATTGACTTGATCGAGATGAAGCCAACTTCCATCGAAAAGGAAACTTTCCCAATCTTGGTTGAACAAAAGTCTTTGTTCTCCTTCGACTTGGAAGGTTACTGGATGGATGTCGGTCAACCAAAGGATTTCCTTTCTGGTACCGTCTTGTACTTGACCTCCTTGTCCAAGAAGTCCCCAGAAAAGTTGTCCAAGGAACCTTTCGTCCACGGTGGTAACGTCTTGATCGACCCAACTGCCAAGATCCACCCATCCGCCTTGATTGGTCCTAACGTTACTATCGGTCCAAACGTCGTTGTCGGTGAAGGTGCCAGAATTCAAAGATCTGTCCTTTTGGCCAACTCCGAAGTTAAGGACCACGCTTGGGTTAAGTCTACCATTGTCGGCTGGAACTCCAGAATCGGTAAGTGGGCCAGAACCGAAGGTTGTACTGTTTTGGGTGATGATGTTGAAATCAAAAACGAAATTTACGTTAACGGTGCTAAAGTTTTGCCTCACAAGTCTATTTCTTCTAACGTTGAAAAGGAGGCTATTATTATGTAAATACCCTTTTCTCATGTGTATTCTTAGGAACGTTGCCATGTGCTATAATAAATTAATGTGTTAATGAATGTAGAACTGCGAACGAAGTGAGTAGAGTTCGTTGAATTTTAGAGTTCATCGGTTTTTAGAGTTCATTGGTTTGTACAGTTCATTTGTTTGTACAGTTCATTTGTTTGTACAGTTCATTGGTTTGAAGCGTTCGTTGGTTTGTAGAGTTGTAAAATTAATTCTTGTTAAATTCATATTCTTCATAAATGAGCTATTTACATTTTGAGTTCATATAGAATTTCCAATGAGTATCACATCACTCACTCCGTTCACTTCATTCATTGGGAATCTTCATAATTCTAAAAATCCCAGAATACTACTTTTTCTCAATGGCTCACTCAATGGCTTCTTGCCAGTCAAATACAGCAACATCAACACACGAGCAATTAAAGGTTGAGTAACTTGACCCATCACAACTGTGTGTTTTTTAGCCGGATCTTCATAAACAACACGCAAGCCTCCGCTTTGTACCATTTCCAAATATAAAATATGGTTCTTTGGAATCGACCCTCTATGACCTTGGAAAACATCTCTTAATTGCTCGATTCCGTCACCAATCTCCTCTCTGTTTTCTTTACTGAGTTTATGTGCAAGAACAGACTTGACAAGTCCATCCTTCATGTGGTTGTAGTCGGTGTTACGAATAGGGCTGATTCTAACCATCAACTTGATACCTTCGGATAACAATTTGTCAATCACATCCACGGACTTTTCAGCGTCGCCCAATAACTCCCCAACATCTCCAACAGATTGCAAGTACTTTTTGGCCTTGGAAACATCTTCTTTGGCAATGTACAATCCAATACCGTAAACCTTGAATCCGACAAATGTCACACTTCTAACCCCATATCCAATCATCTGGAAGTCAGTCTCATGTTTGGATTCCTTGGAAATAGCCACTGGGAATGGGTTGATTGCTGAATCAACACTAACTGAGTTCTCGCTTGCAATCTCATTTTCTTTGGTTTGCAATTGTGTTGGTTGGAGGAAAACCATTCCTGCAAATCCTGCGGCAAAAAGACCTGTACCTAAAACAGCCCGTTTGGGAATGGGTCTGACTGCATGCCTTTGAGTAAATAACCGTCTTCCAAGCACTTGTTTAGCACCTAACCGAAACATCTTGAAAATTTGATCGTATGTTTGATTATGTAAGGGAATGTTATATTGGTGATTATGTAACGTCATCACATGATGCCAAGTTTGATTACCATTTTATTACTGGGCCCACTCTTGATTTAAAGTTTATTCACATGATCTCTTGTGACTCACCCTGTTATTCACAGCTTGAACCCAATACAGGAAATTCATACAATGTCTTAGCTTCTTCATAAAAGTAACTATTTTGTTTTATTTCTTACTATATACTCTTTAATCATATGCTCCATTAGCTTCTCCCCTCATCATACTCGTAATTAAGGTCACGTGACGAGGTTTGAAAATTTAACTAGATTATAAAATACATCACCAGCAAATACTCATGACAACAGTGACTGCATTGTGAAACTTTTCACCCTGAAGATGAAAAACTCTATATGCGATTCGCTTTTACGATCAAAAAACACATAAATTTTTAGATTTAATAAGATTTCCGCAATGAGATCACTTTATTTGCATGGGCAGGAAGTCCGTGGGAGTTCCTTCACTACGAGTTTCTACTAATGCTATTATGTGAATAAACTATCATTAAACATTTTATGTTTAATCTCATGTTATGTATATTCTCATTTTATGAATATGCTCATTATGCTATATTTTCCTCTTATATGTTTCTTATATTTAATGTTATATTCTCATGTAATAACTCTCTACTAAATCATTCAAATTTATAGTCATCAACCCCGGAAGTTTTCACAAGATTAATAAACTTCCCCCCATGAAAACGGCCATGCTGAAAAACAGATCGCGCAGTCACGTACGGCTGAATTCGCAGAAAACGTTGTGAGCATAAAAAAATGGAAATATGGGGGCAATTCTAGTCATTTAGGGGGTATTTTTTTGCAGTAACCTCTATAGTTTAATTTGCCAGGTGGGGACATCCAGATTTGAAGATGGTAATACCCTAACGATTATGAATAGGTCCACCATGATACCATTGGTACTATAATTAATGACATACTCCGTTGGTTCATCATACTTGCATAGTTGAGTGCAGGAATTCCGTGGTTACAGGCATGGTTAGGAAGCCAAGGCGGTGTATTCTTGTAGAGGACCCATCTGCGGCAGTCGATCTTTGTTACAAAGTCGCAGAACCCAAAAATGTCGTAGCAAGAATGAGCACTCTCGACCGAAAGAATGAGTAATAATACGTATTCTCGGACATTTTAGCGCAAGTGTGAATCACATATTCGCCACCTTATTGTCTACAAGTGTTTAACAAGAATCCAATGCCACGGGATTAATAAAAGATTATGACTAAGCAAGACATTTACGAGTAATTTTTTGGTTATGCATTTTTTGCGTTGCCCTTTTCAAAGGGCCTACTATTTGCCACTAAAATTATTAGATTAAGGTTGCAAGATGGTGAACAACAAAAAAGTATAAAAGAATCCGTAATTCAATGTAAATCAGTATCAATTAAACAATGTCTTTTACTACTTTAAAGAAAACCGACTCCGCTGTCTCCAAGACTCTTTCTGTTGCTTCATCTGCTGCTTCTTCTAATTCTGCTACTTCCGATGATTCTTCTTCTTCAAACAGTCTGTTTAAGAGAATGATGAAGGTTGTTAAGGATAAGTTACGTGATAGAAACGAATTTCCTAACAGCATTTACGACCATTACAATATGAATAGAAAAACTCCTTCGATATATATATGATATTTGGAATTTTTGGGTTTATAGGTTAATGTATTTTATGGTTGAAGATTTGTAGACCGTTTAACGATGTAACAGGATACCTTGTAAGTAATGGCTGCTATTCCGGTCTCGGAGTTGGCATGGTGAAATATTGTACAAAGTCCCAAAGAGGCAGAAAAAACGGTCTTCTTACAGCTACACATTTCGAATGTCTTCACTGACTGCGCTCTCAGACATCAATGTTTTTCCACTAGCCAATTGAGCTTTATAGATATCTTCCCAACGGGTCCATTCATGTTCAACGTCCGGGAGTTCCGAAACAAGCCAATTTGTTTCACCTAAGCGCGCAGCCAAGTAGCCCACAAATGAGTCGCCTGCACCAGTGACGTTAACAACTGCTAGGTCACGGTTTTCAGCGGGAACAGCAAAGTACTGAACCACCACTCCCATGCGACTGTCATTTACGTTTTGGCCCTTAGACGTGAGGATAAAGTCGGGTCTGTATGGGGACACTGTAGGAATGGAGCGGTAGTCGTCAACGCTGGTGGAAAGACTAACCAGCATTACCCCCTGGTCTCCGAGTTTAACAAGGAGGTTCTGCACAAATGGAAGTAGTTGAAACGCCTGTTGAAAGGAGCCCTTTTGCAAGAGCTCACGCACGATGCGGTGCTTGTTCCCAACAGCATTCAACTTCTCGCGGAACTCGCTATTGATGCCTAACGAGTCGAGCACTGGAAACCACTGGTCTAAATCGTCAAAGTACCCTTTGCTGGAAACCGCCTCGTGGATCGCCTCCAATTCGGCCACCGTAGGAGTTACAAGTTGGATCCGGTTATATGGAAACACCCCAAGCCCAAAATCGGCTATTCTCTTTGCTTTGGCGTAGGAAGTGGGTTCCACAATTACACTTGGAATCTCACCAGCGCCTGCATTTACACCAAGTATTTTGTTCACCACCTCCGGTGATAAATTACAGTCGACCACCATTAACTTGGGCTCGTTGTTCTTAATCTGCTCGAGAATATGCTTGGAAAAGTCCTGTTCTACAATCTTCATGTCTGCAATTGCAACCAAAAGTTCTCCATTTTGCAGGTGTGATGCCATGTACTGTGCTGTTGACGATTTTTCTTCCACCAAGATTCCTGATGCATCGATGTTGTTTGTTTTCATGTATTCAAGAATTGTCTGGCCTGCTAGGTCATTTCCTACTATTGATATGAGTTTTGTAGTTGGGTTTGGAGATGCGTATGTACTTGCTAGGTTTACATTAAAACCCACTCCTCCCACCGAATTGGTAATTGTACCTGGGTTTGAGTCTTTCATTTTAGTTGATGATTGAGTGGATGCGATAGTATCTAAAGCAACAGAGCCAATGATTAAGTTGGATTGACTATGCTTATTCTCTATTTTTTGGTTACTCTCTATTTGAGGTGCAACATTCACTATTTTTTGGTTACTCTCCATTTGAGGTTGAAACTTCTCTATTAATTGATTACTTTCTTCACTCTCTTTCCCCCTATACCTCCCTTGTTTATTCTAATCATTAGTATATTAATAAAAAATCATCTCAACTTACCATCTCAATTGCAATCTTTGTGGCAGTCATTGCATTATTCAAAACAAACTTGATATTACTCTCAACAGACTTCCCATCTGTATCTTTAGCGATCTTTCCCAATAAAAATGGAGTCAATTCCTTTCCGGAGATTTTCTTTAAATCAGCCTCTGCCAAAGCATTTTCTATGATACTGTTGATGAAATCAGAAGATAATGCTGATTCTTTGGGAGGAGGAACGCACACCACACTTCCCGAAGTTAAACCCATCACCTGGTTATGGTTATACAACGCAGAAGCAATTTCAGAGTACGAGCCAAATGAATATGGTGAGGAAATACCCGACTCTCTACAATAGAACCCGGGAATCTCAACCTTTTCCCGACCATCATCATTGAATGTCAGCACAAATACACCTTGGGTCTCGAGGTACTCCATGGTTAATCCAATGTCCAATATAGACTTTGGTCCCGAGCACACCACTGTGACCGGGGTGCGACCTAATTCCGTCAAGTCGGCAGAAACGTCGAACGTGGTGGTGCCCTGTCTGTGGACTCCGCCCAAACCACCGGTAGCAAACACCTTGATGCCCGCCATATGTGCGAGGATCATGGTCAGTGCAATGGTGGTTCCGCCGTTGATTTTGCGGGCCATGGTGTAGCCAATGTCTCTGCGGGACACCTTATTGACGTTGGAGTCGGCTGCCAATTGCAGGAGTTGCGATGGACTGAGACCAACATGAGGGACTCCTTTGACGAAAGCACATGTTGCAGGGATTCCGCCGTTGGAGCGAATGGTTGCTTCGACATCGCGGGCCATCTCGAGATTGCGGGGATATGGCAACCCGTGTGTTATAATGGTGGATTCGAGGGCCACTATTGGAGATTGGTCATTGAGGGCTTGACGGACTTCTTCCAGGATTACTAGCGGAGAGCGCCCTGAGATGTAGCGACGAGCAATTCGAATCATAATTCGAGGTTGAGAATAATGAGAATTTAAGAGAATACTAAAATGAATATTTGAGTGTGTGAGTTTAATAGAATGTGTCAGTGCTGAGTGTGTTTAATAGAATGTTTGAGTATTGAGTGAGTTCATAATATTTGAGTAATGGCGAGTTTAGAATATTGGAGCACTGGTGAGTTTAATACAAGTAAAATGGTAAAAGATAAATGTAAATAGGTATAAGATAAATGTAAATAGGCATAAGATAAATGTAAATAGGTATAAAAAGAATAGATGACTTGATTAGTCTAGTGAAGAATTTCACAATTCTATGATCCCACAATATAGACCATTATCATCAATACAACAGATATATGATCCTCACTTAATTGTGATGTTCATGGTTCGTAAAAAATGATTGAGAAATCAACCCAAAACGCTCAACCCCACAGAACATAGTCATGAATCTGGAAAATAAAGATATACAGACCAATGAAGGTTTAAAAATCAATCAAGATATACAGATCATCCATAACACAGAGAAACTACTGGAAGAACAGGCCAAAAGCATCGTATCCAGTTCTGGAATAACTTCAGTGGATCAAGTTATGAATGGGAGTAACAACCCATACCTACTAGAAGCATTACTCATCATAAACAAAACAGATCAAGATGCAGATAAAATTATAAAACACCTACAGAAACAACTCGAAGTAGATTGGAATGGAGATAAGGTGAGTCCAGATAGGATCAACCAATACTATCATGCACTCCGAGCAGTACGAGAGAGTGGACTAAGTAACGGGGAGCTTATACATGCTATTGCTAAACATAGCAACCCACACGTACCGTGGACATCTACAATAAACGTTCAGATAGTGGAGCTGATAGAATTCCGGGTGGACTGGGACGACTACGCAGCCGCACTCAAAAACGAGTTATTGGTGCTTCCAGCGGCACGTAGCGGGGGCTTACGGCCACGTTTGGGGCACGGTGGGCTCGAGGAGGATGCCCGTCGCGAGTGGAAGGCGTCACACGCCGGTGCACTTGGCCTGGTGTGGTTTTTAGTGGCACGGGCACCACCCACATACTTGGGCCTCGCGGCTTCGTTCCTCTTGAACCTCGGCGGCGACCATGAACCGTGGTACAAGACCCAGAACTGCCACTTGCTCCGCCGATTCCTTGCCGTGCCAGATGCACACCGTTTTCTCCGCCAGTCCGGGCTCTTTGACTTGTTTCTCGCCATGGCCAGAGGCGCCCTTGTCCATTTCCCACCAATCACCCCTGCTCCTGAATCTCTTGCACTCTTGTCCGCTGCGTACCCCTGCGTATTTCTTCTCTACGACCTTAATGACTCAAATGATCCACTGGCCTACACAGACTTGGTAAACTCCAACATCCTCAATGCGTTATCCCATATGTTGAACTCTCGCGACTACAACACCTACAAAATCATGCGTTTGTTACTCGCCCAATTGGACTTGATATGTAATTTGAGATCCCCGTTATTGATCTCTTTGTCGCGTATCAACTTTACCCTCAATCAAATCATCACCAATCCTTTTGTTCTCGATGATCATAAATCTGGCGGTGCTTCCTTAATTGAGTCTGCTTTAAAATGTCAGCATTCTATTTTGCTTCTCTTAAAAGGTGATTATATTACTGGTTACAAGTACGATTTGATTGGTGTTTGGGAACTTATGAAGAAGAGAATTGATCGGTTTCCTAATTTACGGATATATTATATGGGGATTATAAAGATGATTGAGAAGAATAATAAATTGTTTAATGAATTGGTTGATTCTTGTGGAATGAAAATTGAAATTGATGAAATTTATTTAAAAATTAAGGATGTTAGATAATTGTTTATTTGAAATTCTGTATATTCTCATAATAAAAATTATTTCGTCATTTATGATTTTATGATTTTTATTATTTCTTAATCATTTCGTCACTTCTTCATTGCTCGTCACCTCTTCGTTTATTCCTCACTTCGTATTACTCCTCATTTCAGTGCTCCTCACTTCTTCCCTTCATATCTTCATTCACCAATTTATGAACATTATTTCGCCATGCTCCTACATTGTTATCGTGAGCTTATTTATTAACCTATATACACACTCACTGTTGTCCTTGCAATGCTTGAACAACCTTAATGTTAGTATCCAAAAATCTATTAACACAATTAACCAAACATTGTTCCTCATTCAGATCCAAATTTCCGGTGGTTATTGGTCTGTTCTGGTTACACTTCTTAAAACACATGTCTGTGAAACGATGAATAGACATTTGAACCTTGGACTTGGAACTCTCGGATTCAATGAACTGAGCAATGTCCTTTCTTGAACCTTCATCAAGGTTTTGCAATACAGAGGCAGACACCGAAGACATGATAATTTTTTTTGTCAGTTCGCAATATGAGTACCCTTGATAAGGTGAACGCCATCTTATCACAACAAAGCGAGAAACGTGCACAACCGTCGACACTGAGGGATTCTTCGTATCTTTTTCGACTTCAGAATGAAATATCCAAGACAAAGGAGTATATTAGGCAAGCGGACCGTGCCATTGCATCACTTGAGATGAATGAGCCCGTCAGCACCGAAGCACTTGCTGTATCGTACGCAAAAGTGCCGTATATTCCAGGCAAGGATCAGGCAGTAGATATAGCTATTGCTTCCCAGGCACTTCGGGCAAATCGAGAGCGTGAAGAGGCATTTATAACGTTGTTGCTTGCCGAGACCCAAGAACACGCCAAACACCAAAAAGAAATCCAGAGTGCCTTGGAAGACTACAGAGAGATGGGGCTACATATAGACAGTGCGAAAGAAAAACGTAATGAGCCCGAGGCGGGAGCTGATTACAAGCTTTACCGCAGAAAGCTTAATGGGAATATACGGAGTGTTCTTTTAAAGTATCTTACGCTTCATGGATTGAGCGATTCGTCACATGCGGTCGACGAAAACCTCAAGTTGGTCAAGTCGCTTCTCCGCCGTTCATGTGACGCGGACCCCTGGGTGTCGGTGGTTCCGTCCCCTATCACCGATAAGTTCATCAAGTCGATGGTTATGAAAAACATCCTAGTTTCTCGAAAAGACTCGTCGCCTGACCTCTATCACTTAAAGCTTCGGAATCTTGATAAAAGAAATAACATTCCGCCCCAACGTTAGACCCTGGCTTAGCCAGATACGATGGTCCACAGTTTGAAACGCCATAATTGCTGCAAAAAAAAAAACGTTTACGCCATAATTAGCTGCACTGAATTTCTTGATCAGATTATTCTATACCATTTTCACCCCAAATTATTGGCACAGATGGAAACGCCGTTTTACCCAAGACATAAATATCCGGTCTCTCCCATGTTTGTTTGGTAAGTATGGTCTTGGGTTTCAATTCAAAGTCGGATTCTGACGACAGTTCTGCTAATGAGAAAAAGTACGGTGTCATCTCCGATATTGTTGATATAGAAAGCGACAACAGCGAAAAGCAACATGATCACATCTTTAAGGACCCTAAGGTCTTGGAACACTACACAAAGTTGTACGAAGAACACCAGTATGAGTGTCGTCACTTGTTGGACCCCGATCTTACATGGACCCCAGAAGAAGAAAAGAAGATTCTTTGGAAAAACGATCTTAGAGTTTCCTTCTGGGCTCTTATCATGTTCACTGCTTTGAATTTTGACAGAGGTAACATTGCTCAGGCTTTGTCTGATAACTTCTTGCTGGACGTTGGTTTGACCACAAAGCATTATAATATCGGTAGTACCATCAACTTGGTTTGCTTTTTGTTTGCAGAATTACCATCTCAGTTGATTTCCAAGAAAATCGGTGCTGATATCTGGATTCCAGCGCAAATGTGTATGTGGTCCATTGTTACTATTGCTCAGTGTGGTATCAGAGGAAGAGACAGTTTCTATGCCACCAGAGCATTGTTGGGACTTTGTCAAGGTGGGTTTATTCCTGATTTGTGTTTGTGGATGAGTTATTTCTACAACACTCAAGAGTTTTCTATGAGATTATCCATTTTCTACATTGCCAACCCTATGACCACTGTGTGGTCCTCGTTGTTGGCGTTTGCACTTTTGAAAATCAAGACTCCTGCTTTGAAGGAAGGTTGGCGTTGGCTTTTTATTGTCGAGGGTTTATTCACCTTCATCATTGGTTTTGTTTCCTTCTTCAGAATGCCTGCTTCCATTGTCCAGACTAAAAAGAGCTACAGACCAAAGGGTTGGTACACTGACCGTGAAGAGAAGATTCTTGTCAACAAAATCTTGCGGGATGAACCGTCCAAGGGTGATATGCACAACAGAGAACCAATTGGTTTGAAAGAATTGGTCAAAACCGTCTTTGACTACGACTTGTTTCCTATTTACGCTACAAGAATTTTACTCGATATCGGCACTTCTCCGGCTTCCAACTATTTGCAGCTTACTTTGAGAAAAATGGGTTTCAGTACATTCAAGACAAATGCTTTGACCATTCCTTATAATATCGGAATTGTTATCACCATGTTAACTCTTACATGGCTCTCGGAAGTATTTAACACCCGCTCGTTGACCTTACTATCTATTCCTGTTTGGGTCATAGCAACGGTTTCCGCTTTGAGATGGTGGCCTGGCTCCCAGAAAGATATCTGGGGAACTTACGCTTTACTTACTGTCATGTTAGCCCACCCTCCTACATGGCCTTTGTCTATTAGTTGGTGTTCTAGAAATTCAAACTCTGTCAGAACCAGAGCTGTTTCGGCAGCCATTGTTAATATGTTTTCTCAGGCAGCTGCAATTATTTCTTCCAATATTTACAGACCAGACGATGCTCCGTTATACCATAGAGGTAATACACAATTGGTTGGTATTGCTGCTGGTGGTATAGCAATCTGTATATTTGGTAGACTATACTATCCATTCAGAAATTGGCAAAAAGAACAAGAATGGAATAAGCTTTCTGAAGAAGAGAAGAAAAATTATGTTGAAAATACCACCGATGAGGGAAATAAACGGTTGGATTTTAGGTTTTCCTGGTAATTAACTACGAACGAAGTGGGTATTGAGTTTTAAGGATAGTGGAGATTTAAGAATATAGTTGGAGATTTAAGAAGACTTAAGAAATAATGAAGATTTAAGAATGGATTTAAAATTTTTCAAGCTCACTCGTTTGCCGAAGTTTTCATATGTATATTTAGACCCAAGTGGTCTCCCTAATGCCTGTCCATTGTGGCCTTTTCTATCGACTGCCTTGTTTTTGATGGCTTGTCGTATTTTTTATATCTAATTCACAAACTCATATTCAATAACTCTTTAGGAACATCGCAAACATTTGAAATCATGGATGGACACTCAGATACCCTCACCTAGTTGGCTCGTTTTTATTTCTCGGAAATATAAATCAAAAAAGGGTCTCGGAAAACGATCCGAAAAAAGGGAAAAAACACGAGGGCTAATAACTAGCAAAATCATATAAAGAGGAGGCTTACACCACTCTAGCCAATTAAACAATAATTCACTATGCGAACTCGCATTATCCGAAAGATATATAAGGTGTGACCAAAATTACATTCATTACTTCAACAATGAGTAAAGAATTGTTTGAGATTCTGGAAAAGCACTCTTTAGAGACGGAAAGCAATATTTTCCAAGACCCCGGGGCACTAGAATATTATACAAGCCTCTATGAAGCACATAAATACGAGTGCCGTCATTTACTTGACCCCGACTTGGTTTGGACGGAAAAAGAGGAAAGAAGAATTACCCGCAAAAACGATTTCAGAGTCACCTTCTGGGCGTTGATCATGTTCATGTCATTAAATTTCGATAGAAGTAACCTCCAACAGGCTTTGGCAGATGACCTCTTGAAAGACTTAAAGATGAACTCAAACCAGTTAAATATCGGAAATACAATAAACTACGTCTGTTTTCTTGTTTCAGAGATTCCTTCGCAGTTGATCTCGAAGAAAATTGGAGCCGACATTTGGATTCCCATCCAAATGTGCTTGTGGGCCGTGGTGACGATGTCTCAGGCGGCATTGACCGGGTCGAAAGGCTTCTACACCACACGAGCGTTGATTGGGCTTTTACAAGGTGGGTTTATCGGCGATGTTTCCCTCTACTTGAGCTACTTTTTCACATCCAAGGAATTGCCCATGCGTATGACTATTTTCTTCACTGCTTCCTCTCTCACCTCCATTATCTCCAGTTTCTTATCATTTGGCTTGTTAAAAATTCACACCACGTACCTCCAAGAGGGTTGGAAATGGCTTTTTCTTGTTGAAGGGTGCTTCACATTTATTACCGGCACCCTTTCATTTGTCGCAATGGTGCCCTCGGTTGCGCAAACTAAAACATGGTTTAACCCCAATGGGTGGTATACTGAGCGGGAGGAAAAAATCCTTGTTAATAAGATCTTACGTGATGATCCCCTGAAAGGGGACATGCATAATCGCGAGCCAGTTGGATTGATGGAGTTGATCTATGCCTTGGCAGATTATGACATGCTTCCAATCTATATCATTCGGTATTTCGCAGACATTGGTGTTTCTCCGGTAACCAAGTATTTCCAGCTTATTTTTAGAGGCTTGGGTTTATCCACTTTGCAGACCAATGCATTGAAAATCCCCAGTGATTTCTTAGCAATTGTAACCATGCTCATCACTACATACGTTGCAGATAAGTACAATAACAATTCTTTGGCTATCATGTCTATAGCAATCTGGTACACAGTATGTGTATTTGTTTTACTCATGTGGAAGCATGCGCGGAAGAATGTCTGGGGTACTTATGCATTGATCACCGTTATGCTTTCACATTCAAGTCCCAATCCATTGGGTATCAGTTGGGTTCTGGCCAATTCCAATTCAGTCAGATCAAGAGCCATTGGGTCTGCTGTGATTAGTATATTTTCGGAATTGGCTCAAATCACCTCTTCAAACCTTTATCGTAAGGATGATGCTCCCCGTTATAAGCGGGGTAATAAGGATCTAGTAATTATTGGCTTTATGACTATATTGTCTTGTGCTTTTACTTTAGTTTATTTCCCATGGAGAAATAGACAAAAAAAGAGAAAGTGGGATAAATTGACTGACGAGGAGAAGGAAGTTTATTGTCGAACCACCACTGACATTGGAAATAAGCGTTTAGATTTCATGTTTCAGCATTAATTATTATGGGCGTGTTAGTGCAGTATCATATAAAGTTGCAAAATAGTTTTATATTTAATCATACGATTTAATAGAGTTGGAATGTAATGTATAGTTATGAATGTTACTTTCATGCACAGATGAGAATATATGTTTCTATTACTTCAGAATCAGTGTTTCAGTCAATAGTTTGTCGGTTGGATCGTTTAATCATTGAAGAATTGTTTTTAGTCTTTTATAGTCTTTAAATGTCACCCATCGCATGCGCTAAAACAAATCAAACCCTCTTGTCTTCCAAATAACCCTCCATATGAATAAAATCATTAATATACTAATAAACATCGACATTCCAGTCCATGTAAAGTACCATGCAAGACAGTCGTCAGCACCAATGGAACACTTTGAATCCACCTGGTTACCGTAAAACAACAGGAAAAGAACGGATCCTAATGCTGGAGAAATCATAAAGGTCCCCCATGTAGAACCCATCATATCAATACCCCAAATCAGGGCAATCACAGTCGGATACACAGTAAACAACCCACCATTGGCAGCCCCGTTTGCGATGGAAGTAAAAGAATAGTCATCAAAACGGACCACCTGGCCGGCCAAACCAAACAACACTGCAACAACCAAGAGCCACACACGGGCTATAGGGTAACGACGCTTAGGACTGGAGACCCAGTCGGAAAGTGCACCAAAGGCGATTCTACTAACCGTAGAGGCGGCGGCAGTCACACTAACTTGGTTCAGAAGTGAAACATTGGTGGATGTGTATGTAATGATGGAGCCCATGTTGTTCTGGTATGACTCCAATGGCCCCAAGTTAAGAATGAGTACTATGGCAAGCAACCAGGCCAGTCTGTCCAACAAAAATGCCTTGAATCTGGACTTGTGGTTGGAAGGCTCGATCGAAGTGGTTGGAAGTAAGTCAGGCTCAAGCAACAATTGACTCTCTGGGTCGCTGAAAATCACATCCTGGTCCACAAGAACAAGGAAACTGGAAAACAAACTAACTATTCCGATGAAGAAATAAAGCAACGCAAAGAACTTGAACACACGGTATAAATCCATGTCGCCTGCCGCATTCTTAAACATCGACCACTGTAAGATCTGGGAGCCGATAAGCGAGCTCAAGCCGTAGCAACTGACGGGAGCGGATATCGCCAACCCTTTCTTCTCCGGGTAGATCTTGGCACAAGTAAGCAATGCCGCAAAGTATAACGCCGATGTGGCCATCCCAATGAAGTAAAACGTCACACCCATTCCATACAAGTGGAATTGCTTGGGATGGCTCACATACCATGCATTGACCATATAACTAGGACAGAAGAACATCACAGACAACACAGACAAAAACGCAGGCCCATGGCTGTCCGCCCAATACCCGAGCACAGGAAGACTAAAGTACATTCCGATTGCCAGGCATGACGCTATAGTGTTGATTTCGAGGTATGTGAGCCCCAACGTCTGATGCAATGCTTGCAGAAAGAGCGAAAATACCATGATAGACCCGGCACAAAGACAGGTCACCAATGCAAACACAAATGCTATAATCTTAAGTTGCCCCGGCAGAAAGTGCCGGAGTGAGTATCTTCTTACTGATTCCCCAACTACTTGGAGATGTTTCATGACTCAGAATATGTAAAAAATTGTTTTTGTTGAGTGCGCTGGATGGTGATTTTGTGGGGAGCCGCGGCGTGTTAGTGGCGGTTCCGCTGATTTTGGTTGTGCGGTTTCGCTGCGATGTTTTTAGCGAGCAACGAGCAACGAGCAACAAACAACGAACAACGAACCAAGAGAGTTTTTTTACATCTTCTTCAAGAGTATTGATATTACGAAACAATTCAGAAGTATAGAATTCTATTAAACCCATCTTTATTGTCTATTAAAACTTTTATGGAATTTTACTGTACACTAAAACAAGTAGTTTAATGATAAGACCCACTGGGAATATTAAAGGTCATTTAGATCTCTTAAATCTAATTTATCAAATTACGGAATATTGATTGCAAAAAGATACAACCCAGTGGAAGATAACAATGTCTTTTTAGGAACAGGAACACTAAAAGTATAAAGACAAATGTTTTTATGAAGATCAAACACAGAACGTTGATATTGATTTCCTATTGCATTAATCAGAAAAGCCTTGACAATGTTTATATCATTTTTCGTCTAATACATTTAATTCTCTTTGTATTTATGTATTTTTGCAAAACTTTTCTTTATTACGTAGGAAAATAGTGATTGTGTTTCGTTGTCTCTAGAACTCTTTAACTAACTTTTGTGAAATGAGGATTATCTACTACAATTACGAGAAGCATATAACTTCAATGCACAATAGATATACCACCGCAGTACACATTCTTTCCCCCTAACCATTTGTTAGTTCAACTCACATTACTCAATGATCTTACATTTAATATACATCAGTCGTAATTCGCTATAATTTATCCTTTCCCATATATGAGGAATGTACTACTCAATATACTTCTTGAACCTGTCAATCTCACCCTTACTTCCCAACCAAATACCCGATCTGTCATGAATACCCTTTGGTAAAATCTCCAAAATACGCTCACCCTTGTCATTAACGGCGGAACCTCCAGCTTGTTCCATCAACATAGCCATTGGGAAACATTCATACAAGATTCTCAACTTTCCGTTCTTCGACTTTGTGTCTGCAGGATAAGCAAAGATACCTCCATACAACAAGGTTCTGTGGATATCGGCCACCATGGAACCAATATATCTAGCCGAGTATGGCTTGCCATTCTCTTGAGGCTTCTTCAAGTCTTCGACATATTGCTTGACATACTCCGGCCAGTAGTAGGAGTTACCTTCGTTGAAAGAATAAATAGCTCTGGTTTCTGGGATACGCAAGTTAGGGGAAGTCAAGATAAACTCACCCAATTGGGTGTCCAAAGTGAACCCGTTGACACCGTAACCGGTCGTCAACATCAAGTGTGCAGAGGCACCGTACATGGTGTACCCGGCGGCAACCATTTCAGTACCCTTTCTCAACACATCCTTGATTGAACCCTTAGAGTCTTCCTTCAAACGGTAAATGCCGAAAATAGTACCCACAGACACACCAGCGTCGATGTTCAGGGACCCGTCAATTGGATCGGTACAAACAGCATAACGGCCTCCTCCTTCAAAGATAATCAAATCTTCTTGTTCTTCACTAACCAACACCTTAACATTGTTGGACGATTTCATGGCATTGATGAAAATCTCATCTCCAATCACATCCAACTTCTTTTGAACATCTCCAGTCAGGTTGGCAGTACCACTGATCCCAATCAAGTTCACCAATTCTGCACGTCTAATGTTGTGTGCAATGAACTTGAACGCAAACTGAAGTGCGTTAAGAAGAAGTGACAATTCTCCAGTGGCATTAGGTGCGTACTTTTGTTGTTCTTGGATAATGAATCTCGACAAGGTGATGATATCGGTTTCCACCTTGAATGAATCGGCTGCTGAATGGGACATTTTTACTCTGGCTTTTCTAGGATTCTTCCGGCCTTTTATATTTCCCCAGGTTTTGGGAGGGGGCTGTCCTCTTTTTCCCCCGGGAAAAATCGCGCCCACCTTACGCCTGCACCCGGGTTGAAATTTTGTCCCGGACAGATGGATTCTCGGTTGATTTTCACACTCATTTAGCAACACCGGATGGTCCGGTCGATCATGCGGCCTCATTAAAGTTGGTGCGGATCATTGGGTTAGACGTATCCTCTTGGGATTGACGTTTCTAGAAGTGTTTTACCGAGTTCTGACTGTTCTAGAAGTGTTCCTAATCAGTAGTTGCGGTCGCAGTTTTCGTGGTTGTTCTGATTTCTTTTATAAAACGATCCCAACATAGTCTAGAGGGTATTGTTGCCCTTTTTAATATAGTGAGATGAATTGAAAGTACTATAATGTGTAAATATAATATCTTATATTAATGATTTGTCTACGTGTTTTACTTTATTATGAACATTTCTTGTCTATAATATTCTTGTATCAGTTCTTGCTTATAATAGTCAATTCTTCACTATCATTTCTTTACCTTATAATAATCGTTTCTTTACTTTATAATAATCAAATCTACTTTATAATAATCTTTTCTTTATAATAATAATATCTAATTTATAATAATTCTTTCTGAATACTTCCCTGCTTGATAATAAACATTTCTTCTTTATAATAAACATTTTGATACTTAATATCTTAGGTTTAGAAAACCTTGAACTTGAAATCCGCAGGGTTCTATAATATCAATTAAGAAACAGTGCCTGCTTTTTATTTCTAATTCCATTTCCATATATAAACACATCTAAATACGGAGTTGAAAGTTTATCTTCGGCTGCAAATAAAAGAAATTGGCCTTATTAATATTTACTAATGATTTTATTTTTCTTCGGAACCCTGTTATTTTTATCTTTAGAGTCCTGGATAAATGCTTTATCCTATGACGTTGCTAT
The DNA here is from genome assembly GCA_030566775.1 of [Candida] smagusa. Classification (NCBI taxonomy): domain Eukaryota; kingdom Fungi; phylum Ascomycota; class Pichiomycetes; order Serinales; family Debaryomycetaceae; genus Kodamaea; species [Candida] smagusa. The sequence goes on along the minus strand of JAKUAW010000010.1, from coordinate 259,040 downwards.
CCTGGGATTCTTCAATGTTTTCCGGTTCCAATTGTTGTGTTCTTCTATAATTATTGTTCTCGCTTAATCTCACTTATTCCTGCTTCTCAATTTATTCTCACTCAATCGTCTTTCTCGGTAGTCTTTCTCAATTGTCCCCACACAATCGTCCCCATTCAATTCTTTCGTCAATTGTTCAATAAATTTCTTTCCTCATCATGTCTATTCAGCCTTGATTTTTCCAAGACTTTTGTATATCCGCTCTTTCCATCGTCTCTCTAATCTCTAACAATTGGTAATAATTATAAATATTTATCATTGCTATACATTTCATAATTGTACATGATTAATTTCAACTAAACTCATTGCTATAGCCTATTTTGAATTTTTGCTACCCAATGACGCCTGGTATTAACTTTTTAGTGGGTTCAGCGTTTATTCATGCAGGTTGCAAAAAAATAGTCTTTTGAATTAAGCATACATAGCATCGCTTCGATTAAGTGTTCATGAGGCTGGTCATTACTTGGATGTTTAGGTTTATTATTTAGCTCTGCATGCGACATTCTCTACGAACGAATGAACGAATATACGAATGAAAAAATGAACGAAAGAACGAATTGAGTAAGTGAGTGAGAGCGTGAGTGAATTAAAGAATGAATTATTATGGAACTAGTGATTTAGTAATTTAGGCGTGGCTGGTCTGTGGTAATTTCCAATATCTACATTTACATTAAACGTCCTTCTTGGGTCAACAGGATATGTGTAATCTTAATCTGAAATTAATAGAGAAGAAGAAACACTAGACGGTCAGGAAATGCTAGACACCAAGGAATAACTAAACACCCTGGAACGACTAAAATCATGAAAAGACATATACCCAGAAAAACTAGAAAACCATAGAAACACTAAAACAGAGAAACAGAATACAAATTTTTTAGACCTTTAACAATCGACCAAGCTATTGGTGCAAAACACATGTCTCAAAAACAAACTCTCAAATCACCCACGTACTGAAATAAAACTCACCTCATTTCTTTTAATACATAATAAGAAGAACTAAAAAGTACTTCAAAATAAAAATCAATGAAAAATTGTGTAAAGAATTTTCATTTTTTGCAACAATTTAACCAAACCGGTGAAATAGAAGTAGGCGGAACTGAGTAATTAATACAAATGGAATATACACCAACAGGAGAATACTAGTAACTATAACAGGTTAAAAGTCGTCATGACGATCTGACTTTATGATAGCCTCAAAATATATCTGAATTTAAAAGCAGGTCAAGAATTAGCAGACAAGTGAACAGAAAAAGATAAAAAAAGATAGAAAAAGATAGCAGAATAAGAATATAATCCACTAAAAATATAGAATAAGAAAAACTGGTAGAATAATACATAGACAGTAGATAAAATAACTAGTATATAGAACACCCAAACAGAATAACAGAATAACAGAATAACAAAATAACAAAATACTTCAAAATACATTTTATAAATGCAACATACTTCACATCCACATCATACTACAAAAAGGCGTGGGAACTCATGACAAATTACCCCAAACTCACAAACACACTCGTTCGTTTGTGAGTTTTCTCTGCGCTGTCACAAACATTTTCGCCTTTTTTTTAACACGTCACGTTGACAAATTCAAATTCAGAAACTTTTCATACACGATACTTTTTACACCATGTCATTCCGTGTGTTAGATCTTGTAAAGCCGTTTGCGCCATTCGTTCCAGAGGTGATAGCACCTGAACGTAAGGTTTCTTTCCAGCAAAAGGTGATGTGGACTGGAATTACACTTCTCATCTTCCTTGTGATGTCAGAGATTCCACTTTATGGTATTGTCTCTTCAGACCTGAGTGATCCGCTCTTCTGGTTGAGAATGATGCTTGCATCCAACAGAGGTACATTGATGGAATTGGGAATTTCACCTATTGTGTCTGCTGGTATGGTTTTCCAATTGTTGCAAGGTACCAAGTTGATCCACGTTGACATGTCCGACAAGAACGACAGAGAACAATTCCAAACCGCACAAAAGTTGTTTGCTATTTTGCTTGCAGTGGGCCAAGCAACCGTTTACGTTTTGACTGGTATGTACGGTCCGGCTTCAAGCTTGGGTGTCGGTGTGTGTCTCTTACTTGTCTTGCAGTTGGTCTTTGCCGGTATCATTGTCATTTTGCTTGATGAGTTATTGCAAAAGGGATACGGTTTAGGTTCCGGTATTTCACTCTTCACTGCTACCAACACTTGTGAACAAGTGTTCTGGAAGGCATTTGCGCCAACCACCACCAACTATGGTAAGGGTGTGGAATTCGAAGGTGCCGTTGTTGCGCTTTTCCACTTGCTCGGTTCTAGAAAGGACAAGAAGAGAGCTTTGATCGAAGCCTTCTACAGAAGAAATGCTCCTAACATGTTACAATTGATCGCTACTGTCTTTGTCTTCTTGGCCGTTGTCTACTTGCAAGGTTTCAGAGTTGAATTACCTGTCAAGAGTACCAGACAAAGAGGTCCTTACGGCTTGTACCCAATTAGATTGTTCTACACCTCCAACATCCCTATCATGTTGCAAAGTGCTTTGAGCACCAACGTGTTTGTCATCTCCCAATTGTTGTTTGTTAGATGGCCGGAAAACTTGTTTGTCAAGATCTTGGGTACCTGGGACACTAGACAAGGCCAATCTCAATTGTTTGCTGTTGGCGGTTTGTCCTACTACATGCAACCTCCTACTTCTTTCACCGAGGCGGCTCTTGACCCTATCAAGACTTTTATTTACATCCTGTTTGTTTTGGGTAGTTGTGCTTTGTTTTCCACCACCTGGATCGAAATCAGCGGAACTTCTCCAAAGGACATTGCCAAGCAATTCAAGGCCCAAGGCTTGGTCATTGCTGGTCACAGAGAAACCAGTGCTTACAGAGAATTGAAGAAGATCATTCCTACCGCTGCTGCTTTTGGTGGTGCCACCATCGGTGCTTTATCCGTTTTCTGTGACTTGATTGGTACTTTGGGTAGTGGTACTTCCATTTTATTGGCTGTTACTACTATTTATGGCTATTATGAGTTGGCTGTCAAGGAGGGTGGTCTTAGTAAGTCTGTTGTGAGTGGTTTTACTGATGGTTTTTAACGAGCAAAAGAGCATATTACAATGAACATTGTGAGTTGTAGTTTGTGAGATGCGAGTGTATGACTAATAAATGAATAAAGGAATGAAAATATTAAGAACGTGCAAGTAACAAGCTTCTTGTAAATGTAAGACTAATAAATGAACCGAAAACAGGTGTAGAAATGACTTTTCGAATTATAAAAACGATAATGAGTACCTTATACATGATTCTATCAATCATATTCCTCTTTGATATAAATAGGTTAATAACTTGCATGCCTTTGAATGCTTAATTTTGGTGGCTGTTTTGCAGCCAATTTTTTGACAACATTAACAATGTAATTATACAATAAAAGCATTGAAGTGAAACTAAAAATAAAACAACAATAATGTTTTACAAGAAATCCTTAATAAGAATAGAGTTACTGCTTAGATCTTTTGTATCTGATATTTCACGTTCACTGAATCTGAAAGTATATTTAAACAAATGGGGTAAAAAAGGAAGTGAAGTTCTTGGAGAATAATAAATAAGTTTACAATAAACGAAGTGATACGCTATCGAACTGAAGATTAAAAGATTAAGCGAACCAAGTAAATTTTAAAAAAGAAAAGGTAATTAAAGGAAATGAGATTGATGTTAGTCCGCTGCAACCCACAAAATACATTGGAATAACCAATACGTGAAGTGACTCAATTCACTATGTTTGAAAGCGACAAATGAATGGACTAAATTGAGTGTGTCAGAGTTTCGGAATCAGAAACTTACAAAGTCATAAACTTACTGGTCTTACCAATGGTGCCCCTCGCACTACTCACACTACTCACTTCGTTTGTATTGTTCGTATTGTTCGTAGTGTTTCGTAGTGTTCGTAGTTTTCGTGGTAGTGCACACAAAAAATTAACCAAAAAAACATTTTCCATCTCATCATGTACTCCAAAGCAGAACCTACAATAGTAGAAACATCTGAAACCGAACTGTTTTCATCGGACATGAAAGCAGTAACCGATGAACAAGACATCTCATTCGATGCTTTATTCGGGGCGTTGGCCAATCAGTCCAAGCAATTAGAAAAACCTCAAATAGAAGAAGAATCAGACGATGAGGTAGAAACCGGAGAGACAAAAGAAGACAATTCAGACTTTGCCAAAGTCAAGAGACTCTTGGAGAACCTTCCTAAACTTGAATCCCGTCTCGAGGCCAAGTTGGAGGCGAAGAAAGAGAAGAAGGACGTTGTTCTTGTTAATGATCCTATAACAGCCGTGAGAGTCCAATCCAAGGAGTTGCCCACCGACTCGGGCGACAAATGGTTCAACATGAAGGCCCCAGAAATGACCGAGGACTTGAAGAGGGACTTGATGATCATCAAAAACAGAAGTGCATTGGATCCAAAGAGACACTATAAGAAAGACAAGTGGGTCATCCCAAAGCATTTCCAAATAGGTACGATTGTCGAGGGTAACACGGAGTTCTATAGTGCCAGGATTAAGCGTAAGGACAGAGGTGTGACCTTGGTGGATGAAATCTTGAAGGACGATAAGACAAACAAGTACTTTAAGAGAAAGCATGAAGAAATCACCTCCAAGAAGAAGAGTGGTGGTAAGGAGCATTACCAAAAGCTTCGGGAAAAGAGAAGAAGATTTTAGGTTTATAGAGAATGCATTGGGTCTAGAGATTGTAAAATGGCTGCAAAAGATAAATGTAATTACTTATGTCAGCGGAGGACGACGCTACGAAATTCTACCAATTGGTGTGACGTGAATAGTAGTGCAGTAGTATATCAGTGTGGCAAGGCAGTATGTGCAAGTTAACATGAAAATATTAAACAAAAAAGTATTTTAAACATAAAAATAGTATTTATAAACGAAAAAATAGTATCTTAACATAAAATTAGTATTTATGTTGACTATTTCGATTTTGTCATGCATTCCAATATTGTTGATTCTTTTTTATCTCACTATGTTTTTTTATGACTATTTGTTAGCTTAGGTTATTCTGGTAACGGTAGTTTTAGTGTCTCCCAGTAATCCTGGGTGAAAAGCTATTAGCGGAAGGTTTTATAATGTAAGGTGTACTGTAAGGTATATATAAAAACTTAGAAGATTAACTAACGCAGAAGACTTGTACTTATATAGATACTTTTGGTATTGTGTCAGTCCAGAGTCAGAGTCAGTGAATCTACCGAAATGTCGAGCAAAGCTCGTTATAAGAAAAGAAACATTTGTTTCTCCTAAATCATAAATCTAACACTATGAGATTTTTGATTTTGAGTCACTGAATCTACCATACTTCTTTTTGAGTTGATCTTTTGATCCTGATACTTTCATCCATGAGATGATAATGAATACCTTTTTATACTTGAGTAAATAATAATCTAAACTAATGTGAATTCTAATGTGACCTAAAACTAGTCTAATCTCTGTACATGCACACGAATGTTAGAACTAAAATCAACTAAACCCTTCTCTCTAAAATTACTCTTATAGTAACAACATCACCACCCCACTCTTCATAACACTCCACTCTTTAACAAACTCAAAGCTAAACAAATTATACTTTTGTGTGTATGGAAGGCTCTCCGGATCTGGAAATTGGTCCGAGAGAAAACTTTTTACATAGAATTCCTCCGAGAATAGGTATGGTTCCGAATGGAGAAATTTAGTACCGGCAAGATTGAGAAGGTGATTGACATTGAAATTATTCATTTTTTTTGCAAGTTTAGAGTACTGATATAAAGTAAGAAAAACAGTAAATTATGTGATCCGTTAGATGAAGACCACCAATGGAGAGGTTAATGTAATACTAAGTCGATAATTTAAGATTGACCAAGAAATTTCTTCTCATCATTCGTAGATATTCGTAGAATTCAATCGTAAATGTTCGTAAATTTGACTCATCTCAGCTGAAAAGCAAAATGCCACGTAAAGGCAACTTGTCCGAGTGGTTAAGGAGAAAGATTAGAAATCTTTTGGGCTTTGCCCGCGCAGGTTCGAATCCTGCAGTTGTCGATATTTTTTGTGAAAGCCGTTAACGGTGTGAAACGTGGGGATGACGGTTTTTTAATGAAATGCGTACCTCCACAATAATAATAACCGTAATTGAACAATCAACTCCCAACATCTAGTACACCCCATACCCTACAAAAGTCATATCTATAATGCATTACTCTAAACCAGCTCTTCTAAAAACATCCAGTCTTACCTGGTCCCACAAAGACTTCTTTTCTTCTTTCGACAACTTTACTCTACCATCAAGTAAGTTTTTTTTCATGATGTCAGTCTGTTGCTTGTACTCCAGGGCCGTCGTTGCGGCAGCCGCTAGGTTGATTAGATAATTGCGAATGGCAATCTCTTTAAACTTAAATTTAAGAAAACTCTGATGTGGAGCGGTTGCCTGCAACTTGCTTCTTTCGTTAATCTGGAGGAGTCTCAGCTGTTTCACCAGGATCTCGGCGACACTCTTCTTGAAGTTAAAATCTAGTTGATGCTCTTGGTATAAGTTCAGCAGAAACAAAGTATATATCAATTCTTTGTCTGTAATATGCGGCTGAATAAGCACAATTTGGCACATGCTCGCTAGATCCCCCACCAACTGTGGCAACGAATTTTGCGAGTACTGGTATTGGAAATTGGGTGTGGAGGTGATCATTGGCAATTGCACTAGTAAAAGTTTGCACCTAGTTACGTTTAAGTTCCAGTCTACTAGAGACTCTGGTTCCTGGTACTGTAGGCCAGACCCCAATGAGATTTTATACAACGCTTCATCATCCATATCCTGGTCGGTGCTTGTGCTGCCATTTCGTTGCTCCAAAAAGTATTTTTCGTGTAATACGATATCATTCACCAATTGCTCTACACTGGTGGAAACAGGCTCTGCATCTTCGGGAATGGTTGCTGTAGATGAGCTATAGATTGACGGCGCACTGCGTATCGATCGCCTGCCACTGAGCTTCAGAAATATCGACAGCCTCTCACTGCTCTTGGATTCGGCCGTGTTGCTAGCCTTGGATGGCGCGGACCGTATGGAACTGGCCCCGCTCGTGATCACACTGGGCGGGAGCTGTTGGTAAATGGCATTTCTTGCATTGTCCTTGAAGTGGCTGGGCGCACTCGACATCGAGTGGCCCTTGGACCGTCCGTACGCTGACCCAAACATATTTTGCTCTCCTGTGCAACTGTCGAATTTATATAATTTTTCCTCCCAAATTTGACAAAGAAAAAAGCAAAAAAAGAAACCCATTTGCAGCTGCTGTGTGAAGGTCGGAAAAATCGTAATACAGTTGGTATGCGCCTTGGAATGTATCTGGTTCGGATATTTAGGTGTAGTTACCGGTTCACCCCATAATGGGTGTGGGAGGTGAATGAATGGTGTGTGGTGAATAAGACGGGTAGTGTATGGGTGAATTGCGGGTGGTGAATGGGTGAATGTGAATAGTGATGTTTGGTGCTGAATTGTGAGTGGTGAGTGGTGAATGGCGTCGAGTAGCTTGGATATCGGTTGTGGTTTGTGTCGGGCCGCGATTGTTTCCGAAACATTTTGCGGTGGTTGCAAAAGGGTGCGGAAGATTGAATAATCCGTGCAATTGAGAAGAGTACGATAGAGTGTGTGATAGAGTGTGATTGATAGGGTGTAGTTAATAGAGTGCTGATCAATAGAGTGTGATTAATAGAACCTGACTAAATAGTTTATAGTATTGCGTATATGAAATCAAGTGTGGTCAATCGAGCGTAGTGAGATCAAGGTTAAAAGGTATCTGTAGAATGTGAAAAGAATATTAGCGAAGCTAGTTCAACTATGCGAAATTAATGACACAATTAGAATTCATGAATAATTTTAGAGATCTCAGATATAAATATTGACATAAAAGGTAAGTAATAATTAAAGAATTGCAAAAAGAATAGAAGTGATGAAAGTAATGAAAAATACACCAAGACTGTAAAACCAACTATTCACCATGAAACGAAGGTTATTAAAATCAATAAAATAAGCTGAAGTGCCGAATGCGCCCGCTAAAACAGAATCCACACTACACAGAAATACACCATATCTCGACATACACACACTTGTTTTGGAGACTCCAAAAGTCTAATCTTAATAAGTTTACCCATTCCGCCTACATTCATCTGTAAATCGTTCGGTCCTTCGGAACAGAAGTTAAATTGGAATTCCTCGTTTACTGCGTAGGGCATTCTGTGTTCTCTCAGTGCCTTAAATATATTTTGTGTGATGAAGGTGAGGTGATTAAAATGAGAATGGGAACACGTATGATGGAGTAATAATGCAGATAGGACACAGGTAATGGCGAGGGTGCACCTGATGCTGTCTTAAAGAGGCTGATTTGGGATTGTGCTATAATTCACCAATTTGTTTTGTGTTGCATAAATGTTGATCGGGATGATATCTGTTTACATCTGTGAAGAATATTCAAATCTCAACAACTAAAGGTGGAATCAGCTAGTAGCATCAACTCTAAGTATATTCTAGCAATTCGAAACATATTCAATAAACCCAAAGAAGAATCAACTAGAAGCATTCCAGTTGATTACTATTCTTCGATTGTACGTTTGTGTCGTTAGGTTAATCTCGCTACGATTTTTAATCTCACTATCGTTCTCTCTTCGTTCTTCTGACACACAAGATATTCGTTTTGTAGCCTTTCTTGTTTTTTTACGTTCGATGCCCTGAATATTCTGAATAATCCTGACATTCTGCATACTCCGGGTGCTGCCCTTACTCCGAGTGGTCAGCTTTCTGCGGGTATTGTTAAGATGATTTTCAATTTTTACACTATCACTGAAAGATGGAAGACCACCCCAACTTCTCGTTCAAAACACAAGATCACAGGACTAAACTCCCTATCGATTCACTAACAATGGCTGATACGTCCCATGATGGTTTCAATCTTGTCGCCATCGCTCCCACCTCCAAACTAATTGCCATCTCCAATATACAAACCATAAAGATGGGTCCGCTTGATGATTTTTCCAAATTGCTGCAAATTCCAAAATCAAATAATGATGACTCTGGTAATGATTCTGATGATGATTCTGATGATGAAAATCACTTTTCGATTTCACAACTCGCATTCAGCGATGATGAAACGAGATTATATTACCTTACTCACACTATTTTGCGGTACTATCTAATTGCAGACAATACCACCCATGAAGTGGACCAATGTGTTGGATCGTTTAAATGCGGCCCGGCTGGTTTATTGTACACAACAGACACAGGCGAACTCATGAGAGATGATAAGGAAATCGCAGACAATGTATCTTGCTATGACTGGCGTGGCGAGGGCTACTTTTACACCACAAGCGATTCCCTTGACATCTTCACAAGCGAGGGCACTCTCCGCGCGTCGTTCTCGGATGAATCCTTGATCGAATTGAATATTCAGGACATATATGTGTACATGCCCGTCCACGTTTCTGCGTTTGGTTCTGCGTACTTTGTAATTTATGTGAAAACAGATTCTGATTCTGCTGGCCCCACTAGCCAGCTGTTCACCGTCAATGGTTCCACAGGCGTGGCCACTGCTATCTCAATACCGCCTATCCTGTCCGAACTGCGCTGTATTAGATACTTTGCCTACCAGTTGACTAATTGGGTTCCCGGCAAAACTTTCCACTTGTTTACCCCAACAGAGCGTCCTGAATGGAAGGTTCTTCTGGATGACGGTAAGCAAATTCTTTCCTTGGTTCCTACATATGAACAGTTTCCATTTCCTTGGGATGAAGGTCACATCTGCTTTAACGGTAAGGAAGGGTACCATGAAGTGGTTGGCGCTGTTTTGGATGTTTCCATGGTGGACACACAGGTTTCCCAACCTTGTGATGGTGTAGACTCCTATAGGGGATTGCCTCGTTTGTTAACTCTTTTGGATGACGGGACTTTTTTATCTTGGTGGGTTGTTGAAAGCCAGGCTTTATTGCAAAAGTCTGCTAAATTAGAAAATGCCAAGGTTGATGAAGTTTTGGGTCTTCCTGGTGCTATTATTGCTTCATCAGTTTCTGATGATGATAGTGATGACAACGATAATGATGATGGAGATGACGACGATGAGGACGATGATGATCTGGGTGACGAGTCTGAGAAGTCAGATGACGAGGACCTTCCTGCTCAAAATAAATCTCAAACTAACACTCATAATATTTCTAAAAATGTCTTTAAAGACGAACACGTCAAAGTCCCATCTATCAAGGATTTTACTTTCAGTATTCCCAGGGTTCATTGTGGCTCTGAAAGTTAAATAAGTAACTGATGATTATTCGCAATTATTTGGTTGCAAATTTTAAAGAAATTTTTGGGTGTGGTGTAGCGATGAAATGTATAAACTGTTTAATTATTCTTATATAATCATTAATCAATGTATTTCTATCCTTAAACACTTGACCTGTAATTTACTACAAGATTATTTTTCCATTTAGTTAGCTTTATGATTAATAACTTCACAATACAATAACCTATAACCTAAACACTAATACTAATAACCAAAAAACTAAAAATAATACCAATAATTTCGTAACTATAACCTAACATTTCATAATCTAACAACTACCATCTTTATTTATGTTTATGAGCTTGAGCATACAAACAATTATAATAAGAATGAGCTGAAGAAATGTATGATTCTATGTTTAATCGACTGAAACAGACTATATAGCATCAGAAAGTTATATTTATTCTGTTCTTACAAGCAAAATGTGATACGGTTCCACTTTATGAAACCTCTTGCATTCTCGCTACACTTGCACACTATTTATTTTTTATACTCGCTATTTTGCACGCTTCTCAAATTTTCTTCATGAGTTCTCGCTGCGCTCACACACTATAACAGAAAAATTCTCGCTACTTTCGAATTTTTACGCGACACTAGAGTTTTGAAAAAACAATGCTCGTCGAAGACATCAGCGAAGACTTCGGCTTCAAACTTGAAGACAGAGCCACTGGTTTCCCTATCTTCGACCCCATATCCATTGCTGATTACTCTCTTGATGACCTCCGTCTTCTTACAATCGCACCCAAAGCTGAATTAATCGCCATCTCCACTACTGAATCCATTAAGTTGGGCTCCCTTACTAAAGTTTCCCGATTGTTTGATATAAGTACCGTCTCCGGTAATAAAATTACCCAGGTCGCATTCAACAGAGAAGAATCCAGATTATACTATCTCGCAGATGGCCATCTTCAATACATTCTGACTGCAGATCAAACCAATCATTCTGTGGCCAAGAACATCAAATCTTTTAGATGTGGTGCGGGTGTATTATACACTGACAACTCCAACACGCTTTTGTTGGACGGTAAAACCATATCCCAAGATGTAACGTCGTTCGGCTGGCGCGGTGATGGTTATTTCTACACTACAAACAAATCTCGGGATATCTTCACCAGTAGCGGCACTCTCCTGGTGTGGTTTTCTGCTGAGGAGTTGGACGAGCTGGATATCGATAACATTGAATCGTACTCTCCAATCCACGTTTCTGCATTAACCAGTTCGTACTTTATAGTGTATGAGCACGCCGACTCGGAGCTCGACGATCATATTCTCAAGCCGTTTGTGGTGAATACCGCTGGCGAGGCTGAAACGGCGGAAGTTGCAATTCCATTTGCACTGGCTAACAAACGTGTCGCTTCTCACTACACCCATCTGTTGTCCAACTGGATGCCTGGTCCATCACTTCATTTTGTCACCTCTTCGGTCGTTAATGAGTGGAGTACCATTCTGGACCATTATTTTTCCTTGGTTCCGGCGGATGACACCCTCAAGGCTTTGTTTCCTTTGAATGAAGAATCCGCTGAAGATCTTTCTGTGGTTGGCTCTGCATTGGATGTTTCAAGAGTCGATACCAATGTTACCCAGCCTTGTGTTGGTGTAGACTCGTACAAAGGATTACCTCGTTTATTGACTCTTTTGGATAATGGTGCTCTTTTATCTTGGTGGATTGTCGACCGTAAGGCTTTATTGGAAATGTCTGCCAAGTTGGAGAATGCCAAGGTTGATTACTTTTCAACTCCAATGAATGATCCAGCAAAGGAAGCACCAGCCAAGGATACTCTAGTGATTGCTCCAGAAAATGCTATCGTCAAAGATATTTCCACAGAACCCGAAAATCCCTTCTCCACTCCCCTGCCTTCTCTTGAGAAAATCACCTCAAACTCTATATTCGATGCAAACCCATTGGCTTCGCTTAAGTTAAAATCTGGTTCGTCTTCAGGTTCTGGTTACTTGGGTCCATCTGGTATTTTTGGAAAAACCTCGTTTGATCTGAAACCAAAAGCTACTTCTGTTACGCAGGCTGCTGCCCCAACATCGGGCTTTTCACTATTCACCACTTCCACGTTTGGCAATGCCACTTCAAAGGTTGATATATTTGGTACGCCAGAAGACGTTGAAGAAATTCCAAGCTTGAAAAAGTCCATACTTACTGAAAATGGCACCGAAGACTTTAGCAATGTCACTTCAAAGGTTGATATATTTAATACACCCGAAGTCGTCGAAGAAACTCCAAGCTCGAAGTCAATACTAACTGAAAATATCACCGAAGACTTTTCTTTTAAGCTTGAAGGAAAAGCCATGGGTGTTCCAGTCTCTAACGCAATATCCATTGCTGATTACTCTCTTCATGACCTCCGTCTTCTTGCAATCGCACCAAAAGCTGAATTAATCGCCATCTCAACTACTGAATCCATTAAGTTGGGCTCCCTTGCTGATGTGTCCCAATTGCTCGCAATAAGTACCGTTTTGGGTGATAAAATCACCCAAATTGCATTCAACAGTGAAGAATCTAGATTATACTATCTCGCAGATGGCCATCTTCAATACATTCTGACTGCAGATCAAACCAATCATTCTGTGGCCAAGAACATCAAATCTTTTAGATGTGGTGCGGGTGTATTATACACTGACAACTCCAACACGCTTTTGTTGGACGGTAAAACCATCGCACAGGGTGTAACATCATTTGACTGGAGCGGCAGTGACTACTTTTATACCAAGAAAACATCGCGGGACATCTTTACCACCAGCGGCACAATCCCAGTGTCATTCTCCGCAGAGGTATTGGAGGAGCTGGATATCGATGATCTTGAGTTGTGTTCACCCATCCACGTTTCTGCCTTTGGGTCCTCATACCTAGTGGTTTATGAGGACTCGGATTCCGAACTAGACGACCACATTCTTAAGCCATTTGTGGTAAGCGCTACTGGTAAGGCTACAGCTTCAGAGGTTGCAATTCCATTCGGCCTGAGTATCGAACGTATAGCCTCTCACTACACACATCTGTTGTCCAACTGGGTTCCTGGTAAAATTCTCCACTTGGTTACCTCCTCAGTGGTTGATGAGTGGAGTACCATCCTGGACGACGGCACAGAAACTATGTCCTTGGTTCCCGCAGAAGACACCCTTAAGGCATTGTTTCCCTTGGATGAAAAAACGTCAGATGAGCTTTCGGTGGTTGGCTCTGCATTGGATGTTTCAAGAGTCGATACCAATGTTACCCAGCCTTGTGTTGGTGTAGACTCGTACAAAGGATTACCTCGTTTATTGACTCTTTTGGATAATGGTGCTCTTTTATCTTGGTGGATTGTCGACCGTAAGGCTTTATTGGAAATGTCTGCCAAGTTGGAGAATGCAAAGGTCAATGAGAAGGTTTCATTGTCTCTAAATGTTCCAATGAAAGAGAATGTTTCTCCACCAAAAGAAGTCAAAGAAACCGATGCAAATCCATTGGCTTCGCTTAAATTAAACTCTGGTCCGTCTTCAGGTTCATCTGGTTTGTTTGGTTCGTCTGGTGTGTTTGGTGAGACCTCGTTTGGTCTGAAAATAAAGGCTGCTCCTGTTACGCAGGCCAGTACTCCATCATCAGGATTTTCTCTATTCGCTAATTCTGGAGTTACCAATACTACTCCTAAAGTTGATATCTTTAGTTCAACCGAAGGAGATTCTCTGGTCAAGAAAGAAGCTACCTCGTTGTTTTCCGAATCTTCTCTGGACAAGAAAGAAACTTCTTTGTTTTCAAAACCTTCTGTGGAGAAAGCTGACCCATTAGCAAGTTTCAACCAGCCAAACAAAAATGAAAGTCCATTTGCCAAATTCAACGAGCCAAACAACAAAGAACTTCTATTTGGCAACCTTGAAAAGAAGCCATCTCTTTTTAATACTACACCTGCAGAGAAGTCATCGAAAGGATTTGGAGGCTTAAGTTTTGGTGATCTAAAGGAACTCAAACAAGAACCAAAGGAGTTCAATGCTGAGCAAACAAAGCCATCTAGTTTTGGCGACCATCAAACAAAGACATTTACTGGAAGTGATGAACACAATCTGTTTGGAAAACAATCTGGGCTTTTTGGTTTTGTAAATAAAGAGTCAGCATTTGATTTCAAACAAGGACAGAAACCAAAGCAAGAGGAGAAACCAAAGGCAGAAATAACCCCTCAAATCCAAGCGCCAGTCAAACAGACCAAACCACAAGAACAACCAACAATCAAAAAGGAACAAGTAACCTCCTCTGCAAAACAAATCAGCAGACCAATTACTCAAAACCCACAACCTACCGGAATTGATGAACTGGACGTGCTGAGTGACTACAGCACACCGGAACTGAAGGAAACAATTTCGGACCTCGAAATCCCAGACTCAGACAGCGAAGATGAATTGACGCCAGAACAGAACCAAGTGCAGATGCTTTTAGAGAACAAACTCACAGAAGAGGCGCGTTTCTATAAGTACATGAAGGAGGAACGGGTGATGCACGAGAATAGCGTGTTGAACCAGGTGTATGCAATTAACGAAGAAATGCGTGGGTTGATCATGGTGTTGGGCAAGAACTCCAAGCACTTGGATGAATACGTGGCACAGCACCAGCAGCAGGACGAGAGTGAGTACACTTCCGTGGAAACATTGAAGTATGCCGACAAATGGAGAATGTCGTCGATGAGTGACGTCGAGAGCCTCATTGAGCTGTTCAAGCCGGCTATCCAGCACAACGGGCGTGCACTTGAACGCCAAAACACACTGGCAAAGAATAGCGTGGAGGACATCAAAAGGTTGAAGAATAGTGTTATCCACATCGAAAGACTTTTTACCCAAATCAACCTCTACACGGAATACAGCAAGCAGGAGCACTTGAAGAATAGGCTTTTGGATGTGCCTAGCGAGACTTTGCAGCGGAAATTGAAGGAAAAGTACGCCAACGTTAGGAAGTTATCTGATGAGTTGAAGGCTGCAATGATGCCATTGAAGGCAAATGCGGTGTTGGATGAAGAATCCGTGAAGAACTTTGAGACAGCGGTGTATCAAGTGCATAAACAGGTTTTGCAACATTCTGATGAGATTAATCTTTTAAGTGAGAGGGTGAAGCTGACGAGTGTGGAGGCGAAGAAGATTGAGGATAAGCCGGTTGTTGTGAAGAGGAATATTAAGTGGGAGGCTGCAAAGAGGGTCGTTGCTGTTAGAAGGCTGGTAACGTAATGAACTGAAAACGGTTGAGTACAGTATGACCGAACAAAGAGTTTATTGAGTCCCATCCTTATTATCAACCAGTATCCACTAAGATTAATGAAAATTGAACATACTTTTTCTTTGAATAATAAATTAAGAACTTTAAGAATAATCCTTATGAATGGTCAAGGTATTGCCCATTGTAAAAATTTACACTCTAAACAAATTGTCAACCTCTAGACTTGATGTATTTAGCCAACTGAATTCCAGAAATCTACGATAACTAAGGCTCAAAAGAATAAATGAAGACTCACACAAACAATTATAATTTTCTTTGGGCTAATACTAATTACTTTTCTCCGGTTATCTACTTACTTTAAGTCAAAAATACCATCAGAACAAACAAATGTTAATCACCTATTTATATACCCTCCATAGTATTTCATTCCTTAATAAGTATTTTCCGAGCGAAAATTGACATCACTTCGTTAATTGTCCTGTTTAGAAAATGATATTACTTCGTTCGTTGGGCACGTTCCGAGCGCAGATATCATTCGAACGTTGTTTGTTAATCAATGTCATCACCATTGTAATGCTTATAATTTGTAATAAACAGATTCACCGTTTAATGAACCACCATTGTGTTTCTTTTGTGGTCAGTTCGTCTAATCAATCATTGTTACCACCACAAATGTGAATACGTTCAATTACTTCCTTTATCAATCTAGTAGCATACAACTGAAACAACTGAAACGACTGAAACAACAGTCTGAACTGTTTCTATAAAAAGTAAACTATCAACAAAGTGGCTTGTGATAAACTACTTGTTCATTTCATTTGCTCAAGAAGTCATATAACCATAAACAAATCAAATGAACTCATAAACAATCCGCATTATTGTAATTGCACTACAAGTAAACACATATCTCAAACTCACCTCTCAAACCTCCAAAGTTCATTCATCGTTGATTGTTGAAAGTTTTGAGTTGTTCGTGTTAATTTTTTTAAAAAAACCATGTCAGACCTCATTGGATCCAGGGTCCTTATTCCAGGAACTCGTGGGTACGGGCTCCTTCGATACTTTGGTAATATCTACGGTAAGAATGGTCTCTTCTGTGGGGTCGAATTAATGGGTCCTGCAGCTGCCAGAGGTAAGAACTCGGGTGGTGTTGACGGTGTCCAATATTTCCAGGTGGAAACACCATTAACCGGGTTGTTTCTTCCGTACGAGCGGTTGCTTCTGCTCAATCCACAATTGAGTGATCTTCAGAATACGCTCGGGCCTGGGTTTGCGCCGTATGGATCAACGGGAACCAACTCCAATCGGTCGTCCATCGGATTGCGTCTTTCTCAGAGCATGAAATCGCCAATTAGTCCGGTACAGACGAATTTCGCTGGTACTAAGACTCAGAGACACTCCTTAGTGGATCGCAGAAGTTTTCTGGGCAGAATGTCCCCAAGTCCTCAGGTAATTAAGGGTGGACAAGCTGTACAGAACCAAAGTCTGGCTCTTCAAAACCAACAAAACCAACAAACTCTTCAACAACAAACTATCCAACAACAGCAGCTTGAAAGAGAACTCTCTGAATTGAAAGAAAAGTATGAACAGACCACTAAAGAGATGACAGAGAAAACAACGATTTTGAATGAAATGAGGACGACAGTTAATGAATTACAGCCTCTTTTGGAAGAATACGAGTTGGATATCGCAGAAAAAGAAAAGAAGATTGTTAAGCAGAAGAACGACTTTGAACGTGCTCGTGAAGAGTGGAGAAACTCAATAGACTTGATGCTGCAAGCGCAGCAGGAGAACGAGATGATTTTGGAGCAGCGAATCGAGGAGCTTACCAAGAAGTTGAGTGACCGTCCTAAGAATGTAGTGGTTGCACCGCCTGTGGCGCCTGTACCGCAGCAAACTACTCCAAAGGAAATTGAGGAGTTGCAAGCTGAGCATGAGGAGGAGGTATCTGAATTACAGGAGACAGTTGCAAAGCTTGAAGAGGAACGTCTTGAATCTGAGAAGCAGTTCAAAGCACAACTTGAGGGACGGGACATTGAATTGCGTATTTTACGTGAAACTATGGAAGCTTTGTATAAGCAGGACAACAAGCTTTCTCCAAAGAAACTGGAAAAGGAGGAGCAGACGCTTTACACTACTGAACTCTTGGAGAAGAAGGTGGTGGAGCTCCAAAGAGAGCTTAACTTCATGCAAGAGGAAAACACCCTGTTGAAGGAAATGGTGGAGGAGTTGGAGCTGAAGTTGACGTACAACGAGCTGGAGCTTAATTCGATCATTGAGAAGAACTTGGTTGCCAAGACGGCGGAGATGAACTTAGATGAGAAGAAGGATCTCGAGCAAAAGATCGAGGACTTGGAACACCAGTTGGAAATGCGCCCAACGTTCAACGAGTTGGTGGAGCTCCAGAAGTCCATCGAGGAGATCGAGTCCCTTCACCAGAAGGACTTGGACGCTAGTCTGGCTGAGTTACGCAAGGTGATTGCTGAGAACACGGATTTGAATAATAAGTTAGAGGGACTTCTTGGGGAGTTGGACGAGTTAAGAATGAGAAGCCTGCCAGAGAAGGAAGAAAATGAGCTTATTCCTGCAGATCTTCCAATTTATAAGCCAGCACTTTTGTTGGATCCTTCGGAAGGGAAGAATGATTGGTGTGGGTTGTGTGAGAGGGATGGGCATAGTAGTATTAATTGTCCGTATGAGAATGATATTTTTTAATCACGGACAACGAATTGAGTTGACAAACCAACAATCGGCGAGCTTTTAACGAACGAGGTTACTTAATGAAGCACCAGTCAACCAACGTTTAACAGGAAATTTGAGTTGTCGCACACTAAGATTTTACATCCAAGTACATTTGAGTAATGATCATTTGTTTGTTGAACTATGAAGTTATCATCCCGTCTGTTTTTTTGATCAATTAATGAGTTTCCAGCGCAGTTCATGAAAAAATCAACAATTATTCAATGCGTTGTTTATACGTTGACACCAACATGACTTAGATGTGTTTAACTCACTTGTATTCGTTAGGTTCTATCCTAATATCTCTCTGCTTGTTTAATTTTTAATATATGTTATAGAACTTGAAGAACAAACATGTGAATATGCGAATGATCGTGTGAATTGGTCTGCTAGAATGAGAGTTTCATAGTGATTATGATACTTCCAGAACTTATAAATCCATCCTACTTAAAATGTAAGATAAGAGAATCTCATTCATAAGTTTTATTATTAATATTTGGAAGCCTATTATTTCAATATATTTTAAGTTATTACACAAATTAAATGGTTGCAAATTTTTGAATTACTTATATTCATTTCGAATATTGTATAATTGTCTACTAAATTATATAAAATGTAATTCTTATTTATGACGCTTCATTGACAATTCCATAGGAACACCCAAAATTAATGATACCTTTTGAAAAAAGCTTTGCACTTCTGATAAACCATCATGGATATTCATAACCTTTAGACCAATTATCAATCACATCCTTGGTCTATCTTTTAGGGTTTGTTTAATCTCAGTTCCGGTCCAGTTTTCCTAAATTTGGAAACTTTGAAAGCTTCCAAAATGTCAGATTTCAAGTTTTCACTATAACAATTAGAAGTTCTAGTAGAAGTTTCAAAGATTTCATTTGCCTAGAATGTATTGATAGAGTTGTGGGGAAATTCTGGTTATTGGTGTATTTATCATAGTGATGATTATATAATAGAAGTTTGTAAACTTTTGTAACACTTTACTTATTTAGCGACTATAAACTACTCTCCTTTTGTTTCTGTATATCAGTCGTAATAACTTACTTAGTGTTAGGGACTTTTGGTGATAAATACCTAATGTCAGCTTATTTTATGTCAGCTACAAATTAGCCCAGCGCTACAAGTAGAGGAAACGCCTTCCGCCACAACCATAGATAAGAATAAAAAGGGGCCCCTTATTATTACTATGACGTGCTCAAAGGCGAAGCATATATATAGGGTTAAACACAAGCGTAATTATATTTAGGAGAAATACATTATAGTTGTACAGAATTAATTAGTAGGAACTTATCAATTAACCTAATCTAAACTTAAAATCTAGATTCTCTTCTACATTCTCCTAACCAAAGAGTTTACTTAGATATAGAGGTGTTACTTCACCAAGTCAACTTTTGCTATCAACAAGGTCGAATCTTCTTATAGTCAGAGTTCATCTTGGTTTTGTTTCTAAAACTGGAACATGAAATTATAAACACCTTGTGCTTGGTTTATGGAAGAAGTCGATGCTATTCTTGTCCTACAAGAAAGCTTTGTAAGCCGATTATTATTCAAATTATTGCAAAATTTTGATAATTATCTTGTGTTGTATATCATGTGCTAAACTCATTGCTTAGGATTGTGGTGTCAAATATAAAATATTCACTTTAATGGATATCCTAATTACTCCTCTACGGTTAATAAGTTATTGGCTCTGTCTCAGAACAATATTTTCTCTACCATACCCACCACCCTTGTTTCAATTATGATAAGTCAACGGCCCTTTTTAAATACTAAGGGCTACTATTCTCTCTTCTACAAAATTTCCCGTTATGACTAGTTCATCTTCGTTTGGCATACTGTCACATGTCTCTAATACAAATAATAAACCGCCTTAGCGTTAATTATAATTACCTCTCACTCCTTTAAAATGTATCTGCGTTAATAAACATTTGTAATTGTCATATGTAAATATTCCTATCAAAGCGATGGTGTGATTTTGTAATGAAACAAAACGAGGGTAGTTGGATTCATGACTCAAATAACCAGGACGCTTTGACCGTTGGTTTGTGGTAAAGGTTTACTAGTAGGCCCGCTCGCAGACACTCGCAGACAAATTTACAAACGCACTCATCCGTTCATGAATCGTTTGTCGTTCGAATATCACATGAAGAAAACTGTGGGGAATATTTAAAAACATCCCAGTAAATCATAATTACTATGCCTTTACACGAGATACAACTAAACAACGGTACTAGAAAGTACACAACCCTCAGCAACTACACAGCCCCGGAAGTGTTTGCAAAAGGAATTGCTAGAAAATGGAAGCGGATCATTATCCTCATCCACGGATTCCCCGATGATAACACTAGTTACACCCAGTTTATTCCGGCTTTAGCAGCTAAGTTCCAAGATCCAGTTCTCTTAGTCGCGCCATTGCTTCGTGGGTACGAGGCACTGAGCCAGGGCGATCTTTCTGAGTACTCGGCGGACTACCTTGCTAGCGATGTCAAGGCATGGATTGAGAACCTCGACCACAGTGGGGTTCCAGTTCACGTTGTAGGTCACGATTGGGGCGCGGTCACCACTTACCGTGCGTTAGCCTTGTATCCTGACTTGATTGACTCTGCCGCTGCCTTAGCCATTCCGTACATTGGAACCACTTCTCGTCTTAAGCTTCTCTGGGCTGCTCCACTCCAGTTATATAAACTGAGCTACATGGTTACCATGCAATTAGCCCTGTTGTACTTGCCTCGCTTCACTTCAGATGCAACCTACCTCAACAGTCTCTGGAAGTATTGGTCTCCTACTTGGAAGTACGAAGCTGAGGATATTTCTCCAGTACATGCCAGACTTTCCAACGCAAAGAACGTTGAACATGCCACCGCATACTACAGATGTCTTTTCAATCCTTTGAATATTAAACAGTACATCAACAGAATCGACCTGAAAAAGGTCCCTCTTCTCGTCTTGGCTGGCCAGAACGATGGCTGTATGCTGAGTGGCTTATTTGAAACCGTGAAGACCCATTATGACTCGGATCCAAACATTCAGGTGGAAATTTTCAATGGTATCGGTCATTTCTTACACAGGGAAGACCCTGAAAAGGTGGCCGATTCCGTTTCCAAATGGTTTATAGCTCATACTTGATTTATTATTCACCCCAGCTTGTAGACTAAAATAACAATATTAAGCGGATCATTCCAGACATATCCCGTGTCTCCGCGGTTGGCTTGGGTGCAAAAATATCATTACGAATGCAACGGTTCTAAATGTTTGAAAATACTTTTACGAACGAATAACGAATAATTAATAATGAATAATAACGAGAAACGAGTAAGAAATAACCAATACAGAACCATGTAAGTTGCAAGTTGTTATTTGAACTAGAGTTTTTCTCTTGTTGTGTCAGAAACTTGGTGATCTCACCAGATTTTTTCTCAATTCGTATTCTTCACAGTTTCTAATTCTCGTATCTTGTGGAATTACGGAATTTCTATCTGTTCTGGAATTCTCAATGAATAATTCTTATCTTCATGAAATTCCTATTCTTATTCTTCATTCTCATTCATCATTCTTATTTTTAATTCTTATTCTTAACTCCTATTCTTCATAGAATTCTCGCATCTTCGTGGAATTGTTCTGGAATTGTTCTTTAAGAATCTGTGCCGAATATTTTATACTTCTTATAATTACTCTAATCTTTTTGCAATCTCTACCTGAATACCTGGAGGCTTCAATAGCCAGACATCACTTTTACTGAACTCCTATTTCATGCTTATACCTTTATATTGCGATGTTTAAACGGAATATTAATTAACCTTCAGCTATTGCGAAATTTCCCAAATTTTATCTTCGGGATCAACAAAACATGCTCAGTCTAAACTATATTTTCTGTACAGCAGTTCGTGATTCTAACGTCTAAAAAACCTTCTCATTCTACAGTCAAAATTGCCTCCAAAAGTATTCTTTTGGCCATCAATGGCCTTCTATGCTTTAATCTTATACTGTGATCTTGTTAATATAACTGGAATAAGATAAATTCTCGTTTCTCTATTAATATTGAACATGGTTCTATGCCCCGGAGATCTTTTGATGATTAGAGGTTTGTTGAATTTCCGGGTCAGGTTATATTACCTGGTTAACGTAGTATAAGTTACATTTTAGAGGTCAATTCGAGTTATTGCTATATAGTTATTGAATAATCTTTGTCTCTATATTCCTTTAATCTAACCTCTATATTCCTTTAAGGACAAAAAAAAATCAAGGAAGAGTTGAACTTGAATTATGACTAATATTTAATACATGATACAAAACAACCCGTGTTCTTATTCCCCGGGCGAAGCAACGGGATTGATCATGAACTTTCTCTTTGAGTAATACTTCCATGTTCTATATAAACCCGCCTTCATGCTCGTGTGACCATCATGAGCGACATTGATTCTTTTAACGAATTTTATTCGAATATAACAATCAAAGCAACTCCTTTTCCATGTTGCGAAGGTTCCCTTTCCTACCATGAATTGATCCCTTCTGAACCATCACCAATATTTCCATCTGTATATGCATTCTTTAAGTTTGCAGTTGAAAATGAAGATTTCGAAGCAACCCATCTTCACTTTGAGCTGTCCCAGGACTTTCAACTCGCCCTGACTGTCATTCCATATACCTTAGCAGAGGCGAGTTCTATTCATATATCAATCGAAGGATCCACTCACAAAAATAGATTAATCAATGCACAACAGTATTATGAAAGAATTTTTGAGATCCTCAGTTTACGTTGCAGAAAGACTAGTGTTAGCATGAACTTCGATGACCTTGATCAGTTTGTAATATATTCAGAGTTAACCAGCTTTTCAGCCAAAATCAACCGTGAAGACCAAAAAAGAGGCTTTCTTTCTTCAATATCTGGTGTCCACAAGTTGAAGCATCTAGATATTGATTCGGAAGCTCTGTTTCTGATTGAAGACACTATTGCTTTCTCAAAAACCCTAGAATCACTCTCGATCAAGAATTTTACGTTCATTTCAGAAAAGATGTTCCCGTTTAATTCTCTCAAGTCTCTTTCTCTTTCTAATATTAATGGTTTTGAGCAATTGGATCTCTTGAATTTAAAAAATTTGCAGCAATTAACTATATCACTGTCACCGCACACTTCATCGGAAGAGTTTCTTTTACCTCAAAGTTTGGTAGATTTGGAATTGTCAGAGTGTGATGACTTGATATTCTTGAACAGTTTGAGTCAGTATACTCTGCTTGAATCCTTCAAGTTGATAAACTGCAAAAATATACAGGAAATCCAATTTCCTCCTCAATTACAGCTGTTCGTTTTCAGAACTGATGATCCTTATGACATGAATCTAGTTTCAAATTACTCTATGAGATTTATTGATTCAATAATTCTCCCAGAGCAATTAACACATTTGGAGATTTCTTCCAGTTCAGTGCAAATCCATTCGGACTTTCAATTTCCCCCAAATTTGAAGAGTTTGTATTTGTACCGATGTCTTTTGACCGATCCACATGAAGTGATATTCCCGGAGACATTAGAAAGCATTATTCTTGAACATGATGTCTTAGATGTTAATACACTTGAAGGTATCAAGTGGCCCAGTGATCTTCGCACTTTGAAGTTGATAGGTAATCTGTTGGGTGAATTACTGGGTAGTAATTTATCAGAAACCAATTTACAGGATTTTGAGCTCTACAATAGCTATGGTGAACTATGCAATTGTAAAATTGAAGATATTCCAAAGACTCTAGAAAGAATGAGTTTAAGAAATACACACTTTGTTAAATTCCATGGCCAACGTCTTGCTGACTTGAAGCTTCTTCAGATCTTTGATTCCACTATCGAACATTTCATCTGTCCAGAAAATGTAACTAAATTAGATTTGAGATCACTGATCACTCATCCATTCCTTTTCCCAGCAAATTTAAAAGAGCTTGATTTTACTGGTTTGTACCCCGCTGATATTTTTACTTTTATTCTGAATGACATTCCTCGTGATATACACAAGCTTTCCCTCAATTTGATTACTGATTATGGAAAACACAGGCCTATATCATTGGACTTTCCAAACTTGGAATCTTTCTCTTTGTCTTTTCAATATCCAAGCCAAAAAGTTGATTTGGATCTTTCTTTCAACAAATGTCATGCCTTAAAAAATATTTCCCTTCAATGGTTACAAATGAGGGAAATACAATGGGAAGCTTTTCCATCTCAATTAGTGTCCTTGGAGGTTTCTCACACGCACACTTCTTCTCTCTCGGGAAATTTGCAAAGATTATCAAAGTTGCAAAATTTAAAATTAACTCACAACCAACTTGGACACCATCTTTCCAGAAATAAGTTATCTTTGCCTAACTCAATGATATGCTTGGATTTGGGGCATTCATCGCTTGTTTCCCTAGCTGGGATTGATATTGGAGATAATATTATCGTTGTCAATTTAGAAGAAAACAATTATTTGGAAACCTCTAGCATCGCTAATGTTTGCGAAAGTTTGTTAGAGTTGAATAGAATACGCCCAATACTTGTTTATTACAAGCTTTATGCTCGTGACAGAAAAGTGGTGAACGAAGTAGATTTTGTTGACGACTTTATGGATATAGATCATGATCTTCCATCAATTGAAAACCAGGTACTTCAACAAATTCGTCAAAACGCTATCGAAAGAGGTGCACTCAGTGATGATGAAGATATGAGTTTTTGTGGTGAAGAGAAAGAAGAAGATGATGATTCTGACTATGAACAAGTGGGAGAGCTACTTGAAGAATTAAATGATTTAGAGCATCTGGGTGGGAATAACCTGGCATTCAAGCAATTCTTAGATTTAGAGAAATATTATAAGGAAGATATCCTAGTATTATTAAAGAGTTAGCCTTGTGGACCTGTCATGAGAAATTCTAAAAACCGCTTTTTGATCCTTTTGCGGTATAAGCAGTGTTAATTTCTTTATAGATATTTTCAGTAAATAATTGAATTAAACATTTTAGTGTTCTGTTTCATATATTTCTCTTTCAAGAAGAAATTCCCAAATCCAATAATGTTGGTTCGATACAAATAGTATTCTTGCCCTCGTGACGTTTAGATCTTGATATCTCTATATGGAAACTTTCATAATATCTAATCTTTAATTAAATTTTTATTTGTTCAATATGTTTAATTTCCATGACAATAAAATTAATCAATAAATTTTAATATTTCTTATTCTCTAATTCTTTGAAGTCTTAAGATAAAAAGAATAATGACAAACCACCAGACGCTTATAATGAGCTAAACCATTATTAAATCTTACATTTATGATTTCACTACGATACATTTCCTCATTCAGTTCTTAAATAGTACCATCTACCATTCCATTCACTTCTCATTCTTATGAAATTCCTCGCATTCACTCTACTTACGAATCTATACACAAATCATTCTCGTTGATCTCTTTATTATTTTCATTCTCATTGATTCTCCTCATCCTCCTCATCCTCCGCCAAATCATCACCCTCATCATCTTCACCATTTGCAAAAACAACTCCATCTTCCGTAGTTCTAGTCACCTCAAATTCAGCCTCAGGTGCCTCTCTTAAGTGGGCTTGTGCCTTCAACAATTGCAATCTACCTTGAATGGCAATCAAATGAGGCATCAACTTCAAGCCTTGGTTTAAGCCAGTCTCTAATTTGGTTAAAGAAGCCAGTTGGTCAGTTTGTCTGCCGATAGAACTTCCATGGATGAGTAAAATCCACTTCAACCATGTAGCCAAAGCAGAGGAGGAAGAAGGATCAGCAGCCACATGATGACTGACCACGCCGAAGAGCTGAGTGATTTGCGGAATCGTATCATGTTTCTGTGACAATTGCTTGATAGTATTTTTGATGGTTTCAGAGTCTCCATTAGATGCACACAAGCCAATAATACTAGCTTCATCATTCTTAGATAAGGCCTTGGTCAATTGCGCATACAACTTGTCTTGTGACAAATTCTGTGCATGCACACGGGCAGGAATCTCGAGTGTGCCGGTGCTTAATGCAATGGTGCCATTCACCAGTCCAATGTTGATTTGCACATCAATGTCTTGGCGCTGTGTGTTGAAATCCCACTCCACAGCAGTCATATTCACTTCATTCACGTTGTACCATACTCCAAATAACCTATCTACAAACACGACATTCTCGAATCCGTGCTTTATCGTAGCAACATGCTCTGAATTCTTGTAAATTGCAACATTCTCGGAGGTGAATGCGCACAACACCTCTTCGTCATCATTGGAAATCACTTGCACGTACTTGGCAGTCACATCTAAAGACTCCACAATGCTCTGGTCAATCAAATTCACTGTAATGATGCGGTCCGACTTCACCACATGCACTAATTCTGGTTGCAAAATCGACTGTTTGATAGAAAGAATAACTCCTTCTCCAACTTCTATGAGACTGGTTGAAAGTGTCTTACGGTTGGTTTTGCTAGCATCTACAAGATACAATTCAGTATTACCAAACACAACTGGTGCTGATAATTTGCCAAATGCTGCAAGACCCAATCCACACTCCACCTTTTGGTTGGTTTTGATGCTTTTCACAATCTTTTGTTCTTCTAATGAGATACTGTGCATCTCACCATTAGCCTGAACACCCCAAAGTGCCCCTTGTGTGTGCACTAAGAACTTCACTTCTTTACTATTTGCTATTCTGCTTGAGACTTTGTCGAGATGAGGTGAAAACACTAAGATGTCGCCAGATGTCACTAAAACACATAATTTAGAGTCGGTACTGCTATTATTCTCCTCACTGGAACTGTCAGCTTTACGTTTGCTGGTCTTCTTTTCCTCACTGCGGACCCACACAGCATCTATAACTGTATCTTCGGTGGCTAATTCAATCTTGACCACTCCATTTCTTCCCTGTTGCGTGATCTCCTCTATTGGAAAGATTTGGACTTCGTTTCTCCCGCTTTTAGAGATAATACTGGCCAAAAACAGCCCGCTGGGATCAAGATAACTGGTTGTCATTGCTGAAAATTTGAGATGCTCTTCGTGAAAAATTCACGTGAGCGCGCTACCGCCGATGAGGTGCGCTACCACGACTTCACAAACCGTCTCCTCCTCCACAGGACCTCTACAGGCCCTGGTACTTCCCCCACAGTAATGGTTCCTCCACACTAGACCTAAAGGGCCCTGGACCATGGCAGGTGGAGCCTTTGCCAAGGCCGTTGACCATTTTGATTCCTCGAGCATTCGTATCTGCAAAGTTATTGGTTGCAGTGGACTCTACAAAGACAGCTTCGAAGTTCTTTGTGATTGGCGATGGCTTTCAGGGCTATGATTACTTTGTGATTTAACTTCAGCGCTAAGTTTGTTAGACCTTTGATTTTGTACATTCTTCTACTTTCCATTCACAATCTTGAATTCGCCAGAACACAATTCTTCACATTATTCTTCGCCGAGATCTGTTTTCCAGATTCTATTATCCCTTAAAATATGTCCGATCTGTTCACCCGATCACCCTTACCCTCGCTTTTGTATTATCATTCTCTTACACTTTCTCCATTTACGATCAATGGCACTTTCCTAATTGGTACAATTTAACGGCTGCAAAACGTTTACAGTAGGTGAACATGTTACATCGAGTGTAATTCAAATTTCACTCTGTAACAAGCTCCATGCACATGGCTTTTATGCAAGCGCAGACAATTACTCTGGATGTTGATTTTGTGGACTTCGGTGAATCTCGCATGTGGCTAGTTACAAATACCCGATATCAACTTTACACGAAACTTACACTAATCACCACGTCACTATATTATCTATATCCCTGCGATTTAACTATGCATTTTGTAAACTTGATTTTGTACCTTCAACTTAGCCGCTAGCCTTTTTGCCTGGATTCTTGCATTTCAATCATCTGCTGAACCTGCAACTTACAAAGTTCCTTTAAATCCACAATATCAGCTTTCAACTCTTCGACCAATTCCAGTTTTTCACCGATCAATTCCAACATCGTTTGCTCCTTTTCGGTTTGAGCCTCTAGTTGGGCATACAATCCGTCGATTTCCTTTTTAGCCTCGGCGGCAGTACTGTCCTGGCGTAATCTCTCAAGAAGTTGTTTTTCGGCGGATTCCTTTGCCTCGCCCAAATGGGCGTTTTCCTCGCGCAAGGTGTTGAGTTCGATTTCCAAACGGCGGATATTTGCACCCATTTTGTTAATGATCTGGACACTTCCATTGGACGATGTACCTGTGATTGTAGGTGCTTGTTTCGAGCTAAACGAATATGCATCGTCGTCCGAAAATCGGTCCAAAGAATGCAGCGAGTTACGTGAATCGAGAATCGGCGCAGGCTCCTGCCATTCCTCAACAGATGAGTTTTCCCGGGAGAGAACTGTGAAACTGTTGTTACGCGAGTGAATTCCTCCCGATGCCTCACGTAAAACATTAATGTGTATCCCGGAGTCATTCCGCCTCATTTCGCTCTTCTCCGTCAAACTCTGGATCCGGGAGTTCAAGTTGTTTCTCTCAGTATTGTAGATTTGCTTAAACTTATCGAATTTCTCTTGAAGATCTTTAATTTCCGTTTCTTTGACTTGCAAAGCTACAGCATCGTCTCTTTTCTGTTTCTCCAATGATTGAATCTTTTCCTCCGCCTCAAGCAGCGCTTCTGCCTGCTCGTTAATTGTGTTATTTGCTCGTTTCAAATCGTTGGTAAGCTTAGTTTTCGCTTTCTTTGCGGATTCCATCGCCTCAGTCAATGTGTCGATTTTCCCAAGCATATTTGACTCAATAAGCTTCCAATTCTCCTGTGCCGACAAGTACTGTTGGCTTAAATTGTGATGGGATTCCGATAACCTGGTATGTTCAGCGAAATCTGGGGTATCGTTGCTTGAACTACCCCTCGTAGACTCCTTCTCCAACCGAAGACTCTCGATTTTACCCTCCAAGCGCAGGATTTCATTCACATTTTCCGTCTTAGTTGCGCTTAATTCCCTACGAAGATCGTTAAGTACTTTCTGCTTCGACTGGAGCTCAAGATCATGCTGGCGCTTGGCCATGTCAAGCTGAATTCGAAGCTCATTTTGCTCCTTCACCGCCTGTTTCTTCTCGTTCATCTCACTCTCGAACTTTTGTGACATCTCTGTATACTTAGGGAGCCACTGACGCTCCTTTTCCAAGTCCGCACCCGTGCTCAATGCTTTGTAGTTGAGTTCAGCAAACTTCTCTAGCAACTGTTCTACACTTTCCAAAGAATGCTCTTTCAACACAGCCTCCAACTCGGAAAGTGTTGCCGTTGTATCATCCGCCTTCTCCCTGTAATCTGCTAAGTTCATCTCCAAGTTAGCATTCGTCTGCTTTAGCTTCTTGATGCTCTCATTAAGCTTCAACTCCTTCATCAGAAGCACTTCTCCCTCACGGAGTAACTCCGCAATTGTATTTTCTCTCGCCTCAAGTTTGTCTTGGAGTTCTTGCGCTCCTCCAGCTATTTGTGTTGAAATTTGTGACGATAATTGTTTATTTAGTGCTTCCAACTCTGCAATTCTGTCATTGACCTTTGGGACATCTGATGCAGTTTGAGTTCCAGGTCCTGGTGATTCAATTTGACTTCCAGGAACTGGTGATGCTACCCTCGGAGTTCCCGGCACTGGAGTCGCCGTTCCCGGGGTTCCAGGCGCCAGGTCTTCCTCGTCTTTTTTCTTTTTCCCTTTGGCTGCAAGCGCCAATCTTTCCAGAAGTGTTAATCTTTTCTTCTTGGGTTCTTCGGTTGGTTTATTGGTTGCTGGTTCATCGTTTTTGGTGATTTTATCGATTTTATCCTTTTTGGGGATTTCATCATTTTTGATTATTTCATCACTTTTGGTGGTTTCATGGGTTTTGGTGGTTTCAGTATCATTTTTGATGATTTCGTTATCATTTCTAACAACTTCCTTATCATTTTTGGCCATTTCATCATTTACATCATTTTTGATGATTTCGTCATTTTCAACCTTTTCAGTAGTTTCACCATTTACAGCATTTACATCAATTTTGATGATTTCATCATTTTCATTGGTTTCACTTGCATTCTCAGTTATCTTAGTTGTATCACTTTCCATGTTAACGTCTTTCTGTTCTTGATCAAATGGCTCGTTAACTTTTTCATTCACTTTTTCATTGACGTTTTCACTTAATTTTTCATGATTGTTGTCATTAACTTTTAGTTTTCCGTCAACATTCTCACTAACTTTCTTCAAATTTCCACTATTCTCACTAACTTTTTTCACACTCTTACTAACTACCTCGCTAACTTTGTTCGAATCCTCACCAAGATCTTTATCTTTATGATCATTAACATTCCCAGTAATTTCACCATTAACCTGTTCACTCTTAAACCTTCCATTCTCAATTATATCATTCAAAGTATTATGAGTTCTTTTCGCTTTATTATCCATTCCACTCAAATTATCTACAGAACCGTTTAAAAGATCATCATGCACATTATCAACATGCACATCGTCAACATGCACATTCAGGTTATTATGTACATGAGCCGGGATTGAGGAGTCTACTGAGATTGATTCTGATTGTACATTAACTATTGGATTATCCATTGAATTATGCATTCGAACTACAGAATTCCCACTTGCTGCGCTCGTAGGGGTCACTTTGTTCGGTATCAATTTCGATATTCGCTGTCGTTTTCAAAATTGACACTGCCACGACTCATTTGCAACCGAATGTTATCATTCCACATTCCAGCATTAGTTGTTCTTAAACCATTAGACACGGTGTGACTAATTACTTCACTAGCAGAGCAGCGGCACAAAGAGCTTATATTTTTCATGCTGGCTATATGTAATTGACCATTCAACCCTGGCAAATATCCGTCCTCTTGTTCACATTGTCTCACTTTTGTAAAAATGTAAACAAAGAATTTGTCCTAGTTATGTTGTAGAGTACTGGCGGGGCTGCAGGGTCGTTGATGAAACCCATGAAGCAAGCACATGCACGATCTGAAATTCACCTTGGGGGAAGGGTGTGATTATAATTGGTGGTGGATTGATAGTAATTATGAGTGAAAATTGAAAGAAAATGAAGTTAATCGTATTGATATCATCTATATCTACTAATAGTCGTTACAATTGTTTTTAACCGTTTCAATTGTATCCAGATCGGGTATAATTCAGACGATGATCGTTACCGCGCAGCCCTGATCTCCTTGTGATCTCGTAAGGACTATGCGTTAGGCTAATGATTCCCTCGATCTCGTGCATGCATTGTTCGCTTTGTCCCCAGGCCAGGTTTGTGCTTTTCGGGTGATCGCAGATTTCACAAGCCTATTGTGCTCGCCTTTCTAATCACATCTCCCCACATTGTGACTCGGACTCTACATTGTCGCCACAAAGTGCCGATAGACATCGACTTTCTCTCAATTCGGTATATTTTACAAGGGATATTTCATCTTGTCCTACATTTACTTCTCGTGAATTCTTTGATGCCTCCATCGAAAAATTAGAAAACCTTATTCTTCAAACCTTATTCAAACCTTATTCAAACCTTATCTCCCATTTCTAATTATTACATAACAATTACTACCTCTGCGCAGCGCCTAACCTTAATAGATCGCAGCTTAATAATCTATAGTCATTTATAATCCAAAAAGAAATTCTAGATCGTTATTCTCTTGATCTTTATTGTATCTCTAAGTACTACTCAGTGATGCTTCTATTTATCCTAATTAGTTGTATTTTTTGGTTGTTACGACTCTTCTCTTCTACTCTCTTTCTATTTTCTTTCTTTTCGACTATTTCCACTATTTCCACTATTTCCTACTATTTGTTATCTATTCGCTTGCTCGTTACGATCTTCGCGAGCTCGCTTGTTTTTGTACGATTATATTCGACCGAGGTAAATTTATCATCAACTATTGAAGGTTCCTTATATTCTTATCTAGAATTCGAATATAGAATTTGATTATAGAATAAGAAATAATACATAATACATATATACAATACATAAATTTCAATTACAACAATCACCGAATTTCAGATAACCATTAACCCTACATTCCTTTACATTCCCAGAACATATACAGGTTTCATGAATATTGAACTTTAACCACTATTATTCAAATTTTATAAAGTTTATGATTAACTAGTTCACAACTAAAAGTATAACAAATAACTATTAAACATGTAACTTTGAAATATAAACAAACAGAAATATGAACAACAGAAATATATACAACTATTAACTAACAGAATTCACTATTACCTAACAAATAGAAATGTATTTTCTTTATCTTAAAGATTTCATCTAAAAGAGTTATATTCGCGATTAAGGTAAAAAGATTGTTTAGTTAATTGTTTATTTATTACAAAATCACTACTTTGGAGACCCCTCCAGCGAAACAGGACTCTGCCTCTCCGGTTGAATTGGAGGTAAGGACCATTGAACCCTAGGATAATACATATACAGCGAATCCGGATAATACCTCTGAGGCAGTGAAGCCTGCGAAGGATGGTACCCGTACCAGTAGTTCCCCAGCGTATATTCATAATGCAGTGCGTAATTTTCGTACTGAGCCGCTGGAGCCTCATCAGAAGAAAATTGGTTGTGTTGGAAGTCGGCTTTACTCTTACGGTGACCGTGCTTCTTTGTGACGATGTGTGTGTTCAAATGGTTTAAAGAGCCATAACTCTTGGAACAGCCCGGAAACAGACAGTTGTACTTACGGACAATCTGATTATATCTTCTGCGGAACCGTCTGCCGCGCTTTTGTTCGTGGAAAGGATCCAATTCCTGTGTGGCGGGCACCGGCATATACATGGGTTGTAGGTATTGAGATTGGTACATAGGCATTCCATACCCGTATGGGACTCCGTATGTGTTTGATGCAGATGGGTGGTTGGCTGGTGTAGCATGTGGTCCATTGACTGGTGTAGCGGGGAGTGGTGCATTGATAGGTGTAGCAGGGAGTGGTGCTGTGATTGGTGCAGGAGCACCGCTAATTGGTGCCACTGATGGGGCACCGCTAATTGCAGCAACTGGTGGTGCGATTGCGGTAATTGGTGCGACTGGCGCGGCAACTCCCGGTGCGACTGGCGCGACAACTCCCGGTGTGACTGGCGCGACACTTCCGGGTGCGACTGGACCAACTGGTGCAACTGGCGCAATAATTCCTGATGTCACCAGTGCATTCAGTGTGACAGTAGACGAAGTAGTAACCGGTGGAACAGTAATACTAGGAATCTTCGGCATGTTATTATTCAAAATCAGACCAATCGACAAGTTCCTGAACTTAGGAAGACTGGGAGGTGTAACCTCACGAAGACCCAGAACCATGTCTGGCTTTTCGAAGGACATTCTATAACTATTTAATTGAATCACGATGGGCAAATTTAAATAATCAAAATATCGTTATATCAACTATTATATATAGCTGCAATTTAGCCAAATTCACACCTCTAAATTTAACTAAAAATGAACAACAAGCCGCCAATAATTATTTCTCTAATTGTGGGAAAAATAATAATTAACCCTTATGCATAGTTCTTTTTTTATTTTTATGTAGAAGCAGAAAAAAGGAATGCAAAAAATTTTTTGGTTTTAACTGAATCGGTGGATTAGAAGAAAAAAAGTTTATTGTTGACTGCAAGAGTCGGGATCGCGAGGATCGATCAGACGACATTCCCAGGTGGTAAAAGGGGGTATCGAAAGGGAGCGTGGTACCTGCCACCCACTGTAACCCACTCCCTAACATACCACATGCTCATCATCCTAGCCGATCCGCATCACTCGACTATGTTGTCAGGTGTCCCTGAGAACAGTCCCTCCCTTATTTTTTGGGGGCCAGATCAATAAAAAATAATGCGGTTACTCATTCCAACGTTTTCCGCATCACACAAACTCATTTTATCGTGTAACATAACGCCGACCTATATTTGCCCAACTAACCGGTGCTTTGGAATGTCGCAGTATACCATTAATGCGGCTAGACACTTAGATCCAAGCTCATCGTTTCACTGGTGATCTTGTCAACGTTCCCTTCACAACGCCGTGGAAGGATGTATGTATCTAACAAAGGTAGTTTTGTGGTGTGCCCAATAACAATAATGCACTCGATTCAACTTTTAGCGATTTCGATTTCGTAATTTATTATCCGTCATTCTGCTGTGCCACTTTGTATTTGGGTGCAAATGAAATTCTTAATCCGTGTGAATTTCATCTTGCGCGAGATCTCAGTGGGGCTCGAAACCGACAAACATTCAGCGACAAGGTTACTGTATCTTTTTTCAATTTTATGTTCGTTGGCTCCTATACAATGTTACTTCAATGTTTGTAACTTATAATTTTTGTTCGTTTCTTAATGTTTGATGGCTTCTTCATGATCATTTTGTTGTTCGTTTCGTTTAATGTTCATTGATTACAATCACTTCTAATGCTCAATTTCTTAACCTCCTTATTGCTACCTTTGCTTAATAACCGTTTCTTTGTGACTATTGTCACTTGCCATTTGATGCATGTAATTAATTAAGAGTCAATAATGTGTTAGTGTTATTTTCACATAGTAAAGAGTGAGTATTGAGCATTCTATGGTCATTCTATAGTATTTCCAGAATCATTCTATAATCATTCTATAATCATTCTATGATCATTCTATATTCATTCTATATTCATTCTCATAGCTTTCTGAGAAATTCGTGGTTGTGACATTTGCAGCCGTCACTAACAAACCAACTAAGCTTGTGATTTTATAAAATTGTAGTGTTACTAAATGACTGTTCTTCTGTAATGAACGGACAAAATGATGTTAGAATTACAATATTAATATCAGTTCATTTCCAGAGAAATAATTTCAAATTTCAAATTATAAACAATTTGTTCTTAGCGGTACTAAAAACTAAGTTAATTTTCAATTTATAAACAATCTGTTCTTAACTCTACTAAAAACTAAGTTAATTTAGTGGCCAAGATTGCTAACAAAATTTCGTTCATTGTGAGCAATTTAATTACTGTTCTTGTTTATTTGTTGTTCGCCTGCAATCGCATAAGCAATGGCGATCTTTATATTCCCACCACTTCTTATCAGTGAATGTGGATGAATGCATGATTATCTCTTTTCGTTGAATTTTAACTTTAGAATTTTTTGTAGTTTTCAGTCAAATTTTCCATATTTTATGTTTTCGTAAATAATCGAGAATGTTTACGAGTTGGTATCTAAAAAGACTAGGAAGTTAACAGAATATCTGATAATCATTATCAAGAAGACTTTTATGTTATTTACTGGAACTTTATTTGTTAGTTACTATACATGAATATCAAATAAAGGTGTCATAATTAGAAGGTGTTATAGTGAATGAAGTAAAGATGTGAGCTGTTTATAAGAAATTTGTTAGTTTATTAGAGGTTTGATTAACAAACTACAAACTCACTCCGTGAGTCCGTTTGTAAGCGTTTATAACTTCTCAAAAACAAAACCCAAATAAAACCCACTAGCCTCCTTCTCCAGACCTTCAACACCATACTTCCCATCTTCTCTCTTCAACCCCTCAATCAAATTTCTATTCAACTTCCCAAAATAACTAGGAATTTGCTTGTTATAAATATCCAAGAAATTCTCCTTATACTTAAAGGTCATGCCAAACTGTTCACACTTTGCACGAAGAGTCTCGAACGGAACCACATACTCAGGAACATCGTCAATGGCATCCTTCAAATTGTAAACATACCGATTTCCGTAGGGTGGACGAAAAACACCATCCAGCGGTGGAGCCTTATCAAACGTCACCAGGTAAAGATCGTTTCCAAACTTGTAATCCTCATCGTATTCCTTATTGACAATCTTCTTACGAATGAAGTCCAGGGAAGGAATGGTTCCGACAAAACGACCTCCGGGACGCAACGACTTGGTTACGTTCATAAGCAAGTTATCCACCTTTTCCTCGGACTCAAACGCATAGTGAAGCGCAAACTGGATCAGTACACAGTCGACTGGAAACATGTTTTCGATGATGCCCGGGAAACTGGGGTCCAAAATGCCCGGAACAGGGTCCAGGAAACAATCGCCTGTGGCAAAGCAAGCCTCAAAGTGGTACTTGCGCGAGTCTTTCGCGACTTCTCCTTTAGGAATGAACCGCGCCTTATTCTTGTAGTAACGGGAGAATGCCTCTTTGATCGAAGCATCCGAGATGTCGATCCCTATGTACTGCTCCACTCCAATAAACTCACACTTGTTCAAGTCTCCACCCTTGCCGCAGCACAAATCCAAGAGCACAATACCCCCGGTAGCGTCTGCAGGCTTGGCATGGCTCCCAAGCATCATATACTTGATGACATTGTTGAAATTACGCAACTTGTAGATGGGGGATGCTGTACGCGGTCCCTGAGTTTTACTCTGGTGGGCACGCTGATTGTAGTGCGAGCGCACGATAGTGTTGAGGTCTCCACCTGTCTTACGGCTGTGGAACGTCTGGTATGTTCTTTCCCGTGGGCCTGTCTGGGCTGATGGGTTTGCTATCGCAAGGTTTTCATATGCATCAGCGGTGCGCTCCTCGTTGGTAGCCTTCTTCTGCGCACGGGGATCCCCCCGTTCAGTATAGTGCCGCTTGATCCCCCCGGCCTCGCGCAGGCCTGCCCCGTACTTGGCGTACCGCGCGGCCGTCGCTGTCTCTGCTGAATTGGTCTGAACCTTCTTCTGGCCGTACTTGTCATATTTGTTGTTTGTTTTCATCCATCCTGGTTCTTCAGTGGGTTGTTCACTGTACACTGACAGGTTTACGGGTTTTTCTTCGGTTGCATCTCTTCTGGAGAAGGCATTTGGAAGGTTTTCCGATTTATCAGTATCGTTCATTTTGTTTTCGATTATGTAATTTCATTGTGAAAACATCGAACGAGTGAGTTTGTGAGTGGTTTGTGATTAGTGGTTTGAGTGGTTTATGGTTTGTGAGTGGTTTAAGCTTTGTGAGTGGTTTATGGTTTGTGAGTAGTCTGAGGTCTAAGAGTAAAGATGAAATATGATGAAATGATGAAAAGAGATGAAAAGAAAATAGATAAATATAAAAAATTAGATCACTTCAAATTCTTTAAATATGATTCTCTTTCTGATGTATATCAATGCTATTTGTAATGTATATATGCGGAGTTCAGAGTTTATGTTTTCACATTGTGGACACCAACAGACAAATAGTGTTTGGATTGTGACTCTAATTCTAGTCCTATTCACGATACTTCTATTCATAATTCTATTTTTGATTTTCCTGATCCTTCATTTTTCCTGTTATCACTTGACGTTAGATTGACATCGAAATGACATTATCAGTGACATTTGTCATCATTATTACGGAAAATCATCATCACAAAGGATAATCATCATTATTAAGGATAATCATAATCATTATCAAATATCATAATCATTATCTATCAATGAAAATTTCCATCTAATCGCATTAGTAAATCTAATATAGAACCAAACTCCTATTGTCCATCTTTCTCTCAATCCCTTACATAGATATCTACAGAAACAACTAGAAAATCCTTTAGTGACACTACTACCCTGTTACACTTGTACAAGATCGCTAGCATGATAAGCCCTTGATTTTGGAGCCCTTGCTAGTAATTTCATGGGAAAAAAAGTAACAATAAGAACAACCCCTGATACATTCCCTCCATGGAATGTAAAATGCCTTTCAAGATGAAATTTTAGTGAGAGAACAATCTAAGGGTTCCTCGGTAATAAATTTACCACCGTGCATAATTACAAACAAAGGTGCAATTTTTTATCTAGGGACACCACAAAACTGTAATGCCGTGGTGAATCACCCGCAACCCGATCAATGATCTACATTAAAGAATCATCGGTACATAATTATTATCGCTTGTTCCACCCGACCTTAGATTAGCCTACATGTGCCACAAAATTACTGTTACCAGGTTGGCTCTGCACTAAGCGGGTGTACCTCGCTAAAGATTCAAGTAAATCTCTGAGTAATCTTTTGACGAGGTGATTGTAGGGTAGTTTGACTTGGTTATCCTTAACGATGATACTATTAGTAATTGTTAGATTTACACATGGTTACAATTGAATTGATCACAATTCGTTAAAGTTTATACCCTAACAACCCTTTAACAATCTCTTGCAACGTCTCTATGTCACGGGGCACATTGTGCCCACCAGGATGTTCAATCACCTTACTTCTCTTAAAGCGACCAGCAAGGTAGCGAGTCCGGCTCATCGGCACAACCATGTCGTTCTTTCCACACACAATAACAACCTTGGTGCGCTGGTCGCGGGCCGGCGTAAAGTAGTGCTGATAGATGGGGTTGGGCATCACTAACCGCAGATACTCGTCCGCATCGATTTCAAAGGGCGCCCGGTCCTCAAAGCCACTGCGGTACCGCGTGAATACAAACCCCGACACTAGAATCGAAAACTTAAGCTCGCCGTGCGTCGGAACCATCCGCGTAATACTGTTGGTCACTATAGCAGCCATTGCAGCACCCTGTGAAAACCCAAGAACTCCATCATATGGCCCGTTTTGCCTAATGTAGTCGGCGAGATAGGCCATAGTCTTCTCAAACCCGAGGTATTCCCCGTCAACAAACCGAAACCAGCACCGGTTACTGCCGCGCGCTCGCACAACCGCCCACCGTTCCTCCCCATCGGCAATGGGAAACGGGAGATCGTGGTAGTTTTCAATGATGATCGCCGGATCAACATAGTCAAACTGGTAATTACCCATCACCTTACGAAGCGCCTCGGTTTTCTCCAGAAATACCTGTGCCCCTTGGAGGTAGCCTGGTAAGCATAAGATTTTGCGCATGTAAAAATTAATGAATATCGATAGTGTGTTTGCCCTGATCCAGGACGAGATTAGCCAAGAGTATGTATGAACTAATGAATGAACAAGTGAGTGAACAAGTGAGTGAACAAGTGAGTGACTGAGTGAACAAATGAGCAAACGAATGAACGATGTGTTAGATTTTCACTTACGAACAGTTGATTCAGTTACGAACATTTTCACATGATACCACGGTTGTGTTTATCGACATGTGATGAGATGAAAGATTGTTGGGTTTTCATGTAATAGCGAGTTAGATGAGAGAAGTGTAAGATGGGTATTAGGTATGAGATATGTGATGACATGAGATACTAGATGAGATGAGATGAGATGATTCAAGGTTACAACAGAGATTGCATCTTAGTGATATTTCATATTATTGGGCAATTCTTTAATGGTATTTTTACAAGGGTTTATCGTTAATCGAGGATTCTTTTAACATATTCCATTATGAAAATGTTTTTATGAATTGGATGTTCATGTTAACAAACATGTTATGAACCTAAGGAAAAATTACACTTCCATACTGGTAAACTCCACTAAAGAACTTCGTATACTCAATCATGATAACACACTTATGAAGTGTATTTGGGAAACTCAACAAGACTGTCACTATGGAAATCTATGAAAAACTCACTTCATGCAAAATGTCAAGAAGAACATTCTTAAACTCTACAAAAACTTATCGTTCTCGTTCGTTTTATCATTTTTAGTCTTAATCATTTCTAATGCTTCTTATTCACTTATGACTTTGTTCGTTACACATGTTATATTTACTAACCCCTCAGAACAACTAGCAAAAACCTCCTAAATGACTTAGAACTCTCGTTCATAACCGCCCTTTCCCCCATCAAGTCCGAATACTCCAAAGCTAACTTCCTCCAACCGATTGATCTTACAACACAGTTCTTTGAGGAAGCAGACTTTATCCAGGACTCTTCCAATAATATCATCAACAATATCAACCAATGGGCCGCCCTCCACAAAGAGTACCTCGCCAAATTG
The DNA here is from genome assembly GCA_030566775.1 of [Candida] smagusa. Classification (NCBI taxonomy): domain Eukaryota; kingdom Fungi; phylum Ascomycota; class Pichiomycetes; order Serinales; family Debaryomycetaceae; genus Kodamaea; species [Candida] smagusa. The sequence continues at coordinate 218,952 of JAKUAW010000010.1, read as the reverse complement.
GATGCTATTCAGAGCAAGCGTATCCAAAAAGACCGGATCTTGCACAAGATTAATGATGAGATTATCTACTTGTTGTTGGTTAATCGTTATTTCAAGGTCATTGCGCATGCTTTCAGCGCCGATGCAGAAATCTCCATCCACATGACTACCGAGGAAGCTCACTTGGGTTTGATTATGACACCTGCGGAAATCACAGCCTTGTTGGGCGCCGACATTGAGTACGGTGACTATCTTCTTGCTTTGTTGAAGTTGACTGACACCATCATTGACTACACTACTAATGCAATTATCAAGATTTCCATTTCTGCCGATGCTAACTCCAGACAATACACTTTGGGTATTATTAACCTGAAGCTTATTACAAAGTTGGAGGCTGGTTTCAAGTTGTTGGATTTGAAGAATGACAACATCAGAAGAAAGTATGATGGGTTGAAGTATAATGTGAAGAAGATTAATGGAATTGTGTATGATTTATCTTTGAGGAGGTTGATTGTTGGTGATGGTCAGTTGTTGTAAAGAAACAAACAAGAACGAACATCGAACGAAGTGAGTTGTGAGTTGGAGCCGCAATCACCTTTTCTGAGCCGTGATCACCTTTTTTGAGCTGTGATCATAATTTCTGACTTCTAGATTACAAGACGAACTCACTTAGATGGAATCAGATTACTACAATTCACAATCGCTCTTAAAATGTATAACTATCTATAAGTTCTTAATGTTAAAGCTTTTGCTTTTTCAGTGACTCTGTTTCATCTTGTAATGGTCTTTTGGTACCATTATCCGAATTAATTTCTGTAGAATCTGGTAAATCATTTGATGAATCTTTTGAATCATTTGTTAAATTCAACTCATTTGTTAAGCCCACATGACTATCTCCATTCGTCAAATCTAAGGTCTCTTGCTGAGTCAAATCTACAATTTGACTTTCACTCTGAGTTAAATCATTAGTTTCCAGGTGATTCAGATGATTTGTTAAATCTATCAGCTGATTTGTTAAATCCACCAGCTGACTAGCTAAGTCTACCAGCTGATTTGTCCAGTCTACCAGCTGATTTGTCAAGTCTACCAGCTGATTTGCGAAATCCACCAGTTGGTTTGCAAAATTAGTACGCTTATCATCCCGCGTTAGATCCACTCGATGTGTCATCAAATCTTCCTCATTAACCGTGATAATTTCTGGATTATCAGGCACATCAATAAATACTTTCCCATTGTCATGGTTTCCATTATTTCCATTAGAAATATTAGAAATATTAGAATTTCCATCATCAATAGTCACAACCTCAACCCTTTTAGAACTCTCATACAAAATCTCGGGCACTCCCAAACTAATCCGCTCCTTCTCCTTCATCCGAACGAAATCATTACAGATATTTGGGTTATCCTCAAGAATCTTGTCCAAACCAACCTTCAGCGTCAGTAATAAATCCAACACGAATGGAAAGATGTCACGCTTGGCGATCTTCTTGACTTTTCCAGAACTCTCACTCTCCTCTGCAGAGCTCATAGCGAGAATGGTTGGACAGTAATATAAGTAGATTTTCAAGAACGTGCACACCAAGGTATCGTCGATTAAGGAAGTCGGACCAAACCCGTTGTTGGACTTTTTAATATCGTTCAAAGCGTAGAGAATACAGAAGTATATCTCAAGCTCCTTTGGAATGCCTTTTTCCTTGAGGATTGGGATCATTTTCTGGAACTCGTTCGTGAAAAGCTGATACGGAATCACCAGAATAAACCGTTCGGTAAACTTAAAATTGAAGTTGTACTCGCTTTGGGGCGTTTCGTCATTCTCATCGTACTCCAACAGAACTCTGATAATCTGACAAATGTTAGAACATATCACTTCCCACACATTATACAAGTTTATCATGATCGAGTTAGATCTTTTCAACTTGGGTAACATCAGCATCAAGCTGATTAAATCCAAGTTGCGGGTGAGTAACTCAATAAAGAATTTACAGTACTGATATGTGTAGTAGAAGTGTTTTCCTGGACGCTCGTGTTCGGGTTTCCAGATCAGAATAAGCGACTTACTGCTTTGTTTGAGAGCCATGAAACTACTCATTTCTTTGATGGCGCCTTCGATATCACCGAATTCATGGAAAAGAATGCGTGCTAATCGGTACCCAGGCTTGTGGTGCCAGTTCTTTTTGTCGTTATCATTGACTGTCTTCAAACTTTTCATCACAACACGGTAGAAGTCCGCTTTATTGGTGGCATTGTCTTCGTTTTCAATGATTGGATCCGTCTTTAAGATCTCAAGCGCATCTTCTATACTCATCATGTCCTTTTTGACATACTTGTAAACCATTGTACAGATGGCATAGTGAGGCTCGAGAATATTATCAGAAGTTAACTTATAAGCAAGTCTACCAGACTCTTGTAGGGTTTCTAAAATCAACGAAGCAGGTTTCATCAACTTCTTTTGCACCTTAGCGAGATAGTAATAGTTGATCCAATGATCTGGTTTAGCTTTTATAGCCAAATGGAGACACTGCTGCATCACCTTACAACATAATTGAAGGGAGATAGGGCTCTTTCCGGACGAAACAAACCTGGAGTTACCTGAGTTGGCGTTTTTGATGAATTTCGGTAGGAGATGGGCCTCGAAAGCATGCATGTTCATTGGTTGCATACAAGCACTGTACATTTCCTTGGTGAACTGAGATATCAAGTTGCCAATGATAGGCTTGTGTGTTTCGTTCTGATCCACTGCGTTGATTGCCATAAGGTAGCAGAGAAGCGACTTTCTCTGGATGTTTGCGGTGGTAAGTTTTCTTTCAGGAACGGTAAGTTTATCAGCGGTCCAGATTAAGTCATCCTCCACAAGAAATCCATACGCTTGGCCAAGTAAAAACCAACTCTCCATACGATTGGTACAGTACATGAGATCGTTTTTAAGCAATTTGATGATATGCTCGAGCTCGACAATTCTACTTTGCATGTTCTTTTTCCTTACCTTGTAGGAAGAAAAGACGAGAAGACCTTGGAGGTAGTAGAGACCGTCTTTAATGATGGCAAAATTTTCATCTTGCGGCAATTCAAAGTCTAAACTGAGTAGCCCATAAAAGGAATCTTTCACTAGACGGGGAGTGATTCTGGACGAATCAAGAAAGTAGTCAAATGCAGCAGAGTTTCTTTGTAAGACAGACAGTTTATCCAAAGCGGGATCGCCAATTACCTCATAGAACTCTTCGATCAACAGTTTAAGGCCATGCTTCGGAGTGTTAATCATAGGGTTTTGTTTGAAACAAAGAGGTAATGCAAAGTTGGCCAATTCAAGAGTGACATTACGGTCCAAGTCATGCTTAAGTTCTGTTTCGTGGTTTTTTGGAGTGAAGGTTCCGATGGAAATGTCGTAGTGATAACGGCAGGAAATGATTTGAGCGATCTCGTTATCAGGAGGAGAAGTAAGCAGATTGAGAATATCATGGGTCATTTTGAGGAAACCAGAGTACGAACACAACTCGCGGGAACCAATATGATCGTGAATAAGCGAAATCATATCACCAATCTTATCCAAGGCTGAATAGTACATGATAAAAACACAAATAGCTCTAACAAATGTCTGTTTGAGGACCTCATATGAAGATTTGGAGCGGGATTTTATGGATACTTTATCAGCAGTAATATAAGCGGCCTCCTCATGGAGACAAAACACATATAGTAACTCAACAAAGAATACCAAGTTGGATAACGTACTAATCCGAGTACTTTCATCTATATCGAGCAATTTCCAGGAATGAGACTCAGCATTGTGAAGGAAAATCGCAAGTGAATCACTAATAAAGCCAACAATCTTCATGAGATTCTCTTTCCTTACTGGCTCATCATCAGAAGTATACTCGTCACTGAGGAGAAACGCATGCACATACTCCAAAAAATGGTTGAAGCCGTACTGCAACCGGGCAAAGTCTTTAGCCCCGCTGTAATACAGGAACATGACACTCCACAAGCTCAATTTCATGTCTACGGACGAAGTAGTGAGAAAGCTTTTGATGGAGTCAATGGCATCCTGGTCGAAGCCGTCGAACGATTTTTCCTGTTTGATGAGAATAGACTCGAGAAGTTCTGTTGCATCGCCATGAGCCTCCAGCGACTCGGTATTGATGATCTTGGAAAACATCGACATGACCGATGTGGATGTGAGTTGCGATTTTACCGTGTCAAGATTAACATCAATAAGATGATGATAATTAGGAAGAGAAATATCCATGTTGTGGAGCTGTATGAAATCATAAACCTCATACAGTTTTGCCATGATGAAGTCGTTTTCATCAATGCTGGACTTCAGAAACTTTTCCTTTTGAAGAGAACACCAGAGATAACGGCAGTGAATGGAGTGAAAGATACGAGTGTCGGTCCCAGCCAACTCATAATAGCAGTCACCATAATACGCAGACCACTTCTTTATCTTGTCGTTAATCTTCAACAAATCCAAACTTAACGTGTTGATTGTACTCTTTGTATAGGAAGACTTCTTTGCATTCTGGAAGAGATTGTTGATCTGGGTTTTAGTGGAGATGTACAAATCCACCATGATCTCGAGGATACTAACTGCCAAAGCCAAGTTATCAAGGGAAGGTGCCAGAAGAGACTCTAGGAGAAAGCCGTCAAATTGGAGAACCCACTCACGCACCAGCGAGAACAACGAGTCTGGCCAGCGCGAGTCCACCAATAAACAGATGGAGTCTGCGCCGTGGAGACCAAGTAACCGGCGGATAATACGAGTCTTCACATCATGATAGTGGAGTCCTGCAGCAGAAAGCTCTTCGATGAACAAGGTGACCTCTGCCCGCGAGTCGAGTTGTGCCAACTCCGGCGTGTCCTCAGCATGCGACGACTTCCCTTTCTTGTTGAAATCATTCAAAACCTCTATTAGCTTGAGCTTCTCGTTGTCTGCTGACCTAGTCTGCGACTCATCGAGACATTTCGAGTACAGCGGCGACCACGAACTGAGAAGTTTTATAAAGTCTGTGATGTAACTTGGTGCAACTTCACCCTCCGGTACAAACTCCACCACAATGTCTCCGAACCTGGCTGGCAAAAACAGAATATACTCGTTCATGGCACTAAAAAAGTGAGACGAGTCTTCAAAGAACTTTCTTTGGAGCGGCACCACCGAGGCGGTTTCTATTTCTGCTCTTGCAAGACGTTTGGAAGATCTGTGGACCACTGTACTTCCCTCCGGTTCCTCTGGTTTTGTCTCCTCCACCGGTTGTTCTTGGGTAGTCTCCTCCACCTGCTCAGCCTGTTCTGGTTCCTGCTCCGGCTCTTCTACCACCTCCTCCACCAGCTCGCGCACCACAAACGTCACCTTCTCCATGGGCTCCTCCGTCAACAAGTACGGCTCGATGTTCCGCACACGTCCTCCTTGTTTGTTCGTATCCTGGGACTTCTTAAGCGCCGCATTCACACACGCAATCACCCCCAGCCACGTCACATCCCCAACCTCCAACTCCACCGTCTTGGTTGCTTGTGAGCGCTCAATCTGAAGTGCGTGGTCTGCGCGCACCAGCTCGAGAAACCCCCATTTACTCTCAATCGCCAGTGCACCCATCTTCTGTGTATAATTCAACACTCCATTCAACCGCGCAAGCTTGCGGAACGTTGACCTTGGCACAGGAATCATATCATCTCCTTCATATTGCCTGGAAATCGTATATTCCAATGTCAGCTTTACTAATCGAGTTACCCCAAAATAGCTAAATATCTCGTAGAGAACCTGTAACAATTCTTCATCACCGTCTTGGTAAAAAAGAGACACACAGAGATCGTCAATTAACGTATAAAATAGTTGATGCTTGAATTTATCAAGTGTATCATCTCCACGGAGTGTTTCTGCAACGGGATCCTTGAATATGTCGAGGTAGAGGAATCCTCGGTTGCGAAACACCAAATATCGAATGGACTTGACGTTGGGCGAAAGAAATGAGAGTTCATCTGGTAACTGATTGCTTGAGCCGTTCTGTAGTCCTCGTATAAAGTCCGGTTCTTCGTGGTAATGATTGGCAATTACGTCGAGCTTGAAAAGCTCTTCGTATATTTCATATGCTGATGCGAGGTTGTGATTTTGTTGGAACAGAAGGGCTTTTTGGAAGAGTTTGAATGATTGTTCGATTTGGAGTTCTCTGGAGTGTTCTTCTTCGAGATCTTTCTTGCTTGTGGGATCTTCTGTTTGATTTAGGGGAATGAATGAGGACATGATGATTGTTATTTTCAGTTGAAAGTGCGAATACTACGAATACGGACACTACGAAGTGAGTAGTGCGAGTATTGTGAATGTGAGTAGTGTGAATGTTATAAGTACGATAAGTTCTAGAGTTTTAGTGTTCTATAAGTTCTATCAGTATTATAAGTTCTATACGTATTATAAGTTCTACAAGTATCATTCGTATTACCAATATCATGAGTTTTATTATTGGTATTTCACACAATAATCAGTATTTACGTTACTTATATTAGTTATATGAAGAACCGTGAGTATACGAAAGTAACACTATGATTATCAAATAGATTTTCATTCTATCATTCTACTCTTTTAATTGATCAGAGTAAGCTTCAGAACGAACATAGAATTGCAATAAAAATTTGTATCCGAAGAGAAATTCTAGACAGTTATCATTGTTGTCCTTCTATCAATGCCATCATTCAATATTACATTGTCATTAATCTTCATTAACGTGTTCTAAGTGATGATTATTAGATTGAATTGAGTATTCCATAGGATTACTGTAGAGTTTAATAATTTAATGAATTGAGATCTTCATTAAGTATAAACAATTAATTATCAGACAAAACAAACTCAGTTTTCAGTAGAATTTGATAAATTAATGATGATTTATAAATCATTCATTATTGAAATTTCGAAATTCGGAAATTTCGATATCTTGATATCTTTATGACAATTACCATATCTAGAATTGAATAAATACAAGTATAATTTTCGGCCATTACTGAAACTTTATAGCTTTCGTATAAATTTCTCGTTATGTTCCTCTTGTCCAAAAATAACGGTGCTCATTTAAGAACAAATGTAATCTGAGAGTCGATCTTCCGTTATTATAACATTACGTGTTAAGCGAGTTTTCCATATGTAGACACATAGCGAAGTCAGGACTTCAAGTTTAACTTTTGCTCTCTTTCCTTTAGTAAAGCTCGTTATGCTCCATTATGGCTCGCACGTATGGTAGTAATGAAAGAACACTCTGGATTACCCTACCATACGGCACCATGAGAAAATATTTCTGCATGTCTCACCTCTTGTTATGATTACATTCTTAACGTGCTTATGGTGGTGCTTGTGCTCGCTCGTGCTTATGCTTGCAATGCACATGTTCGATCGTAGACATACATATTTCTTACGACTGCTCAACACTAAAAATATACTAAAGTTACAGGACGCTCTTTATCAAAGAGATTGAAAATAGTGTTACAGAAAACTCTATTACAGGAAACTCCAGTAAAAGTGTATATTATTACATATATTATCACCCAAGGCGCTATTATACGGCGCACTGTCGAATCAATGACTCAACATCCCTGCCGCATTAAAAACACCACATTCCCATGTACATGAATATCCCCCAAGTAGGCATGGCGAGCACAAATCCGAGCATTATTATCTACGTTTAGTGATTTTCCCTGTTGGAGACCGGGTTCGCGTTTCCGTTTGTGATCCAGGATCGAGTCTAATGATTTAGTCTCCGAATATTACATACCAAGCTATAAAGCGTGTGTTTGACAATACGCAACAGATCAAAAGTGCTTGACGACAATGCTCTATTTTTACCTTATCAATCACGCTATTATATGCATAAGTAGCTTCATATTTCTTTCCTTATTGTGCATTGTGGTATATTCATCAACGGTCAGTGCATAAAAAGCAACGTGCCAAGGGATCTACAATACTTAATACGAGAAATACCATTAAATTAGATCCTAAATGCAGTGTGAGATGACATGTGAAAGGTTACGCCTTTCCATCGATTGAAACAGCTTCATCATTGGAAATATTTCCTGCAACTTCTTCTGCATCCTTTGCAATTTCCAATTCCTTTGCTATTTTCTCCTCCTTGACTACTCTTCTACCACCATTACACCAGTACCAGTACCCATGACTGAAAACTATGCCTATTTCCATGGATAACACAATCGCATATAATACGATACTCATAATATCCATGGTTCCAAAAACAATACTCAAAATCAGAAAAAAGGCTCCGCTTGAATCAAGAAACAAAAAGACAAAGTTGATACCAACCACTCTTCCACCTCTCTTGGCTAATTCAAAGTATGGCGGCACAAGTCCGATGGCAAGGAGCACCAGCGCGATGATTCCGATCACCATCACTGGCCAATGTGTCCCGTGTCTATACACCGGTCTCAACCAAACTATAAACCCGGCTTCTAACCCAACTGACACCAATATAAATGATCCCAACAATGTGAACATCCGCTTCCGCGACAACTGGTGTGGTGGGTAGTATAACGTCTGTGCCCAAGAAATTGTACAACACAAGGTGAACAATTGGGGTTGGATCCGAAGCGGAATCGACCCGTCGGATGCAAAAAAGTAGATGGAAAATGGAATCCCACTGGCTGCCCACAAAAAAAGCATTACCGGAGGAAGCCCGGTCACATCCTTCTTCCGATAATTCACTATAATCTGGGGTACTAACTGGACACACCATAAGATGGTTCCGATAGTCCCAAGAACGTTTTCTGCCACTGCGTTATACATCTTGCAACTTCGTGGCTGTTTCTTGGCTAAAGTAGTGGGATGTTGCCTTTTTTATATCGAATAAATGTCAATTCCATATTGCATTTTTTTTTGGCATGGCGCATTGCTAATCCAGGCACGCAATTCTCGCTAGTTTTCCGCGCAAAACGCAACCTTCACTCAGACTCGTAGTCAAACCCGTACGTCTCTTCCTCCCGCTGAAGGGCGTCCTCTTCCGCCGCGTCCAACTCCACGTCGCTGCTCAATGGACTCTCCGGCCTCTGCTGCTCCTCCCCACTCTTTCTGTGGCGCGTGGGCTCCACTTGCCTATTCGGGAAGGTTGCTCCGGTCTCATCGCTATTGTTGGTGACAGTTGACTCGTCCAAGGCTGACTCGTTTTTACCTGACTCATATATTGTTGACACAGACTTGGAATACTTGCTTGCTCTACCTGAACTCAGCATAGCCTCTGGAGCAAACACCAATTTGCCGTTTTGCATCTGAAATTGTTCATCTGGTAAAAAGTCAACTTCATCTTCAGCCGCGCCAATTTGATCCACAGTTATTCTGGGTGTTTCTTTGGAATCTTGATTTGAACTCTTGATTTTCTTATTCTTTTGTGTGGGAAGCTCAATTGGTTTGTTTTCTTTGGCTTCACTGGGGATATCACTTGGGATTTCCGTTGTACTCTCCGTAACCTCTAAAGTTTGTTCTTTGAACCTGATCCGGTCCTTTTGTGATCTAAGCTTCGGGCCCATAATTACACCCTTATTCATCGCGTCATCCGGTATTTCCACCACCTCCAGTGAACTTAACGCATCTCCTCTGTCTTTATTGATAAACGCATTTGAATGCACAGATCCTCCATAGAAAAAATCATGAAACGCATCTGTATTTTGTGGATGAGCATCTTTATTAACTTTTTTATGTATATCATAATTCTCAATGATACGGTGTGGAGTTCCAGTAGTTGAATGATCTTTCGAATTATATGTATTATCTTTGGTTAGAAGGTTTTTGTGTGGGTTAAAACTGGTGTGATTGACATTATCTTGGTTGTGTATGTCAGCGTAAGGATCTTGAACAATTGTATCTGAAGTTTGAGGATCTTTACCAACTATATCTGAAGTTCGAAGGTCTTTAACTGTGGATGTCTTCGGAAAGTTTTCACGATGCAGTATAGAGGTATCGGTTGATTTGTTAGCTTGAATGAGAAAATCTTGAGTAGACTTGTGATCTTCAATTAGAAAGCCGCCCTGATTATTGGGGTCATCAATTAGAAAGCCACTCTGATTATTGGCATCTTCAACAATGAAACCGCGGTCAGAATCGTCTTCAATAATAAAACCAGCTTGAATATCATGATCTTTATCAATAATAGATTCGTGATCTTCAACAATAAAACCACCCTCTGGAATAGAATCATCATCTTCAACAATAAAACCACCCTCTGGAATAGAATCATCATATTCAACAATAAAACCACCTTCTGGAATAGAATCGTCATCTTCATCAATAAAATTGTCTCCAATAGAATCTTCAACAACAAAGCCACCCACCTTATTCTCCTCTACAGAATCATCTTCAACCATAAAACCTCCATGGCTTTTCTCAGAATTATGTTCTTCAATAAAACCACCCTCTTCAACAGCACCCCCCTCAATATCACTAACCTCCGAATTATTCTTAAATTCATCAGCACTCCCTTCACTCGCACTTCCAACAACACCATGTGATCTATTCAACCTATCAGATATACGTAACTTTGCAAGTATAAACTTCCAGTTCTTAAAACTTCTCATTCTCCACTCAGTCCTCTGCTTCTCCAACTCATCCTCATGCAAAACATCAAGCATAATATACATGGCCTGTTCATGGTCAACATGGACAACAATACCACCCTCTTTTGCCTTTGGGACTCTGGTAATCTTTCTGGATCGGTTGGTAAAATCAAAAGACACAATGGCCCGCACACAGTCGATTTCTAGGATCCGGGCAGCACTCTCAAGCATCTTGATAGAATACAAGTCTGCGGGAATGTAGGCGGCATTTTCTGGAAGCATATGGGAAGCATACAAGTCGATGTTTCCAAAAGCATTTCGAGGAATGAGGCCATTTTCGATTGGTGGAGCAATGTAAATTTGGGTCTGGAACTCGGCATAGAGACGGGTATCCTCTTCATCCTTCTTCTGTTTGAGTTTGAGTGGCTGCACTCCGACACGAAGCACACGGCCCTTCATGTACCAGGCCTTTGCTGACTTTAACTCGTGCACATGGGATCGTTTGTACACCTGGATGATGTGGTCCTTTTTACGCTGGCGAAACGTCCCGCAGCTGGCGGTGTCCTGTGGGTATATAACCTCGGAGGCCTTCAATTGCGATTCCAAAGCGTAGATTGGGTGGTTCTTGAAGTCTAGAATGTTGTTGGGCATGCCTTCGGTGAGGTCCCTATCGTAGAACTCCTTAGCCTCAAGCACATCGATGGCGGACGGCCGGTGGTCGCGCCCGAGCGCTCGCACCACCCGCTGGTACCAGTATTCGTCGTCCTCGGACCGGTGCCCGATCCGCTTCTTCGATACTTTCGAGTTATACGTCTGTGTGTACCGCCGTGTAACATCCTTACACTCCCCATTGCGTGAGTATGCAAGTACATAGAACACATTACTCTTGACTGCTATTTCCACCTCGGACTTGCGGCGCATCGGCGCTATCTCAAGCCCATTTGACGTCACACTCACCCATTTCTTCAGATGTTCGTTCCACACCTCTGTCCAGAAATGCATGAGTGGATCCCCGGCTTGTGTCACACGAGGCTGCAGAGTTCGAATCGCATTCACCACCTTGCTTCGCGAGCCCCCAAATCGCTGGAGAAGCGTGGACTTCACTGGCTCCACCACAGGCGCACTCACCTTCGCATTGGCTGAAATCTGCGTATAATCTGGCGGCTGCATTCCAAATACCAACCGTGCATTCATCCCAAGCGAACGGAGCAACGCCGTGAAACCCTGTGCGCCAACATCCCGCGACCCTCGCCGTGACTCAACCAACCGTTTGAACGTCCCCCGACTCACCGTCTCCGCTCCTTGCCCTCTTAGCCCCAACTCGCCCCATTCTTTGCGTGATAGCCCAGCAGATTGCACTTTGAACGCACCATAGTACCATTCATGTGCTAGCTTGATTGTATCCAAGAACTTTCTTCCTAAAAGTGCTTGTGAATTGGTGTTCACTGTTCCACGGGAATGACTTTTGGGAACAAACGGTGGTGCAATTCTACGTAACTCCTCGTGTAACTTTCTATCGTTACACCATTGATTTCGTATCGCACCATGAATCCCCATGAGAATAATATATTCCTGGTGTATTACCCCTCGCAACTGTCGTTCTTCTTTGGTGATGGTATTTGATTTCTTAACAACAGGAACTGGTTTAGTTATTTGAACTGTAATAACTTCATTTTTATCCTTTTCTGCTTCTTCTGCTTCTTCTGTTTCTTCAAATGGGATATCTTCAAAATCATCCAGATCATCCAGCTCATCCAGATCATCATGTTCCAGACTTACCTCCAGAATTATATCCTTCTTCACCTTCCGACGTTTTCGTTCGGGTTGAAGTGTTTCTTTTAGAAGATCTTGATATGGTTGTAGATTCATAATTGTTACTGAGAGTTCTTTTCAGTTAAATGAGTAGCTCTAATATGATTTGATGGACCTTAATATGTTTTTGAAGGAGATTATCACTCTTTATATGTGATGAAACTCTCTATATGTTTAGAGACGAGACTCTTTTATATGTTTAGAGACGAGACGTACCTTTTATATGTTTGAAATGAGACTCCTAATACTAAATCAATAATGAGATAAACTCTTCGATATTGAACAAGTCTTCTCTTAGTATAATGATAGTAACTTCTAATATAGTCCAAGACTTATTATATTCGGACTTGATTTCTTCCGAAATAAACCAATACTTTTAATATTCAGTGAGATGGTAGCTTGTTGTCAGCTGCTGTATCTCACTACTCAGGACCGTCCTTAGTAAACCGTTTTTTAATAATCAAGATATCTTACTCAGATTGTCTCAATATTAAATATCCTAGTCTTCTCCGTATTCCCAATATTCCCCGTATTTTTCGTATTTCTTGTATTCCCTTACTTCTCTATTTCCTTTTAACTTACAAATATACGTATTCCTTAATCAATTACCGTCAATCAATACCTTTCCTGTTAAATCACCAATCACTCTTTTTCTCTTCTCAATTCTCATTTTTTAATGACATGAAGAGTCTCCATATTCGTGCAATACGACAGTATTGTAAAGGGTTAAAAGACTTTCTAGACGACTCAGCATCTCTCTCAAACATTGCATTGCTCAAAAGTAAAGATAGAACACACCGAACGCGATATTCCAATCTACTACACAAGAATCATCGGTATGGACATAAGATGCAGGTGCTGAAAAGTGTTGGATGCTGGCCGGTATTCGTGCGAATGAACGCGGAAGGGAAGTCAGTTGGGGTGAAAGCAGGTGTGGGACCCATTGAACCGCTACTTTTCGATCTTTTGACGGGGAAGAGTGCACTGATGGGGCATCTCAGCGAAGCGCTCACGAAACTTGGGAGAAAACACACGGAAACGGACGTGGAATCGTGGGTGCGATCGGTTGCTTCTCCTACAGTGACACAGAGCTGTACAGAATTGGTCAATCGAAGACACATTCCTAGTAGTGTGGTGATGGACGTGATGCTACGCACACCCAACCTGGAGGCCGAGCTCTCGTTGCAGTTGGACTTGTGGTACCAGAGTCTTGCGAGTGTCTCACAGGCCAAACCCGACAAAATCAAGGTATGTGTCGATAATTTGGTGTACTACTGTGTGGTGCATCGACCGGCAGCACTAGCGGAGTTCTTCTCCACAACGTTTCCATATCTCGCGCATAAAAAAGCGTTGGTGGAGCGTGAGTACATAAATACACTCATCTGGCTGTTATCGCGGTTTGCCCTTTTGCGGAGCCCACCCCGGACACACATAGTGCGTGCCCATGAGTCGTTGATCCGCATGCTTGCAGATACCCCAGACAAAATACACAGTGCACTTGACTTGAGGGCCTCGATGGGGCTTGTGTTGACAATGGGTGGAAACGCCAGGGCGTCCCGCTTGCTTGATCTCGCCAAGGACCGCTTTTTCTCGGGCCACCATGCGTTGAGTCATATGGACTATGTAGCATACCACTGTGCGAGGCTTGTTGTGTGTACGACTCCTGATGAGCTCCTAGGGGCTTTTAACGATGCCCATCGGTATGCCCGTTCGCTGTTGACGTGGTTGGTTTTTGTCCGGAAACTTGAAGAGATGGAGTTGTTGGATGTTCTGCGGGTGATGATCATATTGCGGGAGATAGTGAATCAGAAGGATAGCTCAGAGAATGGAGATGAGAGTTTGGTGAATCATATAAAAAAGAATGAGCAGATATCAGTGAATCAAAGATCAGTGAATCGTTTACAAAAGAATGGACAGAAATCGGTGCATCGTTTACCAAAGATTAATCTGAATCTGATCAAGAATCATAATCCCGAAAAGAATGATTCACCAATAATCACCGGAACCCTCTTAAAAACCCTTATGAACCCACTCAAAGGGTTAAACGACTTTCATAAATTCATCCTTCACCTTCCTCGTCGCCTGGTAATGTCCAATCTAGATACCATTCTCCCTGTATACATTAAAATGTTGTATGAGAATTCTGGCTCCACTACCCTCAAACAAACGGTATACCCATGGGACAATCCACGCCCCAAAGACAGACTATTCAAAGGATTTGATTCCGTGGAGGAGTACGCCAGACACATTTCGCGCATTCCGCACCAGACAGTCCGCTTTTTGGGAACTGTTCTCGAGGGTGAGGCCATCGCAAATCCCCAGCTGGTCTACGAATTGTACAAGCACGGCTTGGGCGACTCGGTGCCAACAGAAAAGTGCCTTCTTGCGTTGATCAAGGCATCCGCAAGGCCCGCACGTACAGGTGGCTACATTTTATGGGGCAACTTGTATGCTCCGCAAGTGGCTATCCACGAATTCAACAAGTATCGCCGTGAGGTACACATTTCCAATACTACATGGCAGATTTACATTCGCATGCTTCGTAAATTTGAGTATACCAGCGAGTTATCTGGGATGATTAAGATGTGGGAGGAAATGGAGTTTGTGCCATCCAAAAGAACATTATTGGAGTTATTGGGAAGTTTGCCTGTGGAGTTTGCGCGGAGGTATATTGTACATTTCAACAGTGTTGGGGGTGGATGGGATTGGCCGACTGAGGAAGAGTACAATGATTCATATGTTCAGGCGTAGCGAAGTTCAATAATACATCGAGGAAAAAAGGATCGACTAGAAATCGTGGAGCAAAGAATACACGAATACATCGAGTGAAGTGAATAAACAAGTTATTCATATACATCAAATGACTTTGAAAGTGGCATAGGGAATTACTTAACACTTGAAATCATTTATACTGAGGCATCACAAAAGCCATCATGGAAAGTCGTTAATTTGCACCCAAATTTTTCGCCGATTTGGAAATTAATGATTAAATAGAATGATCAGAGATAATGATGAGTAACAGAATAGTGAAAAATGTTCTAAGATTGGGTCAATACCTGATAATATTTGCAATTTTTTTAATCCATTGATGTCACCTTGAATATTTCCATAACAGAAAATCCAGTGGAGCCTCGATTATAGGTTACTCTTATTGATTACTCTCATATATTACAGCTGTTGGTCTCAATACTGTATGTTTACAAAAAATCATCATTTATTCGCAGTCGATTATGCATATTAATAAATATAAGCAGTGATAAAAAGTTCACTTTATAATATAATTATCGTAATCATGTACCATTCCATGTTGCACTTTTGTATTACCGCGAATGATCACCTTTTCTTCTTTCAAACTTGTAACAATTCAGACACATTCTCTACATGTGGTGTAAACTAACCACCAAAATGCATTCTTATAGAATCTGATGACCCTCTTACTAAAGAAAAAAGAAGTAGCTATTAAAATCAAATCATGGAAAACAATTTAATTATGGTTTCAAAACGTTAAATACCAGAATAATACTGTTCGAATAGTAATATTTTTTCGAGCGATAAAATCACTGCGGCATTTGAACAAGTCCAAGAACATCTTGAATCTATTAAATTACATAGTTCTACAGACTTCAAGGCACGCGTCAGTTAATTGTCTATTCAAAAATGACCCCAATGTTCTACATCGGTTATCTTATGAACTTAATATGATGTTAGTTGATAAACATCTTGGTGTTTTTGTTGATTCCAAAACTTTAAAAATGTTAAACTAGTATTCATATCGATTTCTTGAGGGGTTTTTTTCTGCCAGAAGCAGTTCAAGGTGCTTGAATCCGGTAGTGGTTAAAATCTTCAAACAAAATTGAAACGTCCAAGATTCCACTACTAAACGTAGATTTGATAATGTTTTCTACTTTTTGAAAGAAAAAAAAATAGTTCAATTGAGGCTCTAGTTATTCATGGAACCCCACTGATGGGTTTGTAGCATCATTACGCTAGCTATTTTTTTTTCTTCCTACCTATGTAGTAATAGCTTTTGTTAGATTTAACAACTAGTACACATCTTGAGCCTTGTTGTTTTTCCGTATTTTTGCAGTGATTCGACATATTAACGACCTTTATGAAAATCACGAATTCAAAGAGATAATTTTATGTCAAAATCGTTTAGCATAAATATTAGAGGTAATCAGTTTTCAAATTATTGTTAAATATAAGATGGTCAGCCCTGAAGTTCTTAAAAATTTAGATAGAATTTATCTTTATCTTCGCCATAAATTGTTAGGTTCTGAAGATATTGTTAAATTAACTTTAAGTTCTAACACGCATTTACTTATGAATCTCAAGGTTATTAAAGATTTGGAATACGAACTTGAGTTGAAATCACTTTTTAATAACATTTCAATTAACAGTTCTAATGAAAACAACCAATTCGTTAAGATTACAGTAATTCTTCAGTATTTAAAGGCTTTTTAAATACATAAGAAATATACGAAGCAATTGAGCTATTGGTCTGGCTACTCCTCGATGATTCAAATCATGAAAGTGATTCAGATGATTCAGATGATGCTAAAATTGCTGGATTTAAGGATTTGAGGATAATTGAACCATCAGTTATCGTTGATCGTGTCGCTGCACAATTTGAAGTGAAGAGCAAGGTTTCAACGTCGTAGAATTTATAAACATATGTTCTTATTATTTCCTTAATGAAATGAAGTGTAGTACATAATCATGAACTTATGAGTTTTGTTGCAAAATTTTTGGCCAAACGTTGGAGAACCTGAAATGGAAGATAAGGTGAAAATACACTTAATACTGACAGGGTAACTTAATATTGTAAACAGAGATATTTTGTTCACCAAGCTAAATCTACACAACAACTCGTAGTTCGTTTGGATAGTATAAAAATATACAATCTTACTACCCACTTCGACTATGTTATAATAAATATCTAATCCTTTGGACCAATCATGTTTTCAGGTCTAACCCATTGGTCAAACTCTTCCAGACTCAAAACACCCAATTCCAAAGCAGATTCCTTCAAAGTCAAACCCTTCTTGTGAGCATTCTTAGCAACCTTGGAAGCAGAGTCGTAACCAATCTTTGGGTTCAAGGCAGTGACCAACATCAAGGATTCGTGCAACAACTTGTCAATCTTTTCCTTGTTGGCAACAATACCGTCAACACAGTTAACTCTGAAAGAGTTGGAACCATCAGCAAGCAATCTAATAGAAGAAAGCAAGTTAGAAATCATGACTGGCTTGAAAACGTTCAATTCGAATTGACCAGAGGCACCAGCAAAGGTGATGGCGGAGTGGTTACCGAAAACTTGGGTTGCAACCATGGTCAAGGCTTCGTTTTGGGTAGGGTTAACCTTACCAGGCATAATGGAAGAACCTGGTTCGTTTTCTGGCAATGCCAATTCACCGTAACCACATCTTGGACCGGAACCCAAGTATCTAATATCGTTGGCAATCTTGTACAAAGAAACAGCAACAGTGTTCAAAGCACCAGAAGCTTCGACAATGGCGTCGTGTGCGGCTAAGGCTTCAAACTTGTTTGGAGCAGCCTTGAAGTCCAAGCCAGTCAATTGAGAAACAGTTTGGGCGATCTTAACATCCCAACCCTTCTTGGTGTTAAGACCAGTACCGACAGCAGTACCACCTTGAGCCAAGAACTTAAGGTTTGGCAAAGTCTTTTCGACACGTTCAATACCGTTAGTTAATTGTTGAACGTAACCAGAGAATTCTTGACCCAAAGTCAATGGGGTAGCATCTTGCAAGTGAGTTCTACCAATCTTGATGATGTCGGAGAATTCGTCAGCCTTGGCTTGCAAAGAGTCACGCAATTGAGTCAATTCTGGGATCAAGGAGTTGGTGATTTCAGTCACAGCAGCAATGTGCATGACGGTTGGGAAAGTATCGTTGGATGATTGCGACATGTTACAGTGGTCGTTAGGGTGCACTGGAGACTTGGATCCAAGTTCACCGCCCAAAATTTCAATGGCACGGTTGGAAATGACTTCGTTAGCGTTCATGTTGGATTGGGTACCAGAACCAGTTTGGAAAACAACCAAGGGGAAGTGGTCGTCCAACTTACCTTCAGCAACTTCAGTAGCAGCTTGTTGAATGGCGGCAGACAACTTTGGGTCCAAGGCACCGAACTCTTCGTTGACAATAGCAGCGGATTTCTTCAAAATACCAAATGCTCTGACAACTGGCACTGGCATACGTGCTGCCTCTCCTCCGATCTTAAAGTTCATCTTGGAACGAGCGGTTTGGGCACCGTAGTACTTGCTGGAGTCAACTTCAATTTCACCGAAGGCATCGCTTTCCACTCTGGTGGCGGCAAATCTGACTGAGCTGCTTGACAAGTTACGGAGTTGTCTAGAGATTGGGGAGTATTTGGTTCTCAACATGATGGTTTTTTTTTCAATCCGAGGTGTGATTGGTGTGGGGTTTTTTCCGAGTCGGCGAACAACGTGCACGACAAGTAACAAGCGATACAAGACAAACAACAACGAGCGAAGTGAGTTGAAAGTTATGACCTATGAATTAGGGTGCTATTTACAAACTGGGGCTTATCGTTCTAATCGAGATTTAGTAATCACCTTAAAAATCACCTATTGGCATTTCTATTCAAGCAAAACTAGAGATATTTCGTATTATACTTGATAATTCTTAGTCTACCAGAAAATTAGTTGATTAGTGATAATAAATTGTATTGTTGCTGTGTGATCTAGTAGGAGGATTCGTTTTTTACAATACATCAAAAAAATTTGCAGCCTAAAAATCGAGCAATAATCTGGGGAAGAAAAATATGAAAATGTTGTAATCAAATCCAAAGAAATCTATGCAATTCGCTCGAATAGTTACGAAATAGAGAATTAGAAATTTCGGAATTTTATTAAGGTGGTTGACTCTTCATGACTGAAAGAAATTATTGAAGACTTCAAACCATATCGACAGAAATGGTGTATTTTTAACTTTTACAAGACAATAAAACATGCAGGTTATCGTTTAGCCAAAGCGTTTAGTGTTAATACAAATGACAATTCAAAATTGACGATTCATATTTTATTCATATTTGCCGACATTTGTTGACTTATTATTGAGAAAAAGATTTAGCTGTGTTTGTGTGTGTTTTTGGGTTTGATCTTCTACCCTAGCAAACATTACTCTCCAAAAATTAGAAACCATTATTGAGAGGAAAGAAATTGAGAATTAAAGTAAAATACATTACAACCTATTCCCCAACTGGTAACCAATTCTATAAAGAATAATAATGTATGCACTATACATCCTATTTTATATTGTTAGCGGTACAAAATCACTCTTATCAGCTAATTAAACGCTTTAAACAATAACCCAGGATTGAATTGCACAGCTATTTTCTAATACGACAATCTTTGAAGTTGCATGAAGAAAAGATATACTATTAACATTAGTGTAGTCATGCAGACAGTGCTTCTTGTGTTGATGACACACGTGTCTATGAGAGAGCAATAGTTGTTATAAACGTTTATTTTATAATTTCAAGATACTTAGTAGGCGCTCTTTGCTTTGTGTGGCAATCGGAGAAATACTATAAATGATCGACTAGGAGCAATGACCGGAGAAATAGAGAAAGTAACTAGAGAAACAACTATATTCTTTAGTACAAAGTGAAGATCTACCAAGTTGGCATTTGAATAAATTAAGCATAGACAATAGCTGTCCTCTGTTTATTATTAAAGTAGTAGACCAAAGAAGTAGGTCATGTATTATCAGGAAACTGGATTCAGGTAGATGATTTGTAAATATCTAAGATTTCAGATTGTTCTTTTAAATTGCAAGGAATCGAATGAATTGCGAGGAATTGAATTCAGGTAAACCAAGAACTCAAAAAATTACTAATCTTCTCTTACCTCCCTCAAAACGGCACAATTTCCCCCGATCCTAATTCAATTTTATTCGTCGAGGGATATAATCCAATATTATCTGGATATTTTATTACTGTATTTTATCACAAGATCGTGAGATTAGAAATCAAGATATGATCGTGTTTATAATCTGTAAAAGTAACAACACAGGAGTTTACTCACAAACTTGGTTTGTTCGTTGGTTGTGAATCTTAAAGCTAACAGTATCTAATTATTATGTAGAGGCTTACTAAATAAACTTCAAATATGATTACTAAGTACGGCACTAGCAATGATAATCCCCAATTGTCCAAGAATTTCACTCGCATGAATTTCATATGAATATCTGAGAATAGTTAGGGTGTTGACTATATGTAAGAATTATCTATAAAGATTATTGATTGGAATATCTTTATAGTCATTAATGATGTTTATAGGTAAGTAAATCAAGTTTTGTTCCGCGCTTTGAAACAACACTATATCACTACTCCGCTAAGATATCCGCTGTGCGAATATCCGCACCAGCAAGTCCGTCTGGCTGCAAAAAGTAGCAGAACCATAAGCAGTCATCCCTGAAACTCGATCAAGTATCTGGCACAAAAAACCGATTTCACCTCTATTGTTTGGTGAAACTGCAACAATACCTATTGTGGGTATATAAAAGATCAAATGTTTTATTGTAGCCAACGATGAGAGTTTCGAGGTTAACTATCCCATTATCGATTTTGGTTACTGCAAAGGCCGGCATTATTGCAGTTGAAGAAAGGGGGCTTGATCCTGGCGCTGCTCCTACTATTACTGTACCATTCGGATTTCCTTCATTTTCGGGTCCAGATGTGACTGGAGCACCTGGTGTTGCTGGTGACGGTACCAATCCTGGCGATGATCTGGACCCTGCTTTTACGCCTACAGACACTGCTTCGTACCCAGACGTAACTGGAAAAGCAGGAGCCAGCGGAGAGGGACTGGATCCAGGCGACGATCTGGATCCTGGCTTCTCCCTTTCTGGTAGTTCTTCGTATCCCCAGGTAACTGGAGCACCTGGTGCTGAAGAGGGAACCGACCCAGGTGATGCCCTGGACCCAGGTTTATCATACTCATTTTCCAGTTCTCTTCCAGATGTAACTGGAGCACCCGGAGCTGGAGAGGGACTGGATCCAGGCGACGCCCTGGATCCTGCTTTTACACCTACAGATACTGCTTCTTATCCAGACATCACTGGAACCGCTGGTGCAGGTGAAGGAACCGACCCAGAAAACGCTCTGGATCCTGCATTTACACTCTCGGATACCTCGTCTTATCCAGACGTCACTGGAACTCCTGGAGCAATTGAAGGAACCGACCCAGGCGACGCTCTGGATCCAGCTTTCACACCCTCAGATACCTCTTCCTACCCAGGCGTAACTGGAAAGCCAGGAACTGCCACACACATTAGTAAAACTACAAAATTTGGCTGGCCTGTCCCTACAGGTAACCCTACAGAGATTCTCGAAGATATCTTGGAAGATTTAGAACACTTGTTAGAACAACTTTAAACTTTTTTTGAATGTAGAAATTTTTTGTTTACATGTCACTTTCAGGGATTCTTCTGCAAATTAACAAGAAAGGACAGATCCAGAAGCCTGTAGAGCGGAGGCCCGTGGAGAAACGCGTGGAAAGCAGCCGGCCTGTTTCAAGCAGCCGTCCTGTGGATCCTGTTGTTGCCATGCTCAAGGAAAAGAGACGACTTGAGAAAGACAAGAAAGAGCAAGAGATGCGAGAGAAAAAGGGGTTGCCAGCTAAAAAGCCCAAGCCCGTGAAGAAGGCTGCGGCCCCTGTCAAGAAGGCTGCCTCTGCTCCAGCAGCGGCCCCCGTGGCACGAGCGCCACCAGCAAAGAAAATGAATTTTAATGACTTAATGAAAAAGGCATCCCAAATCGACCAGTCAAAGCTCTCCATTACACTTAAAAGCAAGAGCAGCACTCCGCCTGCTAGTCGTCCGGTAAGTCGCCCCATTAAGGCTCCTGACAGCAGGGCCCCTGAGAGGAGACCTACCAAGCAACCTGTAGCAAGGCCTGTGTCCAGTGTGCGAGAGCCGGCCAGGGCACTCAAACCCATATCAAAAGCACCAATACCGATACGTGCGCCGTCTCAAAAGCTCCAGGAAAAGCTCCAGGGGAAACAGGCTAAGAACAAACCTATTCGTAGACAAAGATATAAAGAAGAGGATGAAGACGAGTCAGATTATGACGAAATTGATGATTTTGTTGTGGATGACGAGAGAAAAAGTGCCGGAGGGTATGACCGTGATGAGATCTGGGCGCTTTTCAACAGAGGTAAAAAGAGACTGTATGAGTATGATGACTATGACTCTGATGATATGGAAGCTACCGGTGGTGAAATATTTGAGGAAGAAATGAGATCCAAGCGTAGGGCTGAGATAGAGGATCGGAGGGAGATGGAGGATGAACGGAGAAGGGCCGAGATGAAGAAGAAGAAGTTTAATAGATAGCATAGAAACGATGACCCAACATATCCTTTGATAATCCCTTCGATATTACTGGAAAAATGGAAATGGATATTAAAATAGTGGGCAGTGTATACTGTATATTTAAATGAATGCATAATATATCATTTGCCAAAATATCTGTCATTTATAGTAAACATTGAATATACATTGTTCAACATCACCATTTATGAACCAAGAATAGTTGAGAAACTAATTTACACAAAAAAACTGACTTCGCTTGTTCATTATGAACTCATCTCTCCGAAAAGAACTTCGTAAAGACGCATACTCAATCAAAAATAGACTTCAACTGATCATCCATGACTCCAAGTTTGTCGACGCAGTCCATGAACTAGGTGAATTCAGTCAGTATCCAATCATTCCCAACGAGCGATGCGGTCCGTGGTACACACGCGAGTATCACGAATCGTCATACTTCAAGTCCACAGATGGTCACACCAACGAGTGGTCATTTTCGATGCGGCGGCTCAACTTGCATCTTCTTGCCATAATTGGCAAGCATGATGGGATCATCAGCGTGGACTCCACACGCAAAGGTAAACTTCTTCCCGATGCTCTTCTGAAAACCATTCCGCTTTGGTGTGCGGTGTTAAACTGTGTGCTCTACGAGGGTATTTCTGATGATTCGCTTCTAGAAGAGCTTGGACTCGACTCAGATACCCCAGACGCTGCGTTCGTGCTCAAGTTAAAGCAAGACAACTGGGTGCGCACTCCGCGCGAAATGGTGTCTGCAAACGAACACCACCAGATGGTTTTGAGAGTCCCGCAGTTTGTGCTGGAGGTCCGCCGTTTGAGCTTGTTCTCTGCAGAACTGTGCACGAAGCTACTTGGGAAAAGGAAGCCGCTCATCGCAACATGGTATTACCCTGGTTCCAAGAAGCTTGACTTTGACCAAACTTTCTACTTTGCGGCTGCAAAACCATTCTACACTATTGCATGTTTGTCGACATCGTCGAGGACGCTTAAGAATGTATCTACCCAGAGTGTTTCGTTTGACTACGTCCAGGGTGCCGGCGATGACCATGAGTTGTGGGTCACAGCTGATCTTTCTCATTTGACCCCGGCATACTTCTGGAACCACGCCTACCATGACCTGCGTATTATAGATTCCCATGGCTACATACACAACGATTTAGGTGAAGCTCAGCTCCTCGACCTACTCAAACCGTCGCTCCACTCGCACGCACAACCGGTCTGGGACGTTTCTGCTGTGCAAAACACAAACGACACACACATCTCGTTTGGCCGCATATCATCATCCATCCCATACACCGATTTCTCTGCATACACCCATGTTGTGGTCTTTTCCACCAACTTCTCCATTCTGGATGTCCCCGAAAACGACAAAAAAATACATCTCTTCAAAATAGAAGCAAACAAGAAGGGCTCCAAGCAGTTGCGGTCTGTGTTTCCTGCTCTCTTTGCTTCGGTTTCTGCTCTCCAGCCAATTCTTGTTTTATGTGAAACCGGTGACGACATTAGCTGTGGTTTTGTTCTTGTATTGCTCTGTAAGTACTTTGATTTGGATTGGAATTTTTCGCATGGCTGCAAACCAAATAAGGATATAATTAAACAGCACTTGAATTTGTTGCTGAATGTGCGGAAGGTTAATCCTAGTAGGAACACCCTTCAGAGTGTAAATACTTTTTTGATGAGTTGACCAATAAGGATTTTTCATGAAACGTTATATGCAAATAATTGGAACCTGGTGTTCTATTTCTAGCACCAAAATGCATTTTGAGGATATTGGAAGGGGTGTAGGGTGCTTTACTTGTTTCGAGTTTCATCAACTAAATAACCTGTGAATTTAAATGACTTAAAATATCAATTGGATAAATAAGTATGCTTTTGAATCAGAATATGCACGGCTGCAAACTGACAATTCATGAAATCTTCATGCGGTTTTTAATTAGTTAATAATTTTAAAAATATAGTCCTCAAAATAATTCTGTATTGTATTGTTTCTATTCGAATGTTTATGTTAATGTAACGTCATTCTTACATACCACTTGATATTTCAGTAAAATCAAAATACCAACTATAATTCTTTTTGAAATCTAATGAGTCTGCAATATCTAATTAGTTAGATTAATCCTCAATGCGGTGTTTCTTTTCAATTTCCTAGAATTGTGTCATTAATTATTCTGTTCTACAATAACTCGAATCGAATTACCTATTCTGAGTTTACCTGTAGCCGTAAAAATTACCACGTATATGTTGGGTCAATGATTATTCTGGGTTCCCCACTACAAAGAAGCATCATGATTTACTATTGTATTGAAACTTCTGCATTACATGAATTTTGCATATTGTTTAAATTTATAGTAAATATGTAGCAAATATACTTGGATTTTTGTCTTACTATTAGATATTCTTTATATGATTGGTTGGGAATCTTTAGTCTGCTAGTCCTTTTTATCATATTTTGCACTCCAGTTTAAAACACAAAATGATGATCTTTTTATGAAAAGCTGCGAAAAAAAGTAAATGCTCCACGGCAGGTTCGAACTGTCGACCTTCAGATAACACAACCAGGTGATTATGAGACTGACGCTCTACCGACTGAGCTAGTGAAGCATTTTATGCGAAATTCAAATTATGATGAATTCATGTTGTACGTATAGAAATTGTCATAATCTGAAAATCTAGGTTTGATTCATTAACTAAGGTATGTCATCTACATAACAAGAACCAACAAAAAATGAGGGAATTTATTGGATGAATTAATAATGACAAACCACTCATTCATTCAAATAATACAAACATACGGGCATAATAGTTCCATAAAATAAACTATAAAATTTATAGAAAAGACAAAATTACATTGGCATTTTCAGAAGCTTCTTCACCATTTTACCCATCTCAACCAGTGTTTCTATTCTTTGCTGAATAGTTGAGGAATTTTTAGCCAAGTTAAAATGTAAGACATCACCATCAGAAGTACATTCAACCAAAGGTTTCACATATAAGATCTCATCTAAGGACAGATCCGCTTGCAAAAAAGACTCCAAAGTATTGGAAGGAAAACGGTTTATGCCGTTTGTGTTAATGATAAACTTCAATGTAATCAAATTGCACAACTTGACGATTCGAATCAAGGTGGAGATGTACAATGATTTTCCTGGAGAGTCGAGGTCTGTGGAGATAAAAGTAGAGACTTTTGTCAAAGGAATGGTGAGTTTCATGGGATTATCGAAGGTACGGAAGAAGTTAACAATCAATAAGTTCTTTTCTTTGTAGGAGCCGTGGAGAATAATAGAGCTGAGGGAGTTTCCATTGTTCTTCTTTAATTTAAGCAGCAGCACTAGTTTGTGCATGGCGTCCACATTAAGAGCAGATAGCCATGTCGAACTAGTGTGAGTGCTTTGCGAGGCGGATTTGTCGATTTCTGTAGAAAGCGAATGAGACAAAGATCTAAGCAAGAATGAGCTTTCGGTTTTGTAGGCTGCAGACGGCACCACCGCCTGTCTTAAGTCGGAAAGTGCCAACAAGTAGTTGAGAATAAACATCAACGAGATTTCCTGTCTATCCACAAGCGACACAATCGACTCGCCGGCATTGCCAGCAGCGCCGTCGAGTTTTTTGAAATGGAGCTCCTGCGGGTACAAGGCGTCTTCCTTCTTGGCCATGTAGAGCGGCTCATACAACGTGACGTTGAGGTTCGAGAATGCAAGTAGAATGGCAAAAAAGACGCTGGCCTGCTTGTTATAGGAATCCACAATCATGTTATCTTGGAGAAGCGACGCAGCAACCAAGTTGAATGCAGTGTACTTGAGGAACTCAACCAAGTGCACAAGGTTCACCAGTGTGCGTTGGATCAAGTCTAGTGCTAGTTGTGGCGAAACAAACGGAATAAGCTCCACTACAAACCGCGAGCACCCACTTTTATATATCGCCCCCATGTACCGTGCAATCACAGGAAACAACACGCTGGCCTGTCTCACGTTTTCCATCTTCTCTGCCTTGTTTTTAGAAAAGTATTGCAACAAAATCAGCTGGATTGGGGCCAATATCAACTCTCCATCTGCGATATCGAGTGTTTGGAGCAAAAGCGTAAAAAATCCGTCAGCCATACCCAATCCCACATACTGTTCGACGCTCAGTGCGAGTAAGAACTGTGCGGTCACCGGTGCAAAGTACTCCAAAAGAGCAGTGAGTTTAGCGTCAATGGCCTCGATCGTCGTGCTCCATGATTTGTCTGCGTCTGGTTTCTCGACCTGCCGGTCAAAGTGCTTGGAAAACCGCCCAAGCTTGTCTACACTAGACCGCACGCAAAGCAACCATAAGATCCGATGCGTTTCCACTTCGTTCTTGGCGAGCGTGGCATGGATGTCATAGATGTATTCCTGGAGTCTGTCCAATTTAAGGTGGAAATCCTTCAATTCCGTGTTATGATGGATCTCCAGGTCTTTATTGAGATTGTTGATGAAGAGATTGACTTTTTGGACGAGCGTCTGGTATTGATTGGGTTTGTCTGATTCGTCGGGTGATGTGTGGGTTAGATCCATGTTGATTTTGATTTGAAAAAAACTACTCACAATTTAACAAGCGAGCGAAGTGAGCTTTGTGAGGATCTTTATTATTAGAATAGACTAGATAAAAGAATTGATTTAGAAGTGCATGAATTTTATCAGGAGCGGCGTGGAATTAATTGACATTTATTATCAGTCCATTAATTTTAAGAGCGTTGATGATAATAGATTTGTTTATCCAATCACTGCTTGGTTCGAATAAGGTATATATTTTAGGTGAAAGTGTTAAGGATTAAGAATATTATGGTGATCTGATGTGCGTTGATCTCTACTAGATATCTGGAATGTGATAGTAGATAACAATAGTATACTTTACGCTTCTTGAGGTTATAACTTGGTATATTTGTTTCTTTGCAGCCATTGCAGATAACGGTTATATACCTTTTAAATATTCGGTAAATCACTATCATCATTATAGCAATTGGTAACTATGTATAACTTCGGATAGAAACATCAATGTTAACTTATAAAATAATCGTTTGTGTGACCGTGAATACGATTCATTATGTATACAAAGTCTGCAAATGATACTACGCACGAACACACTACTCACTTCGTTCGTAGTGCATTCGCTCTTAGTACATTCGTTCGTCATCTCACCGAAAACGAAAACCTCCGATGACACCTCTGCAGCAAAACCAAACTCTCATCACTACCCACCAACCCATGACGAATTAAAAAATTAATAACCACCAAAGCACAATTCGGTTTGAATTCAGGCAACATCTCAATAACCTCATCAATTGCCATCAAGCGAAAGTCCTGAGACTCCCCATCAACCGGCTTTGGAATCACATCATCAGGAAATTCGATATCGTAAATATACTGAACCTCGGGCTGGATTCCTCCCAGACCAGTCTGATAAATGTACAGAACCACATCCACATGCTTTGCATTGGACTCTACAAAGGATGCATCCAAACCCGCCTCTTCTTCGCACTCCTTTACAAGAGTATCCCAAACACCGTGGGGATGGCCCAAGCCACCCGCAACAGTATTATCGTACATGCCTGGAAAGGTGGGTTTAGTATCAGATCTCCGAGGAATCCACATCTTCAAGCCGTCGGCAGTCTTCACATATCCGTTCATGTGGATCCCGTAGGTGACCACACCAAGCAACACCGAAAAGGCCCGCTCAACATGCATGTACGCAACTGAGTGTGGATGGTACACCGTGTAGAGCTCATTACGCCAGCCATGGAGCAAGTCGTCTTCAAACCCCGCAGTATGTTTCAATTCTTGCGCAGCTGCAGCTATAGCTTGGTTCCGGCCTTCGATTGTATCATGGTTGATCCAGATTTGTTTGTCGTGAGTGGAGAAGTCGCTGGAGGTGGTGAGATACGCAGCAACGTTTGGGTGGATGTAGCCGAGAGGGGTTCCATCATGTGCACATAACTGGTGGGTGTCTACGGGTGTGTAGGG
Organism: [Candida] smagusa; assembly: GCA_030566775.1. Lineage (NCBI taxonomy): Eukaryota > Fungi > Ascomycota > Pichiomycetes > Serinales > Debaryomycetaceae > Kodamaea > [Candida] smagusa. The sequence continues at coordinate 190,283 of JAKUAW010000010.1, read as the reverse complement.
GAAGTTATCAACTTTGTTGATGATGTCGAGGAAAGTCATCGATTGAATGAATTTCTTAATCTACAATCAAAATAATAATTTAACAAGTATCATAATCATAAACGTCATATAATTAAATCATAAACAAACTAATTAAATTATAAACAAACTAATTAAATATAAACAAACTAACTAAATCATAAATAAATATTACAAAATCATTATCATATCATATCATTATCACCAAAAATCAAGGTGAAAAAACATGTCTAAAGTTGTTAAAGCAATAAACGGATTGTTTGAAAGCCTGCAGGACGGGTTGGATGCGGAAACCCGCGCCGTGGTCAGAGGGTATACTGGTGCTCTCGATAGCGAACTTTCAGAGGTATATAATACGCTAGTCAAGCCAACATCTTCGCTAGAGCGAGAGGTGCTATTTCTAGAGGTGTTGACAGAGGCCGCGCACGGGTTGGCAGAGGTGGAGGCATGGGTACAGACATATATACGGCCAGCGGTAGACTCCTCGGCGTACAATTGGAAGTTTGTAGAACGGGCACGGGCATTTATTCTTGCGTGCTTTGCCTCGAAACATGCATCTGCGGTGCTCGCACGGCTAGTTTCCGTGCGCACGGCCCCTAGTCTTGACTGGCTCACTGATGACCCCAACACTCATATCCACCACGAGCGCTTGCGCTTCATCAGACTTAATTCATCGCGCTTGATCAAACAGTACCCGCGCCCGTACGACCTCTTTCTGCTCTTGAACCCGCTCTTGGAAGACCAGGATTCCCGGTTGAACGCCCTTGCATTGTTGGCCGGCGTGGATGCTCTTACTGCTGCACAGGACATTCTCTCGTCTAAAATCTTTAAGAACATCTTGTTGTGTTTGATCTACGACACAGACGACTCGGTGGTGCAATCCGCTTTGATGCTTGTCATTGCATGGTTGCCGGGAATATGCACGCAAATTCGACGCTATGTTCCTGATTTGCTCTTTGTATTTGCTCGTTTGTACCAAACGGAGCCAATTCCCTCTGATCTCTGGCTCTGTGCAAACCACCAGCATCGTTCTCCAACAAAGCCCCAACTCCACAACCAACTAGGTGCTTTGCTTTATGGGTTATATCCTATGAACGTAACGCTGCTAGTGAATTCGCCAGAAAAGTACTTTACCAAGAACTTGACGTTGTTGGTACTGACTCCAGCGTTGAATAAATCAACAAGTGAGCGGTTGAAAGAGTTTGCTGGTGACTTGATGCTTCATCCTCGCTATGCTCAGGCGTATGCTCCCGAGTTAGAGTCTCCTTTGGATTGGATAACTTCAGACAATATCATTGTCGAGTGTTTTAATTTGCATCTTCTTGTACGAGATTCGAGTTATCTTGAGGTTTCTGATGTCAATGATTTATTTTCCGATCATGAGATCTTATTTGCTCCAAAGAGCAGTTTGAAGGAGTCCAAAGATTCGAGTTCTAAGCGTTCTGTAACATCAAAGGAATTGAGCTCTAAAGGTTCTGCAACTCAAGAGTTGCATGAAGAATCAAGCTCCAATGGCTCTATCACTTCAAAGGAATCAAATAGAACTCATGAGTTGGATGAAGAACCGCTTTCTCCAGATTTACCAAAAAAAGATGATAAATTGGAAGATTCAATTTCTTCTCTTTCATCCTACCAACCACTTTCGGGGACTGCCCTCAACTTCTTTGAAAGAGAAGTTCTTCTTCTCAAGAATGAAATTGAATTTTTACACTACATCAACAAGTCATATCGTAAACCTCAAGAAGAACACGAGAAGGAACAACCAGAAAACCACCAATTAGACTCTTTACGAGAGCTCTACGACCTGTTAAAAGACTCCTACGAGGCTCTTCAGTCACAACCTCGCTCCTACTCCATCCCAGATGATGTAGTGCTCAGAATGACTTCCCTCCAGAAGGAGAACGAAAACTTGCATATTAAACTTAATGAATTGACCTTGGAAAACGCAAGCAACAATACCCTACTTCAAGATCTTCTAAAAGAGGTGATCCCAAACAAAGACTACGAGATTAATAAGCTAAAAATGAAGGCGCCTGAACCTGTGCAAAAAGTAACGGAAGAACCCAAACCGGCAATAGAAGAACACAACACAGACATCAAGATGTTCGATCTACAATCTCAAGTAGCCCTTCTCACAGACAAAAACACTTACCTTGCGCAGCAGCTCACCCAACTCCAAGACGCACGCCTTGCTGCTGAAGAGGCATACGTCAAGAAACTCGAAAGTACAAAGTTGGACGTTGCCCAGAACATCAACTTCGTCAATCTCCAGAAGGACCAGAAGATTCAGGAACTCAACACCACCATTTTGAAGTTCGAGAACTTGCTTGAAGAGAAGAACGCCCGTATAGTGCAATTATCATCTTCCAAGCCCATTCAAATCCCGGAATCCATCGACCGCACCTCTTTCGACATTCCACACACCCCTCCTATGGTCCGCTCGTCCCTTAACTACTACGACCTGGGTCTTAAAATAAACAGTTTTGGTAGACTTATGGATGAAAACCCTCTGCCTGTCCATGTTCCAAACACAGCTGTTTCGAATGTTAATGCTACTCCTCAGCCTATCATTCGGGGTAGAGGTGGTTTTCAGAATCGGTCAAAGAAGATGATGTAAAGAACTAGTGTTTTCGTAGAGTATATAAGTGACCATTTGGTTTAATATAGAGGTTATCTATGTAATATGTCAAAGGTTTATTGTTATACTTTTACTTACTGAGGTACTAAGTATTCCCTTATTACTTTATTCAGTTATCCCTTTATTTCTTTATTCATTCACAAAGTTATTTCCTCATTTATTTATTCAGTTTTACCCTTACTCCTTTATTCCTTTATTCGCTCACTCGCTCACTCACCGTTCGTTCGTTCGATTGCGAAATCTACATGCACTAATCCATCAACCAAATTAAACAACTTCTTCATTCAGCCGCTAATTCGCACAGAATAGCCTTTCGACTAGTATCCGAACACCCATCATCTGAAAATTCCATCACATCCTCCACAAACTTAGAAGTTGTTCAAAAAGCTATACTTTTACCCTTTTTTATGCAATTGCAATACTGACACACACTAGCAGTAATCAACCCTACTCTTAAATCAACTAGGATGCTAAAAATGTATAATCTCATTGAATTTATGAGACAATACCACACTCTATTCAACATTTTGGGTCAAGTTTTGGGCAGGGAGATTGTCGAACGCTCGATCAAAACCATTGAACCTAAAAAACAAGCTTTATATCCATCCAAACATGCCAACTTGAGAAACCCAGCTGGTGGCCCAACAATGTTGAACATATCAAGCCTGCTGCTTTGGATAAACGAGAATTAATCGAGCTTCTCACTGCTCTCCTGCGAAATGCAAAGCGTCCGCTCGAGAAGGTAAAGATGGAGGTATTCAACTCAGACGACCTGTCCCATTGTGTTTTTTTTTTGATGTATGAGGTGTATTATATTGCTTTTTAAGATCGTTTGTGCAATTCCAAGATGAATCTTGTATTTATCAATTGGATGGTTACCAAAGAAATGAGATGGAAGATAGTAACCAATTGAATGTTTATGATGACCAAAATTGTGAAAATAATCAAAATGATAACCAAGAATATCAAGACGGGAATAGCAGGGGGGGAATAATCATAAAAATGGGAACTTGCAGAGCATTCCTGATGGATTCCCGATTTAAAACCCTCCAATTACTCAATGTTCTTTCTCCACCAATACCCTAGCTACCAATTACCACATATAGACGATTACTCTTCGGATATTGTTCAATGATGGCTGCAAATATTGGCATATGCAGGAGCGGAATTACAACAAGTCGATTTCTAATAAGGTTGGAATGAGATATTCTTAGTAACATGTTTTGAGTGAAGTTATTTAATTACTGATTCTTTTATGAATTCTGATCATATTAATCAAGAAAATGATATATAAAGCCTTCTCATCGATAACCACTTGTAATCGTAATTGTGAGTAATCGGAGATATTTGCTAAATATAATCTTTTGCATTGAACTATAATGCTGTTAGCGAACAAAACATTGATTGTTTGTCTTCATATCAAATAAAGTATAAAATATATCAGACAGTGAACTTCAAAAGAACATTGCACAAATAAATACCCAACTCCCTTTATAAGTTACGACATAACACCTCAAATGATCATGACTCAACAACGAACACATCTCCTAATAGTTGTTACTCGCTTTGTTGCACCCAAAATAACACATAACACTAAAATGTGGGGAAAAGTCATGTAGAGAATGCATCCGTGAACACCTCTAAAGAAGTATTCCAGAAATTCAACAATACAATCACTACAATCACTACACTCAATCATTCAACCCTATAATTAAACTCACCAACCTAACAATTGCAGGGTCCATTATTGAAACGTGTTTTTTCAGTTTTTCGCTATTTTTCATTTCACATCATGTCAACTCTACGTAAAAGAGGGAAGAAAGAGAACGAACCGGTTGTTGTTGAGGAGGAGGAAGTCAAGACAAGCAGTCCAGTCGGTCCAATTGTCGAGCCTAACTCCAAGTACTACACAGCACTTGTTATTGTGACAGTTTTGGCGATCTACACCAGATTCTCAGGCATTGGACACCCAAACAAGGTTGTGTTTGATGAAGTGCACTTTGGGAAGTTTGCATCGTACTACTTGGAAGGAACTTACTTCTTCGACTTGCATCCACCATTTGCCAAGTTGTTGATTGCAGCCGTTGGATGGTTGATTGGATATGATGGAAAGTTCAAGTTTGAGACTATTGGTGAGTCGTACATCACCAACAACGTTCCATACATTGCGTACCGGTCATTCCTGGCCATCCAGGGGCTGCTTGTGGTTCCAGTGATGTTCTTGACGATGAAAACCATGAACTTTTCGGTGGCAGCGTGTCTTTTGTCGTCGATCATTGTGTGCTTTGACAACGCACAGATTGCGGACTCACGGTTGATCTTGTTGGATGCCACGTTGGCATTGAGTGTGGCCACTACTATCTACGCATATGTCAAATTCCTGACATACCGCACAAAGCCATTTTCCAAGTGGTGGTGGATCTGGTTGAACTTGACTGGAGTGTCATTATCTTGTGTGATCTCCACCAAGTATGTGGGTGTGTTCACCTACGTGACTGTGGGAATTGCAGTTATCCACGAATTGTGGGTTTTATTGGACTACAAAAAGGGCTTGACGTTGGTGGATGTCACTCAACACTTTGCTGCTAGATTGTGGTCTTTGATTGTATTTCCTTTCTGTATCTACTTGTTTTGGTTCTACTTACACTTTGCGATTTTGACCAAGTCCGGACCAGGCGACTCCTTCATGTCTGCCGAGTTCCAGGAGACCTTGGCGGAATCGGAGTTGGCTAAGGTATCCAAGCCTGTGCGTTACCACGATTATATTACCATTGTTCACGACGACACTGATGCTTTCTTGCACTCACATGCGTTCGACTATCCTTTACGTTATGAGGATGGTAGAGTGTCATCCAATACCCAGCAAGTGACCTGTGTGTTCAATGAAGACGGTGGTGAGGAGCTCGACGTCAACAACCACTGGGAAATCTTGCCATCATTTGAAAACCCAGAGTACCCTAACTACGGTGACGTCTACACCAACGATATCATCAGATTGAGACACGTTGGTACCGGTGGTTACTTGTTGACCCACGATGTGGCCTCCCCATTGAAGGCCACCAACGAGGAGTTCACCATTGCGTTCGACGAGAAAGCAAACGTCGAAAAGTTCAACCAAACCTTATTCAAGTTGCGTTTCACCAGTGCCACCTCCAGTAACAACCCTAGAAAGTTGGTCAAGACCAAGGGTACCCACTTGAAAATCATGCATGTCGACACCGTCGTGGCCATGTGGACCCACAACGATGAACTCTTGCCTGAATGGGGTTTTGGACACCAAGAAGTTTCCGGTAACAAGAAGGTCGCCGACAAGGACAACGTCTGGTTCTTTGATCAAATCGTCAACATGCCCGAAGACGACCCTAGACAAACTGTCGAAGAAAGGGAAATCAAGTCGATTCCTTTCTTGAAAAAATGGTGGGAATTGCAAGGTTTGATGTTCTTCCACAACAACCAATTGAGTTCGGAACATCCTTTCGCTTCCCAACCTGATGCCTGGCCCTTGGCCTTGTCTGGTGTTTCTTTCTGGAACGAAAATGACACCAGACTCCAAATCTTCTTCACTGGTAACGTTATTGGTTTCTGGTTGGAGGTTTGTTTCTTGGCCATCTACTGTGGCTTGATTTTGGCTGACCAACTCACTCAACGTCGTAACTTGAACTTGATCACAAACAAGGCCAGATCGAAGTTGTACTATTCTTTAGGTTTCTTGTTCATTGGTTGGGCAGCTCACTACTTGCCTTTCTTCTTGATGAACAGACAAAAGTTCTTGCACCATTACTTACCTGCGCATTTGATTGCTGCTTTGTTTACTGGTGGATGTGTTGAGTTTATTACTCTGAACAACCTGACTTCTAAGTTACCAAAGGGTGTAGCCAAGTACAAGATTAACATTTTGGTTGCTGGTATGTCTACTGCTATTATTTGGTTTTTCTTTTATTTTAGACCTGTGACCTATGGTGATGTTGCTTTAACTCCTGAGGAGGTGCAAGCAAGACAGTGGTTTGATATTAAGTTGCATTATGCAAAGTAACTGTGAATGATTACTGATAATATAACGAACGAAGTGAGTTTTTGTAGATTGATATACGAACGAGGCGAATTGTGACTTCATGAACGAGGTGTACGGTATAACGAGGAAGATTTACTGGTTTAACTAAGTCAGTAATTCATTTCAATGAAATGAAGAGATTACAAAACAGAGTGAGCAGTAAATAATTCCTCATATCCTTAGATTCAACCTTCACTTAATGGTTATGGGATATACTTGATACATAAATTTTATGTGATGAGATGATTCCATAATCGATGAGATGATCTTCATCGGTTAAATTTTACAATCTTCAGATTTATAATAAATAAACAAAATCAATATCATCACAACCTCACTTGGTCTTCTTTCTTGGTTCATTATTTTCGTTTATCAAAAAAACATGTCAGTCAGAACATACTTACAAACTCTAAAACATGAACTAAGCACTGGGAAACTCACCCATCCACTCAAATTCATAACAGGTAACCAATCGGCAGACCTTGACTCAGTTGTCTCAGCCATTGCATATGCCAAACTTGAAAATCTCCACAATAGCAACTCACGGCTGATTCCTTTGATCAACGTGCCTCGTGCTGATTTAAAGTTGAGAAGAGACATAGTGCATTTGTTGGAAAAGCACTCAATTGACGAAGATTTGCTATACTTTGTGGATGAGTTTGACGCATTGGCCGGCGACGACAAGACTCCGGTGGTGTTGGTGGACCACTGCAACCTCCAAGGCGATGTGTTGATTGCACGCCACAAACAGGGCAAGTTGGATGTGGTTGGGATAGTGGACCACCATGCGGACGAAAACGTGTTCCTCGATGCCAGCCCACGCATCATCACGACAAACGGGTCATGTTCCAGCTTGGTTTTTAACTATTGGTACGCCAAATTAAACAGAGATGCCCAACTTTTGAGACAAAACAGTGATCTCATGGAGCTCCTACTCGGACCCTTGTTGATAGACACCTCAAACATGACTTCCAAGGTTGAGCAAGGTGATCTTGATGCCATCTCCGCATACAAAGACATCGACGCCAGCCAGATGATGCTCTTTTCTTCTGAAAACAATCTATTCAAGACCTTAAAGAAGGCTAAGAAAGACATGACTGGTTTCTCCTTTGCAGATATCTTGAGAAAAGACTACAAGCTGTTTACCTTTAACAATTACGACGTTGGGTTCAGCTCTGTCGGGAAGTCGTTGCACTGGGCATTGAAGAACTACGGTGAAAAAGACATCTTGGACACTTTGTCCAAGTTCTTAAAAGAGCAAATGTTGTCTGCAGTAGTTATCACCACTTCTTTTTCAAAGAAGGAGACTGACGAGTACACCAGGGAATTTGCCTATTACTATGAGAAGTCGAATTTAGAGGATTTGTACGATTCCGTAAAAACTGATTTGGATTTGAATGAGCAGATATATAAAGTGAATCAGTCACAGTATAATGGTGTGGGTGTGTGGAAACTTTACAATCAGAAGAACTTGGGTGCTTCCAGAAAGCAAGTTGTTCCAATAGTCAAGAATGTTTTGGAGGCTATGTAAAATATATTCTAATACAAAATTATTTTGCAACCATAATACACAATCATTTTATTTCAAATCCCAATATGTATCATAATGTTAAACTTAGGGGTGTAAGAAACAGATTTGTGTGGAGAGCATGAATTCTTTAAATTTTAGCAAAGAGTGACTGCCTCCATAGAATTATGATTCATCTTGACTACTTTAAAATTAAGACCCAGCGTGAAATCAAAAAATTTTCAATCCCGGTATTAGATAAGTTTAGAGAAAGAAGTGAGTCAGGAAGACACGACGCATTGGACTTGAAGTGATCGTTTAATTTGTAAAATGTGATGGAAAGATGGAGTAAAAGAGAAATGTTACCTTCTAATAGTATCCAAAAGCATAGACTTAAGTGAACGAAGAACTAAACCTCTAAAATTCTTGAGTCCAGCTAACCTCCAAAATGCCTGAACCTGGTTAACCTTTAAACCTATTAGAAATTCTAAACTTTTAAAAGCTCTGAAGGTGCGTATTTGGATAACCTTTTATTGGTCTACAAATTACCTAATGGTTATCTTTAGTGGAAATATAGCTACACACAAATTAGGTTCACTGGCAAATTGTCAATAGTAATAATCTTACATATGTAAATAAGGGAATTCTAGCTTCTTTCAAGTTCGAGAATATATAAAGAGATGATCACCCCAATTTTGAGTTTATCATTAAGTATAAAGCAAAACCAATGACTGATCCTTGCAATATTGTTGGAAAGCCTCAATCTTTTTATAAACAGATTCAGGAATTTCGTCATTTTCCAATAATTCTAATTCTGTGATGTCTATGTAATCGTCATCCAGATCTTCATCCAGATCTATATTCATATCATCATCGGCAATATTTTTGTCCAGGTTCGTATAATCTTCAATAAATTCCACACTATCTACATCTTCCCGTTCACGAGCATAGAGCTTGCAGTATACAAAGCGTGGCTTGACTTTGGGCAAGAGTTTGATGCTTTCGCAAACTTCAAAAACGGCCGATACCTTCAAATAGTTATTTTCTTCCAAGTTGACAACAGTTGTATTGCTTCCTAGTCGTAGTCCCGCAAAAGAAACAAGAGAAGCATACGATAAATCCAAATACACCAAGGAGTCTGGTAAGTATAACAAATTTTTTGAAAGGTGATTTCCAAGGTTATTGTAAGATAACTGCAAATGTTGGAGGCTTGATAGTCTTTTAAGGTCACCTGAAAGAGAGGAAAGGTGAGTATGTGAGATTACCAAAGACTGTAAGTCTAATGGAAGCGTTTCCCAGTCTAGTTTGGTCATATTCAAGCCTTGGAGGGAAAGGTTCTTCAATGAAGGACATTTTTCAAAAGTAAGGCCGAAATCAAGGCCCCTGGAAGGATATTCAAGTGTTAAAGAGAAATCTTGCAAACACGGAAAATCAATTGAATTAGTGCCATGGTTCTCATAGTCAACAAACACTTTGAGGTCAATTTTGTTTATTCCACGAGGAAGATCGTTCAGTAAAAGAGTAAGGATGTCACCAGAATACTTTCCCAAGAATTCGAATTCTCGTAAACTTAGAGGGAACACCAAAGGATTCTCTATCAGATTTTGCAAATGTAATTTGGTTAAATTTGGAGGACAAATGAAGTGATTGATATTTGAATCGACAAGAACAAGCTCTTGCAAATTGTGGAATCTCAGTCCATCAAACTCAGAAAATGAGGTGTTTCTCAAGTTCAATACTTGCAAAGTCACAGGAAAGTTTTCCACGGCAAATGTATATTGTTCCGTACTAGTATAAATGCATTGGAAATCACGCAATTTTGTTCTTGATAAGTCATGAAGTATATATGTTTCAGGGTGTGTTAGCCTTAATGTCTGTAGTTCCAGAGGCCAATTTATGTTTTCGTGAATAAAACCTCCTCGGACGTTGTCTAATAAAATGGTTTCGAGAGAATCAGGAAATTCAAGTATCGCTATACCGCAATTCCTCAACTTCAAACTTTTCAACGTGGGAGGAAAGTAAAATTCATCTCGAAGAAGGATATTTGTTGCGGAAAGGTGAAAGTGAGTCAATTCACTTGGTAAAACCATCACGTTATCCATAGTTACCATTTTTAAAAGTACATTATTTACCACGCTCCCTGGAAAACCTGTCCATTTGAAAATGAACAGTCTCAAGCTTTGCGGAAACTCGAATTCTTTTAGTACACAATCAACCAATTTCAAAGATGTGAGTTGAGTGTATTGGGCTAAACTTGATAACGACCTCAAACTGCAGTTTATAATTTCTAAGCCAACCAACCCACGAGGTAAAATAAGAAATTCGAGCGATTTGAAGTTTGGAAAGCGTGAGTTTGATATGCTGAATTGTTTGAGACTTTCAAGAGAAGATAAATCCAACAGTTCTATACCTTTCATCTTGGAAATAGTGAGAGACTTGAGATCAGGCATGGAAATGAAACTCTCAGTAGTATACCTTAGATTCCTGACGGAAAGAGACTCCAACTTCATTTTAAGCTTTATAATTTCACTAAGATAGATAGGAACATTTGAGTTGATTTGAAGGTGCTTCAATTTCTTAAGTGTGGCTAACCTGTTTTGAATGACGTACCTTCCGTGGAAGGAGCTGAATTCTACTGAGAGGCTAATCAAGTTTGGAGGGAAGGGAGATAATTTCTCGTAGAATAATTTATCATCATTTAACGTTAACTCAAGTCCAATAATGTTGTACGGAAGTGACAACACAAAATTCACGTATTCATGATAAGTAGAAGATATATGATTTTCTTTGTGGCATTCAAATTCATCAATACAAACATGAATGTTAGCTTTTTCCAAAATACTAGGACAAGTCGAGCAAGCCAGAATATAGTCACGCGACAGCTTGAAGTGGATGCTGTGTGGCTGGTAATCTGGGTTTTGCTGCACAAACTTAAAAAAAGCATTGGACGACGCGAATTTCGAAGTTGGTTCATCCAGAGGAACCACTTCTGGGTATCCGAGTGATCCTTCGCAGATTGGACACGGACTAGCTTCGATTATTACGTTAGCATAGCACTCGTTAAAAGATTTTGCAACCATAAAAATCTTCAACAGAAAAAACGCTGGTTTTATATACACTAGACCCGGGGATCACAAAACGGTTAAAATTTTTGATCATGCTTACACTGCCTAGATATCTATAGATGCCAAAAATCTGTGAATCACAAAAAATTGTAGCTGTTGTACTAGTGTCATAAAGAAATATACTTTTTGCAGAAGGTGGGAAATGACGCCAGCAAACAGTTCTTATTGCTGTGTTAGTAATGTGCATGTCTCTTAATTTAGTGAGAGCGAAAACACACTTCTTAGATTAAGTAAATATGGATGGCTATACTGGCATCTGCGTCCAGCAAACGAAACAATCTCAATTGCTCAACAGAAGAAGGTACAGAATTCAAAACTCTAGGAAAGGCAGAAATAATTCCATAACAATTGAAAACTTGGTTGATTATTCAGCGACGTTGTCAACATTTGAATCCTCAGGTCATACCCCATATTAAAATTCCCCAAGATCTTCTTACTGGAATCATCGAATTCTACGTTTTCAAGGCAAATATTTCTAAGAGATGAAGGATGATCATCTGATGAAATTGAACATCCATGAAACAGGTGCTAGTAAAGATTGGCCAATTGTTGCAATTTCGGTAAGTTATTTTCCCCAAGTTTAAAAGGTGATTTTAAAGTATCGAGCTTCAAATATTTGGGCCACTTGAAGTTCTCTAAGGAGCGGATGATATTATTGTGATAAAAATCAATATCTGTGAGCCTGGTAGGGGGTTCCAATGTCTTGTTTATCATCATCCCTGAGATAGCTAAAGATATTAGCTTATGTGGGTGCTAGTACAAGATCCTTATTGTCTGTACATTCTCTTAAATCCAAAGACACTAATCCTGGGGAAATGATTGAATATAAAGAGTATTCCTCAAGTCTAAAAACCCTCAAACTTTCAGGTAACTCGAATAATTTTACTCTAGCGACTAATTTCTTGAGTATCCTATACTCACAAAGGTCTACAAAAGTCACAGTCAATTAATCCGGGTATATATACATCAATATTTCATTTGGGAGAGACAGAATCGAAATGGTATTGATTTTGGCCACATTACTCTTTTATAATTAGTTATAAAAAGGAAACAATAGTAACAACAATTTTCTTGATTATTTTCTCTTTCGTTAGTGATAGTGTTTCAGGGTGGCAATTGAATTTGGTTTTATCTGATGGCATCCCAAAGCTCAACGTTTTTGAAATTCATTCTTGCTGTCAGAGTAAGCAAATTATTCAATATTGCTAATTCTCATTGAGTACATATGTAGTGTGAGCGTAAAATTGATTATGCACGATAAGAGATGCATTTCAGGTACACTTTAAATTGGTGCGAGTTGTCAAACGAAGAAAATAATTTGATGTGATAGATGAATAGTTGTGAGTCATCAAACAGGTTTTGATGTTAGTCCTGAACTGTCAGTTACATATAGAAAACGAGATTTACAGAAAACGTAAGCTTTGGTAATTCTAACAATAGATAAGCTACAATTTGAAGAATCACAATCAACAGTAATTATAATCAACCATAAAATGACAATAAACAGTTATTACAACCAACTATAAAAATGATAACTAACAATTATAATGACTATAAAAATAAGAACTTTTAACTAATACTTAATATCAGATAGTTTTTTGTGGTTTTCAAACATCTTAATTATATAGATAACTTAGCTACTGGAAATGGCTGGCCGCTTGTATCTCTCACACCCACTTTGTTCGTGGTGTTTGTTCGTGTTGTTTGTTCGTGGTGTTTGTTCCTGGGTGCGATTGATGTCCATATCAATTTCTCGAAAAAATCATCGTCATGTTCAGACTCCCACTTCGCTTAAGCAGAACCGTCAGAGCTGTTAGATTCAACAGCACCAAAGCAACTCCACCACCTAAGAACAACGCACAGATCTTGGGGGTCATCGGTGCGTTGGCTGTTGGATCAACCATCGTTGCTTCGGTGTACAACAAGAGCGAGCCAAAGTCCGCATTGGAGCCAATCAAGCCTCCAACTTTCCCAGACGGACAGATCTCGGTTGTGTTTGTTCTTGGGGGCCCCGGCTCCGGAAAGGGTACCCAATGTGCCAAGTTGGTGAAGAACCACGGGTTCGTCCACTTGTCCGCTGGTGACTTGTTGCGTGCCGAACAAGTCAGAGAGGGCTCCAAGTACGGAGCTTTGATTGCGCAGTACATCAAGGACGGGTTGATTGTTCCTCAAGAAGTTACCTTGGCGCTTTTGGACCAAGCAATCGTGGAACAGCACAAGGAAACCAAGGCCACCAAGTTCCTTGTGGATGGATTCCCTAGAAAAATGGACCAGGCAATCAGTTTCGAAAACGAAATTGCCAAGTCTGCCTTCACCTTGTTCTTCGAATGTCCAGAGAAGGTTATGTTGGGTAGATTATTGGAAAGAGGAAAGACTTCGGGTAGAACCGATGATAACATTGAGAGTATTAAGAAGAGATTCGTGACTTTTGTTGAAACTTCGATGCCTGTGGTTGAGTATTTCGAGAAGCAAGATAAGGTGGTGAAGGTTCGTTGTGATCATAGTGTTGATGAGGTTTATGGGCAAGTTGAGGATGCTTTGAGGGGAAGAAAGATCATCAAATAAAGTTGAGACATTCATCATCTAATTATTTCACCTGGACTTTCCTTCTTTTGAAGTGCTCTCAGTAAAAGTATTAGACATTAAAAGAATTGATAGCATTCTGTATATAAGAATAAATATGACCAATGGTTATTATTTACGTTGAAGTGAGATTGAGGGTATAAACTAACCTTAATAGGTTAAATCAAGTTCAATTTCAAAAAACTGCTTGGGAGTTTTAATACCACGATACAAGATTAAATGACATATTATCTTGGAATCAATAAGAGTAGTTTTGGTTATAAATTTTTGAATTCTTAAGTAGTTTTTATACTCTAATAATGCCCTAAGAACTGTGTGAGCGAAACATGAAAACGCGTACCCAAAAATACACAATAGTCGTAGATTTACTGAATGTCTGGATTATGTCCTTGCTTATATTCGCTCCACTCTTTCTAAATTATCAATTTAATATTGTTCATAATTGTTAGTTCGCATTGTTCATACCTTTTATTACGTGAGAAACCAATATTATAAGCTTAACCCTGGTATTGATGTTCCATTTAATATCGAGAACCGAAAGCTCGTTACTTATTATTCATAATCATTTAATTATCGTTACTTGAAGTTCATGTAATTGGCTCGTTATTTTAGGTTTCAATTGATGAATCATTAATTTTAGGTTTCAATTGATGAATCATTAATTTTAGGTTTCAATTAATGAATACTCGCTACGCTCGTTAGAAGATTTTCGCTCATTACAACATCGCCACGCTCGTTTTTAGAGATTCTCGCCACGCTCAACTAGAAATTTTCGAAATACTCGCTACCTCGTATTTCTCACTACATCTCACTACCTCAAAACAAAAAACAAAATGTCCACCTCCACCGGCTTACCCCCAGGATGGTCCATCCGTATCTCACGCACACACAACAAAGAATACTTCTTGAATCAATCCACCAAAGAATCGCTGTGGGAAGCTCCGTTCGGAACCGATGAGCCCAAACTTAAGGAATACCTCGCCAAGTTTAAAAGCAACGGCAACAAACCTGTTGTTGGCGCTGATGGCAAAATCCGTGTTTCCCATCTCCTTGTTAAAAATAGTACTCTGCGTAAACCACGTCTGTGGAAAAATAACGACATCACCCTCTCGCGCGATGAGCTGATTGGCATCATGCAAGGGTACCAGAAGAGGATTCTTAACGGAGAAATCAAATTAGGCGAACTTGCGAAAACTGAAAGTGACTGTAGCTCGCACGCCCAGGAAGGTGACTTGGGTTTCTTTTCCAAGGGCCAGATGCAGCCTCCTTTCGAACAGGCCGCCTTTGCTTTGAATGTTGGTGAAATCTCCGATATCGTAGAGACCGATAGCGGTATTCACTTGATTCAAAGAACCGGTTAAATATATGTAGTTTAACATGAAACTTAACAATGAATTTGTAGATTTGACACGATAATAACAATTACACGAATCAGAACAAGACGGGAGGTTACGGTTATTGTTATTGTGATCAAGTCCTAAAAAAAGGGCGATTAGTTAAATTATAGAAACTAATACATAACTCAGTTATACTCCGTAACTTTCATTTCGCAAGTTGTTGTTCGAAGATTTACGATCTACAACTAGTAAGGTGTCAAATGAATTTGCGAGGCACTGCAGGAAATAAGATTAAATTGACAAACTGAATAGACAGTTGATAAAAATAGACAAACTTGTCAAATACGTAGAAATGCACAACCCCTTAAACCCCATCATACCATCGGAGTACATGCCTAAATACAAATAGAGAAAAACATATCATCTCCTAGCATCACCAATTTTCGCTTAGTCGGAGAAAATAGACTTCTTCACCGACATCACAAAGACAAGAAGGAAGCCGACCGCGAAACGAAAAGATTGCCTAAACACTTTAAAAAAAAGGCCATCACTCTGAGGCTTTGGCACAAGTCCCTTCGGCATGCGGCACAAAGCACAAAGTAAATCATCGGATAATGCGAGAAAAGAGTATAAAAAAAAGGCAGTAGGAATCAAACTCAACAAAAATGTGTATTCACCGTCGCCATGCTGAATCTTCTCTGACTGTAGTCGAGAGAGAATTGTTACCAACCAATGTTAAGCCAGTTCACTATGACTTAACCATGGAGCCAATTTTCGACGGATTCACCTTTAACGGTCAAGAAACCATCGAATTCGACGTCAAGGAAGAGTCCGACTTCATCACCTTAAACTCTATTGACATTTCCATTTCCAAGGCCAAGATCAACGATGTTGAAGTTACTTCTTTCGAATTCCAAGAGTCCGACCAGACTGTAACCTTCAAGTTTGCTGAAAAGTTGGTCGCTGGTACTAAGGCTTACCTTTACTTGGAGTTCACTGGTGAGTTGAACGACAAGATGATTGGTTTCTACCGTTCTTCTTACCAAGAAAACGGTGAAACCAAGTATGTTGCCACCACTCAAATGGAGCCTACTGACGCCCGTCGTGCCTTCCCATGTTACGATGAGCCAGCTGCCAAGGCTGCTTTCACCATCAGTTTGATTGCCGATGAAGCTCTCGTTGCTCTTTCCAACATGGACGAACGCGAAACCGTTGCTTTGGACAATGGAAAGAAGAAGGTTTCCTTCAACCCAACCCCACTCATGTCCACTTACTTGGTTGCTTTCATTGTTGGTGACCTTAAGTACGTTGAAAACAACTCTTATGACGTCCCTATCAAGGTTTACGCTACCCCAGGTACTGAACACTTGGGTATCTACGGTGCTGAAATCGCAGCCAAGACCTTACGTTTCTTTGATGAAAAGTTCGACATCAAGTACCCATTGCCAAAGTGTGATATGGTTGGTATCCATGACTTTTCTGCTGGTGCCATGGAAAACTTTGGTTTGATCACTTACAGAACCATTGATCTTTTGATCGACCCTAAGACCGCCAATGCTAACACCTTGGAAAGAGTCACTGAAGTTGTCATGCACGAATTGGCTCACCAGTGGTTCGGTAACTTGGTCACCATGGACTTCTGGGATGGTCTTTGGTTAAACGAAGGTTTCGCCACTTGGATGTCTTGGTACGCCTGTGACAACTTGATTCCTGAATGGAAGGTTTGGGAATCCTATGTTGGTGACTCTTTGCAACACGCTTTGTCTCTTGATGGTTTGCGTTCTTCCCACCCTGTCGAAGTTCCTCTCAAGAAGGCCTCCGAAGTTTACCAAATCTTCGACGCTATTTCCTACGCAAAGGGTTCCTCCATCTTAAAGATGCTTTCTAAGTGGCTTGGTGAAGATATCTTCATCAAGGGTGTCTCCAACTACTTGAAGAAGCACATGTGGGGTAACACCAAGACCTCCGACTTGTGGGCCGCTTTGAGCGATGCCTCCGGTAAGGACGTTGTTGGTGTCATGGACATCTGGACCAAGAAGATTGGTTACCCAGTCATCCAAGTCGAAGACGTCAAGGCTGGTGAAATTAAGGTCACTCAAAGACGTTTCTTGTCCACTGGTGATGTCACTGCTGAAGATGACCAAACCTTGTACCCAGTGTTCTTGCGTATTAAGGGCTCCGACTCCATCAACGAAGACGCTACTCTTAACGACAAGTCTCAAACTTTCACCGTCGGTGATGACGACTTCTACAAGGTCAACGCTGACCAATCCGGCGTCTACAGAACCGCTTACTCTCCTGAAAGATGGGCTAAGTTGGGTCAAGCCGGTTTGGACGGTAAGTTGACCGTTGCTGACAGAATCGGTCTTGTTGCCGACGCTGGTGCTTTGGCTGCTTCCGGTGACATCTCCACCGTCGACTTCTTGAACTTGGTTAAGCTGTGGAAGAACGAAGACAACTACGTTGTCTGGGATGAAATCTTGAACAGAATCGGCGCTATCAGAAACGCCTTTGTTTTCCAATCTGAATCCACCAGAAACGCTTTGAAGGCTTTCGTCTTGGAATTGATCACCGACAAGGTTAATTCTCTTGGTTGGAACGTCACCGAAGCTGACGGTTTTGCTCTCAGCAAGTTGAAGTCTTCTTTATTCCAAACTGCCGTTTTCACTGGCCACGAAGAAGCTAACGCTTACATCAAAAAGGCTTTCGCTGACTACGTCGCTGACCCTGCTAAGAACCCTATTAACTCTAACTTGCGTTCTGCTATCTTTGGTGGTATCGCTCTTAACGGTGACGAATCTACGCTCGATCAATTGATCTCTATCTACAAGAACTCTACTGTTCAAGAAGAAAGACTTGCTATCTTGAAATCTTTGGGTTACTTCAAGAACCAGGATGTTGCTCAAAAGGTTTTGGCTTTGACTCTTGACCAATCCGTCATTAAGTCTCAAGATCTTTACATGCCATTGGCCGCTTTCAGAGCTAGCCCGGATGGTATCAACACCTTGTGGACTTGGTATCAAGCTCACTACGATGACATCTTTGCTCTTGTTCCTCCTCCTTCTTCTTTGTTTGGTGCCATTGCTCAAATGTCTTCTTTCAGTTTCACCTCTCAAGAAAAGTTAGATGAAGTTAAGGCCTTCTTCGCTGGTAAGGATACTGATGGTTATGACTCCAACGTTGCTCAAGCTTATGATATCATTTCTGCAAAGATTTCTTTGGTTAACCGTGATTCTCAATTGGTTGCCGATTGGTTGATTGCCAGTGGTTACTTGAGTGAGAGTAAGTTGTAAGCACATTATGATCACTTTTCATGCTACAACTAAACTGAGTGGTATGAAATTTGGTGTATTGTATGAGTTTAAGTAATAATTTAATGAGTGTGTAAATAACTGTAGTTTTGTAGATTTTGATGAATTAAATGAGATGAATAAGTTGAATTAGTTTAAACTAGTTTAGCTAGTTAAATAGTGGAAATGAGTAGAATCAATACAAGTGTCGGTGGAAGTAAGTTAACTGGGTTTAAAATGATTTCAATTCTGTGGAATGACTGGAATTGAATGTAGAAAGTGGAATTGACTGTAAATAAGTGGAATTGAATGCAAATGAAATTGAAAATCAGTAAATAAGAAAATAATAATACTCATTATCCCATTAACATACTCTCTCTTCCGATTGTTAATGATTTCTTCGTTTACAAAAACAATCAACATTAAACTCCGGTTTAATCATATAGAATGAATTGAAATGCTATAAAATCTAAAAGCTTGTATAAGCTGTTTTTAAATAACAACGTGAGTTAATTGTCACTTCGTTCGTTTGTTCGTCGCTCGTTCACCACTAACAATCCACGAAAAACTCCTCTTAGTGGTATATTCGCTTAGTGGTTCACTTTCACCATCCTCTCGATCAAAACAACATGAAAGTCCTTAATCGTCTCAAATCCCTCCTCAAAACTCTCATTTGTTCCAGCAGGGAAATATAACTCTGGCTTGTCCAGTACTCTAAAGCCGCACTTTTCTGTGTAATACGGAACCAAATTATGTTCCTTAACACACCCGCCTTCAATTTCGATCTGATCGACTTCCAGCAATGGAACCTTCGAAATCATTGCAAACCTTTCTTCATTCAACAAGAAATGCTTGATAACTAACTCAACAAGCTTTGGTCCGCTGTCTCTCATGTAAGACGTCAATGCAGTCAACTCCACCACCTTGGTCTTTTCGCTCGATAATTCCTCTCCATAAACACTCTTGATCCCAACAGTACCCAAACATCTCTTCAAGTCTTTGTCTGGAAGAGCGTAAGCTTTGTCAGCAACCGTTATCTTAACATCTGCTGTCTGTGGATCCAATTGCAACTTTTCATTATCTGGAGAAACATCACACGAAAAGCACTCGCTCAAGTTGGTAGACGGTTGAGAAAAATCTCTGTTTATTCCGTCAAGAGCTCCCTCCGGGGCAAGCAAAAGGAAAATGCACAAGGCGGTATCTTCGCCGATTGAAAAATCAGACGCTATAGATTCATGATTCTTAACTCTTGGGGTCATCACAATGTTAAACTTGTACTTAGGCTTGGTATATGCTTTGTTAACCACATTCTTGAAGTTAGTAAGCGGTTGAACGTGGTCTTTTTGGGTCAACCATTCGGTTGGAAGCACAACTATTTCCCAAGTCATTTACTTTTTATGGCGAATTTTTCACTACTTATGCGATCTCACGGATTTGTTGCCTGTTTGGCCGTTTGTGAATACGGGCCGTTATCATGATCTTGTGCTTCGGAAATACCATTATTAATTATTGAATAAACCAAAAGTTCTCTAATTAATCTTTGATATGATGAGTTTTCTGTAAAATAGTTTACAAGTTCTCTGACTGAAATTATCCAAAAGGTGTGGGTAAGTACCTGGTAGAAATCTATAGAAGTTCTCTTGTTGGAAAGATTAAGAAGTTTTGTTGAAAAGATATTATCAATCAACTGTAATCTCTAAAAATCTTGATAGTTGCAACCGACAAAAAAATGTCAAAGATCGACCACTATATATGGGAATAATAGGGTAGTATTATAATAAAGTGTGATAATGGATATGATTATGAAAAATACTTGACTTCGAGTATTTTTGAAGTCTTAACACCGATCGGCACTGTACGATAAAATATTTCAAGATTTTTTAGATAATTATAGGTAATATGATTGCGGTATATGCTGGTGTAGACTGTTTCAGAATAGGCTGCTATGATCCCAGATGAACGGAGTGTATACAATAGTTCACTAACAAATGAACAAGTGAGATTGTTCGGTTCTGATCATATTCTATATAATTTCTCAGCTTCTCACAAAATATACCAGTATACTCACAAAATACACCAGTATACCCACAAAAAACACCATCTCTACTCACAAACTCACTTCGTTTGTGTCCTACATCCCATATCTTATCCATGCAATACGCTAACTAAGGAATATTATTATCCAATTTCATAAAACGTAAAATCAACATAAATTGATCTTCTTCATAAGGAAAAGCTTGTCTAAACTTAATGATATGCTTCCATCTCTTTGCATTCATTCCAGTTGGTTCTCTAATCAATCTGTCCCACAAATGGTACCCACCGACATTTTGTCTAACCAAAGAAGCAGTCATTTCCAAATCAAACTTCTTTGTAAAAAGGTCCACGCCACCTTGACGTTGCTGATGAACAGCCCAGATCAAAATATGGCCGATATAAGATAAAACAGAGTAATCCAAATGGTTTTGATGGATATCCTTGTTGGACGGAGTCAACTTGGTACGGGTAGTCTCCAAGTTAATCTCCTTATAACCCCCAAAGAGTTCTAAAATGTTTTCGTAGACTTTAACAGTCTTCTTGAATCCAATGGATTCATAAAGTGCAACGTTGACACAAAGGTGAATAAATATTTTTTTCTTTTCTTCATCTTCAAATAATTCATCCGAGTGGTTGGAAGTAAAAGTTAAACCAGTAGAGGCGTACTTGGAGATCTTGGACAGTTGCATGATTGTTTTCAACTTGACATCTGAACTATCAAGATTCAAGATTTGCTTGTGCGAAAGACCAATGATGGTTTTTGTTGGTAATATTTCTGGGAGTTTTTCTGCATACTTACTGTTCATGGTGGACTTCTTTGTTGGTCTAAGTTTGATGAGATCAAAAGGATTTTGAGGCTCCTGCTGTTGGTTTTGGGATGAAAACTCCATGGACTTCTTCTTGTTCAAACGGATAGTTTCTTCGATACTTTGTTTTCTATCCGTAGACATGTCTCTAAGTTCACCTCTTTCCAACTCGGTTGTTGGGGTATTCGATTCAAAAGTAGACACCAAGATGTTCTTCGTGTCGAACTTCAAGTTTTTGGATGACACTGTTCTCAACTTGTTCAATCTCAACATTGACGGAGGAGCAGCCAAGTCTCCAGGAGTGTCTGGCATAATCACGGATTCACCGTCAGTGGTGAACTCGTCATCATTGAAAATGGAGTCCAAGGTCACATCGCCAACAAGCATGGCGTTGGAGTCGTCATCCAAGTCGGTCTCGTCCTCGGAGTTCTTGGTTACGTTACCTGACTCGGATTCATTTTTGGCGGCTGCGGCCTTTGCGCGCGCTCTTCTTTCCTTTCTCTTTTTGTTTCTGATTCTTCTCTTTTCCTTTTCCAGCTCCAGCAAGTCATCGACCGAAAGCACCGAGTCGTCATACTCATGCTCCGTGTCTTCGTCCAATTCCTTGATTGCCATCGTGTTGATATCGATTTCATCTCCCTCCGGCTTGTCGATCTTTTGGATCGACTTCTTTCTGGAAACAACTCTTTGTGTGCCCTCTTCTCTAACACTTCTGAAATCCATCGATTTGGACTTGCTCAATTTAGCGTTGTCTGGCTTCATAGTGTCAGACCGAACCCTTCTGAAGTTCTCGGAACGTTGTCTATTTAACTTCTTCCCGTTTTGCCCTTGTCCATTTTGATTATTTTGACCACGTAAATTTCCGTATGATTTCTTGTGTCTAAAGTTATTTTGAGACGAGTTAGACCCGGAACGCGATCTTCCTTGAACTTGAGGTGGTTTGAACTCCTCACTGTCAACAAGCGGTGTTTCGTCAGCAGAGTACTTTCTATAACTCAGCAGTTTATGTCTTAATCTTCTATTCCCATTACCATTTGGTGCAGCAGGCACCTCCCCTTGATATCCATATCCCTGTTGATATGGATACCCCTGTTGGTTGGGATATCCTTGTTGGTATGGATAATTATAATAGTATCCGTTGTACCCCTGGCCCTGGTAATTATATCTTTTCTTTAAAGGATCGTCGGCGCCTGCATCTTGCATTTGACGAGGTGAACTGCCAGCAGCTTGGTGGCTCAATAAATAATTCAAGTCATTATCAAATTGATGTTCCTCATACCCATAACTCTCATACCCGTTTAATGAGGACATCGATCCGTTCAACGATGCGTGTGCCATAATCCCATTAAGCGACTCGCTACTACCAGCATACCTACCTTGTGAATAACTGAAGGACCGCGACGTCTTAGGGGCAAATCTAGGCTGTGGTTTAGCCATAGGTATCATATTCCCATCCATTCTAAACGAGTGTTGGAAAAGAAAAAGAGACAACTAACACTTTTTTTTCAGTTACTGCGACGATTTCTATAAAAAAAAAGGTTCATTGTACCTTTTGTGATCTACAAAAGGAATGTTGGTTGCAGAGTGAGTGTTGCCAAGTGCGCGCGTTCTGAAATCAGGGAACTTTCGTGCGATCATCCTGGTCTTTGTTTGTAATTCATGGCGCTGCGTTCATCCTCCTCACTGCAACAATCTGGTATTTTTCCCAATCGGGTTGCTACTTAATGAACAATAGGGTATTGTTCGTTCCCCACAAAACCACCAAACGAACCTATAGATTCATTAAACGGACGAACGTAGTGTGTAAGTCTGTGAGTTCTTGGTTGTTACTTCTTTGTTGTGGGTTCTTTGTTGTTCTTTTTAAAATCTTTCTCTACTCTTTACTTCTACTAACAACTCTAAGTCCTCACTCTAATTCCCTCCTGTTACCTCTTAAACTTTTTTGATCCCTGCCATTATTGATCCCACGTTAATGCAATCCATTTTTCAAACTTTTCATTTCTATTGTTCAACGTGCGAATTAACCCTATTTCTTTAATTGGTGCGTCCTGGCTCTTCTCTATAGTCTCGTGATTCTTCTCACTCTTCCCTATAGTAATTCATTAATTGTTGCATCTTGGGTCTCCTGAATAAAACGCTTTATATGCAAGCGTTAGGAACACAGGAAGCGAGATGATGTGTGTCAGCACCAACACTCCTAATCCGTACTTTTTAGGCAACTATTCTGCACATTTGTGTCACACTAGGCTGTAACAGTTACGAGTTATGGCGTGAATTTTGTGTGAAGCTATTCGTTGATGCTTAGTTGAAATTGTCACAAGGTTTCACAATTTTCGTAACTGTAGATTAATAAGTGCATAATTCCTTGAGAAGGTTTTAGGGGTTCCACAGGTTAATAAGTAGGGGTTTCACAGGATAATAAGTAGGGGCTCGTAATTAATAATAGGCTAATACTCAAGTATGGCCTCCTTCACAATCCATTAAGATTGCTAATTAGTATGGTTCGAATTTGCTTTGGTGACTGCCAGATTAGCAATCAGGGTTTTTCATATTGACTACGGCTTCTAGGGATTGTTAGCTAGGTCTTCCGTATTGAATAGGTCTTTCGTCTCGTCTAAGTTAACTACAAACAACCTGAAATAATTCAAGAAGGTTCCGTTCTTGTGAACGGCGCTGAAAAATGACTTAAGCCTTCGGATCTCATTTTAAAAAGAGTTCAAAAATGAATCTAGGTTGATGAGCTATTGAATTTGAACTGTTGACCTTGGTTTACTTGATAAATACCCTGGGGTTATGTACTACTAATGACATGGCCTATTAAATAAACTCAACTTGCATTATTGACCAAAAAATGGAATATTGGTTATCACGTCAAAAAAAACATATCTATAGCCTTAAACCACAAAATTCCTCCAAGATCGACAGTATAAAATATGCATTCCATCTCTTAATAATTAATAACAAACATGGATAACCTTGAAGGTACACCTTTGCTACCTCGACGCAAATCCCTTTTTCAGGCGCCTATGATAGCATTCTGGGTCGCATGCTTCCTCTTTGCTATATGTACCACTATCGGAGCATCCGCGACTCAGATGATCACTTATAAATTAGCATGCAGAACAGTGGCTACGCCAGGAACTAAATGCAATCCAACCGATGTCCAATTATTGGTTTCTGACTTGGACATGTATCTAGGATTTATTTCGCATCTAATGGTGTTACTTTCTGTGGCCAAAATTACTGCATTGTCTGATCAATATGGTAGAAAGCCAATCTTCTTTTTGATCGCTTTTACTAGTTTTTTGGGGGAATCAATCAGTTTCGTGTATTTGCTTCATGCAAGAAAGTTGCACTTCTTTCCAATGCTTCTCGCCAAGTTCGTGGGATGTGCATTGGGGCATGCCTCCTCCATTTCCGCTATATCGGCATCAATCACCTCAGACTTGGTCGACCCAAAAGATAGAATCACCGCCGTTGGTTTTGGTTTTGCATCCTTTTTTTGTGGAGGCAGTTTGGGGCCCTTGCTTGGGAATTTTCTCCAGAAGTACTTCAAAAGGGGCGTTCCAACCAGTTACATTGACGATTATGAGTATGTTCCTTTGAAGGCTCAGTTCGTGGCTTACCTTGTTTTTCAGCTCTATATTCTTTTCTTTCTCCAAGAAACAAGATCGGTCCTTCTGTCTCGCCAAAACCACTCCCTCATTTCGATTTTCAAACCTCTTAAGGTTCTCTGGTTGACTTTAGAGAATATGACTCCTGCAGCCAGTCCTCAAAACTTATTTTCCAGTAGGTTGGCGGTCATATTCTTGGTCACCATGGATTGCATCATCACCTCGATTGGAGCCCCCTCCGACCAAATTAGAATTCTCTACGGTCTTCTTAAATTCAACTGGAATTCTAAGGATATCGCTTACACCATGAGCATTGCCTTTTCAACGAAATCATTTTTCTTATTCATCTGCTCCCCAGTGATAACCAAACTTGTCTTACCGAAATGGTTCGGCTTCAAAGTTAATCCATACCACTTGGATATGGTGGATTTCCTGGTTCTTGGCTTCACCTTGCTCGTTGATGCTGTATTTATGTTGTGCACTTTTTTTGCAACTTCAACTAATCAGATTCTTTTGATTATAGCTTTAATGTCGATGTCCTCTTTGGGTGTCCCTACGATTTATTCTTCGTTAGTGAAGTTCTATCCCGAGTCCATGGTTGGGGAAGTATATGGTGCGTTTACCTTGATTAGGAGTATTTTTAGTCTTTTTGCTCCTTTTGTGTTTATAGGTTTATATAAGCATGCGGTGGTAATAGGGATTCCTGGCTTGATGTTTTTGGTTTGTTCTGTTTCTTATTCTATTCTTTTATTGGTGCTTGTTATGCTTAAACGGTATATGGGTATTAATGGAGATTTTATAATGCATGAGAATTTTTAACAATGATTTCTACTTTGTAGAGTACTGATCAGTATAGTAATTAGAAATAAAACATTCATGGAATATATTAATATTTTGCAAAATTTTTAGAATATTCGAAATATTTAGAACAAAAGAAAGCTAATCAATTCTTGATGACACATGGTTTGCAATATGGGTTTGAGAGTTAATAACACAATTACCCAGTGTTATATTAATAATCACATTACAATTATACAGTGTTTGTTACGTTAATATTCACACAAGAATAAAGTAGAATTCCATTACATCTCTAAGATAAAAATTTTGAGGCTTCCGAGTTCGGATAACAAATTCATTTAAAAGTCTTATCTACTCTTTACTCACTACGTTTGTAGTGTACGCGTCAATATGAATATGATTTATTAACTCTTTTCAAGTCATTTTATATATAGCTCTTAAAAAGAGGCAACGAAAGCTTCAGTAGCAGTCTTCAACTTAGCAATTTCATCCTTAGTCAATTCACCCTTGGTCTTGATAGATTCCAAAACTTCTGGGAGCTCAGACTTCAAGTTAGCCAAGAAAGCTTCTTCAAATTCACCAATTCTGTCCAAAGCAATGTTGTCCAAGTGACCGTTAACACCAGCGTAGATGACTGGGACTTGTTCTTCAGCAGCCAATGGGTTAGCTTGCTTTTGCTTTAATAATTGAGTCAATCTTTCACCTCTAACCAAGGTTTGCTTGGTAGAAGCATCCAAGTCGGAACCGAATTGGGCGAAAGCAGCAACTTCTCTGTATTGAGCCAAGAACAACTTCAAGGAACCAGCAACTTGCTTCATGGCCTTGACTTGAGCGGCGGAACCGACACGAGAGACAGACAAACCGACGTTAATAGCTGGTCTAATACCCTTGTAGAACAATTCAGCTTCCAAGAAAATTTGACCATCAGTAATAGAAATGACGTTAGTTGGAATATAAGCGGAAACATCACCACCTTGGGTTTCGATAACTGGCAAAGCAGTCAAGGAACCGGAACCGTGGGACTTACCCATCTTGGCGGCTCTTTCCAACAATCTAGAGTGCAAGTAGAAAACGTCACCTGGGTAAGCTTCTCTTCCTGGTGGTCTTCTCAACAACAAAGACAATTGACGGTAGGCAACAGCTTGCTTGGACAAATCATCGTAGACAATCAAGGCGTGCTTACCGTTGTCTCTGAACCATTCACCAATGGCACAAGCAGTGAAAGGAGCAATAAATTGCAATGGAGCGGCTTCAGAAGCAGTAGCAGCAACAATAATAGAGTACTTCAAAGCATCGTTTTGTTCCAAGGTTTGGACCAATTGAGCAACAGTGGATCTCTTTTGACCAACGGCAACGTAAACACAGTACAACTTCTTGGATTCGTCAGCACCGTCGTTCCATCTCTTTTGGTTCAAAATAGTGTCCAAAGCAACAGTGGTCTTACCGGTTTGTCTGTCACCAATGATCAATTCTCTTTGACCTCTTCCAACTGGCACCAAAGCGTCGACGGCCTTCAAACCAGTTTGCATTGGTTCGTGGACAGAGGTTCTTGGCAAAATACCTGGAGCCTTGACTTGAGCTCTGGAAGAAGAAGAAGCCTTCAATGGTCCCTTACCATCGATTGGGTTACCCAAACCGTCAACAACTCTACCCAACAATTCTGGACCAGTTGGAACTTCAACAATCTTACCGGTTCTCTTGACGGTTTCACCTTCTCTGACCAATCTGTCAGAACCGAACAAGACAATACCGACTTGGTCAGCTTCCAAGTTCAAGGCCATACCTTGGACACCAGAAGAGAATTCAACCAATTCTTCAGCTTGAATGTTGTTTAAACCGAAAACACGGGCAATACCATCACTAGATTTGTTAGTAAAATTTTTCGATCAACCTTTTTTCTGACCAATGAGAGTCAAGAAAATATGAAAAATACGTACCCAACAGACAAAACTCTACCGGTTTCGTTCAAGTTAGCTTCTTCGGAAACACCTCTGATTCTTTCTTCCAAGATAGAGGAGACTTCAGTTGGAGCAGCCTTGGCGGATGCAAAACGTCTAGCAACGAATTGTGGACGAGCCTAAAGGTTAGTATGTGTTAATATCTAAATCAATGGGTGCTGTTATTGTATGTCTTTGTATGTGATTGGATACTAATGGGTATTATCCGATTGATTGAACAGCTCGACGTTGACTTTTCAACATTTCAATGTTATGATTGAATAATCTTTGGACAATTCAATCCCCATCTGATGTTTCTCTTCAATGTATTCCATTGATTTATTCTAAAGCCTTTCCATTGATATATCTTTAATACCAATCATACACCAATCATAAATATCCATTCTTTATACCAACATCAATCCACCCATTGATACCAATGATCCATTTCTACTTACAACACGCAAGGTTCTGGCAGCAACAGCAGCTGAACGGGCAGCAGTACGTAAAGCAGGACGAGCTGACAACATCTTTATATCTGTATTTTATCCGTTTAAAGATAATATATATCAGTAATAAAAAAGAGAGAAAAGACTTTATTTAAACGTGGAAAAAATTTCATTCGCTCATTCGTCCAATTCTGTGTTTGTGACAAGTCTCGACCAATGAGAGGAATTTTTGTGTGTCCGGCATAGAAGCACGAACGGGTGTTTCTGATTGGTCGGAGCAACTATGGTGGTCGCGGTTGAGTGGGTGTTTAGAATTGTGATAGTTATAATAAGTGGTAGTTGAAAGGTGATCTGTGATTACGAAGGTGCTTGTATTAGAGTGTTAGTGTATTATTGAATTAGGGCATTAGGCTAGGGTATTATTTAGGTTTATTAAGATATGGTAGGGTATTAGACTATTTACTAAACTACACTATTAGATACTATTGATATGAATAATAACCAGAATTGATATTCCTTATAAGACATTGCGGTACTTTTTAATTCAAAAAGTCTAGATTTTGTTTAATTAAGAATTCGGTTTTAGAGTTTTCGCAGCCATAATCTAATAAATTCCCGGGGCATAAATAGAGTGTTTGTCAAATTAGTAATGACTTTTTGATGCTTTAATGTTACTTTCTGGATTCATTATTCTATAATGATACTATTATCTCCATGGTCTTTATCTATATAATATTTCTTTTTTTATGTCTTAATCTTTTCTTTATTATCACTTTATCAATACTTTGTCATACCACTATCATGATTTTGTATTATATTTTTCTTCTGTAATCTCTGTCTTTATCATATTTCTTTATTGTTACCACCTAATTGCCAATACCTTGTTAATTTCATTTACTTACACAGATCACTACATTTGTTGAAAGTTTTCAATAAGAAACATGCAAAATCAACTAAATTCGTCAATAATGATACTTACAAACGATCAACCACTTCGTTCGTTGATTATTCGTTGATTATTATTCGTCCATTCTTGTCAATTCTTGTCGTTAATTATTCGTGATTTCGCATCAAAAATTAACTGAAAAATTTTACACCATGTTGAATCCTATCAAATTAGGACGCATGTCCATCAGACACAACACGACGTCATCGTTGCTGGACATCTTCAAGAGAATAGATGCAATCACATCCAATGCGGCCAAAATCACTACAGAACATAAAGCCAAACCAAAGGCACAACCAAAACCAAAGCAACAGAGAATTAATGTAGCTAACCATCCTTTAAAGAATACTTTTGGCCAAAACAGACCAGCTCAAAAGAGACCATTTACTCCAAGAAACGAGGGAACTGAATCAACTGTTGCATCAACTAACGCTGCCCCAAGAACTCCAAGAAGTACTACCCCAAGAATTACCACACCAAGAACCACGACCCCAAGAACCACAACCCCAAGAACCACAACCCCAAGAACCACAACCCCAAGAACCACTACTCCAAGAGTTACTACTAAAACTGAGGCTCCTAAAGCCAGAACATCCAGACCAAGACAAGAAAGAGAGGCTGTACCAACCAAACAATTACAAGCATCCGCATTCAAGGCATCCATAGACGTCAACACGTTTT
Organism: [Candida] smagusa; assembly: GCA_030566775.1. Taxonomy (NCBI): domain Eukaryota; kingdom Fungi; phylum Ascomycota; class Pichiomycetes; order Serinales; family Debaryomycetaceae; genus Kodamaea; species [Candida] smagusa. Next base: position 160,466 of record JAKUAW010000010.1, on the reverse strand, counting down.
TATACGGAAAGTCAACCTCAATCAACACGTCTTTGTCTCTGAGAGTGGCCTCCGTCACCAAAGAAGCGCTCATTGAATCCAAGTACCCATACTTGGTTCCAAAGCACATCATCGAACAGGCCCCTGCCAAGTCCTCCAGCAAGTTCTTGTTGCAGAGCTCCTACAACCCTATCAACCCTGTCAAGGTGAAAACTAGATTCCAGGAGGTTGTCCAAGGTAAATACAATCAAATCTCCGCCGAAGGTGCCGCAAACGCGCAAGAAGCTAATTTCACCAAGAGTGAGATCTTCAAGAACGGCTCCTTGAACCACACCCAAAAACAGTTGTTATTTGATATGGTGAACGGAATCAAGCTGCCAAAGGATTTGTTTACCAACGCATGTTGGGTTAAGAAGTAGTCTTGTATATATATCTACGTTGTTCATAAAAACTTATATTATTACTTAATTCTTCATCCTTAGTCATCGCAACAAGTGAACGCTCCAGGCGTCACAACTTCATAAATAACACTCTCGCACTTACCGTTCCTTTATAGTCTTTATGTAAATTGGCTTCTCTGTAGGAAAGTGCAAATGGAACTGTGCACGATGCCGCCAAATACAGTAGAAGTAACACCGAGCTTGTAATAGGTTTTTGAAAGGTACTCATAATGTTTATTAATTGAGGACTTTGTATTATTTATATATCCACACCAGGCACGCAAAAACTTATGATGTGATCCAGACGTTTGTGTAACAATTTTCAGTCACCTGATATTCTCTTATGGTTTCCTTTCTGGTGGTTCGTACCCCTCGTTTCCGCTCGTATACAGTATCTAGTAATTTACAGCGAATCGGTGTTATCGTTGTTGACGTTATTTGTTGTCAAGATGATTGTATTGTTGAAATCCCTTATTTACGTAATACATTGTGGATGCAGGGAGTATAAGGAGTGAGTGTAAAGGAGTGTTCAAATGGTATTAAATGAGTATTTAAATGAACATTTAAGTTCAAGACAATAACGAACGAGATTATAATTAACAATTAAAATATATTCTTGATATCTACATCTATCATTATCATTACTAATTTTGCTGAACCTTTGCGTAACTTGGTGGTCTCAACTTCCTATTAATAAATTGAGATAACCAAACAGGAAACAAACTCAATGCTAAAATTACCGCTGTTTGCCAAAGATAACTAAAAGAAGAAACATACTCAAGATCAAAGTACTCACCCAACAAAGGAAAAGAACCAATGAAAATCATAAAAGTAATTACCAAGGTACTGACCATAGCCTTGTTCCATTTGTTGATCAGCAATGCAACCATGATCAATTCATTGAAAATTAACCCGGAGAATGATACAGCCACCAATCTTGTGAAATTGCTAAGTTTGAGGCCCTGGAAATGCTGCGAGAGCAATTGAATGACACATCCTTGGTATAAGGAGATACCAACCCACATGAAAAACGTTTTGTAGGATAAAGATTTCCCCAAGGTTAATTCTTTGTAAAGTTCTGGGTATACTCTTGTGAGGTGTTCATCGATGTCACGATCTAAAGTTAAGGAAAAGACCGGGGCCATGGTGTACAATGTAGCGAAGCCAACCATAAGCCAGCCTTGGTACAACGCAATGGGCTCAAAGTTGGAGGAAATCGAGTACACAGCTTGGGCAACAGAAATAAGCAACCCACGGTGAATCACAAATTGCCCGAGTTTTGCACTTCGCTTGTAGGAATTACGACCGTGCCACAAGAGCAACTTCAGCAAGTAGCAGAACTGCTCAATGCTAAAGTCGGCAGCCAACGAAGCCTGCTTACCTTCTTTACCCACAATTCCAACACCGACGTCGGCACATTGAATCATACTCACGTCATTTCCGCCGTCTCCAATACAACACACTCTCTTTCCAGTGAATTCTCTAATCATAAGCGCCACATCTGCCTTTTGTTGGGGTGTACACCTACATGCAATGACCGCAGGCAACGCAACCACCACTGAGAAGAACTCTTTTTTGTAGTAGTTCATGTACGTAGCAAGCGATTCACCATCGATAAGCAAACACGAGTTTGTGTTTGTGCGGAGGTAGTCCAATTGCTGCAAGGCAACTTCCGGATGAGCCAACTTGGTGATCTGATGTACGTACTGGCCACGCAGAATGAGTCTTGCACTGATGGAAACCACCTTGGCGGTTTCCACCTTGTCTCCAGTCAACATCCAAATCTTGACACCTGCGTTACGCAACAACTCGATTGACGTGCGGACGTCGTGCTGTAATTTGTCCTCAACACCGGTTAATCCTAGCAATTCGAGATCTTGTTCCAAGTACTGCGAAATCACCCGCTGCATGCCCGAGTCTCGATCATGCATCGACAACAGAGCAGCATTGTAGTTGTTCTCAAAGTCCGCAAACAGCCCATGACTCAACTTCTTACGTGCAATCACCAACGTTCTCAACCCTTCACGAGCCATGTTGGCGGTTTCTTCGTCGAGCCAGTCATTGTTGTTGACTATCACAGACATGACCGTATCAGCACCTTTTTGCAAGAACCAGATATCATTGTTTTTGTCTCTGACAATGATCCCCATCCGCTTGGTGTCTGAGTTGAATGGAAAGTTGTACAAGATTTCAAAATCCCATGTTTGGTTCAGAGCACGGTGGACCAATTGAATGGACTTCCGGTCTCTTTTACTCAAACGAAGCCCAACCAGTTCAGTGAACTTGACTATGGCAACTTCATCGGGAGACGCAGCTTGGTACGTAGGTGTCTTATCTTCATCGTCTTCTTCGTATGTTGGTGTCACATTATGACAAAGTGCAAGAGTCAACACCAAATCACCCACCTTATGGCTAATACCTTTACCAGGTTTCGAGTCAAGGTTTAAAGTAGCGATGTGGTCGGAAACAATGTCCATGGTGTCGGAAGCATAACTAATAGACCCCAAGTGGAGTTTTTTCATTTCCATGTCGTTCTGAGTAAGTGTTCCTGTTTTGTCGGAAAGAAGATATTCGATCCGACCCAAATCTTCTGGGATAGTGGAAGTTCTCACAATCGTGCCCTTAATCCCATCATCACCCTGGATCTGCGACGCATAAACCGACTTGGCCAAGTCTAAATTCACTCTCAACGACACAGGGATAATGGTCAGGAAAAGAATCAAGAACCGTAAAATATCCACATACCACGTCAGCTTCAATGGCCAGCGTGCTAACACAAGTCCCACAGACAATACAAACACCGTCACACACAAGATCTTGGAAAGATTGTTGATTTCCAACTCAAGTAACCCAGTTTTGACACCGGACTTGGTGGTGTTTAACGCTTGTCTTGTTTCACGGCCGGTGTAAATCACCATTCCAATGGCGGCCCCCGATGCTAGCACGGTATTTGCCCAGAGAGTGTTATCTATTCCAAGCGGATACTTATCGTCCCCAAGCATGAGAGTACCCTGAAACGAGTAGATGGACTTGGTTGGCCGATCAACCACAAGGGAGATCGACTGCGTCAAGCTGGCCACGGACGTGGCCGACTGCGTGGCTTGACATGCTATACGCAACTTCCAGTCCGTCTCACCATCAAGCTGGTCGGTTTTGATGAATGCTTCTCCTTCCTTTTCCGAAGTCTGGAGTAATATCATGTCTGCTGGAATTCTTGTATCTTTATGAAGTCTAACAATATCTCCAACCTTCAAGTTCTTAGACTTGACAAGACGGGGCTCATTACTGATTGAATCTGCGTAAACTTCATACAACTCATTATTCTGTTCGCGATCTCTACGTCTTCTTGCCAAGTCATCCCCCGCCTCCTTGGCCATTGTAACCGTCAAAACAAACCCGAGCGGTACAATGTACAGCGAGAGATACCCGATTCTCAACGCAGGCACCGCCTGCGATAATGCAACCAATAAAAAGTATAAATTAAAGAAGAACTTGAACTGTTCGTAAAGGATTATCGGCACAAATGTAATAGGGTTGTATTTGGCGTTGGAAATGGAGTTGGAGGGGCCCTCTCCAATCATCCTCGTGCGTGCGTTGATGTGTCTTTCACCCAAATCACTTAATCGGATGTTGTCTCGTTCGAGGTCCCGCTTGGCATCGATGAAGAACACATGGATCCGGTGGAGCCAGAACCGGAACGTTCCCAACGGGCTTCGTGATGTGTAGTATGGGTTGGGATATGCACTGGCTGATGTGGTTTGTGGTGGGTTACCCGATATCAACGGTGTGCTGTCATCGAGCGAATCACGGGTCATGTTGTTTAGTGGAATGGCCGAGCTGAGCGAGCCTGCAGATGTCGACGCTGGCGACTGCCGGAGATTGTTACTGGCGTGGTTGAGTGCTCGATCGATCGACAGGTCGAGGTCATCGAACGAATCAAGGGAGTATCGCCTCAGCATGTTTGTTTTTCAAAAAAATGTACGAACGATAAACTAACGATTAATTAACGGTAAACTAACGGTAAACTAACGAATCATAAACTAACAAAATGACTTAGTTGTTTAATAAAAAGCAAACCAACTGATGTGTAGAAACTAAATATTCAAATGTAATTTATTATAATTACAGATCTATTTATAACTTCAAAAGATATTTGATATGGTTTTAGTCAAACAAGTGTAAATTACAAAGTAACAGGCGTACGTCTCTGAAGAGGAAACACTTATTCTAAGTATTCGTTATTGATGTGCAATTTTTGTGAGTTTTAAATAAGAGTGTTAAACTGAAACTCTATGGCACTATTCGGAACTATTGTTAAGAGAACTTCCTTTGAGTGAAATTCAATTGAGATAAAGATTTTACACCTTTAATAGGTGGTGTTGAGTTGAATTAAATAGCTAATTAGTAAGTTTGGTATCCAGTAAGACCATATTATCCTAAATACCTAAAGTCTCCAACAGGTGTACTACAAAAAAACAATACAATACCTTTTAATAATAACTTTTAACTCACTTCGTAGTAAGTTGATTCGTATATTCATAATTCATAACTACGCCTTCTCCAATATATCCTCTTGAAGACTAGCTTCAACCTTCAGATCAGCAACAAATAACCCCTTATTACCAAATGTATGATCACTCTGTTCTCTAGCCTTACTCAAAACCAACTTATGAGCATGACGAGCAGGTACATTTGGATCAAATAATCTATCCATATCTTCCAATGCAATACCCTTTGTCTCAGGTAAGAAAAAGTAGACCCAGAAGACGGCACACAATGCCAAACTAGAGAAGAAAAAGTAGATACCATAATGCATAGTGTCAATCATTCTTGTAGTGAATCTAGACATGATAAAGATAGGCACCCAAGAAATGGCAGCATTGATGGATTGAGCAAAAGACCGGAGATTCTGGTCAAAAACCTCTGTTCCCACAACGAAGGGACCCGCAGACCATGCAAGAATATCGGAGGCAACCCAAATGTACATTAAACCAATTGCAGCTTTACCTCCAGGACCAGCTTCCACCCCCGGCTTGGTGGGGTCGTTAAGTTTCAAGTACGCTCCAACATACCAAAAGCAGAGCGAACACACAAACGCGGTAGCCATGAAGGCCTTTCTCCGCCCGATAAAGTCCACAATAAAGATGATGTAGATGAATGTGCACACAAATTTGACCACCCCAAACATACCGGTTGAAAATAAGGTTGCGTTGGTACCCTTGACCCCGATGGACGAGAAGATGATTGGCGAGTAGTAGTTGATCGACTGGATTCCCATAAAGTTTTGGATCACAAACAAAGAACAGGTGATAACCAAACGGAAAAGCAACCGTCTCTTTCTGAAGAAAATCTCAATAAATGGGTCCCAAATGCCCAACCCCACAGACTGCCGTTGATGCTCAATCGATTCCTTCACCTGGTTAATTTCAAACACAATATACTCGTGATCTTCAGGAAGTTTTCTTAACCACGTCAAGTTTTTGATGGCTTGGTTATCACGCCCTACCTGGAATAACCATCTGGGCGATTCAATAATCCAGATACTGCCAAGCATGTAAAGCGCCGAAGGAATGAGCTGAATGGCAAACGGAATGTACCACTGCGCTTTATCAGTTGCGGCAATATTGGTATCCATGGCATAACCAATCCAGAAACCCACCAAATCCCCAATTCTCCACCCAATTTCATACGATGAAATCAACTGCCCACGAATAGCTGGTGGTGAAACCTCAGAAATATAAACTACAGTCAAATTGGTTGACGCTCCAACAGCAATTCCCGTCAACACCCGTCCCGCGTAGATGGCCCCCAACCCGCGCGCGGAATCAGACGCTAACATGACCCCAGACCCAAGCGTTGCAAAAACGGACGCTGCAATTAACGAAATTTTGCGCCCAAAATAAAAACTTGAAGGGTACGAAAATAATGCACCGAAAAAACACCCTGCATGAAACACACTGATGATGTTGGAATTAACAAACTTGCTGTGTTCGGTTCCGTTGGGAAGGTTAAACTCCCTCTGGAATGACGGTAACGAAATGGTGCCTCCAATAAATCCACTGTCGTACCCAATAATAATTGCAGCCGCAGATGCCACGAGCGCTGTCGCATATATTCTAACGTTGTAAACATCGCTCGGCGTTGGCCTGTCCTCTATTTTTTCAAATATATTCTTAAACTTGAACCTCTTCTTTGGTTCCTGGAGCGATACGCTCGCGCTCGATCCCTTGCTCGACATATTGTTTATTCCCCGATATTTTACCGTTTATTTATATTGTCAAAAATCCCCCTCTTGTTATTCCAGGGTTTGTTTTTGCCCCACAAGTCATATATTTTTTTCCGGAGAAATCCACCTTGGCACGATGATTAATATGACTAATATATAACTAAACGAAATAGCAATCGTACTTTTACCCCAGACCAATCATGCGAGTTCCCCACTTGCCCGCTTGCGGTCACCTCACTGTTATTTATTTCCCGCCAAGAGTCCAATTATTCTCATTTCCCGTTACTTGGTTATTTTGGCGTAAATCTTAACGTCCACAACTTTATTTCCCCCTCCCCCAAAAAATGCACACCCACATACTCACCTGAACGTGGGGGATACCGGCACCTCTCCATCTTTGTTCATTGTATCTTCTTGGATAATCATATTTTTAAGTACATTAGGCGGGATTCCACATATGGAATGCCTTTTAACAGCCCTTGCAGTCACACTAGGTTACATTTATGCGTTGGTTACATCAATGTCCATATATTCTAAACTTTTAACTTTAATTATCCCCGGATTAATGATCTCACTTAGCGGCAACACCTGATAAGCCTTCTTTGTTGTCGGGCCAAAACTTCTTCGGTAGTCCACACCTTCCATTCTTACGTGTTGCTCAATTCCGCTGTGAAGGCTCTTTGTGTAATATTGGTTTGTTTCATCGTCGTTAGCCCTCAAAATTCCACTATACAATCCAATGGTTTTCCTGTCAAAACCTTTTAATTCGGCTGACATTAATCCTTGGCAACAATTCCTGTAACTTAATGTGGCTGCAAATTTACCCCGAGCTTGAGATTGCGCTGACTGCATATACCCTACTTGTTGTTGGGTAATTAAACAATGCATAAATCTATCATTATCTTTATGCATTTAAAAGTTCTATCTTCTAGAAATTAAAGGAGAATCCTTTTGAGAACTTTGTCATGTTTTTCTAGAGTATCAATCCCTAACTACTATGTGAATGCTCTGTTGATATGTAAAGTAAAATTGCAAAGTTTCTTTCCTCTAAAAGGTTATTCTTCAGTATTATTTTGGATTTAAACATAAGGATTTTATGTTAATCTTATATCCCTCGAATGATTTGAGTATTCTTTTCCCAAAACACTTAGATTAAGGAACAAATTCAATTAAACTCTTCAAATCTGATTTTTCCCTCCTTTCTTTTGTTTAAGAAATGGTTGTATAGTGTAGTGGTTATCACTTTTGGTTTTGATCCAAACAACCCCGGTTCGAATCCGGGTACGACCTTTGTTTTTGTATTTTATGTCTTGATTTTCTTCATTGGGACATGATTGTATTTATTGTTACTAAGAACTCTGCTATTTATTTTTTTTATCGCTACAATCATTTCACCGTGAATTTGTGTTATATGGACAAATTTATTGTGTAATGAATTTGAAAATATCTTAGATGTAACGGTTGTTGTCTTCTTTTATTGTTTTTGTATACAAATTTCTTAGACACTTTTCCTCTAAAATCCGTAAGCTTATATAATAAATCAAAATACACATTTCATTGAATAATATTGAAAAAGGATGAACCAATCTATCTAGGTCATAGTTGAAATATAAAAAAATTCATTTGGCTGCAAATGGCCATGTTAGGGTTCATAACCATTATTGACGCTTTTCTTCCTTTGCAGTCTCCTTTTTGATAGTGTTTTGCAAGAGTTTAAGAAGGTCTAATTATCAACCATGATCCAACCTTAGCTATCAGATTTCGAATCTCATTCATTATATATCTTCTTCCCCGATTTCAATCAAACGGCCTTTCACAATATATGGTGATAATGTTTTGTACCCAAGTTTCGAAATCACGTTGTGCACCTCAGCTCTTGAATAATCATAGGCAATCTGATTCTCATGTGGGTAATTGGTAATATCATCATTAGAATTAATTACATCCCAAAACAAAATAGGCCATTGATTGTTTAGTTCGCCTAATAAATTTAATATGCTTATCCAGGATAACCTTTCATTATTTGTTAAATCAATCAAACATTTTGAAACTTTGAATTCCTTTATTGTTGTTAGTTTATTCTTGCTAAGATTCATTTTCACCAAAGACAGCGGGAATTCTAAAACATTGGAAGATAAGAAATTACCAAGATTGTTTTCTGAAATATCTAAGTCTTCAAGAAATTGGAACCTTGAAAAGGAGCCTGTGATCAGCAGTGCTCTGGAACAAATAGCCATCTTTTTTAAGCTTTCAGGAAGCGTGTCAAGATCTATAACTTCCAGCCTTCCTTTAACTTCAATACATGTTAGGTTTAGAAAATTAGAGTTCGAATTTGATGACCTTCGATATAAACATTCGAAAGAGATAAACTTTTTATCTTGTTTCATCTCAATTGTCATTTCATCTGTAGAATATCCTATTCCGGTGATATCCTCCATTTGACATAGTTTCCGCACAGAATCTTCCAAAACCTTTATATTCCTTAATTGTGTTTTATGATTAAAAAGAATCAATTGAGTTGGTAGTCGCACTTCAAGTCGATTATCTGAACTTAGTTTAATACCAAAGATCTCGTTTGAAGATATCGGCAACCTCAACAAATGGTCACTAGAGGAGAGTGTGTATTCAGTCTCTGCATTTCTGATTTCAAGAAATGATAACGACTCTGGAAGTTTCCGATATAAAATCCCACCATCGACTTTTAAAATCTCTAGGTTTCTTGGAAGAGATTGATATAACTTGAAATTTGTTATATCTAAATTAATTAGAGATTCAGGGAACTCGGATGATACTCTACTACTATGCAAATATAGGCAATGCAACTTACTTGGAAGTTTACCATCAAAGTCACACTTGGTTAGTGTAAGTTTTGAAAGATTATGTGGGAGTTCGCTGTAAAGTGCAACATACGTAACTGCGGCCGTGCACCCCAAGTACTCAAATTCTCTCAATGTCGATGGCAATTTCATGCTAAAAGATGTCTCGTTATTCACTGATAAACTGTAAAGATTTAACTTCAGAATATCAGGTATTTCCATTTCTTTATCGTAAGAGATACTCAAGTATTTTAAATTTTGTGGGAATGATTTGACATACTTGTATGGACTGTTCGAAAATCGTAAAATTAGATTATTTAACTGAGGCATGTTCGAAAAATTTAATGGTTCAACTAGTTTCAAGATGACCAATTGTTTCAAGGATCGTAATTTCACATTTCCCAAATTAAAATTCTCATGTAAGACTAAGCGCTGAAGGCTATTGAAATCAAGGTGTACATTCAAACTCTTCATTTCTAAAAAAGTAATTGTTGGAGCACGCTTAGATTTTGTTCTGTCTAACTGAACTGTACATTTACCCATTTGTTCAAAAATAGATGGGTAACCTAAATCTTTAAGAAGTTTATGATTACTCCAGTTCTCGCCTATTCTCATTTCTCTCAAATTATATGGTAACTTTAATACTTTTAAGTGGAGATCCTCTATTGTTGGGTAGCTCAGGTCATGATATGCTGGGAATGATACAATTATCTTGTCAGCTTGGCGCAAAACTTCCGGATATCGCTCATGTGTGAATATATAATCTAGGGAGTTTTCGAATTCAATTATACGTGGCTGGTATTCTGGAGTGTTGCTGATGAATTGGTGAAATGAAAAAACGTTAATGAAGTAATTTAAAGCACTTTGGATAGTATCAGTTCCTGGTCTTCTAGACTGGTGTACAACGACTCGATGGTAACATGCATTAAGGGCTGACTGGCGATAGTGGGGGTGCACAGAAAAGTAATAACTTTCCTGGGGTGTTAAATATTGAAATACTTTGTCAACGAGTTCTTGAGGAAACAGAACGATGATGTCCATCTTTGCAAAATTACGGTTTTGTGCGCGACACGATTATCATCATTTTGGAATTGATCTGCTACAACGATGCATATTCTAACAATACGTTAACCCTATACGAATAGCATAAGCTTAAGAATAGATATGCTCATTATGTGTATTTGACATAGAATTTAAGTATCCATCTGTATTCACCTTTGATTCCTAATTTAATATTTTATTATTAACCTTTTTTACAAACTTTTTTACAAACTTTTTGGCTGCAAAAATGCACAGGTTTATTGTTATGTGTATCTTTGAAGTTAATAATTATTCGAACGTTCTAGACTAACATTTTTATGTTACACAAATTAAAATTATACGATAACGAAATGTGAAGTTCTTTTTTTATAAAGGTCTTACCTCTTTCAAATTTAAATATCATTATGGTTTAGGGCTCTATTTTAATAGTGTTTTGTTCTGCTATTCATCAAAACAGTTCGTAGGTAACACACAAAGATATTGTTCACTCATAAAGTACAATTATTTGTGAACAGTAGTTTTCACTCTCCTAACTAATACTCTTTATCCTTATTTTCTATATGTACATGTAGAAAACGTACCAGGGAGTCATTGTGATTATGTTTCAATAATTGATCCCAATTATCCCTAGATTGACTCATTCGGTAACAGCCCTTTTAAAATAGATACAATTCTTATCCTTTAACTTTACAAAATTTTAGGTATAATGTTTCGTTAAACATAAAGTGGCGCAAATGGTTTAGTGGTAAAATCCAACGTTGCCATCGTTGGGCCCCCGGTTCGATTCCGGGTTTGCGCATCCTTTTTGCAAATTTAAGTAGTTTTTCCTTATATATATATCACTAGAATAGTTCAATTTGTTTTTTATTTGCTCTTGTATTTATGTTGTAAAAACAATCACAATTGCATTGAAATTTTCATTATAAGAAATCATATGGAAACTGAAAGGCCCCATTAGTTTTTCATTCTTTGTAAACTCGATCCTACGATGTTGTTTGGTAATAGATTGTTCGAACAACTAACTTTGATTTGACTGCAAAAATTTCCAAAAAAAACAGCACATTTTCTTGAATATTCTAAAAGCATAAAAAAATACATTCAATAAAATGAAAAATTTACTGGACCACGAACCAACATTGTCATAAAAGCATAGTTGATTTCATTATAATCACCTTCAATATTTACAAATAATTGTAAAAGTCTAACCAATACATCACATAGATAGCTTCTGTTAGAGCAAATTGTTGACCAAGACAAATTCTTGGGCCACCGTTGAAAGGAAAAATAGGCCCAAGCTAGTTTCTTTGCACTATCGTCATACCATCTACCACATTTGAATACTTCAGCATCATTACAGTTGTATTTTGGATTCCTATGTGCCTTGTAGATAGTAAACATGATATTTTGTCCATTTCTAACCATCACAGGCAACATCCCATCGGCTCCACTTCCATGCGGCAAGAAAGTATCTCTCGCAGCTACTTATGTATTCTCTGGAACAGGTGGGGTCATTCTTAAAACCTCATTTAAAAAGTTCCCTAAGTATTTACACTTTTGAGAGTTTCAAATGTAATGTTAGAAATATATAACCTCTAAAAACCAATCACCAAACAATTCGAATAACTTCAGTTCTAAATTTTTAAAAAGGGTGGGTGACGGGAAAGCTCTAACAAGGACAAAGCAATCAATTCACTTGCTGCTATCAAAACGTCAAGCAACTGGTTTCTGATGACAATCCGATCTTATGCTTGCTTTGCTACTTTGTGAGATATAACCTTCAGTTTGCTTTTCAACCAATTATTTTTTACTAAAACTCAGTGCATAATCAACGTAGGTTTCTGCAAAGTCTTTCACATTGAAACAACTTTTTTGATATTCTCTAGAATTTAGTAACTGGTAGAATATCTGGAGGACAAATCTCTTCATGGTATATTCTTGACAGAGAACATAGTCATTCAGAAAAGATTTTCTGTACCCTTGAAGGATACAGTCTTCGTTAAATTTGTGAAAATGGTTTTACTAAACAAATATTCAGTCGAGTAATCCAAGGACATACGAAATAACAATTCTTGAACATTAAATTTTTGTGAACCATGGTTACAAAGTATGCTTCGTGAAATATCGAAAATGCTCTTTCAAAATAGGACATGACTTAACTTTTTTCTCAAGCTTTGCTGGTGTTAATATAACTCATTTGATGTGCTTTTAGATTATTTGGATAAGTTTTTTGCAGCTAGTTTTTATTCTTTCGGTGTGGCTGATTTACTTTGAGAACTCTTGATTTCCTATTCTATTCGTAGATTTAAGGTGTCAAGTTGTAGTATTGTGTCGTGCATGGGGTATCTTAAGTATATATAACCAAGAAATAAATTTTAATAATGAGCAAGAAAAGAATGAATAATATATATTAATACAACTGCAAACTTCAACTCCATTACTAGATTACCATTTATGTTTTATGTCTTTTTTCACAATTAAAATGTGAAGTTTCAAAAGCAGATTAAAATAGACGTAAGGAGCAACTTAGATTTCTACATATAGCATCACCTCACATGCTAATAAAAATTTATGAATATATTTCTTTTCATTTAGATAGCTCAATTATTTATTGAGAATCATAAAGTAATTCTCAATATATATTCATATTGTATAAGTATAGAACTGATATTTGTTCCCCACAAATTCACATAACCATCACACGAGTAACTTCCCTTATCAAAATTTACCTATACAACGATCTCTTTTATTATGGAAGCACTACCACACAATAAAGACTCATGCTACAGATATTCTATACATATAATGAACAAATGTTTGTTCAAAAATATTACGAGAAATTAGTATGCAAAAATATACTACAATATGTAGAGCCTCACGAAGTGGCGTTGAAATTTTTATTCAAATCTTAGGGGAATAACATATTTGATATTTTGATAGGGGCATACATTGATAAAGCTATTGCAGTTATAATTCAGATTCGTGGTGGAAATATAACCTCAATAAGGGAATCTTAAACCGAAGAAGTCTATGATTACTCTGATGAAGAGCAAACTCTCTAATTATGTCAAATACACAATGTGGACTTTTCAACCCACCAACTAAACTTACTTTATTATTTATTAAAGATTTTGATTTTATGTTAATTGTAGTTGACAACAAAATAAATGAGCGGGGAGTTACATCGTCAGTTGTTCAATGTAACCTCTGTTTGTGTAAACTGAAAACTTATATTTATGCTGAAATTGTTAGCTATACCCCACTATAAAGCTAAAATATGAAATACATTTTTCATTAGCGCAACATTGTAATATAATACATTTTTCACTAAGTATGTCAAGCGCAAATGGTTTAGTGGTAAAATCCAACGTTGCCATCGTTGGGCCCCCGGTTCGATTCCGGGTTTGCGCATTTTTTTGTTTTTGAAGAACTGAGTAATGCTTAGGGCTATTAAGTGTGGCAGGGATCGGCGTTATGGCAGGATCGGCATTATCATGGACTCACATTGAGGCTGGAAGGCTCCACAGATATCTTATTCAACGTTGAGACCTAGTTGTATTGATATTAATTCAATTTAATTACAGACACATAATTGTTGACCATAATTAGCGCCTAACCTAAGAATTCTAGAGTAAAGATATAAATAATTAAAAGAATGTGCAATATGGAAGTTCTTATCGCAGTAATTTAACGTGCGTTTGCACCATTATTACATAATCAAAATATTGAAATATAATGGAAGAAGAGAGTATGCGTAAATCGTACATCATGGGTGATAAATTACGCCAATTGTCAGAAGCACAACTAGCTGCTACATCTTCACTACAAGCTAGAGTATGGCAATTCATTAGAGTAGCCTTCCTTGGAATTCCTAACCCTGTAGAGCAATACATTACTACTACGGAACCAAATGATTGTTCACTCACCGCTAAATACACACTGGTGGTTGAGATCGACTTGAAGAATCAAGACACGATCAGTGTGGATTCTGTTCATGTTGCAGGACTTCACATTCCTCATCCGTTGGTGAACTTTAGCAAGAAGGAACAGCTCGATGACAGTGTTAGGGCTGGGTTGGATGAACTGCCTATACTTGTGTTTGTGCATGGGCTCGGGGGACAAATGGCACAGTTCGAGCCGTTAATGGGTCTTTTAACGCAATGTGCCGAAGTCTTGTCTTTAGACATGCCAGGGTTCGGAATGTCGAGATCTGTATTTGAACCTAACTATAAACATGAGACGCAATTCACTGAAGACGAAAAGAAGTTAATTTCAAGCAGTGTCAATGCTATGAAATGGGAAGACTTCACAACAGACAATGTTGTGAATCTCCTTTATGAATACATTCGTCAACAAGTGCCTGCTAATAAGAAGATCATTTTGATTGGACACTCTATGGGAACCACTTTATCCATCAAACTTGCGAAAAAGTTACCTAAACATACAGTTGAAGGGTTAGTGTTATTGACCCCTCCATCATTGATTAATGACGTTGAAAGCGATGTTGTACACAAGCAAGCACCTCATTCTTTGTCACTATTCACTTACTTTCCGTTGTTTTTTGATTGGTTTAGAACATGGGATAAACTTGGAGGTGTTGAGAGTGATAGTGTTCTTCGGCAATTGTCTGACGGAGATCGTGCCACAATTGGGGTGAACATTTTTGCAAAGGCCCGTCAATTGCGGTGGAACATCGATGTTAATTCCAACATGGTTCTCCGCTATGCTTACGGCTTCCAGCGTGCCAAGATCTCCGATTTGGTACATGCCATTGAGAACTTTAATGATAACAGCGCAGACACTAAAGTTTACGAGAAAACTTTGATTATTGCAGCCGCTGACGACAAAGTGACCCCATCCAAATTCGTGACTGAAATCGACCAAGCCACCAGCCGTATCTTTAACAAGAAAAACGTATCTACCGTTCTAGTCAACAATGCTGGTCATTCTATTCTTCTTTCCAAGCCTGAATTGGTTAGTGGGCTAGTCCTTAAGCACTTTGAGTCCAAGCTTCCAGACCGTCTTCATTTGGCCCCACTGTGGGTTCTCAAAGTCAAGGCCATGATATCAGGCGATAAATGGGGATTGAAAAACTATCTGAAGTGGCTGCTGATTGCTCCAATTTCTAAGAATATCACTAAAAATAAGGAAATATCTCCATTATTGGCCATGAAAACTTTGAGAGAAGGCGATGATACTCATCTGCCTGTAATAGTCGAAGATAAATTTTATGGAAAGAATGACTCCTCAATTAAAGGGACTTTAGTAGCTGTTATAGACATCTCCTCTGATCTTCCTCCATACAGCCCAGATTCTTTTACAAAAGTGAAGTATTACAAGTGCCTGACAGTTTCAAAGGTAGTACCAGATACTGCTGCTGTTAGAAGATTTATTCAATTGGTTGATGATATTCTTAATGAAACCACCCAAGAGAATCCTCTAGTGGCTGTTCATTGCCACTACGGTTTCAATAGAACTGGATACCTTATAGCTTGTTATTTAATTGAAAAGTTGGGATGGTCTGTTCATGAGGCTGTCGAGGCTTTCAGATTGGCTAAAAGTCCTGGCATAAAGCATCCTCATTTCGTGGACGCATTGTACGTCAGATATGAGAAGTAGAGGTATTTTTTGTGCTTCGTTCGCAGTTATTTAGTTATAATCATAGACATAGAGTTTAGTGGGCTTGATTATTTATTCAATAGATCTATGCGTAATCTCTGCTTGCAGTAAACTCTTGCTCATACTCATCAAGTCTTAATGGGGGTAATAGCGCTAATTACGTTACTATGTTATGGATATATAGCCACCCGCTCTTAATACTTCCCTATAAATCCTGCCAAGCTATCTCATAGAATGAGAGCACTTTCCTCTAACCACTCCTCACCTGATTTCTCCCTCACGTGCAAGTAACCTGTCATTATCGCTCTTTCCTACCAGAACTCATAAAAAAATTACGTGAGACGTAGACTAGAAAGATTAAAACCCATTTTCTACACATAGCCTTTCTACTTAGCATGGTTCTAGGGATAAACTCGTGGGGGAGACGTAACGTGTTCCTAATTAACAAAAAGAGAATTTCAGCCTCGTACTCCTCAAATTATTAGTTATTAATAGAAGGTATATTTTTAGACCACAATACCATAGAACTTTTCGAAGGTAGTGGATTTCGTCGTATCTATTAAATGAATCCTTCAAAGGTAGGTTATGAAGAAACACAAAAATTACTAGGCGAAGCAAGAACTCTATAGAATTACACAAAGCCCTTCTCAAGACGGCGGTACCATATTGTAGCATCTATGCACCACAAAGAACCATACGTCTATTTTCTCATCCATTCCGTCATCGAGCATTATCGGCAGATCAGCTTACGGAAAAAAGCAGAGAATACTCAAACTGTCTATCTACTTGCTCATATATTATGATCTATTTATGGGACAACTCAGGTATCAGTATCAAAGCAGAGATCAGTCATTTCTTGTTATTAATACCAAATTGAGATCCCATAGCCTTTACTGTCTCATTACTAAAATGTCTACTAAGATTGATCTTTACAACCAATATCCACAAAATCATGGGCTGTGCAGATCCGTGAAAGTTCATTCATTCTAAGTTCATATTTTGCAGCCAAATCATTATTAAGGTGTTTAGTATCCACAACATAGGCTCCACATGACTTGGCTCATCTTAAAGTTGGACTTCTGCCTTTTCAGGTTACAAAGTAATAGTCTCCAATATGCTAGAAGGTGAAATGTTATACCATAGCCGGTTAGTATGCAGTATGTTGGTTTGTGCTTTTTATTTAAAATATTTTTTACTATTTAAATGAAACAAATTCTCTTTCAATTAAGTAGAGCTATGTTTGAAATTCAAAACGACTATATTAACAATATACCTCTTCAACTAAATCTCCTCGGAGCTTTTGTAAACTTTAACGTCACTGCTGTGTTGAATCAACCAGTAAATAAGACCAATTTATCGAATGCTTTGAAGGAATTGGTTAAGAGGCACCCAATATTAGCTTACTATATTTATAGAAAAGAAGGAAACACTGTTGAAGATGACCAAAGGTTGAATTTTAAAAACTGGTACCATAAACCATTACCAGAATTGAAATTTGAAGAGCTTGTGGAATTCAAAACTTTGCTGCAACCTTGGCTGTTGGGAAACTACGAAGAGTTGAACCAGATGAAATTTGAGTTGGATATTCAAAAGCCATTCTGGAAGCTTATTATTTCTGAATTTGAAGGTAAGCAGTGGGTTTCGTATGTTACTGAACATACTTTAGTTGATGGTTTCTCTGGAGTTTACTTCTTTGACGAGTTAGTTGAAGAATTGGCCAAGGTAGAATCCGAGGAATATGTTGATGTTCTTTTCACTGCTGATATCCCACATGAACAGCCAAAATTCACTAGAGAAATTTGTGATGTTTTTACTAGAGAAAAGAGAATTAAAAGGTTCTTGAACCAAATTTTCAAATCTCAAACGAAAAAGGCAGCCTTGAGAGATAACATCAATGAAGAGAAAGATGAATCTAAGCCATTAAGAGAAAATATCTTCAGAAGAAAATCGAAGAAAACCATAAAGACTGAGGAGTCTAAAGAAGATTCTGAAGTAGCTGATGATAAAGTTGAGGAACCTTTAGAAGATCAACCAACTAAAGCAACTTTCTTAAATAAGTTTAAGATTAACAAAACTAAAGAATCAAATGAAATTAAGGAAGATGAAACAGAAAACATTGTTAAAGAAAATAATGCTTTACCAACTGAACCGAAACTTTCCAAGCTGAACTTTAAACAATTTTTCAAGAAAAAGAATCTTGAAGTATTAGATAAGAAGGAAGATGAAGATAAGTTAGAATCAGAGATGATAGATAAAGATTCTAGCTCAATTGAAGAAAAACCATCTAAACAGAGGCTTTTGGAAAAATTCACGTTTAGAAAGGTTAAAGGCACAACTATGGACAATAAGGATGTGACTGAAACTGAAGTTGAAAACTCAAAACCTTTGGATAAATCAGAAATTAAAGATCCTATCAATGAACAGAATATTAATATTGATATTATCGATACTGATAAACTTGAACAGTTGATTGAAGCAGCGTCTGCAGTGGAAATCGAAGAAAAACCTCAGCAAAGCTATTTGAAGAGAAAGTTCAAGCAAATTGGAAACTCAAACAAAGATGAAGTTCCGAAAGATAAAACAGTCTCTGAAGAAAAGTCAAAGAGAAATAGCTTCATTAGATCTAAGTTTAGAAAGGTATCTAAAACAACTGAAGATGTGTCTGAAAATGCGGGTGACCAAACCGTTAAAGGAAGTGATGACATAGAAGATATTGTTCAAGATCCCGTTGGAGAAGAAATAAATGAAGAAAAGAATGAATCTGTTAAAGCTGGATACTTTACAAGGGCAATGAAGAAAATCACGAAATCTACTAAAAAGGACTCAGGAGGAGCAGCTTCCCGTGATGATACTTCAGAAATTGAAGCCAATTTTGAAGATGCCTTAGATGAGGTTACTCCTGAAGAGCTAAATGATATCGTTGCTACAGAAGTTTCTGAGGAAAAAGGATTCTTCAAGAGAAATCTTAAAAAGTTAGTTCCTGCTAAGGACAAATCTATCGAAGAAGAAATATTTGAAGAAAAGCGTTCCGGAGAAAGATTCTCAATGTGGAAATTCAAGAGAACGGAGTTTTCTACTAAAGATCAAAATCAAGAGGAACAAAAAAACAGTATTGATACAGATATTGATGTGGGGGATGTTACTATCGAAGAAGCTGTGATCGGTAATGTCGTTGATGGATGTCATTCTGCTCAAGAAGTGTCTGTTGTGAAGATAGTTTCTGACGAAATTGACAGTATCAAAGATAAGGAAGAAGTCAAGGAATCTACTATTAGAGAGCTGATTCTTGAAGAAAATAAAGAAAGTGTCAAAGATACTATAGATACCGTTGTTCAAGAAAATTCTCATGTTGTTAAACAAACTGGCAATGAATCTTTTGAGGAGATTGAAGATAAATCTGTTAAAGAGATTGAAGATAAATCTGTTGAAGAAATTGAAAATAATTCTATTAAATCTGTTCAAGAAATTGTTAACAAATCTGATGAAGAGATAACAAATACATCTATCAAAGCAATCGAAAATAAAGATAACACAGGAAAATCAATTGATTCCACTGAAGAACCAAAAGAATACTTGAATGGAATTCCTACCGATTCAGTTTTCGAAGAAACACCACAAGAAGAAAAGAAAGCTACAACTAATTTTATGAGAAGAATACTTCAAAAGGAAAAAACCGAGAAGAAGTCAACTAAAGAAAGCTTTAGAGGAAAACTAAAGAAAAATATTAAGCCATCAAAAGTGGTCAAGGATAAAACTAATGATAAAATGGCGAAGACGGTCAAAGATTCCAAAGCCGAACATACCATTTGGCTTAAGATTTGGAAACCAAAACAGAAAGAAGATCCAGTTACCATTCCTAAAAATATATTAAAGTACGTAAGCAACACTAACAGGGCTGTTGCTAAGATTATTCATTTGGATAATGTTGAATTTGAAGAGGTTATGAAAAACATTAGCGGTGACAATTTAACATCATATGTTCATGCTATTCTCCACGAGTCATTGAGAGACATTCTCTGCAGAGACAAACAAATCGAAGATGTTCAATTTGTCCATATGATAACTGCCAATGGCCGCAGACTTTACAAGCAATCGGAGGATGAATTAAAATACAATCTCGTTTATGCACCATTGGAGACCCAGTACCATCAAAACGATAGCTTCAAGGATTTATACACCAGATTGACTCCCTTTATTAAAGCGCAAATGTCAAACAAACACTTGTTCTATAAAATGAATGAGTTGTCCCCAGAGGAAAACACACCAGAAATGGCTACATTCATGTCAACTAATTTGATGAATGCTAACATTCAACATGGAGAATGGATTGTTGAGGATATGGTTTATTCACAGGACTTGACCAAAGCAGCGCTCTTTGGAATCTCTATGGTGTCAACACCGATTGGAGGGTTGAACATTGTATTTAGTGTGAATGAAGAGCTTGCAGGAGAGATGAACGTGACAGAATTAAATATAGTTGACAGGTTCTTGGATGAAGCCAAAAAGAGGATTTTGGATTACAAGGAGGTAGATTGTGAGAATAGTTGATGGCTATCAGAAACTTTTCTTTGTACTAAAAATGAAGAGCTTGCCATTTGCAGCCAAAATTATATACCTTTATATTTTTTGTATTTTATGTTTCTAAGTGAATATTGATGTAACAATAGGATAATAGTGTGGTTTTAGGAGTCTATGGTGAAATCTCCAAGCATTGCAGGGTGCATTGTTTTGGCAAAGATACATTGTTGGGGTGAAAACCGAAAAATTCAAAGATATATTGTTGAAAAACCACGTATTATCCAAGGTTGAAGAATTGTATTGAAACTAAGAAACATTGCTATATTTGTTGTGATCCAGCTCATCAATATAAATATTAAAGTAGCGAACAAAAAAACCCCACGTTTATGAAATTTCTGGAGTCGCTCAGCGAAGGGCTTGTTCCCGAGTGGAAGAATCTCTATGTGGACTATAAGAGCGGTAAGAAGATGATTAAGAAGGTGAAAGAGTCCAAGTTCCAAGCAGATTCTGTTCCTAGAGACCAAACTTTATTACTTACTGAAGATCATCGCAATTATAACACAACCAGAACGCAAGAACCATTGGCCAATGCCACGGCAGATACTTCGCAAGACTTTATTGACCCTTCAGGAAACTCAATCAATACCAGACCCACCAGAAGGGCCAGAAGCACGATCTTTTCTAAATCAGTTAAGGACTCCAAGAAAGAATATATTCAATCCAAGGACCAGTTCCAACAGTGGGTGGAGGAAGAAGTGGTTAAGGTGGATAATTTCTTTAAGGAAAAGGAAGAGGAAGTTTATTCCCGGTTTTTACTTATCCAAGACCAGCTTTATCAACTCCGTGACCACAAAGCATCGCTTCTTAAGGCAAGACAACATACGAGTGCTGATAATGAAACGTTCCATTTGTACGATTTAAACAGAGTCAATGATTTGGCGTACAAGACCAAGGATGCGTTGACGTTTGTAAACAAGTTTGAGTTACCGTCACTTCCGTCAATGAAGTTTTTGGATAAATGGATGAAGTTGGTACGGCGGCCCAAGGAGCTGGATCAAATGGACAGTATTGACATGGAGAACAGTATTCGGAATGGCTCGTCCGAGTTGAACTCAATAGACTCCGAATTCGAGGAGTTGCCGCGGCCAACAGTGCCACCAACCGTTAACAAGCACTCGCAAAGACGTGATTATGTCACCAAGAAGTCGAATTTTGGAGTACCATTTCTCTATGCACGTAAACAGCTCAAGGAAGCAGTTCTTGAGCACTACAGAGCGCTTTCGCTTATCAAGTCCTACAAGGTTTTGAACCGTACAGCATTCCGGAAGATCACGAAGAAGTATGATAAAGTGACGCATTCGACGATGTCAGAAGCGTTTATGGAGCGCTTGGACTCTACAGCATACTTCCAAACGAGTGACATGGTTGATAAGCTTATCACGCAAGTAGAAGAGTTATTTATTGTGTTTTATGATCCTGAAACTACCGATAGAAAACATTCGTTGGAAAAGTTGAAGAGTATTGCTTATGCCATGAACAACAACGAGTTGAGAGCACCTACGTTCTACTCATCGCTGTTTTCAGTGGGTCTTTTCTTGGGATTTGCATTTCCTCTACTTACATTGGCCATTTACACGGGTATATCCAAAGCCATCAATAAGGAGACGCCTGAGGGTAAACTCCTTCTCCAAATTTGGGCCGGGTTTTTACTTCTCAACACCATGGGTCTTCTTTTTGGTGTCAACTTAATGGTTTTCGACAGATTCAAGATTAATTACAAGTTTATTTTCGAATTCGACCTTTCGTCCACTCTCAACTTTAAACAGTTTATGGTTTTGCCTAGTTTCTTCTGTGCTACCCTTGCAATTCTATGCTGGTTCAGTTTCAATAACTTCTGGCCGGAAAAGTTCCCAGGTCGTGACTGGCCTTGGATATATTTCGGCTTGGGCGTGGTTGTTTTTGTTTGGCCAGGAGACCAGTTTTACCGTCTGAGTAGAAAATGGCTTCAATTAGCTATATGGAGACTTTTGTTATCTGGGTTTTATCCCGTTGAATTTAGAGACTTCTTCTTGGGGGACATTCTTTGCTCACTCACGTACACCATGGGGAACATTTCGTTTTTCTTTTGCTTGTATGCCCACAAATGGAACGGATTGATTGATGGAGATCCTTCTAAGAATGTGTGCGGATCATCTAAGTCCCAGCTCATGGGATTCTTCAGTGCATTGCCTAGTATTTTAAGACTTTTCCAGTGTATAAGACGTTTCATGGACACTGGCGATTGGTTTCCTCATTTGGCAAACATGACCAAGTATGGTGTTTCCACCATCTACTATGCATTACTTAGTGTGTACCGTATCAACCGGACCCCCACACACAGGGCCGTTTTTATTGTGTTTGCCTGTCTCAATTCAATTTACTCTGCTTCATGGGATGTCATGATGGATTGGTCTTTGTTCCATACCGGCTCCAAGAATTTGTACTTGAGAGACAATTTAATCTTTAAGAACCCATGGTACTACTACTTTGCCATAGTGGCTGATGTGATTTTACGTTTCCAATGGATTTTTTATGCATTCTTTGATTCTCAGATCCAACAGCTGGCTGTTACCAGTTTCTGTATTGCATTGGCTGAAATCTTCAGAAGATTCCTTTGGGTGTTCTTTAGATTGGAGAACGAACACAGTACCAATGTGATTTTGTTTAGAGCGCTGAAAGATTCTCCATTGCCATACCCTATCACTCCTAAAGTTGACAGGGCCATTAAGAAGTTGGTTCATTTGAGATACATTAGTCAGACTCAGAATGTCTCTGAATTGATCCAGGAATCACCTGTCGAAGAGTCTATGGGTGGTGCTTCACTTACCAGAAGAAAGAGTACCATCACCAATATCAGTGATGCTTTGAACATTGCTCATATCAAGGATTTCCAGAGAAGAAAGACTGTTGTTGACGTTGATGAGGATAGTGATGATGAAATCCATTAGATTAGAGGATAATCAATTTCATTAATAAGTGTCCCACATGTTACACATAAATTTGGGATCTCAAAATCATTTTCGTATATCATACATGATAATTAATACAAAGTGAATATAGCATGGTATGCATTGCAGTTCAAGATTCAACTCAAACCTCGAATGTTTACATGAAATCATATGACATGTTAAATTGCTCAAGTATGTTCATGTGTTGACTGGCTCCCATTCACTTGGGTAGCCGTTGATACACAAATTATTCTTGAAGAAGAGAGATACAGAAGAGATTTTGAGAGAAGCATATATTTTGAATAGTAACGAGTTCCTAAAGTCTACAAATGATATTCAAAAGAAAACGGGTGCTTGAAGGGACTTCCAAAAATTTACTCTGGCTCAACTATTGTAGAAGATCAAAAATTCAATTACGTATTCAATCTGTCAAAAATCATTTAACAGTCTTCCAGCCAAGGGTGTTACATAAGCCATCGCATTACATAACCTCTTTCTAAGCAGCAACCCCCACAATAACTCACGTGCGTCGGAACGAATGGAAAGAAACATGTTCAGCAGTAGGAAACCGAAGTTCTCGTTCGAATTAACCATCAATGAGTTGGTGAATATTCCGCAAATCAGTGGAAAGTGCTTTGTTGAGATTCAAATACGGGACGGCAAGCTCCACCGGCCGGCACTCTTTTCCAAGCGGCTTCCATCGGATGGGTCTCCGTCTTCACTGATAGTGGATAGTTTGGAAATGAAAGGTGACTCACCCATCGGAAACGGCAATGTCCACACCACCACTTCCTTAAAAAGCGTCCACAACTTCAAGTGCCAGTTCGACTACAAGTTATCATGTAATTTGCGGTTTCCAGTGAAGAGAAGGGAAAGCTTGATTGACAACAAGTACTTACATCTCCGTGTGTGCTACCAGAGTGACGATAAAGCAGATGATGTGACGGTCTTAGGGCTTTTGGAAATCAACTTGGCGGAGTATCTTAATTTCTCGGAGCCGCAAACATCCAAGTATCTTTTGAAGGAGTCTAAGGTGAACTCGCTTATGAGCTTGACGCTCTTTTTGAATGAGCTTCCTGCAAACTTTGACTTCCACACGCAGCTCCAAATCAGCGACTCTTCCAGCCGCTCGACGTTCTCGCGCGACACCCCGGCGTCTCCGAAGTCCGTCCGCACGCCCACCTCCCCTACCTTCCGGTCGCCGCATTCAGGCCCGCTGAATGTGTTTGGCGGCTTGAACAATGTTCTCCACGAGCCCACTTCTGAGCACAAGTCTGAGGATAAAGAGGAGTCTAAGCGCTGCATCACGCAATCGTTCCGCAAAGTGTCCAAGACGCACTCCGTGGACGCACCACCTAAAGAGCACGCCCGTGAAAAGCCGCTTATCATGGACCCTATTGTGGCCCGTCTCTTTTCCAAGATTATGGAATCTACTTGGGACCCCGAACTCTACGCTTTATTAGAATACTCTCCAGCAGAGTCAGTGGAAGATATCTTCAACAACAATAGTAATCCTTTGGGCTTGAATGAAAAGCTTCTGGAGAGATATCTTGCATGGACTCGTGAGCAAAAAATGAAGCAGGACTTGGAGGACGACGAATTGATGGATGTCAATGGGTTATTAAATGAGAAGGCTTTGAGAGAGGATTTACGGAGTTGGAGTGTTCGTTAGTCGACTGGTGCGACGTTTAGAATTAGAATTAGTTATTGCGATAGTATTAGTATGTTATCTTTATTTTTTTCATCAATTCTCTTTCCATCGAATTCATTAATGAATAATATCCCCCACAATCTTCTACACCTAACAACAATTCACAAAATCTACGTATACACAGCGCACAACAACGCACTTCAGTTGTTGTACTTATAAGTGAAGATTCATATCTATATTACAATGCAAATATATACTACATCACACAGCCTGACGGTCCGGACTGAAGTTATTTCCCTGATTATAGCCTTGTCCCTGGTTGTTATAACGACGATTATTATAACCATTTCCGTTTCTGTTTTGAAAGCCACCTCTTCTGTTTCCTTGGAAGTTGTTATTACCACCTTGATTGTTGAAACCACCCCTTCTCTTCAGGTTTCTATTTCTGTGCTCCATGGTCAACATGCTTTGCTCCTTGGCGTGGTCCATGATCTCGTCCGGCAAACGCAAGTATTTAATGTGGATACCTCTGATATACACTTCTGGAATCTTCATGAATCCATCTCCGTTGGCGTTCAGCTGAATAACGTTTTTCAATGTGAGGTTCATCCACGAGTCACAATTCACTAAATCTCCATTCAAAGTCTCCCCATTCTTTAATTCTATCAAGACTCCTTTGGTCTTGGCTGCTGTCAAAAGGTATAATGGCAACTGTTGCGTTAGTATTGGATGGTGTATATCATTGCTTACTTACCATGTTGTGTTGTTAATTTTTTTCAATGCTGGTTTTTGGGTTGCGCACACCGCATTGCACTCATGGACTACAGCAACCTCTTTGACTAAGTGAGGGGGTTTGATTACAAAAGCTAGTTTGGCTTTCACTTTAGCAAATATCATTTTTATGTTTTTCTTTAAAGTGTATTGGATATCTTATCCATAATATGTTAATGTATGCTGTTTTATCGAGATGCGCTTCTTGTTGGCAGATTAAGAAACGAGCCGAATGGGGCTTTATTAATATTGCTATTGATTATTGATTAGTCAATAACAAGTCTAAATTTTTTTTGTATTTAGTTTGTTTATTGATGTATCTGTCTTCCTTCTACTGATGTTCTCGCCATTAACTAAAGCCAATCATTCTAACAGATAATCATTAATAGTTAATTCTAACGAATAAAGACATCTAATCAGTAATCATTAATTAAAAAGTACACCCTATAGTGCTCAATTTTATACCTACTGATTATATCCTAGTCACATTTTAGCACACATACTATTTATAACACTCAACACTGAGTACTAAAAGCTCACTTATCTTGGAACAATCCCTCTTTTTCTCACTGCTCACTTTGTTCGCAGTAGTGCAGTCGCACAAATTTAATTGGTTGCAAATCACCGATCGGAAATGCAACTACTAGACCTCCCTACCGATGTCCTCCACAACATCATGGGACAGCTCAGCATCGACGACATCAAAGCACTCAAACTCAATCGTGAATCTCGTGTCGTGGTGGACTGGTACATGTTCAACCATGCCAAGTGTATAATCAAATTGAAGGATCGAGTGGATACCTATGTTTATAACTTTACATGTTTTCACTTAATAATCGAGATAACAAACTATATTGAGTTAGTAGACATGCTAATGAGGTATCGTGCAATCATTCAAGACGTAAAACTGTATGAGATTACGGTTTTAGTGATTATCAGGTATACCGTAGAGAGTTTTTATGGGGTAAAGGAGTGTATTGAGAATATTAATCTTTACTTTGGAGGAATTCCGGTTGATATTCAGTTATTAGGAATATAATGGTGATGTTTAGTTCTTTATAGAGATTGGTTCTTTTTAAATGTAGTGGTGATAATTGAACACAAGACGAGAGATGATATTTAGTGTATAAGAACTGAGAAAAGATGATATTTAGTATGTAAGAACACAAGATAGTAATATCGAGAGTAAAAGAAATCTATTTAGGAAAATGTATCAATCTGAAGACGAAGTACTATTAAACATCTAACTCTTCAGCTTATCATAAATACATGCTTTGTTGGACAAACATTATGAACAATACCCCAAGTTATTATTGATTGCTTTAGAACTTTTACATGTATATATTAAAACCTATGACTATTAAATATTGGGATACTCCCGTATGAAAATGAATAAAATTTATTGTGCCATATTCATTCCTAAAGATGTACGGCTACCAAATTCAAAGACCACAAACTTCGTTTATGCGAAATCGCATTTGCAGACGCTTACCTGTAATAAAAATATGCGTGGCAGCTAAACTAACTCACAAAGTCAGCTCATTTGTTCTTTGTCGTTCGGTGTCATATGTGGGCACCTCATTTATCCACCCTAAAGTTGATTATTTCCTACTTGGTCTCACAGTCGAAGCCTTCGTCTATTTTACCACCAATTAGCCTGAATATTGGGTTTGCTCATCACTCATATCCCTGCTCAGTTTTCTTGTTCTTCCTCACCTTCCCCACTTCTACTCAATATTTAATTCATCCACCTTATATTTTTGACACAAAGATTAAGATTAACATTTCGGCTATATTTCAGGTATGACCGATTCTTGTGCGACTAAAAAGATGCAGCCATGGAAGCCGCTTTTTCTGACATTTTTGGAAAAATACAGATCTGACTCAGTAATATCATCCTTCTCTACAGCTCAACAAATATTACCCTGTTTAGTCTTATACCTTTTCTACTAAAAAAGCACTAACTTACTAATCCTGAAACACACTTGCTTACCAAACATTTGACATTAGAATCTCATCACGCATATTCTACGCCGAAGTTACCCAAAATGGAATATGCATTATGACGTCTAACCAACTAAATGACAACAAGAATCAACTAAGTAAAGAAGTTCATAGACTCATATATACCCCCGTAGCATACCCGAGCCCTGTCGCTAGCACCAGTTTTCATTGTTATGCTAAAAATAAAGTGGTTGCCGACCAAGCCCCAAAGTGAGAAGTTATAAAAATTGAACGAAAAAACTAAACAAAGTAAAGATGGCACTTATGTTGATAGTGTTTTTGTTGGGGATAGTGGTGTGTGGTGATAGTACACTGCCGTTTTTACCACGTATAGAGCTTTTAAGCTTAAGTGGAGACCCTTATTATAATGTTAGCATTAGTATTGGAGAGAATAGCACCCAAGCGCTAGACATACGGTTTGATACTATCCAGTCCGATGTGTGGGTGATGGACAACTCGAGTTTTTTCAACTGTAGTCATCTATTACAGTGGTATCTGAGTGTACAGGTTCCTGCAGCAGAGGTATCAACGCACTCACCCATGGTGACAGAAGTCAATCCTTTTGGAGGGAACGTAACATATGCTTCTCTGTTGACACAGTATCCGGAGTTTTATGCTACGATATGTGCTGGCGGCGGCCTTTACACAACTATGAGTAGTACTGAAGCAAATCCCACTCCGGTGATTCCTGGAGTGGTTGACGGTGATTCTGTGGTGGTGCCATACGTAAACATACTCCGAGCCACCGGTGTCTACGATACAGATTCACTCACTATTCAAGGCACAAAGGGAAGTAGCTTTAACATCGATAACTTTACGTTTATCAATGTGAAAAGAACATCTGCCTTTTTTGGGGGGTTTGGTGTGGCCGGACATAAGGCCCACGACGGAACCGGCATCTTGTACCAGCTCCGTGACATGGGGTTGATCAAGAGTGCGGGCTACTCGACATGGTTTGCCTCAACAAACTATAACGAGTCTGGATACGGGATTTTGATGCCCGGTTTTGTGGATCAACAATACTACCAAGGCATGCTTATTTCGTTTCCCATCTACAACTTCACCTACTCCAACGCAGGATTGGAGGCAGACGATGTTCAAGACTTTAACGACCTCATAATCCCAACTTTGTTTCTCACAGACATCAGCGTCGTCAATACACGCTCGGGTGCTCTGTTATCATTGTTCATAAGTGGGTCTGGTTCTACAGGTACCGGACCCATGCCTGTGATCTTGGACTCTCGTGATGTAACTTCATACCTCCCACTATCAGTCATCATCAATATGGCAGTTCAGTTGAACGCTATTTACTCGCAGGACTTGGATTCCTGGCTTGTTCCTTGTACAAACATTATCAATGCAAACTCCTCGTTTACGTTTCAGTTCGGTCCCGCCATGATCGGTATCCCTGTTGTCAATTTCATGAGCTCGTATCGCGCAAACAACCAGGCATTGAAGTTTTCTGACGGCTTGGATGCTTGTGTTCTTAATATCAAGAGATCTGACACCATTGGCTATAATCTGTTGGGTATACCCTTCATCCGTAGCATTTTCATGGCCATTGATAACGAAGGCCGCAACATAGCAATTGCTCCTCTCAACGGTGACTTGGAAAAGGGAGCCAGTCAATCAGGCTCTGGTCTCCAGTCTATCTTGGATAGTGATGCATACACAATGGACATAGATGTCTCAAGCATTCAGTATATTTCGCTGGGCTCCATTCCTTTCGCAAGCACGTACACTCCTGCTAATTCTCCTCCCACCCTAACACTTGTCGCTTCGCCAACTCCAGAACAATCAGGTGGGATCCCTGTTGATGTTCCACAGCGTCTTTTTGGTCACATCTCCGGGAACATCATCGTTACTAACCAATTTGTTAGTTATGCCCTGAGCAATGATTTAACGGCTCCTACTAGTAAGGGGAAACCCCATAGTTCAGGCTCGGGCTCTTTCAACTGGTGTTGGAACTTGCTTTATATCACTGGTGCTTTTGCATTGGGTTTGTTTATTTTATGAGGTACTTGATGTTATCTTGATTTTTTTAATGGGAATGGGATCACTGTGTGATTATTTATTTGTAGAACAATGAACAACAAAAACTGTGAACGAAGTGAGAAGTTTGTTGTGAGTTTTTAATTGTGAGTTAGAATGTATTATAAACGAACAACTACGAAACGAAAGTGTGAATATGAACCATCAAAGGACGTACAGACTCTGTTCAGACTTTACTGTTCGTGTGTACTTTGAATGCACTTAAATTCTTCTGTATTATTTCATTCTTCCTGAAGAACCAATAATAGTCGTATGGTTTTTTTTTTTTTCATATCTTATTACACCCATACTCCATTAGCACTCGTATATTAAATCTATTCTACAGGAAAACTCACAACCACTTCGTTTTTTTGTCACCTAATAAATTTACCCAAAGAATACTTCATTACCCGCAATTGATCCAACTTTTTCATCTTCTTAAATGGAACATTGACATCATACTTTTGTGTCTGTACTTTCCATTGCTGCAAATACTTGGTTTCAATTTTATATGGAATATACCAAGCAGTATACTCAATAGGTTCCACAGCCTTCTTAAACAAAGACTTAAGCATTTTCTTGAGACTTCTGCTTGGTCTTCTGTGATCCTTGTTAACAGTTGAGGCCTTCTCATTGCTAAAACTGCAGCGGGTTGAAATAGGATATTGACCCAAGACTGGAGCACAATGTGGGTTCTCACACTTGGTACACAATCCTCTTGCATAACCAAACGCCAATTGTGCAGCCTTCAGAGCAGGATCTGAAATATCCCCAAACTTAGGGACTGAGTCGATGGAAAAATCCACAAGCCCAAGCAAGCTCAGGCTGGAAACAGGTCGAGTGGATGGTTTGTCTGGAACAGTGGATGGGTTGAAGTGATTTTTCATCGACCCAATACCTTGTTCCATAGCATCAATAGTCTTTTGATCAACACTTGGTTGAGCTTTTCCAATCAGTTGGGAGGGTTGGGTGGAGTTCTTGTTTGTAACCTTGTCAGCGATGGTTTTAGAAATACGCTTGGTTATCTTCTTAATTGATGTAATATCCTTAACTGCGAGAATATTCTCTGGTGCCTGTTCCTGGTTGTTCTTGATATCTCCGACTGATGGCTGGACTCCATCAACTGGCTTACCAGTTGATGCTTCCAACTTTTGTTCAGCAAGTAGAGCTTTTCTTTGTTCTTCAAAGTAGAAGAACAACTCTTCAGTGATTTCCTTGGACAAAAGCTTAGGGTCTGTCTCGTTTGAAACATTTTTAGGATCCTCTTGGGGAACCTGGTCAAGGTCTCTTTCGTTTGAAAGATCTCTCTCATTTGAAACCTTCTCAGAGGTTTTTGAAATATCCTGGCATCTTTCGACTTCATCTGGAATCACCATTGGAGAGATTTTAGTATTCTTTCGAATAACACTTTGTGGGTTTGCCATACCACACAATGTTTGAGATTCACTCATAGGCACTCTCTTAGTTGATTGACCATTTTTAAAGTCATGAAAGTTCTTAGCAAGGTTAGAAGCTGAATAATTAGTTAATTGAGACATAATTTAGTGGTTTTTTATTGTCATTTTCTTGGATATTTATAATTTTGCAGCCATGGCATGTATCAGGCTCTTTTTCAAAAAAAAAAAAACTTTTCTTTTTCCTCTAGCATAAACTATGCTATTTAGAATTTGTGTCTTTTGACTAGAGAAAGAATACGTAGTATGATTATTGAGGGAGATCTCTCATACCAAGATTTGTAAATGTCATTTGAATCAAAAATAAAATACTCGTTCATCAGATATAACAAATTTCATAATCGAAAATAACGAACATTCTTCAGATATAACAAATTTCATAATCAAAGACAACACTTGCTCATCCGATATACAGAAGGTATTTCATAATCAAAAATAACACTCGTCATTAGATATAAAGAATATATTTCATAATAAGATAATAAATCTTATTGTTCAAATCTATAACATATAACTCAGTTCGTCAGATGTGTATCATCATTCATCTCAACATCAGTCAGAACAGGAACATAATCATTCTCACTAATTCTATAATAATTATACCACATAATATCAGCAAAAGTAATAAATAAACCAACAACATTAATAAAAGAAAGTCTATCGCCAAAGATTATCAGACCCAATACAATAGTTATTAATTCCTTGAAGATACCAGCAATAGATAAAGTTATAACCTGTGCAACACTCAAAAGTTTAAACTCGCACAAGGTCATCATAAAAGCAAGTACGCCCGGAATAATCATAAGAATGATAGTGCCTAAAGTACCTTTTACTTCCCAGATGTTGGACAGCATAAAGTTGGACCAGCCTTCGAAAATGAGGCCCATGGAGAAGAGGGTGATACACATTGCGGGGGCGATATAGAAGATGGTGGAGATTGGGTTTGGGGTGTATGGGTTCTTTTTGAGAAGCAATTGGGTAAAGGACCAGCGTAAACCAGAAATAAGAGAGGCTGAGAGCACGAGTATCACGCCAAAGGTCTGGTTTTCCTCTGTTTTTGACACCTTTGATTCGGGTCTTTTGACCATCATCAACACAGACACCGTCATGACCGCGACGATGACCAAGAGCCGCCAATTGAACTTTTCAAGTTTAAAGAGGAGCCCAAAGAGAAGAACAAACACCAAGGAACTCGTCTTGAGCATGGTGTAAAGCAGGAGTGTGACGTACTTGAAGGACACGTTGGATAAGCCAATGTCCCCGCCCGATGCCAACGCACATGGCAAGATGGTGTAGATATAGGTATATGGGGCGATACGGAACACACGCATGAATGCTGAAAACCCATTCCCACTGGACTCGTTCACATTGGGACGGAGATCTGGCCGAACATACAACACACCTGCACTAAGTGATACAAGCACCAATTGATGGAACGATGTGACTATGATCGGGTACGAAAACTTGAGTCCGTTGCTACCAAACATCCATTTGTTGTAGATGGATATCAGAAGTGAGAAGAGGTACCATCCCAAGATATATGTGATTGTTTGGGTGTTGGTTCTGATGGTGTGGAGTATGTTCATTATTTTTATGAACTGCGAATTCACTACAATCTACGTACGATCTTTAATAACAAACGTACGACCATGAATGTACGAACGAAGTGAGTCATTAGTATTGGGTTATTAACAATAGTTTATTTATCATGATTACTAGGTTATTCACGAGTAAAATAAATGCGGAATTGTGCCGAAGGAGATAGGAATTATAGGAATTTATTGCGGTGAGTAAGGAATTTCTGGTGAGGAACAAGGAATTTATAATGATCGTGAGGAATTTATAGTGATCAGTAAGGATCTATAATGATCAATACACAATTTATAGTGATTAGGAATTAACATCGGAGATTGAATGTGACGAGTCACCCACTAGTAATCATTAATTCGCTCGATTGATTCTCTTGATACTCTTTCCACATTACATTTCGCTAACTGGCAATCCTTCGCTAACAATAATTCGCATACGTATCACCATTGGCTAACCATAATCACACCATTCATAATCACGCACTAATCACTTCGACACTATCAAGCTCATACTGAGTACGGTCAACAAATAAAAGAATCTAAATTATTAATAATATATACTAATACTAAGGTTTACACCCATTCACATCTTTACTTTCCCATCTCTTGACACCAACTGTCATATCTCACCAAGACTATTTTTAGGGTACGGATCAAAACCAAGAGAAATTTCAAATAAAATAACAACATGTCGAAAAATAATGACCCATCGTCGCTCTTGAACATGCAAAGGGAATACATACTCGATCAGATCAAGCTGGTTCAGAGGCCCGGAGGATTGTACAATCTTATCATTGATGATCGGACGGAACAGGTGATTTATCGGGTTTTATCCAAGCAACAATTGTTGAGAGTGGTGACAGCTATTGACAAGTTAGACGGGAAAAGACGTCCACAACCGGTGATGGAAGCCATTTACTTGATCGACTTCACGCTATACAACCTCAAGTGTGTGCTTGCGGATGTGCAATTGCAGAGATATCGTGGCGGACATACCCTTTTCCTCGCTAGTATGAGCGAAAACGATAAGGTATCGAACTTTTTCCAGCTGAGTGTATTTTTGAAAAACCCCAAGGTGAATGCATACTTCGGGAACGGGCAAAACATCCGGTTCACTAATCTGACCTTTTATGCTCTGGAAACAAGAGTATTTTTGACGGATAAGAATACGGCGAATTCGATGCCTGTGTACTACAACGGCAACTGCGGAGACTTTGTGATTCCCCAGGTGCAGCACGCGGCGAGGGCGTTGGTGAACTTGATGGTTGTTACAGGCGAGCTACCATTGATTCGGTTCTATTCGCCGGTGGACGCAACGCACGCCGCCGCACGGTTACCGGAGTTGATAGCAGCGGAGTTCCAAACCCAGATTGACGAGTACTCTAGGTCGCACGACGACTTTCCTCCACCGCCACCGGCCTCCGCCAACGGCTTGGCCAGACCGAGGTCTGTCTTGTTGATTCTTGACAGAACTGTTGACTTGTACAGTCCTCTTTTGCATGAGTTCACGTACCAGGCCATGCTGATGGATATTGTGCAGAGCTTGGAAAGAGAGGGAGTGTACAAGTACACTTCTGAGAATGAGCGTGGAGAAAAGGCTGAAGTGGTTGCAGAGTTGGATAATGAAGATGACGAAGATTGGGTGAATTTGAGACATCAGCATATCATTGAGAGTTCGGAGTTGATTTCAACAAAAATTAACGATTTGATTAAGAATAACCCATTGATGATCGACAGACTGAAAGCTACAACCACAAGTGACTTGGCGTACATCATTGCCAAAATGCCGTTGTTCGACACCGAGAGAAAACAAATCACCATGCACCGTTACTTGATTGACGAGTGTTTGGATCTCAATGCTCAGCGTAAGTTGGCCGAGTTCGCTGCAGACTTTGAACAGACATGTGCTGCCGGGGGTACTAGTTTCGAGGGTGTGCGTAATAAGCAGTTGCATGAGGATTTGATTGAATTGCTTGCTAGAGATGACTTGCATGTTAATGACAAGATGCGGTTGGTTCTTATTTATGGGTTGTACCGTGGTGGACTTGTGGAAGCCGATTTTGTCAAACTAGTCAAGTTTATTGGTGTTAATGACAAGCATATCATCTCGCTTATTTCGAGGTGTTTCACCAATTTGTATAAGATGGGCTTTACAATTGTCAAGCAGCTTCCTACTGACAAAAACAACCCGAAGAAGATGTTCCATACAATTAATAACGAAGGTACCTATAACACATCCCGGTTTATCGGCGGGGTCAAGAACATTCTCAGTCTGGCTATCAAAAACGAATTGAGCACAAACGAGTTTCCTTTCTACCGTGAAAAGCCTCTTGAGGATCCTGCCATGCCGTCCATAAACAGAACGACCTCAACAAACGGCGCTACATCCCTTAGAAATAACCGTGTCAAGGCCTCCTGGGCTACCCCAGCCGGTAGACAGCATAACGAGTTCACCAAGTCCCAGAAACAGCGTGTCTTCTGTTATGTGGCTGGTGGAATGACTTACTCGGAAATTAGATCAATCTATGAGTTAAGTTCCCAGCACAACAAAGAACTTTACATTGGTTCCGAGTGTATCTTGAAACCTAGAGACTTTTTGATTGGTTTACAAGGTATGGATGAGGTTAAGGGTCCTGAAGAATTAGGTTTTGGTTTATACCAAGAATACTTGAAGGATGAGGAAGAACCTCCAAAGTATTTGTATGATGATGGTAGACCAAGAACTCAACCGCAACCGGCTTCCCAGCAATCGGCTGATTCTTTTAATTTCTCCCAATCTTCTTATCTGACTCCCCTGACTCTGAGTATGGGTTTGGGTTTACCTAATCAAGAGATTAGGAATGCTATTCCTGAGGATGCTAAGAAGAAGAAGACATCAAAGTTGAAGAGGATGTTCAAGTAAAAGTTATCGAACGAACTGAGAGTTAATGTGAGTTCTTGTAATTTCATTCACTTTCAGACATCTGAGTACAAACTCAGTAATGCTTACAACTAACCCATAACCCATAACCCACAGCTGACCCACCACAAATGGCAAAACTGCATACCAATAACACTAACCCTAGATAAATTAAATATTGTTAATTGGGGTGATAGTTGAGTGGTAGCGCTAATCACTATGATGTAGAGCGCGATAACTAGAACTAGTTAGTATAATTCCAAAAACTTATTTTCTAAAACTATATACTCACCTATTTATGCTGACATGTCGAGTCTCAAAACAACACGAAATCACGGTATCTGAGTATGATGCGTAAAGATCACACTACTAACGACATTTATAAGTCGGCTGTCATATTAACAGTGGAGCTTGAGTTGAAAAATGAAGCGTTATCTACAGGCTATATAGTGGTTCAAGTATATTACTAACTAAGTGTAGCCACATCGTTACTGAAAAACGTTAACAGTTCTATCCTACCTATCTTCCACTAAAAATTAAAAAAATGTATCTCCTTCTTCTGTCACTTCCACATGAAATTATCGATTATATCTTTAAATTCTTGGACAGAGAAGACGTTCGGTACTTAGTTCTTGATACCTTTCTACGGAAATATGCGTTGAAAAGAACGTACCAATCGGTGGCAACGGTCGTCTCGGGTTTAATCTATCATGAGGTGCCCCAGAATTTCACGATAGAACCGGTATTTAACGCCAATATTCTATCGAAACTTATAGAACGAGGGTATTTCACACCAGAGGTTGTCAGGTTGCAAGAATTGAGCGACGCAGACATCTTTGACAAGGATCTGCTTCCATCCTTCAAATTGGATGTGCGTCGGTGGATTCCTGCCGTCAGCCCGCACAATAACAGGATAAAGTCTGCTTCGTTGCAAGAAATTGATTTGACTACATTGTCACTTCCCTCATCATTGGAGTCATTGCAGGTTTCTGGTGCTTTCCGGGGAAACGCAAAGGAAACATCCTTGCGATCTTTGATCTTGAGGAACAGCTTCGACAACCTCCATTTAATTCCCGATGAGTTGCCCAAGTCTCTCAAGGAACTAGAATACCATTGGCGTATGATACCCGACCCTCTAGATTTGACTCTGTTGAATCTAATCAAGTTACATCTCTACGACGACACAGGTTCTACAAAACTCGTCGCAATGCCGGATTCGTTGACTTCTTTGAGTTTGCATTACTTTGATTCAGATCCTGTAGAGGTATATCCTGGATTTTTAACAGAATTAAGCTTAACAAAGTGTACTGTTCTGACTACTTTGCCGGATTCACTCAGGAAGTTGGTTTTAGATCGTGTTCTGGTCACAAGCCTTCCTAACAGAACGGTACGTTATTCTCATAGTGAAGAAAACATCGTTGTTCACATAATCAGCTTACCCCTGCGTTTGACTGAGCTTCACGTCAATGAAACCAGTGGTCTCTACGTTGATATGGACACCTTCAACTTTTCTCCATCCTTACACACTTTATCTATTGTTGATACTGATATATTTTCGTGTGCTGGAAATCTTTTAAACCATCAACAACTTGTTCTACAATTCCCAGATAAATTGCAATCATTGACTATTTCAAAGTTACGGTACTCCGAGTTCCTGTGGAATCTTTCCAGTCTCACTAAACTCACACGCTTGTCAATATCTCGAATTTCCGGATTATCTGAACTTGTATACCCGCAGTCTCTAACTCACTTGAACATGGACAATTCTTGTCTATCCTATTTGGATATTTCCTCCACCAGCATTCGCTCCTTGCAATTGAATAATAATAAATTTAACCGGCTACAAGATATTCTCACCCCTCCAACTCTTGTACTGCTCTCGCTTATTTTCAACAAAATAACCCTGGTGGATTATTGCCATGTATTCAAGTTGAATTTAGCAAATAACCCAATATCTTCTATTGAGCCAGCATTCAAAATGCTGCCTGTGCAACATCTAAATTTACAGAATAATCACCTTGCTCAATTGGATTTGAATCTGCTCCCACATTCTCTCAAGATATTGGATGCAGAAAACATTCGTGCTAAAGTCGTTGGCTCACATGCTTCGTTGATTTCAGCTAATTTCTCAGGCTGCGTCAGTTCCAGTATCAATATTCCCCATATCGACTTCATTTCTTCATCCTTTCCAACCTTCAAAAGTTGTTTTGTAACTCAATTTTCCTTTCTTGATTTTGCTTCCTTCTACAAATTGTCTGCTGACTTGGACTACAGCAAGGGTGACCACTACTATTCGGAACATTTCGAATTAACGTTTATAGATTCAGAAGTTATGGTCTCAG
Organism: [Candida] smagusa; assembly: GCA_030566775.1. Classification (NCBI taxonomy): domain Eukaryota; kingdom Fungi; phylum Ascomycota; class Pichiomycetes; order Serinales; family Debaryomycetaceae; genus Kodamaea; species [Candida] smagusa. The sequence goes on along the minus strand of JAKUAW010000010.1, from coordinate 122,102 downwards.
GCATAAACAGGGTATCTACTTTGAAACTTCCAAATACATGAAAACTACTAAAAAAAATTGCAATAATTTTAAAAAAGAAGCGACCTCGGTGAGGATCGAACTCACGATCTCAAGATTAACAGTCTTACGCCTTAACCAGCTTGGCCACGAAGTCATTTGCTTATGTGGGAATTTGGGATTATACCATTCAAGTAACCAATTGGTATAAAATTCGGATATATTTTGTTAGATCCATAATCTGTATTGGCAAGCGCCTCCATTTCCTTAAACTCCTACGCCCCGTCTTTGATATATTTGTTGAAAATTCCGAATGACTTATGTAGGTTCAGATATGCTGCGTTATTTTATCTTTTATATATTACACCTTAATAGCCCTTCATCCAGGAAAACTTGAAGGTACTACTGCCACGGGAACAATATTAGCCATTGTAACAGGGTTTAACCTTTCAAGAGAAAGAATTTGTAATGGCACATTTAGTTGCGGCAGTTTATATTTGCCATGGTGCTAATCTGTTGGACCTATAAGTTAGGAGAGACAAATGTCTCCTTTTCAATAACGAGCTTTGCTCGGCATTTCGGTAGATTTACTGACTCTGACTCTGAATAGACACAATACCGAAGGTATTTATATAAGTACAGGTCTGCTGCGTTAGTTGCTCTTTTAAGTTTTTATATGCACCTTACAATAGACCTTACGTTATAAAACCTTCCGCTAATAGCTTTTTCACCCAGGATAACTAGGAGACTATCACTACCGCTACCAGAATAAACTAATCTAACACAACCACCTTCGGAACGTCTCTCGGCTATAATATGTTACAAGTGCACGGGCCACCAGTTGACCTATTTAAACACGCATAACTGCTGATCTAACTCAATGATTCAGAAAATACCTTATCCTGCTTATTTTCCTTTATTGGACATGCATGTTAACCATTTTTAGCCGCAATACTAACCTATTAGTTTACACATTATTGCTATCTAGTTGATTCTCAATCTAAACCTGTTCTAAATATAGCTATCTAGTCCCTATTCCATCGAGCATGAACAATAACTGTTGTTGGACATTGCCATATGGACTCTTTTGAGTATCATCTTCGTTTGGATCATCACCCAAGAGCTTTGACCCAGTACCAGACGTGGTCAACCCTAAACTAAAAGTCATACCCAATATCTTAAAACTAAATGATTTTCCCTTAAATGCCATTTAAACTTTAGCTGTCTATTGTTTTTCCAACTCCTATACCCCCTAAGTATTCGGGTATTGGAATATCACCACGTTTGTTAGACGGTCGTATATTTTTCGGAGAAACTGTCGTATGCCAAGAATATAAACTTTGAAATTTGAAATATTTTCTATCTGTCTTATCTGTCAATTTAACTGTTATTCTACATGTGATAAGATCATACATAAGATTTTATAATTATTAATAACTGTCATTTTTTGATTCTAAGAGCTATTCTAAAGACCCTTAGAAGACCCTTTTTCTGAACACCCTTTTTCTGAACACCCTTTTTCTGAACACCCTTCGATATGGCATTTTCTTTGTAATCATCACATTTTTTCATGCAAGTATAAATCAATATGCTGGCTGGATAATTTATTGTTGATAAATTTGATCAGGGCTCCTGAAAAAGAACATCCCAAGGCCGGCCGAACGTACCTTATATTACCAATATAGTAGGGTTTTGACAAATGCAGGAATTTCACATTGGCTGCTAAAGTTGTAATATATAAAGCGAGTGGAATAATTGAATTCATATCATAATGATCAAGCAAGTTTTATTGGGAGTGTTATGCGCTTTAGCTGTTGAAGGACAGTTTATTCGTCGTGAAAATGGAGGTGTTCAATTGCCATTGATCCAAGATACTTCTCGCATCAATGAACAAAATGGAATTGCACCAGCAGATGGAGTCGTTCATTTGAGTCAATCAAGTGGGATTGTGGCCGATGTCTCCAGAAGAGGTGTAAGATATAAAACAGTGATTAAAATGGGTTCAAATGAACAACCATTAGAAGTGGAAGTTGATACTGGGTCCCGCAAATTGGTAGTAGCTGCTAAAGGTATCAAATGTCTTCGAGGTTTCTGTTATAATGGAGGAAGCTATGATCCTGATTCTTCTACCACTTCTCAAGACACAGGGGAAAGCGTCGTTGCCTCCTATGGAGGTAATCTTACTTATGAAACTGGTGACTATTTTATCGATGATGTTGAAGTCGCAGGTGTAACGTTAAAAGATACAAAATTCATGGCTGTCAATGTATCTACAGGTGATGGCAGTATCATGGGTCTTGCAAAATTGAATTCACAAGCTGTACAGGACGGTGCTTCTAGTATTCTTGAATTGATGTATGAACAAGGTTACATTAAGGAAAAGTACTTTTCTATAACTTTAGGGAAGGGTGATTCCGATGGATCGGTCCTTTTCGGAGCTCTTGACAACTCCAAGTATACCGGAGAATTGCATACTGTTCCAATGGTTTCTAAAATTTCTTATGTTGTGCATGTGGACCTGTTATCCATTGATAATAAAGTGTCCTCGGGTCCTTTTAGAGTTCTTTTGGATACTGGCACACCTCACTGGTACATGCCTCCTGATTTCTACAACAGTGTTATGTCTAAGTTTGATGTTCAATATGACCCTTTCAGTCCAGGTTACCCAAACTACTTTTACTGTAATGAGGCTCCTGAAGGTTCTTTCAACGTCAACTTTGGAAATTTCTCAATCACTATAAACTACTCTGACTTTTATTTGTTCAAGAATTTTGGGAGATGTTATTTTGGCGCAGTTCCTTCTGGTGATAAGACTTTACTTTTTGGTTCCCCATTCTTGAAACACGTTTATGGGGTGTATAAACCTTATGAACAAATTGTACAGATTGCAAATATTAAATAGTTCAATCATCCATGGATATATCATACTCCACGTTATCTTCTTCTTCTAGTAATTGATCAATATTCTCTAATTCAGCATTGATATTTTCAATCTCTTCCATTTGAACATCTTCATTTTCAACTTTATCATTATCATCTACCACCTTGTCATTTTCGTTGATGACCTGATCATTTTCATCTAAAACCACCTTATCATTTTCTGCCTCCAACTTGGCTAGCAAATTACCTTTGGATACATTCACTTCATCCTTCGACTCATCTACTATAGAGTTTGCTCTGGAGAATGATCTAGACGTTCTACCTTCTTCTGCTTCCAACTGTTGCGCCTTTTCGTAGATCCCTTTCAACCCAGCCTCAAAGCTATCAAAGTTCTTGATAGTGAGCTTGTCAAAAGCAAATTCAGTGTTGTTTGCCTTTTTCTCAAAACACTCTCGTGTTCCATCTACCCCGCTCACCAAACCTTGCAAAACCTGAACATTCATGGACTCAGTGATGTAAAACTTGTTCAAATTATTAATAATAGCCTTTTTAACTGTTTTGACGGAATCCTGTTCAACCACTTGTAAGAAATAAACACACTGCCATACATGAGACACTTGCTGTTTCAATTTCTCTGGAATCATGTTGACCAAATTGTTTGGATCACACCAGAAAATCAATTGTTGAACAACCATCAGAGGCGATAACTTGGAGTCCTGGGTAATGAAATCACTACCCTCGCTGAACATTCTGTAGATAATATCACCACTGACCGAGGCGAGACGGGATTGATGGTTTGGATGACTGAATGCGTAAACAGGAATACAGAAGGCCAAAATCTGTCTAAGTTCTGGATTTTGGATAGTATTTGGATGGAAATAAATTAACACCAACGCTTCAAATAATTGCTTTTCTGTTTCAAGCTCTGCATCCTCTTCAGAAACAGGCCCATTGAAGATATCGGCCAAAAACAACTTACACAACCCTTCTGCAACCACACATTGCAACTTTGGCATCTCAAACATGTTGAGAGATTTGTAAAATAACTTTCCGTACAGATACAAGGCACGAGAGTCCATGATAGACATTCCATAGCTCGATAAAATATCTATTATTGCTTTCATGCCTGCAATTCTCACCTCTTCGCCCGCATGTCTGACACTAGTAAAGAGCGTAGCAACAGCATCATGTGCTGTTGATTTGTCAATCACCGCAAACAACCCCAAACACTTGAGACCTTGTAAATGCACGGTATATTTATCGTTGTGGAGAATGGCATAATTGACTAAACCAGAATAAATCGATTTCAACGAGATGTAGTTCTCAAGAGGTTCTTCGATTAATTCCAAAACATGCTGAGTGGTGATCAAACAGCGAACCACGATATCATCAGGGGGTAACTTAGGTTCGATTTTTCTCTTTTTGGTTCCGTTGGATGGCTTCCGCTTGGTTGAGGTGTCGTCTTCTTCGTCATCATCTTCGTCATCTTCATCATCGTCATCGTCATCCTCGTTATTCTTATCATCATCCTCAAACCCAGATACCGCCGAGTGAAACGTTTCATCCTCGTTTTCATACGAATCTCTAATATCAGTTATGATTTCGGTGGCCATCGTAATGAAATCCTTCTCGTTGATTGAGATCTTTCTCAACACCTTGAGGCCAATCGCAACCAAAGTAGGAGGAAGCTTGTCTTCACTCAAAGAAGATCTAATAATCTGAAGCATCTTTCTTCTACCGATTTCATCGCTAAAATCAAAGTTCTTGGACACTAGAAGCAACTGTTCGATGATAAACTCCAAATCCTTGAACTCATCTGCAAAAGGCAAGTAGGTATCATCGTATTGGGAGAAACTCAGAAGCTCATCGGATTTTTGTTGAGCAAGTGAGTGGTACCTCTCCGTCTCTTCCTTAAAAGAAGTCTCGAGCGTTCTGATTTCCTTCTCCAAGGTTTTTATCTCAGCACGGTGGGCTGCTGTGGTCTCTTTGATTTCCTCTTGCTTGCCTTCAAGTTCCTCCGGAGAAAACTCCATCAACTGCTCCACTATGTGTTCATTTTCCTCATCAACCAAGTCCTCAAAAGAGTTATCATCCTTTTTTAAGCGCGCTAATCTCTTCTTTATGAGTTGTTGAATCACCTGGTAATCTTTCACGTTCTTCTGGGCTTCGTTTGAACGCTTTCTATCAGATTCCACATCAGCTTTGATCCTAGCCAATGCATTCTCAGTACTAACCATCTGACTCTTGTAATACTCAAGCTGCTCCAAATGTGATTCATGTTGTTTAACAATACTAGCATTCTCAGATAACAACCTAGTCCGCAACTTCAAGTACTTTTCCAAAGTATCTGCCAATTCAATCAGCTCTGGGAAGTTTGAGTCTATTAAATCGTAGAGGTTGTTTTCGTCACAGTGATAATAAAACGTTCTCATCAAAAACGCCTTTTCCACAGTAAGAGCCTTGCAGTAGTGATCATTAATAGTGATGGTAGCAAGTTTATCCTCACGGCCTTTGAAAAACACAGACATGGCCAAAGCGGCAGACTCGTTTTCGGTTACTCTCAACAAATCCACAAGCTCGAGAATATCCTCATTCACCTCCTCAAACCAGTACTTGTTAAGCATCTTCATCGCAGCCGCACGAACCGAATCCTCACGGTCGTTCAACCCCCACTTAAGAAGGTACTCCCGGAGCTTGGGGTCCAAGTATTTAACTCCATTCTCCAATTCACGGCAGATCCGTGAGAACACCAACCGACGATTAATACTGTTGCTGTCCCGTGCACGACCAATTAACAGCGGAAGTGTCAATGGGTTCTTATTCAAGTTGAGAAGCGCGGCTCTCCTCACCTCCGCACTGTCGTCATACTTGACAATCTTTATAATCTTCTCCATAATCAACTCCTTACTAAGAGTGATATTGAACGGATTTGACTCCTCATCAAAGTCAAAATTAAACGACTGGAACCTGGAAAGTGCCACCACTGCTTGGATCCGCACCGTAGACTCCTTATCGTGAAGTCTCTTGCTGAGCGACGTGTACAATGCCTCGAACGTATCATTGTCAATCTCTCCGATGTAATAAACAAGGTACGCTAAGATCTGTACCACCCGGTACCTTACATTCTTGTCCTTGGCCTCGATCCCCCGAAGCAAGTGCAAGATCAAGTATTTGATAAACAACCCAGTGCGCGTCTCTTCCTCATCGTCTTCTTCAGACTCTTCTTCATCTTTGACTATCAGCGCAACAAATGCTGAACTAAACTTAGCAATCCGATCTCCCACCTGTTCCCCTTTCTTCAAGGGAAGAATCTTGTTGATCAACTTGCTAAAGTACATCAGAAAGTTGTCATCGAATCCAAGGGCATTGGCTTTGTGGAATATATTCTTCAACACTTTTACTAGTTTTCGGTGGCCAGAAAGGGATAGTTGAGCTTCCTGGAACACGCTCATCATGGCTTGTCGTATGGTATCCACATCTTCGATGGATTCAATTGAATCCGCTGTAGGTCTTTGCATGTTTGTTTTGAACGCGATTTGATTTTGATATCGCGACATCAACCGACAAAAGGTGATGATGGGAGTGATTTTTATTATGTAATGGTATTTAACGGATACGTAATGGTTATAGGTAGTTTGATAATATATCATTTGAAATAACATAATTTGATAATATGTAATTTGATATGAATTTGATTATTTGGTAACATTCATAATCAACTGAGATTTGAAAAGTTTGGGTGCAAATACAAAAGAATAAACATATCAAATCAAACAATACAAAGGAATAAAGAATCCAAATGAAAGACTACGCTGTATATAAAATCCGACTTTCCCTGAAATTTTTATACCCGAACAAGATATGCTAAAAGTCACATAAATAATCAGGAAGCTCACGAATTTGAAGTATGATTCAAAGTTCAATTCAAACAAAGCGAATCCACGACGAGTATGTGAGACATCTTCTCGATGAGTATGACTGCTTAAAGCGGTTAAAACTCTTTGGTAAGAAATTACTCAAGAAGCTCAAGGCATGGAAGAAGAAATTCATGTCTCATTTCAAACGTATTGAAATGGAAGTTAACGAAAAGCAGACTACAAAAGCTCCAGAAAATAAGCCTATCAAGAAGGGATTAGTTATGACTCCAAAAAGAAGTCGAGAGAACTATACGGTGGACCCAGTTTTTGAGTACCATGATAATGAAGAATATTGGAATTACTATGGAATTGTCGTTGGTTCTTCAAAGCAGGGTCAATGGGGTATTATGGGTAATCCAAGAAATGTTGAAATGAGTTATAGTTGTTGTAAGGTTTACTCTAAAATAGAATCAAAGAGAATTACTGGTATTATTATTACTGGGTGTTGATGATAAAAATGATATGAAGAGATCCAAAGATATAAAAGGGAAAAAGTTATAAAGTTATAAAAATTGGAAAAATCATAAAAATCATAAAAACCATAAAATTCATAAAATTCATAAAAATCATCAAAATTATAAACATTATAAACATTATAAAAATAATTAAGGTCAAATACTAGAACACCTTGGTTCATATCTCAACTATTCTTCATAAACCTGAAATATTTATTTATTTATAGTTAATTAAAAACAAAAATATGAGTGGTACGGGAATCGAACCCATGGCACCTGCTTGGAAGGCAAATATGTTAACCACTACACTAACCACCCGTTTCTGGAAAAATGAAAAATTGAACATTTGATGCAGCCAAAGAATCAGTAAACAGACCATGATTAAACAGATCACCAAACATTGTCATCCAATACCCCATTTAAAATATCCACCTTGCCAGTCCAACATTGATATTTGAGAAAAAAACATTTTTTTGAGATCAAAAATAACAATGCATGATGATCCACTTCCACTCATCGGAAGACCGGAACGTGAACCGTTGGAACATATAATACGAGACGACGACTACGAAAGTATCAGCAAGATCGGGTGGTTCATGCTCATCTCCACATGGGCGCTATTTATCATATCTATCAATTCATTCTTTCAACTTTGGAAGTTCTCCATCTCTCCACTCCAGGGTCTCGAGGTGTACAACCGGTTGTACACTATATTTTCATGGCTCGACAGCTTGGTTGTTTCGCTCTGGTGCATCTACGTGTTGTCATGGTGGTGGGCGATAGTGTCATGGGTGGGGTTGAAGTTGTTCAAACAGTCGAAAGGTGTACAAAGCTGATTACGTATCAATATATTTACAGTCTATAAGCCGCCCTCGCCTCTGGACTTGGTCCACTCGGCAGATCCCGACTGTCTTCCAGACACCTCGGAGGTGGTGGATGCAGAAGTCTTTTTCTTGTTATCAAGTAACTCTTGGTTTCTAATTAAAAGAACCTCGTTGTACAAGCGTTCAGGGGTGCCTTGCATTTCCAAGTACTGGTTGTAAGCCAAAAGCTTACGTTTGTTAAAAAACACAAGCAACTTGGAGAGATCACCGGGGGATATGGATTGTTTGATTTTCTTTTCCTCGGTGATGTACTTTGTAGAAAGATCAATCACATAGCCATCATTAATACCAAGAACCAAACTCATTTGTTTGCCCCAGTTATTACAGTACAAATGGGGGTCATCGTAGGAGTTTTCGCACGGATCCAAGTGCACCCATCTCTTCAAGTGGGTCGAGTAGTACTCTACCCATACATGGTCCTCGGCATTCCACACATACCGCAACCGGTTGCCGTTGGGCTGGATCACTGCGTGCAATACAAGCAAGAAACAGTTGACCCACTCGCCGCATCTGCCCACCCGTGTTCTCAAAAGCGACACGGGATTGTTGACTCTCTCAAACTCCGTCGCCGTCCCACACAGCTTACACTTGTAGTGTTCCACAATCCCCACTTGATCTGGGTTTGGCTTTCCTGCTGGGAATCTCGACGCTCCGACTCCTTGGACTTCTCCTTTGCATGACGGACACTCGGGTGTGTTCATCCACTTGAAAAAGTCTTCTTTGAAGTACTTCATAGTTTCCTGCACTAACAAGTCTTCGTACCCGAACTTCCCATCCGTGTTGGTCTTCTCGCGTTCTTCCAACCCAGAGTAGATCTTGGGTAAATCAATCGTGTCTAAAACGATATCCAACGATTCTTCATCTTTGTAGATTGGAGAAAGCGCACTGGAAATGCTGTTTGCGATGGTTTGAGCTTCTTGATCCTTGATTTTGGGCAACTGGTTGCCTTTAGCTTTCAAGAGGGTTTGAGTGGTGTATCTTTTGATGAGAACCTGGGCGAGGTTGCTATAATCGATTGATGTCATTGTGGCGGTTTTTTTTACCAACTACGATCACTACACGATCAATACGCTCACTTCGAACCAAGTGAGGAGTGTGAGTGGCAAATGTTTTATTAGAGGTGTGTTAACATGTTTACAAGGACATTAACTATGAAGTGATAGAGAGATATTCTGATCTGTAATACCGAAATATTTTGATCAATCCCCGAAATATAGTGATATTTGAAGTAGACTGTAATGTCAACCCCCACAATTAACTTGTTAAAACGCTGCGTGATATAAAAAACTGGGGCTCCCACTCCATACAGTCATGGTTTGAAAAATGCATCCAGCTTATTTTATTTTTCATAATCACGCTGCAAATGTTGGGTACATTCTGTAAATCCTCTAGCATAGCTTGTAAGAAGAGCTCTAGAATCAAATCTTCCACCAACACTCTATATCTTAATAACTGAAACTATCGAATTGTTTTACTTACAGACCGAATAAGAAAATTGACAATAGAATAATTTATTTGATACTATTTATTTAACAGCTGAATGGTGATAGAACAATTCTCAGTAAACTTCAAAATTCAGCCGTTTTCAAAATCAAACAGCCGCCTGGTTAGCTCAATCGGTAGAGCATTTGACTCTTATTCAAGATATCAAAAGGTTACGGGTTCGAGCCCCGTATCGGGCTGTTTGGCTTGCCTGGTTAGCTCAATCGGTAGAGCATTTGACTCTTATGTCAAGACATCAAAAGGTTACGGGTTCGAGCCCCGTATCGGGCTTTTTTTTGCAAATGTAACAGTTGTTATATTGAGTATGGGTGTGTGCATTTAATGAATTGCCCCTTTTAAAGCCTATTTGAAGATATAGGTTGTTTCAATAAGCCTGTTTTATTTTTATCAATATGCATGATAATCCTCTTGTCAATATCCAATGAACTTATAAAACCATACAATGCAATAAACCTCCTTTCTTTAATTTACACAATAGGGTGAAATGACTGCAAACTCAAATGTGTTAATTCTTGACGATCCTAAAATGTGTTAATTTCTGTGGACAAATTAGGAAATGCATGGGGTGCACGCGCATATAGAAGATAAAAAGAGGTGATTTCCCTGCCTTAGGATTTTCTATTTGTTATAGTTAAATCCAGAACAAAGTGAACAATTGACCAATTAGTTGCGTAAATTGAATTGATCTTTATTGAAACTACGGATTAGATTGATCGTCGGATTTGAAAGAAAGAACAAAAATGGCTGCAAACGCTGCAAACGCTTACCATACTCCTCCTGAATTATACAGCGAGGACGAGGTTCAAATGTCGTTTGACAACTCAGTGGAATTCACTATTTATCATCAGGACGATTACCCCAAGATGGATTACGACCTGGAATACCCTGGCTTGTTTTACTGGCGCCTGGTTGAATGGAAAATTGACACCATGGAGGAAGAGGCCCATTCATATGGACAGGAATTGAGTCCTTATGTCTATCTAAGAGTCTTTGAATTCGGTCTTGCGGATTGGCAGCTTCTGTTGTTCCAAGAGAATCAGGACGATATATTTCCGTATGATATTGAGTTCACTTGTGACCATGTGCGCGAGCTGATTCTTGTATTTTGTCAAGAATTTGACCCTCATACTTCAGGAGAATCTATAAGAGCAGATTTACTCAGACTTACTCAACAGGGACCAATTTCGAGCCACCTCTCTCAAATTTGGAACATGGCGTCGCTCATTCAGTTGTTCCAACCATCATATACACTTGACAGAGATTGCTATATACTCGTGGATGGGTTGGATTGTGATCTTGCTGATTATGTAAGGCTTCACAGTGAACTCAGGTCTTGGGAGGAATTCCAATCCTTGGCTCGCCATGCCGTGGCACTTAGACGTTTTAGAAGCAATCGCAACAAGAGAAAGAGAAAGAGAACACATCTAGCTGTTAATTATCAATCGGATGTTTTAGCAAAATTCCCTCAAAAGCAGTCCACTCAGATTGCCTTGCGAGTACCGCTGAAATCTCACTTGCAACATCGTAGACCGAGATTTAATCTGAAGGTCTCTAAAAGTGCGAGACTGACTCGGACGAATGAACAAATTTGGAGATTGATTCTGGAGGATGAATGGTTGCAGGATGAAAAGTTACAAGAGTATGAGAGATTAGAACAGTATGATATGTTAGATGAATATCAAAGAGAAGATGAACGTGATAGGTTAGAGGTGGATAGATGTTTTGAGGACTATTATATATGAGAATGAACATGAATATGTATTTTCCGGCAGTATTAGCTTTTGCTTCACAAGTAGAATTGCAGTCTTACAAGTTTTATAGTAAAGATCAATAGTAGCTAGTACATTCATAACCAAACCAAAGGAATTTTTTTGTTATATAAATTCTTCCTTCCTAGCAAGACTCTCCCTAAGAGTCTCACAAAAGGAGGTATTGGCTGCAAACCCCTTTGTCCATGAGGAGTATCCTTGACGATTCATCAAATGTGTTAATTTGAAGCCGCATTGGGAAATGTGTGAACTCCCATATGCAGACACATATTAAATATAAAGATGTTAGCTGGGAATTGTGCTCCGGTAGTTAATAGCTTCTCTTAAGTCTTTGGGAAGTTATAATAGCTGAATATTTACTCTGATGTGGTTGTTATATATTCTCTAGGATTATATATGTAAAGCTTAAATATAAAGTGTGCGAATTTGCCAGCTTAAGTATGTTTCACTTTGTGTAACATTAAGAGTCATTGAATCTACCGCGTCGTTAACCCTCTTAGCACTACACAGAGTTACCAATTGACCCCATTGGATTATGTACTAGACCTCTCCGGAAATTGACCAATTCGCTACTTCAGTAGAATAGGTCAATATATACAACATCTTTTTGTAAAAGGTCCCTTGGCCCAGTTGGTTAAGGCGTGGTGCTAATAACGCCAAGATCAGCAGTTCGATCCTGCTAGGGACCATTCTTTTTGTTGCTGTCGTATGCTTTGAACCTAAATGTATTACCATTGATATATTAATCCCACAATCACAAGGAAGTTGTATCATCGATGATATCCGAAGTCGCAAAAGTACATTTTTGTGATCTCACTGTGATCTACGGCACAAAATTTTTATCTTTTTAATCAGCGTGTTGCGAATCAAATAAAAATTTATACACCAATGAGTACATTTGATGATTACTTTTCCATCCAGGTGTTTCTCATTGTGTTGAGAGAAACATTGGAGCTGGCAATTATCATCTCAGTGTTACTTTCGTTCATCCACCAAAACTTTGTTCCATCTACAAGCAAAGGCTACAATAGCGTCCAACAGGCTGAAGACTCGGAAAACCGGGAACAAGAAGATGCCGAAGCTAAGAAAGTTTACAACTATCTTAAGTTCCAAATCTGGTTGGGTGGGTTATTAGGGTTCGTGATTTGTCTCCTTATAGGTTCTGTGATTTTGGGTGTGTTCTATGTCTTGGGAAATGATTTATGGTCGGTTGCGGAACATTACTGGGAAGGAACTTTTTCCATTTTGGCAAGTATCATCATCTCAGTGATGGGGATAAAAATATTACGTGTGAACAAAATGCAAACCAAGTGGAAGAAGAAACTTACCTCGCTTATTCTTCACAACGATACTCTCAACAAGGCAATTAACGAAAATGGCGCTTTTTCCGATAAATATGCAATGTTAATTTTACCATTAATAACCACTTTGAGAGAAGGTATGGAGGCTATTGTGTTCATCGGGGGTATCGGTATTAACGAGGACACCCTGATTAGTTCCATTGTCAATTCAGTAGTTGCTGCTTTGATCATCGGTAGTTCTATTGGTGTTTTGTTGTACCGTTCGGGTAATACTCTTTCTTTGCAATGGTTTTTGATTGTTCTGACATGCTTCTTATATTTGGTGGCAGCTGGTCTCTTTTCTAAAGGTGTGTGGAACTTTGAATTACAAGCATTCATTAACAAATGTGACGGGTTTGATGTCAGTGAAACTGGCCATGGGCCTGGGCTGTATGATATTGCAAACAGCGTTTGGCATGTGAATTGTTGTAACGGTGAATTGCAAGATGATGGTGCTGGATGGATGTTCTTCACCGCAGTCTTTGGTTGGACGAACTCTGCTACTTATGGTAGTGTGATTAGTTATGTTTTATATTGGGTGGTTGTTACCATCGCTTTCAAGTTTTTGTTATTTGAAGAAAAGAATGGTTATTTACCTTTGATTCCGATAAAATGGCAAAAATCTAGAATTCAGAAGAGACAAGAATTTTTACCAAGAACGAGTATTGATTCAGTCAATTCGGATACTCATCTTCTTGAACGTTAGCATATAGTAAATTGATTTTGCTTATTTATTGTATTTAAATTTGTTGGAGATTGTGCCATCTTTCAACAAACCGACCAAATAAGGTGAGTTTGTTCCGTTCTCCTGCCGCACTTCTACCAAGTAATTGACCTTTATTATCATTCCAATCTTTGAATTTGATGTCTTCCCATTCGTTCAACTTATCCTTTTTAGATAAGCCCAAAGTTTCCAACTTGCGAGATCCAATTGCTTCGGGGTCCAATGTTGCATCGTCACTTGGATTACAAAAGTAGATTACTACCAACCGATTGTACCCCAATTGGTCCTTTGGTGGCTCCACAACTCGGTGTGTACAAGCTTTAAAGTAACCTCCAGTGATGAATTCAAGTGCGTCTCCAATATTCACTACAAGTGAATTGGGTCTATGGTTAACGTATCTCCAATTTCCAGCGTACACATCTCTTATCTGAAGAGCCAAAATTGGTTGCGAAGTGATGAAAGAAAAGGCGCTGATATCTGAGTGCCCGCGCAAAAATGTACTTTCAGTTTCTGCAGACTCTTCCGATGACTCGTATGGTTTGTATAACATTAACCGTCCATGTGATCCAGAATTGTCTTGGTTCGTACCACTGTTTGGAAAATAATTAGCCAATAATGTTCCTTCTGGTACTCCCAAAATCAAATCACAAAGAATAAGCAACTTTGGTAAAACAACTCTATGAAGATGATTGTAATAATCAGCAATCTCTTCCAAATGTTCTTGTAAAATCTCAGGATGATCCAGCTTGTTCTCCAAAAATGAATCATGATAGATGCTTCTCATATTGTACAAAGAGATCGAATCGCGAATACCATTTTTGATTGCCCAGTATCCAGGAGGTTTAAACCCTTGACCCCTCTCTGCACCAATCCCACCAGTTTCTTCTTCCTTCCGTACTGCACCTGCCAAATACTTTAACTGCTCTTCGATTGGCAATTCAAGCAAACTTTGACTTACAGAACGGATATGAGAAATGGTTTCAGGGGAAACTCCGAAATTTGTCAAATTGAAAAAGCCATACGTAGTAATTGATTCTTCTAAAATAGCGGCTAATTCAGCACGATCCTCATCGAACTTTGATAAATCAATTTCCTTTAAAACTAGTGTGTCGATTGCTTCCTTGGTTACTGGTGGATCAACAAATGGTCTGAGATTATACTTCTTATCTATATTAGTCATGATAATTCTTTTTTAAGATTGCAAAAATCCTTTTAACAGTGTGTAATTGTGGCTGCGAAAATTTCCTAATCATTTAATAATATAACGGCAGATCCTTGATATATAAAGGGGATAGTCTATTTTGATTATAGATATGGTTCAATTACCTTGGTTCATTCCCCAATATCGGGCTATCCCCGAGGAAGTTGTCTCGGAACTTGAAAAAGAAGAAATCCGCATTTTGGAGCGCAGAGACGAAGCAAATAGGCCATGGTATAAATTCTTTGATGAATATGAGTACAGAGTTCCTGCAACAAATTCAAAAAAAGAATGGTGGCAATATCGTTGGTTTGATCCCAAGTATTCAACAGAAGAGCGCAATCTTTTAATTAAATTAGACTTGACTGTTGGTATATACGCATTTCTAGGCTATTGGGTTAAGTTTTTGGATTCCGCCAACTTGAATAATGCGTATATTTCTGGTTTGAAAGAGTCAATCGGTATGAAAGGCAATGATTTAATCAATACCCAAGTCATTTTTCTTATTGGAAATATAATTTTTGAGTTGCCATGGTTGTTTTTGCTTCCGAGAGTATCAATTCCGTACGTTATGTTTGGAACAGAATTATTGTGGTCTCTTTTCACCTTGTTAACATATCGAGTTGAGAATCCAGGAACATTGAAGGCCTTTAGATTCATTATTGGTGCCTCAGAGGCGGCTTTTTTCCCTATTTTTCACTACACTGCTTCTCAATGGTACAAACCACAGGAAATTGGGTCTATTGGTGCCATTTTTTATTGTGGTCAGTTTATCGGGGTTCTCACGTCGGGTTTGTTGCAAGCTGCTGCTTCGAAAATACGTCAAGGAGGGTTGAGTGGCTGGCAATGGATGTTTGTGATCGACGGGTGTATCTCGTTTAATGTCGCAATCATTTCATTTTTTTTGCAGCCAGGAACACCATCCAGATGCTACCTGATTTGGTTCACTGACAATGAAATAAAGCTCGCACGCAGAAGAATGATAGAGAACGGTACAGACATGGTCCATACACCTAAATCATTCTTTGATATGCAGACTTGGAAGAATATCTTTGGGTCATGGCACTTTTGGCTTTTATCAGTGATTCAAATGTGTGGTTTCAATACCAACTCCGCCCTGAGTGGTTCCTTTGGACTCTGGTTAAAAAGTCAACACAAGTATTCCATTAGTAAACTAAATAACTTGACAACCATTCCT
This sequence comes from [Candida] smagusa, assembly GCA_030566775.1. Classification (NCBI taxonomy): domain Eukaryota; kingdom Fungi; phylum Ascomycota; class Pichiomycetes; order Serinales; family Debaryomycetaceae; genus Kodamaea; species [Candida] smagusa. Next base: position 106,237 of record JAKUAW010000010.1, on the reverse strand, counting down.
CCAGCACTTGGTATATTGTATATCATTATTGTTTGTGTTGGAGCCGATATCACTGGAAAACGGTTTGGAATGATTATATTTTCATTTATGATGAATTTCATTGGCAATATCATTCTAGCTGTTTGGGATGTTCCTGATTCTGCAAAATGGTTTGGGTTTTGTCTGGCTTATTGGGCCTGGTCCAATTCTTCTGTTTTTAATCCACTAATCAGTGATGTTCTTCGACATGATGCAAATCAAAAATCAATCGAGTGGATGATCATTTATATCTTGGGTTTACAATCAAGCGCCTGGATCAGTAGATTGGTTTTCCCAACAACTGAAGCTCCAAGATACCACAAAGGATTTTTGTCTTCTGCTTTATTCAGTGTTGCTGCAGCGTTTTTGTTATCAATTGCTTACTGGTTCTACAAACGCGATGAAAGGAAGGGAGCGTTGAAAAACGGAATATACTTGTACAATAGTTCATTATCCGATAATTATGATTTACATAGCGATCCGATACTTGACAATGTTGTTATTCTCGACAAGGAGAAATTTATATAATACATTAAAACATTTCATCGACAGATGCACCTAAATAAACTTTTAAAGTCTTTCTAGTAGCTGGTAAAATTTTACACTTGACCATCACATCCTCTCCTTTCCTTTGTTGCACGTCATAAGCCTGAAATCTATGACATCCACCAAATGCAAAGTAAAAAGTTTTGCCTTGCTCTCTAACCTTGAAAACATCTATTGGAGGCAATTCACCTGCCGTTATATTTTCAATGGCACAGGTAGCCAGAGCCATAGGAACACCATCAAGTGTGGAGACCATGGCCTCTATTTTTTGATGATCCAATACAGGAGGAATTGGTCTCCGTATTTCGCTTAAAGGGACGTACTCTTCTTTCAAATGCGTGCTTTGTAAGGACATGATTTTTTAAAGTGATCTAGGCTTATCTTTTCAATATCGCACTTGTCGTGATGTCTCCCGACATACCCGATTACGTGATTAATATACGGAATATCCGATCTCGGAATCTTTGTAAAAAGGTGGCGCTTAGACCCTGAAGTATGGAAATAAAAATTATCAACAACTAGTTAAATGTTGGTGATTGCTGGGCTCTTTTTTACCAGTTATTCGTTGACTAGGTGGAAATCCAACTTTTTATCCAAATGGATCACGATATTTCTATTGATTAAATTCTTATGGGATTTAACACCAGAGATTTCAAGAGATGGTGCCCCCTTCCACAGGTATGAAATGTCTAAAATAGCGTTTCTTAGTTGTTCATATCAGATAGAGATGCAAAATAACAAATCCACAGAGTATTGTTCTGATTTTGATACATTAAGCACAATAAGCCATTGTTACAAAGTTGCATATCCATTAGAGATTGATAGCTTTCTTCAGATGTGTGATGATGACTATAGTACTAATCTCAATCGAAGCACATTTGAATTGGCACACTCGCATTATTTATCTAGTGTGAACAACTGTGATACTACAGTCGTTCATCTTAATGATTCAGGCATTGAACTATATCAGAGGTCCTTTGATCAGTATTTAGGAAATTATAATAGGTCGGTACTTTATAGTGTGCATCTTGTTTACTTTTGGGTCATAATGTTAACTTTGATTGCTTTGGTCAATTGGAGCAAACACGTTTTTCTCATAAACATAAAGCCAATTGCGTTGTTCAGGAAATTTATAACCACACCAGCAGCGTTTGGTAAAAATAAAACTAATTCTTTACCAGGATTTTTATCTCCATCGAGGTTTGAATTAATGATTTTGTTAATGTTTCTTGCAACTACTCTTTATTATGAGAATTTGAATATTCATTACGTTGAAAACGATCCGTTGTTCGTGCTGAAAACACAAGCCTTTTTGAGGTATTATGCTATTCGCTCCAGTGTATTGGCTAGCGGATTGATGCCTTTGTTAATCTTATTTGGTGGTCGTAATAATTTTTTTCAATGGGTCACCAAATTAGATTATTCTACCTTTATTACACTTCATCGCTGGATTTCGAGAGTGATTCTTGTATTGATTTGCATTCATGCATTGGGTTACTTTTTGATTACTGAAGATTTAAATGAATGGTATGTAATAAGTGGAGCTTGTGCATTTTTCTCAGGTATTACCATTATGGTGCAGGGTTTACTTGTTCTACGCAGAAGCAACTATGAGTTATTTCTTGCACTACATATTACTTTAGCCCTTGTTTTTGTTCTAGGTGCCTGGTATCACACTTTAGATTATCATTGTTCATGGTTCTACTATGCATCTTTTTGTGTTTGGTTATTTGATCGTATGATGAGAATCGGTAGAATCTCAGCTTTCGGAATTCAAACTTCTAAAGTCCAGCTTTTTCAATTAGACCAAACACTTAAGATTAGTATCAAGAATCCTCCAAACTGGAAAGGAGTCCCTGGTGGACATTCTTTCATTCATTTTCTCCATTGGGATTGCTTTTGGCAATCACATCCTTTTACTTATACCGTTCTTAACGATGAGATTCATTTATTTATTAAAGTTAAGAAAGGTGTTACTTACTCTTTATATAAGAAGTTGTTAGATCAACCAGAAAAGTCGATGGATTTGAAGGTGGCCGTTGAGGGCTCCTATGGAGAAAAATCCATGACTAGGCGGTATGATCATGTTGTTTTTGTTGCAGGTGGGAATGGTATACCTGGAATTTTCTCAGAAGCGATCGCATTAGCTGCAAATGGAAGAGTTTCGCAACAAATCACTTTATTCTGGATTACAAGAGATTTCCATGGCATTGAATGGTTTAATGATGAGCTTGAATTTTTAAAGAGTTCAAAAATAAAATGTATTATATACCTTTCTGGTATAACAGAAGGGTATGGAACATTTTCAGATACTTTCAAGCATATTGAGTACAGGTTTGGAAGACCAGAAATGAAAGTATTGGTTGAAGCTGGAATCGAGCAATCTGTAGGTAGTACTTGTTTTGTCACCTGTGGAAACCCTTCGATGGTTGATGACTTGAGATATGAGGTTCTGTATAGAGTGAATGGTCCGCATAGAGTCGAATATTTTGAACAGTTACAAGTTTGGGCATGACATCGTTTATATATTATTTATTAAATCAGATATTAGATTGGGTATTTCCCGCAGGAACCCAAGACCCGGATTTCCAAGGAGAAACTCCCAGGGCATATAATTCATCGACTTCTTCCAAACTTAACCCTTTAGTTTCATTAACAAAGAAGTAAACATAAAAGATGGAAAATAACAAACAACCACTGAAAATAAATCCATAGTAAAATCCAATGGCCTGTGAAATAAATGGGGTACTGAAACCAATTAAGAAATTGGAAACCCAATTGGCTGATGTAGCAATAGCCATACCTTTTGCTCTAATTCTTAATGGGTAAGATTCAGCAACAATTGTGAACACACCACCGGCCCATGTAGATGCAAACCCAAAGATGTATAAACAGGTGATAAAAATCATAGAATTACCGGCAGCCTTATTTGTTTTACCATCTTTGTATAATGCAAGTGATCCTACAAGAGAGAATGCAACGAAACAGACAAACATCAATGCAGCCCCAGCAAGATGACAAGATCTTCTACCCATTCTCTCAATAATGTAAACACCTACAATTGTGGACGCAAAATTGACAGCTCCCAAGATGATTGATGTCTCGTAAGAATCCTTCAATCCAACAGCCTTGAAAATGGTTGTTCCATAGTAAAAAAAGTAATTTGCACCTGTGAATTGCTGCAAAATTTGCATCATCGCACCCATGACAACTCTTTTGAATATGGCAGGCTTGCCTGTAATTAATTCAGACCAGGAGGCGTTACCCGACATGGATTCCTTCTCGATATTAGCAATGTAAGTGTTTAATTCATGAGTCACACTGGGGTGGTCTGGTTGAAGTCTGTTCGATTTCGCAATCGAGTTTCTGGCATCATCGTATTTCTTTTTTTCCACCAAAAATCTAGGCGATTCAGGCATGCAAACCATTCCAATCAACAACAAAAGTGACCATATGTACCCAAGACTCATTGAAGCCCTCCATTGTTTTGATCCTTGTAACTGTTTTGTTCCGTAGGTGACACAATATCCAACTAACATTCCCATAGTGACGCATAATTGAAAGCATACGACCAACATACCTCTCAAATGCTTTGGTGCACTTTCACTAATGAAAAGCGGACACAACACAACGATTGTACCTATGCCTAAACCTGTGATAAATCTACCAATGCAAATCTGGTACCATTTTGTGAATGAGGTAATTTGAACAGTTACACCAAAAACGTAGACAATTGTTGCGATCATTATTCCGACTCTCCTTCCCCAAATATCACCAGGTTTTGAAAGTGTGATACCTCCAATGGCACAACCAATACTGAAGACAGACACCAAGATACCTGTTCTGACATTTGATAAATAAAATTCTCCACTGTGTTCTTGACCAAATCTTTGTAAAAAATCTGTCATGTTGAGATACCCAGAAATAGTTCCGATATCAAAACCATAAACGAAACCACCAAAAGCTACCAATAAACAGAAAAGCGAGATCAAAACGTGGTTTGGTTTGACTTCATTTGCTTGGATTTCATCTGATACTATTGAAGATGAAAATACTGATTCACGTTCTTTAACTGACATTGACGCAAATTTTTTAAGATGATTTGCAACCTGGTTTATACAACTTTTTTTTTAAAAGAGTGCGATGAAGAAGGTTAGAATTCTCCGCATACACCCCCAATATGATTCATTTTGTGATCAGTATTGTGAGATGACATGAAAGCGTAAACGCCATATTTCTGCAGGGTAGAATCAGATACGATGGGCTGGGTAAAAATCGTATGTTGATGATAATTATAAGTTAAAGACTCGATAATTAGACTTTCTCTTCTCTTCTCTTCTCATCATAAATTAAACTAGAAGGTCGATGTCAAGGCGGGCTGCTTATATAATGCCAAATAAGTGAGATCAATATTTTACAGCATTGTGATATTTCCAAAGATGCTTAGACGGTTAGATTTATTTTTCCGGCTCTAACGTTGGTCAGCGGAATAATCTATATTGAAATTGTCGCTGAGATACACGATAAGTAGTCTTTTAATCAGCTATCCGAGTACTTAATTACTCTTCAACCTTTCTCATATTAAAATCTCGGCCTCTTAGGAAACCAGGTGTTACCGACAAAGCCACTCTAGATAAAATAAAATGAGTCAATAAAGAAACCAAATTCTGTATAAACAATTATGCATTTCAAGTGTTTCCTTAGCTACTTTAAGTGTACCACCTTCCAATAGAAAGAATTTCTAGTAGAAGCGATACGAAATGGAATGTCGATTTGAATTACACTACTTGCACTACGATTGTGGTGAATTAACACAACAAAAATGTAACTGTTTGTCCTTAAGCTTTCGGAATATGAGAATCACACATGTTTAGCGAAATATCACACGGGCAAAAACGAATAATATCCGCTATCGTTATACTTCAAATAAGTGAGCCGTACGTGACACAGTACCCCACAAGCAGAACTGTAGTTACACATAATTGTATGATATACCACGCCATTAAGTTTTTCTGTGCAGATACGCCTCTCTTACACAATAAATGTGCCAATTAGACAAAATACTTTGTAATAAACATAGGAGGAAGATTCAAATAATTATAGAAGTAGGAAGATTATCCTAACTATGAAAAATGGTTTTTCTTGGTCTAATTAAAAACAACCCCCTCGGATTATTCAGTATCATAATCAAAAGTTTTTAATACTGGATACGAATTCCCTTCATGTTCTTCAATTTGAAATTTTAACTTGAGATTGAATCAGAACACGTATTTGTAAGTAGTCAACTCTACCATTTATTTACAAAGTTTTTGAATCCAGAGCATGCTTATTTTATATTGAATGAAATTAGTGATTTTTAATGTCATCAATTTCTGTTGCAGACAATAATAAATCCGTGATTGAAGCCGTTTTAATAATCATACAACCGTTATAAGTATTTGTTCAGTTAAGTTGACATTTTCATCCACTAAGAATAAAGTTGTATATCTGCAGTTATCATCATCACATAATAAACCATTCTAATCATTTAACTTCCAAGCTAAAGTTTTCGGAATCTCAAAGATCCATAATTCACTCGATCTGCAAAATTGATGAGAAAATAAAGTTGCAAAAAGAAAAAAAAAGATCTGATCGAGGCATGTCAGTAGCGATAATTGGGGGAGGACCATCAGGACTTATATCTCTCGATGCTATAGTTCGAGAGAACAAATTTGAAAAGGTCCGTCTCTTCGAAAGACATCAAGAAGTTGGAGGTATTTGGTGTTACTCTGAAGATAAAGCCGAAGTTCTTGATGATCTTAAGCCTTTGAGCACGAACTATCCAGTTAAGTTTCAAAAAGAGGAAGTTCCAGAGGAATTACCGGGCTATGCACCCAAGTCAAACTACAATAGATACAATGGTAGACAGTTGTATGAATATTTGAAGACGAACGTTGATTCCCGGACAATGGAATTCACTGAAGAACCAATGGATGAGGCCAAACAAACAAACAACGAACAAGGACCACTCTTTAGAGCAAACCAGTTTATTAAGAACTGGTTGCAAAATATGCACAAGCATAAAGGATACGAAGAGATGATTCAATTCAACACCCATCTCGAGTTGGCGGAAAAAACTGAAAACGGCAAATGGAAATTATTATTTAGAAGACCAGAGGAAAAGGGAGATTACTACTGGACCGAAGAGTATGATTACTTACTTGTGGCTGCTGGACAATACTGTGTTCCATTTGTGCCGTCAATTCAAGGTCTTCAAGAGTTCAAAGACACTTCAAATGAATACGCGGTCATACACAGTAAGCAATTTAGAGATCGAGAATACTACCGTGACCAAACTGTTCTTGTTGTGGGGGGATCTATATCCGCAGTTGATGCAATTTACGATATTGTGAGCGTTGCCAAGAAGGTTATTTCTGTGCGCAGATCTAATCGAGTTCATAAGCTTTTCGGCGATACTCCTTTTGAGCATCCGCATGTGGAATCTAAGGTTGAAATCAGTCACATTGATGCAAGAACTGTTTTCTTCGATGATGGAACACTGGTAGCAGATGTTGACTCTATTATCTTTGCAACTGGATATAGACTTTCGTATCCATTCTTGCCAGATCTCCCCATGAACGAGAACCGTGTCAAGCATTTATACCAATTAGTTTCGTACATTCCAGACCCCTCGTTAGCATTCGTTGGTCTTTGTCATGGAGGTGTTTCATTCAAAGCATTTGAGTGGCAGGCGGTTTTGGCTGCGAGAATATTTGCGGGTCGTGCATTAGTGCCGACAACCCAGGAACAATATGAATGGGAAGAGAAAAGAGTGCTTCTTAAGGGCGATAACGAAAACATCGGTAAGCTTTCACCTGAATATGGGGAGTATTTCGAAGATATTCGGAGATTGACGCTTGGAAACGGGCCTGGCCGTGTTCTTAAGCCATGGGATGAGAATTGGTTACATTTACATAACTTAGGTTTTGAGCAGAAGGCTAGAGATTTTATGGCAAGAAATAAGGTTGCTAGCGTTGAGAAAGATAAGGTGTGTATTGAACTATATAACAGCACTTTGATAGAATAAAAAGCACAGAAATTGTTTCAAGTTGTACCTAAAAAGAAGCCTTTTTAATGAAGAACATACCTTCTCTAGTCTACCATGTTTCACATTTGTTTTAACTGCCAAAGTTGCAATGTGTGAAGCACTTAACAATGTGTTTCAGATTTTAAGGGTTGCATGATAGCTGCAAAAAGTATTCACAATACCAAAATGTGGTAATGTTAATATCTTTCCTAGAAGTATATAAATGACAAATTATTCTTAATGAATGAATCATCTACCATGCTGGGAAAAGTCTTATCCTATTCTGAAAAACCTTTCAAGTGCCGTGAATGCACCGGCTCCTATTTTTCACAATCCTCATTACATTCGCATATGAAAGCTCACGGTGGGTCTCTACATGTTTGTACACATTGCTCTGTCCTGTTCTATTATATAAGTGCTTTAGAGAAACATATAAAAATGCATACTTGAATTATTTTCCAATTGTAATACAGAAATTATTCAAACCCTTTCCCAGTCGTATTTCTTTTTTAATGAAAACCTTTGGTTTTATCACTCCACTCCAATCAAATAACCAGTAACTAAGCTTAGAAGATTCGTAATAACACCTTAACTCGAACCCTAGACTGGCCATGATTTCCGTCATCAATTCTTTAGTGCAGTATCTGGAGTTGGAAGTGCATGGTAAAGGAAGAACAAAGAACAATGCACTCATACTATCTGTTTTAAGAAACTTTGTTAAGCGGATCAACATATCACCACGTTCGCTAGGCGAAGGAACAAAGTTCACCACCAATGAACACAGAATCAAGTTGAACTTTTCACTGTCTGACTTCGGCAATGGTCTATGCATGAAGTTTTGTTCGAGAATTAAAGGATGTTGTGAGTGTAAATCAATTCGAGTCACGTCTGTGAATATTTTACTGGTGGAAATGTAGTTATTGGGGCTAAGACACCCAATTTCAAAAGCATTGACGTTATCAACATTATACTTTTCACTTTTTAACCACTCAATCAACTTCTTTGATGAGTCCCCGCCTCTATGCCCAGTCTGCCCTTGTGTGGAAGCAACCTGGTATGTATTGAGCCCACCTCTTTGTTCGATTTCAGAATCAATCTGTGCAAAAACTTGAATCAATGCTTTTTTGTCACCATCCAAAGAGATCAGTGAATTCCCTGATTTCTTATCTAGCTTAAAAGAATCGAATGCCGTTTGATAGTCACCATTAGACTTGATTGCATTTTCCAGTAATGCCAACTTTTGAAGAATCAGATGTCTCGCCTTTTGAAGGGTATGAAACCTACGGATTAGTTGTCTGGCTTGTTGTGGTTTCAAACTAGATGGTTGCTTTGAGGTGATTCCTCTATTACGCTTTAAGAGTCCAACTTTCTTCCCTCTCATATTTTTTGCGAGATGATCATCGCTCAAAAAAAAACCATTGAGATGATAGCAGGTGGAAAGAAGAATGAAAAGAAGCCTGCAAAAGGTGGAAACAAGAAGGGAGGCAACAAGAAAGGAGGCAACAAAAAGGGAGGAAACAAGAAAGGTGTGAATAAGCCTAGAAGAGTGCCCACATTAAAAGAGAAACTTGCTAAAGAATCTAAGGTAATTTCATTAGAAAACTTGAAATGGAAGAAGGTTGAGATTCCTGATGACTTTAACGACTTCGATGGGGTCTATGGGTTTGAAGAAATTGATGGGGTCGATGTGGAGATGGTTGATGGACAACCAAGATTTATTGTCAAGGATGAGTCCAAATTAGAAGAAGCTCAACCAGAAGAAGAAGTTGAGGAGGAAGAATTTACAGGGTTCAACGATGACAACGATGAGATTGAAGTGGTGAAACCACAAGCTGAAGAAGAAAAGGAGGAGGAAGACGACACAGAAGACCTCTTAACAAACACATTCACTTATAACGTGCCGTTACCAGACGACAACATTAGTCTTCCAGCCTGGGACTATGATAACCATACACTTTCCGCATACACGTTGAATGGGTTGTCACAGTTGAAGTTCAACGAGCCAACTCCAGTCCAAAAGCAAACAATTCCTCACGCATTGGACGGCAGAGACATCATCGGTAAAGCAACCACTGGTTCCGGTAAAACTTTAGCATTTGGTATTCCAATTTTGGAAAAGTACTTGAGTAAAGAGAATAAGACTTCACCAGCAGGTATTATATTTGCACCCACTAGAGAATTAGCGCACCAGGTGGTGAACCACTTGAACGCTTTGGCCAAGTACTCGCCATTATCCCAACACGGTATTGTGCTGATCACAGGTGGTCTTTCCATCCACAAACAAGAAAGATTGCTCTCTCACAACCCAGGTATTATTGTTGCTACTCCAGGTAGATTCTTGGAGTTGATAGAAAAGGATGTGGAGTTAGCTCGCAAATTGCTGAAAACAAACACAGTTGTTCTCGATGAAGCAGATAGATTGTTGCAGGATGGACACTTCGATGAGTTTGAAAAGATTCTCGAGCTTTTGGAGAAAAATAGACCAAAGTCAAAGGAAATGGGTGGTAAATGGCAGACCCTTGTGTTTTCTGCTACATTCTCCAAGGATTTGTTTGGTAAGTTGGAAAAGCACCAAAAGAAATCGAGTGGTTTATTTAACAATGAAGAGATTATGAAACTTTTGGATAAGAAGTTAAAGTTCCAGGACACCAAGCCAATGCTTATTGATGTCAATCCAAAGGAAATAGTTTCTGGACAAGTGACAGAAGCTTTGGTGGAGTGTGGGCCCACAGAGAGAGACTTGTATTTGTACTACTTTTTATTGATGTACCCAGGAACTACGCTTGTGTTTGCCAATTCGATTGACTCAGTTAAAAGACTTGTTCCAATGCTCCAGGCGCTCAACATTCCTTCATTCTCCATCCACTCTGCCATGATCCAAAAGCAAAGATTGCGTGCACTTGAAAAGTTCCAGGAATCCAGGGCCAAAAACCCATCTTCGGTTCTTATTGCATCCGATGTTGCCGCCAGAGGTTTGGATATTCCTAATATCGACCACGTTGTGCACTACCATTTGCCTAGAACTGCAGATGTGTATATCCACAGATCCGGTAGAACTGCCAGAGCAGGAAAAGAAGGTGTTTCTGTGATGTTGTGTTCACCTCAAGAAGCATCTGGTCCTTTGAGAAAGTTGAGACTGTTGGTCGCAAAAAATGCTTCAGGTACCAAATTGAACATGCATAGCGATGTTAAGTTGTTGCCTGTGGAAATGAGTATTTTAAACCAATTGAAAGATCGTTTGACTGTTTCGCAGAAATTGGCCGATGCCACCATCGCAGGAACTGCCACCAGAAAGGAAGATTCCTGGGTAAAGCAGGCTGCTGAAGATTTGGGTATTGATGATGAAGAATTCGAAGATTTGGGTAGGTTTGAAGATGATGTGATCAGAAAACAAAGAAAAAGAAAGGAAAGTAAGTCTCTCACCAAAGACCAACAAAAACAGTTGAGATATCAATTGAAGGAATTACTTTCTGTGCCTATTCGTAAGAATTCTAGAAGATCTTATTTGACCAGTGGGTTAGAGAATTTGGCGCATCAAATTGTTACTGGTCAAACACATAAAGATGTTTTAGGGTATCAAAGTACAAATGCATTGGATGTTTTGAGAAAGTCTAAGAATGATAAGCCTGAAAGTGAAAAGGAAGAAAAGGTTGAAAATGAGAAAACTGAAAAGAGCAATCAAAAGAACAATCACAAGAATAATCAAAAGAATAATCAAAAGAATACTCACAAGATTAACCAAAAGAATAATCAAAAGACCAATCAAAAGAATAAGAAAAGTCCAGGAAAAGTAGTTAAACCTAAGAAATAAACATTTTTTAATTTTACTTTATATGTAACTTTCCTACCATGTTTTTGATCAATAACGTTACTATTAGAATAATGGTGATTACTGTTATAAATCAGATTCATCAAATTAATCGCTTGTTCGCATAGTTCATAAAGTATTTCGCAATGACTACAGAATCACAGGAATGGAAAGAATGAAAGAAGAGAAATAGGAAAAGCTTCTTCAGATCTCATAAAACGAACCAAACAGAAAATCCAAAATTTAAGGAGCACTGACTTTGATTTAATTACTACTGTATCAAAAATTGCCATTACATGACTGTTAACTATATATTTCTATGAAACGGAAAGTAGAAAATGAAGAAATGTTCTTTGACAAATTCTTGTAATATAGAGTGATCTTACTAGCAATGCTCATGTAAATTATTAAACCACGCTATTAAAGCCCACTATTTAAACTTTCTACTCACAAAGCACTTACACAATCTACTAATAGTCTCTTAAACAGTGCAACCGCACTTTTTTGTTCATCCAACTTTTACTCGTGTATTAACCAAGATTAAAGGAAATCCTCATCGTCATCATCATAATACTCATCATCATCCGACTCATCAGCCAATTGCTCAAAATTAACTTTATATCTCAACATAGCACCAATACCACCAAAACCTTGACAGAATTGAGCACCTTCAGAACTTCTATCAGTAACAAACTCCAAGTTAGCACCGTAGTTCTTATAGTTTTCAGCCAACCATTCCAAAAAGGACTCTTCTTTGATGATTTCCATTTCAGTACCGGACTTAGGGTCCTCTTGCCATGCCTTACCAGGCAATTCTGGGTTGACATGCTTGATGACTTCTTCACCTTCAATGTCCTTCAAGGTGTAACGTATGATGTTTAAAGCTTCGTAAACAATAAGGATTTCACAAGCACCCAAGTCCAAAGCCTTCAAGGTGTCTTCAATACCGTAACAGTACTTACCAGTATCTTGAGAAATTTCTTCAAAGTACAGGTTCAACAACTTCTTTTCTTGAACAAACTTAACATTAGCCAAAGTTTCAGCAGACAATTCAATGGCTTGGTTAAAACCGTTTTCACCACCGTAAGAAATATCCACAATCTTGATCACCTTGGCAAGCAATCTGTTATCGAACAAGTCGGACTTGGACAATTCGGTCTTGAAATCAGCAGAACCGGCCAAGATCAAACCCTTGACGTTAACCTTGTCAGCGGTGATAAAGTTCTGGACCGCCACTTCGGCCACCTTTCTAACATAGTTGTGTCTCTTTTCTTCACGCAAACGCGAGAAACGAACGGCGGACTGACCACCTCTACCGTGCTTCTTAGGCAAGTCCACAGTGAACTTGTGCAAAACTTCTCTGGTGTTACCCGAAACTGCACCGAAAAGAGCTCCATTACCGTCCATGATGATGAAACCGAATCTGTCGTCATTCTCCAAAAGTTCAGACAATGCCTCCACGTGGAACTTGTTGTCACACATATAAAGAGAAGTGTTAATCGGCTTGAATGGCTCGAAATCAATGGTCAACTTCTTTTCCTTTCCTTCCTCAGTAATAACGTCACCACAGTAGATAACCAACCCGTTTGGTGGCACAGAACTGTACAACTTCAACTTCTGTTGTGTGGATGTGATAGCAGACAACACAGACAATCTGTTCACACGAGATTTAATGTTCGATGCTGTACCATATTCTTCAGTCAATAACTTGGATTGTAACGAAATTTGCGACTTTGGTGGGATAACAAGAGATATCATAGAAGTACCGTTACCACGGGCTTGTTCCAAGGACTTGATCAACTTCTTAACCTTCCAGATTTCAATGTTCTTCTCTGCGTCTGTTTCCATGGTGTGTTGTTCTTGAAAAATTTTTGGCATCGGAAAAGTGCACGACCACAAATACTACTACACTTTCTTAATGTCGATGTTTCATGATATTTTAGTAAATTCACTTGCTGAGTCTAGTAGTTTGGCGACTTTAATGAATCATGATTAATCGTAAGAGATCATATTGTCATCTTCTCTTAAAATGTCTATATTGGAATTGGCTTCGAAATGGTTATGATTCTTCCACGTTTTAAGTAATAAAGGGTTTAAATGGATCATAACAGACAAAATGGTGATTGTTAAGTTGTATGATTTACAAATACATTCATACTCCATAATATTCATACTCATTTCACGTATTCATACACATTTCACATATTCGTACTCATTTCACATATTCATACTCATTTCAAATATTGATAGACATCTCATATATCCATATCAAATATCCATACTCTTACCACATACTCCTCATACATATACTACATATTCTACATCACTCTAACATCAACGTGTACGACATCACGACATACAAAACAAAACGGATTCTCACGGATAAAAATTGTAAACATAAATGGCCCAGTTGGAACGTACTGATAGCAGTGTTTACGATAGCAGTGTTAGGAACCGGAATGAGCTCTCGGAACCATACGGTGGTGCACATGCAGTAGGAGGGGAAGAAGATTATGATTCCGACTCGTCAATAGATCAGCCGGTTGAAAAGCCTAAAGAAAAGCTGCGTAAGCCAGGAAATGGTGCATTTAGACAACAGAGATTAAAGGCATTCAACCCGGTCTTGACGGCCAAGACAGTTATTCCACTTTTGGTTGGGATTGCTATTATTTTCGTTCCTTTGGGTGCAGCCATGTGGTATGCCCTGCACAGAACACAAGATATCATGATTGATTACTCACAATGTGAAAAGCTTGCAGTTTCTGACTATTGGACGGCAATTCCTGAACAGTACACGCAGTACAACTTCAATGGAGTGGTGAATGTTTCGACTGCGCAATGGAGATTGACCCAAGATTCCACGCAGGAATTTGAAGATGAGCGCAATGTTTGCGAAGTGCAATTCGATGTACCTGTGCGCATGAAGGCACCAGTCTATGTTTTCTACAGATTGAAGAACTTTTATGCCAACCATCGTAGATATGTCAAGTCGTTTAGTGAAGATCAGATTAACGGGAAGGAAGCGTCGATCAGCACCATTAAGGACACCGTTGGTCAGAACTGTGAGCCGTTGAGTTTGGACGCTAACGGAAAACGTATTTACCCTTGTGGTCTTATTGCAAACTCTATGTTCAACGACACTTTCCTGAGCACTTTTACCAGTGTTAATGATACGGCTGGTTCGAGTTATCTGTTAACAAATAAAGGTATTGCCTGGCTGTTTGAAAACCAGCGTTTCAAGAAGACTTCCTACTCCTACGATGAGATCTCTCCTCCTCCAAACTGGTACAAGAAGTTCCCTAACGGTTACAACGCCACTAATGTTCCAGATATCTCCACTTGGGAAGAGTTCCAGAACTGGATGAGAGCTTCTGCTTTACCTGACTTTTCAAAATTGGCCTTGAGAAACGACAAAGATGCTTTGGAGCCTGGTATCTATCAGGTAAGTATCGGCTTGCACTTTCCTGTTTTAGAATATGATGGTCATAAATATTTGTACATTTCCCAAAGATCCGTCATTGGTGGAAGAAACATTTTCTTAGGTGTCAGTTGGATGGTTGGCGGTGGTTTCTGCTTTTTGCTCGCCATTTCTTTATTGGTTGTCAATTTGATTAAGCCTAGAAAGACTGGTGATGTTAATATGTTAAGTTGGAATAAGGAAGCTTTTGAGAAGGATCTGCCTCCTGCTGAGAAGTATTAGTGTTTTTAATAAATGAAAATTTGAGTATAACATGAGTGAGTATAGAAGGACGGAGTGAGTAGAAAAAGACAAACAAAATGAGAATAGACAAACAAAATAAGATAAGTTTAAAATAAATAGAATAAGCTCTATGGCTATCATGAATGGAACATTACTTCGTTTTCAATGCTTACAGTCATATACACTACTTCTTTCATAGTGCATTACAATTTGCAGCCAAAAAAAATAGTATTACTAAAAAATAAAAGCAAAAACAGCAAGCCCAAATAATCCATAGCCATGGTTTCTGAGAGCATCACCTGCATAGGTGGATTTAATTGGTTTATGGGTGTTAGGTATAGCTGTAGATTGAGATGTGTGAGGAATGGAAGACTGGATAAATTGGAAACTAAATGAACCATGTGTACAATCAGAACATGATGTAGACTTGTGGGTTGTAGCAGTAGTCTCGGTAAGTGGACACCAAGTGGTGTAAATGGTTTCTTCGCCACTTACTGTGGATGTGACCACAGATGGACTCGCAGAAACGGTTTTCTTGGTACATTGGTGGTCATAACACGAAGTAATCGTAATGACCGTGTTGTGGGTATTGGTGAGGGTGGTGTAAGTTTGAATAGTGTCAGTTGGTGAGATTATGTGATTATTGGATAATACCGAAGCAGATCTAGATGATTTAGCACAAGTGGTCACTGAAGTGTGGGAAACCGTGTTTCCAGTATCAGAATTCTTTGCCTCAGTGGAAGTATGAATAGTTGAGTCAGTAAAGGGTGAACCAGAACCAGTGGTAGTTGTTGTTTTGGTGTTTATGCTCACACTTGAAGCGGTAGATGCATTAGAAGGGGAAATCGTCACAGTAAATTCGGTGGAAGATGGAATAGCAGAAGTGGCAACGGTGGATTCATCGGAAGTACTCAGATCTGATTTGATTGAAGAGGTTTCGGAAACAGCAGAGTCAGAAGAGCTGGTCTTTATAGAAGAACTAGTTTCGATAGAAGAACTTGCATCGGTAGTAGAACTTACGTTAATAGAAGAACTTGCGTCAGTATATGCAGAGTTTAAAACTTAACATAATTACCTTGAGTGGCAGAACTGCCTTGAGTGGCAGAACTAGATTCAGCAGACTTACGATCCTTGATAATAGTAACTTCATCAACAATGGAATCATCTGCAGAAGAAATAAACTGATGGGTCAAGTGAGTGCTGTTGTGAACAGTAAATTTGGACCAACCATAAGTAACAGCTTGAACAGCTTCAATGGTTTGGGAATTAGTTAGTGGAAATGGTTCCTTACCATCGTAGTGTCCAGAAATACCATTGAAAACAACATCAACGCCATATTGAATAAAAATATCTTCAAACACTTCTTGACACTTGGTAAAAAGTTCACCTTCGTCAGCGGTACCGTAGTAAGGACGGTTACCATAAGCAATTACCCATGGGGTTGTTGTTCTGTCCACAGAAGAAAGATCCTTCTTGATAAAGTCAATTTGAGAGTTTGAGGCAGAACCAAAGGTTGGTTGGTCAAGGTCAGTTTCAGTGTCATAGGCAATAAAATGAACCAATCCGTACTCAAAAGAATACCACATATTACCGTATCCACCTTCAGAGAAACCAGGCATTCTGAAGAACACTTTATAGTTTAAGAAACCTTTTTGGAGAACCGAACAGGTTTCTGAAGTCTTGTGGCTGTCATTTCCATCAGTCACTCCACCATGGTCGCAATCTGCATCATGGTCCCCTGGCGAAACCATCCAAGGTTTATTCTTGGTTATATCTTGCATTTCTTGATAATATCCATGAAGAATTTCATCATACACGTCAGCACCAGATGTAGAATCCTTTGGAATATATCCATCGTCTTGCATTTTTGGCCAATCATCTGCATATCCGATGTTACCAGCATGGACGAGGAAGTCGTAAGAATTTTGATTGTCATTCAACGCCTGGATAGTGTATCTTTCGTTAGCATCAAGTGCTCCACTGTCATCCTTGCCTGTAGTAGTACTCAAACCAACCTTGCCAACCTTACCCAAATTTGCGACTGCAGCAAAACTAAAGTCTTCTACCAACTTGGCTAGCAGTTTTAAAGCTCGAAACTTTATCATCACCTGCAACAGTATAGTAGTAAACAGTTCCTGGTTGAAGGTCTCGAATCTTGACATGGTTGAACCAGTAGCTGTTCTGCTTCAAGTTAATGTTTTCACCAGAACCTGCAACCTTGTCTAATTTAGATGGGTCAGTACCATAATTAATACTAACTTCATCCAATTCGGCACTCGAACTCCATGATACAACCATTCCAGTGGTGCCCTGGTAAGCTAAATGATATTCAGAGTTTGGAAGAAGGTTTGTTTCACTGGCTTGTGAAACTCCACAGAGAATGGCTGCGGCAGTAATAAGAGTTTAGATTTTCATTGATAAGCAATATCATGCTAACTTTCGAACTTAAATATAGTTTCTTGAGGATCCACAATCATTTGTGTCATGAAGAAGTATCGTTATATATTTATTAAATTCTTGAAGAAGTCTATTTTGGGCAATTCTGTTGAAGAATTCTTCAATAAGACATTCTGAGAGCATCTGTTACTCTTCTACGATATCAATAACACCTCTTTCTCAGTAACACATCCAACTATTACTGTATACTAAGCAATTACAAAGTTTTACAAATTGCACAGATATTGTGTTTATAACGAACGGCTGACTGCAAAATACAATATAGTGTTTTGTGCTTCTTTTCGCAATATATGTCAACCTTCCGAAGAAGTAGTGTATTTGTCTTGGCGATTCACCACATAGCATAAAATGCCGCTCCTAAAAGGAAAGGTTACCGTTTATGTCTATGTTTTTAGATATTTCAAAGAATCTTCTACTGCAACTACGTGTGAGTGCATCAAAATCCCGCACAATTCGAGACTGTGCCATATTTATGATAATGAATACACTATTGGAAACCGGTACGTTTGCCATCTGTATTTAGTGGTCTATTCTTGATACAAAGAAATCATTGAACCATTCAGACTATAGAACGCTGGTTTTCTTACGATTTCTTTCAATACCGTTTAGCAAATTTCCATAGACATGTTTTGAAAAAGGGAAGGTCATTTTTAGAACTCATCCAGATGTTGATTCAATAAGGAAGGTATACAACTCTAGAAATTAGAAATCTCTGACCACACTCTTATGCATATTCGTACAATTTGTTTTTGTTTTTAGTCTTCTTGGAAACAAATTACAATAGTGGAAACATATATGCTGAATAATCAAAAGAAATACAAAGAGCATGTGTCCGTTTCGGGGCTATATGGCTGCGAAAAATTACGCCACTTCACATTAAAGAAGTTCTCGATAACCAAGAAAGAAAGTATTCACGACAATTCTGCCGGTTTTGATAGTTCCAGAAATATTTTAACTAGGCTATTTCTACCTTCTGATAAGTGTTTTGAGGATTTGCATAAATTTTCAATTTAATTCTCTTTTATACTTCTTCAACAGTATATGTTGTAGTAATAGAAGAACTTATTATAACACTTTTACCTTGTCTGAAGTGTGCCCCTGCCGATGCATAATTCTTGAACTTCTTGAATTTTTTAAAAATTGGTCCAACAATAAGAAAAATGTCACATGTTTTAGACACAACGATACGGGTGATCTAGACTAAAATCACAACTATTTTTTTGAAAATACATGACAAGTAAATAACCGCCTTAAGCTGATTGTATCAGCTCGTAACAAACGAGTTAATGATGGAGTTGATGTTTTGTAATTTCTACGAATATCCGATTAAACCTTAAATTCTATTATACACACTATACACCGATCCTAAGCGGCAGCAAGCTTCTTTTGTTCATACTCAAGTCTTTGTTGCTCTCTTCTTTCAAGGGAACCATCCAAAGGACCGTTGACCATTTCTTCAGTGACACCATCACTGATCAAAGTCTTCCAGTCACGTCTGTTTTGGAAACCGTTTCTAGCCATTTGGAAATCAGAAAAGGCTTGCATGATACCACTTTCAGATTCAGCAACGAAAGGACCGTATTGAACAGATTCTTGGTTCAAGACTTCACCACCGATCAATGCAAACTCAGTGTCTTCACCTTGGTTTTCAACGAGGATTTGGTTACCATCATTGGAGAAAAAGACGTTTTGATATTGCTTGATAATTTCACCGTTAATCTTGACCTTACCCTTCAACAAGTAGAGGAAGTAGTTGACACCGGAGTTGACTTGTTGGTCGTAGACACCATTGTTCTTAAGCTTACCGAAGTAGTATTCAACTGGAGTGTATGCTAATTCCTTAACGGATTCAACACCGTTAAATTTACCAGAAATAACCTTAACTTCAACGTCACCGTTTTGGGCAGTAACAGTTGGGATTTCCCAAGACTTCAAGTCTCTGTATCTTGGTTCAATATCCTTCAATTCGTTTGGCAAGTCAACCCACAATTGTAAACCAATGGTTGGAGAACCATCTTCGTTTGGAACAGGCATTTCAGAATGAACAATACCCTTACCAGCAGTCATGAATTGCAAGTCACCTGGGTACAAGATACCCTTAGAACCAGTGAAATCTTCGTGTGCCATTCTACCTTGAAGCATAAGAGTGATGGTTTCTTGACCTCTGTGAGGGTGTTCTGGGAAACCCAGAGCACCTGAACCAGAGAAATGGTCAAACATCAAGAATGGGTTGTGCTTTCTTGCTTGTGGAATACCGATAGAACGACGAACCATAGCACCATCACCTTCTGGGGTTTCGATGGCGTAAACAACTTTGGCAATTGATTTTGGAGTAGACATTTGTATTTGATTTTTTATTGATGATATTAAATTTCAAAGGATATTTCTCCTCCTTTTATACAAAGGGTTCTTGATCCAAATGACTTTTGCAATTTTTAGTAATATTTTGTGGAGTTATTTTTATTGGCGGATTTACGTAGCAATCGGCTTTTTTTATGCTTTTTAGTAATATGCATAAAGCTTTACAAATAAATGGAAACAACTCGAATCTTCAAGAATATAGGAGATTGACTGAGGTGCACAGGATACAGTGTACATGGGCCATTAAGTGTCTAAGAGACTTTTGTCTTGCTACTGCTTAATTGCCGAATGACACAAATTTTATATCACGTGGGTAATTTCATCTGCAAGAGATTGTTAGTGGAATGTTAATTGGTATGGTCTAATAGTGAAGAATTACAATGGAGAGTAGTATACAGAGGGTTGAGGAATCTGTGAAATTTGGAAAGAGAGGGATTTACGACACAATCGGGTGTAATGCATGATTGTTAAAATTATCAATTTGTAAGTAATTAAAATAACCATTTAGTAAAAATGTCAAATTTTTGGCGATGACCCTCGCTATTCTGTGAATTACGCATGCGCGATATTTGAGGATGACGTGTCACATGATATATAAATCACGTGAAGGAGCATGACAGGACACATGACAAGACACATGACAAGACACATGATAATACACATGATAGGACACATGATAAGACACATGATAGGACACATGATAAAGCACATGAATAAATCAAATCACATTATTGACAAATGCAGATCACATTATATAGTTATTGAGTGCTTGATGAGGGAACAACCTTCAAAAGTTAACGTGTTGTTAGATAATTTGAGGGCGCATTCATCAAACGTATAATGTAATCATATAATTAAAGGATTTGACTGGTTAACATTGAAGGTATCATATAAACCAATTCAATAATTTCTGAACCACCCATGTGGTTAACAGCTCAAAAAATTACAAATCTCTGAAGTGTTTAAAACACTTACATCAGAATATGAAGAGATTACAACTAGTAAACAATAAAAGTGCTAGGATAATTTTTTTCATTATTATTCTTCACAGAGGAATAGAACCTTATACCGAAAACATAAGATGCTGACAAACAAGTACACGAGATGGCGGGTGGGGATTACAAGTCCGATGATAATTTTGAGCGAGAACAAAGTAATTAATAATGAACGGGGACTATTTTTAGACACGGTTCTAGAAACCTAATCTATGAACGGCGATAGGAGCGGCGTATGTGTAAGCTCATCTGCAGTCACATGACGAGCACTGACACATTATCTCCGGTGTCACGTGATTCATGGCTACCAACTTCCGTAAGACGCAGTCCAACCATGTGACAAAAGGAGTAGAGGGGAATAACCACGTATTCCGCGCATAACATGTGACAATAGGGGAGTGGGGGAAAAAGAGAATCAACCATTGAATGACATCAGGACCATGAATCTAACTACTGCAGAGAAGGATATATCAATTGCTCTTGGTTAAAGCAAGGTTATGAAGTGCTTAGTAAGATGAAGTCCGTCGGAAAGTAAAAAATAATTTCTTTTTAATGGCGCAAAGAGCCAACATCCAACCGAATTAATATCGGCAGTCGGCAACAAAAAAATAAGTATATAATCTTGGGATATTCTTGAAAAATCAAAGCAGCAATGAGTTCCCCAAAGCAACAACAACAAATCATTTTAGAAAACGCTCCAGTTAACGATCTTAACCTTGAGCTTTCAACCCCAACATCCACTTTCAAGTTGGTTAAGAAAGAATTGCAGCCATTGAAGGAAGGCCAAGTTCTTGTCAAGTCCATTTACTTCTCTAACGATGCTTCATCGAGATCCTGGATTCAAAAGGGTGTTTCTAAGAGCTCTACCTACACTACTCCAATTTTCCCTGGTGATGCTATGATTGCTATGGGTATTGCACAAATTGTTGAATCCAAGTTGACAGGTTATGAGGTTGGTGATTACATCACCGCAACCTTGAACTGGTCTGATTATCTCGTTATTGACAAGACTGCTATTAGAAACAAGATTGCGGGCCATGAATATCCATTGGCTTGGAACTTGGACATTGTTGGTATGACCGGTATTACTGCTTACCTCAGTCTTTTCGAAGTGCACTCTTTAAGAGCCACCGACACAATTGTTATTAGTGGTGCTAGTGGTGCTACTGGTAACGTTGTTGTGCAACTCGCCAAGAAGGTTATCGGTGCCAAGAAGGTTATTGGTATTTCAGGTGGAGCTGAAAAGTGTAGACATGTCGAATCCATTGGTGCTGATATCTGTGTCGATTACAAGGATCCTAACTTTTACAAGAACTTGGCTACTGCCATTGGTCCAGGTGGTGCTGATGTCTACTTTGACGGTGTGGGTGGTTCTGTCTTGGAAAAGACTCTTACTTTAATGAAGAACCATGGTACCGTTATTGCATGCGGTTCTTCCGCCGGTTACAACGACCCAAGCCAACACGCCATGAAGTCTTGGGGTATGATAATCGTCAAGAGATTAACCGTCAAGGGCTTTATCGTCTTGGACTATGCTAAGAAGTACACCGAGGCTGCTACCTCTCTTTTGACCTGGATCAAGCAAGGTAAGATTACCGTGGATGAAAAGTCTACTCAAATCATCGATGCCTCTGAAGATTTCTCCAAGGTTCCTGGTGCTTGGGGTATCATGTACTCTGACAAGAAGTCCACTGGTAAGTTGTTGACTCAAGTTGCTAAATTGTAAATATAATGGGAATATGGATTGTTGTAGATAGAACAATAGTAGGATCAGTCGTGACATAAATTCGCTTTAATCGTTTGGCGGAAATGTATCTTGCATGAATGGCTTTGTACGTTTCTTGCACCTCTTGCCGCTTAGTGACCTTCGGATTAATGATACTTTATGTTACACAATTGTTTTGTTGAGTTCTTTCTATTTTATTGTTCCAATTTGCTGGTTATAGAATGAGATGATGGGGTATTACAAGCATATGTTCAAGGTGAATTTTAAACAAATTCTTTTCTTAGAAGTATTTAATAAGATTCTTCTACTATGTTTTTTCTAATATGTTTATCTTATAAGTTTCTTATAATAATAAGTTATATATTTCTTAATGATCCCATTTATAATTAGTGCTACTAAACTATTAATAAAAGTTTTGTGTAATTCAAATAGTTGCAAAGTACAAGAACATGCAGGAATACTACTAAACTACTACTAAAATAAGAACATTAGTCTTTTCTTTGTGGGGAGAATTCCATCGTCTTTTATTATCAAGTAGGAGGATTATTGAGTGAGAAATTGAGAATCATATGTTACTTTATTAAAGGTAATCTGATTGTATACCGGTTTTTAATGATATTTCATTTACATACCTTTACTATTACTTATAAACATCGTTGGTATCTACTTCATTATACTGTGTAAACATCATAATTGAGTTCGTTTGTAGCGAGACGCGGCAATCCGCATTACCTAATCACAACGCGAAAATAATAGATGGCAACATGGAAGGCTCAGGCTCAGACAGTGGAACCAGTAAAAACAGCAGCCCCAATGGAAGCATCCACTATCTTCCACCCCCCAATGCAGGTGGGACCATCCGCAAGTCGAGTCTTTCGAAAAAAGCGTTGGATCGAGACTCGACGCTTCGGAGGTACCAAGAAACCCGAATGGAACTGACATATACAAACGACTTTGAACTTGAAGAGGACATTGATTTGTCCTATTCCAAGTTCTCACAAATGTCCACATCGCTGATTATAGTGCGATCCAACGGGAGCTCATCAAACAAACCCAAATCGGATACTTCGTCATACAAATCAACCGAATCGCCATTTGTCCAGAGGATTCAAGACCAACTCCGGCCGACGATTCAATTGGAAATAGAAAAGCATAGTGATTCACCGTTTATAGAGAAGGTGGTGGATTATAGGAGAGAAAAGAGTCCTATTACGGTTCATAAGGTTCGTGATGATAAGAAGGTTGAAAGAAGGGATATCCAGAAGGATATCCAGAAGGAAATCCAAAGGGATATCCAAAGGGATATTCAAAGGGAAATGGATATCCCAAAGGAAAGGGATACCCCAAAGGAAAAAGATATCCCAAAAGAAGTTGTAAAAGATAAAGTAATCGAACATATTCAAGAGTTTCATCAAAATAACCATGACGAAGAAGAAGAAGAAGTGGAGATGATAGCAGAATTGAAAACACCACATAGAAAACACTTGAGAAACCCCTCAGTCAAAGTCTCATTAACACCAGCACAAAGAGTAGAGAAAAGACCAGGAACAAGGCTGTTCAATGCATTAGAAAACTTTCAATTCTCACATCTTGTTGGTAAAGGAGCATTTGCAAGTGTATATAAAGGAGTTAACTTGAAAACAAATCAGGTTGTTGCAATCAAACAAATAATCTTGGCCAAGGACCAAGATGTCATGGAGCTTATGGGGGAAATCGACTTGCTTAAGATCTTAAAACATCCTAATATCGTCAAATACCACGGATTTGTCAAGACTTCAACATCGCTTAACGTGTTTTTGGAGTTTTGCTCTGGAGGATCTCTTAGGCAAATGTATAAGAAGTTAAGGCATGGACTTCCCGAGGCTACGATCATCAAGTTTGTCAAACTGATTTTGATGGGTCTCAATTATTTGCATGAACAGGGTGTGGTTCACCGGGATGTGAAAGCAGCCAATGTTCTTATTACCGAGAACAACGAGATTAAATTGGCTGATTTTGGTGTTGCAACCAAGGTAACGTCACAACATGACACGATGGTGGGAACGCCGAACTGGATGGCGCCGGAAACCGTCTTGGGAGGTGACGGGTTGTGTACTGCGCTGGACATCTGGTCGTTGGGAGCCACAATCATCGAGTTATTCACAATGAATCCTCCTTATCATGAGCTCAACCCGATGGCCACTCTCCATGCTATAGGAACGGATGACCATCCGCCTCTCCCCAAAAATATATCTTCATTAGCCAAAGACTTCTTAATGGAGTGTTTCCAAAAGCAGCCTAGCTTGAGAGTAGGCGCACGGCTCTTACTCAAGCATAAGTGGTTGAACGACAAGAAAGAAAAGCCAACGGAAAAGCCAGTGGAAAAGCAGCCGGAGGTGAAGGAAGTTTCTCAAAAGATTTCAATCAAGGCATACGAAGAAGGAGAAGAAAACTGGGACGATTTCGATAAAAAGAATGATGCCTTTAAAACCATTGTTGTTTCCAAGGCAGACCTTTTAATGAAGTTCTCGGAGGATAACGACGACATCGATTCCACTGGCGTTTTTGCAACCATGCGGAAAATCGACAAAACCAAGTTGAAGGAGCTTGAGGAGGAAAACGACCCATTTCTTAACATCGATATCGAGAATTTCAATTCCAATGAATTGGAGGTTCAGAGTAAAATGGAATACTTGGTATCGAAGTTCTCCAGCCGTGTGGCCATGACTGTTCTGGGGAACGAAGAAATCATCAACTCATTAATTAAAGTCACTGGGAGAATGTTGCATATGGTTAAAAAGTACCCTGTTCTGCATGGTGTTCTCATCAAAGAACACGGAATCCTCTCGCTTCTTGAGTTACTCGATAGCGCTTCCGAATACCCGCATTTCCAGAAATTATGGTTCCATTCATTATCCATATTGAATGAAATCTTTGAAGTCAACTTACCTATTTTTGAGAACTTTTGTCTTATCGGTGGAATCCCTGCAGTCACCCAATTTAGGGTACAGTCCAATAACTTGCAGGTGCGGCTCCAAGTGGTTCTCTTCTTGAATCACTTCAACAAGTCCGACAGAGCATTGTCGATGTTGGTTTCGTGCGGCGGCTTAAAGGTGTTGTCAAAGTTTGTGGAGGAAGACTTTGATGCCACACCCACCTTTCCTTTGGTTTCTATCGAGTGCATTTACAACATATTGCTGAAAGACTTGACTCGCTCCAAATCAGACTTGTGTCGTATTCTTCTGAGATACGGGGTGATTTTCTGGTTTGTGGTTTTGCTCAACAGACTCACCAAACCTAACCAAGCGGGTATATCAGAGCTTCAAATCCAACAAACCATCGACCGTCTTATGGAAATCCTCAAATACTTTAGTCAGAGTGAAACTAGAGTAAAGTTGAACATCGCTCAGGTGGATCTCTTCAAGTTGTTAATCAAATTGTACAACTCATTGAAATTCAACCACCAGTTGATCATCCTCAAGTTCTTCAAAGCTATGTCCATCATCTCAGAAATTCTCAAACCCTTGTATAATGCCGAAATCTTAGAGTTCTTAATAGGTTTGCTTCTGAAATATACCCCTCAAAATGCTCATTACAAGGAGGTTGTCAACTTGGTTTGTCCAACTTTATACAACTGTTGCTATTTGAACCACGCCAGAGAAGTGGAATTGGTTAGATTTGGCGGTCTTCCTCTTTTACGTGACTTATCGATGATAAACTTGCCTTTCAGACAGTTTGTTTTACCTATTCTATGCGAATTAATCCATTGTGAGGGTGTCAAACAACAATTGGCCAAAAATGGTATTTTGCTGGTTTACTATAATCTACTTTTGGACCCATACTGGCAGCTGAATGCGTTAGACTCCATCTTAACTTGGTACCAACAGGACCCCAAGTTTGTTGTTCTCACAAACGAAAAAGCCTTATCCAGTCTTTTGGGTGGTTTTACTTTAAACAAAGTGTCCAATTTGGAGTCTACTCTCGATAACTATTTGAAGCTTATTAACGTCAACAAAGAATTTAGCCGCAAAATGTGCAACCCAACTATCTTTGACAACATTTTGACTAAATTGAATACATACATGAAGAATCCAGTCATCCAGTTGACTTTGTTGCGTATTCTTAAAGTGTTGATGGCTTCTGCTGATGACTTTCCTACTCAAAGTGTCTACAAGATGCTTCATGGTTTGGAGTCTAGAAATGGTTCTGTTTTGGTTGATGAATTGGCTCTGGAAATAACAAGGTTGATGTAATTATTAGCTATGTATGTTTTCAATATTATACGGTTATGTTTTCAATATTATTACGTTATGTTTTCAATATTATCAGGTCAATAATATCAGGTTGAATATTACAAGGTTGATATAAGTATTAGCTATATATGTTTTCAATATTACTAGGCATAACATTAACTTTAGAATAGAAAATATAACCACTTTTGTTATAGATATTATTACAAGCTAAAAATTTCACAATGCCAGTTTTTGCAATCAAAGCGCGCTGACATAATCATCCTCGGTTTTATTTTCAAAAACCCCACAACATGCCCGTTGCTTATCCATCGCCACGAGTGTCGCAATTGGATGCTCACATTCTTGATTCAGAGCTCTTCTCGCTCTTAAAAGAACAACTCTCGAGTATATCCCATCTTCACAATGCATCCTGGACTTTCCAGCAACATCCAGAGCTATGGTCTTTGGCCTTACAACTCATCATCTTTAAAATGACTGTGTGGAAGTCTGGCTCTTCATACGGGCTTGCTCTTCAGAACTTAAAGTATACTGACAAAGCAGGTAAGTTGATTGGAACTCGTCGAAAGCAAATTCTTTTCGCTTCAATCTTGGCATCGTTTTTATATGAAAAGCTCAACTCATATTTGTACTCTCTTGATGATAGTACATCCAACAGCTCACCAAATGACAGTGCTTTCACCAAGTTGAAAAACTACTTGAAAACCCGTAGAACAACCATCTTTTCAAAAATTGACCACTCGCTCAAGTTGTTGAATTTGGTCAACTTTACATTATTCTTGCTTGATGGAAGATACCTGCTGGTGCTCAATAGGGTACTTGGAATAACATTGACTCCTGTGGTTACCGATTTGTTGAGATTCAATGGTAACAGTGTTAACTTTGAATTCCAGAACAGACAATTGGTGTGGAACGTTATGACCGAATTTTTAGTGTTTACGTTACCTTTGCTTCAGTTAGGAAAGTTGAGAAAGGCAGTAACAAAGAGCTTGATGCCTGCCTCTGCTGAGCCAGCCACTCAAAACACACAGTACACCAATTTGAGGGTGAGTGAGTGCGCAATCTGCCATGATGACAACTTGAAGGCAGCCATTTCTGGAGGTAAACCCTCAGCAACTGGTACGGTGACAAACCCATACATTACCAACTGTGGTCACATCTACTGTTATGTCTGTATTTCTACTAAATTCAACAGTATTAAGAGTTCAGGTGACCAGTTGTGTTTCAGATGTAATACTAAGCTTGAATGGTTTAAGGAGTATGAAGATATCGACGAAGATGCCATAGTTATTGTCGGCGAGCCTGCTGAGGAGGAAGAAAAGCCAGAAGAGGATTCTGTGAATGAGCCTCAGCTTACTGATGATTTTGAAGATGATGACGATGCTATAGATTCCGATGAAGATGATGAAGATGATGAAGATGAATATTATGAATAATAGTTTATATCAATATAAACTTTCGATAGTTTGTGAATGAGTTAAAATATAGAGAATCAAAGCATGAATGCTTGAAAATGCACATCTGTATTTAAATTGTACCAGTGTCAATTTGCCGTTCCCCACTGACCACTCACTTCGTTCCTAGTTCGTGGTTCGTAGTTCTAGCAGTAGATATTGATACACCGTGCTGTGTTTGGTTCCTTGGAACGGTTTTTTGCAATCTAAATTGGAAAAGTCTAGATGATGATGAGAGATAACAATACGAGTATTGACACGCTATAAAAATGGTGCTTCCGTATTATAAGGGAGCTTACCACGGGGTATCTCCAAACAAACTTATCAGAGGTATTAGAAGATGTCTGTAAATAATAATGTTTCTATACTTCCTATTGTGTAAACTTTAATTAGAAAACTGATTGCTGCAGAGTACTTAACAGGCAACTTGGCCTATCCATATGTACTTGGCACCCTACCTTGGGGCCAATCTGATTTGATTCAACCTTTATGGATTTGATTTAATTTATTATTAAAGCTTTTGTAGAATGTTTATTATCGCAAGATTTGAACGCTAGGACATTTTACGAAGTGCTACTGCTATTTAATAGAAAAGGTTAGCATTTTCGAGGTTATTTTACCTTGGCAGTTTATAGCAAGGTTGGAAAACTGTATTTCACTGATTGGGCACATCCAAAAAGCTACTTGTACATTAAAGATTAAAGGGGATCATGGAGAAAATTGGCACTCATAAGAAATCATAGATGAGCGATGTAAAATGTATAGAAGGCTAAAATCAGTGTATTAGTATAAGCTAATTAAAACTTAACAACGTATTATAAAGCATATGAAAGCATGGAACCCTAGGATTACTGTACGCCTCCCTCAAAACGTTCCTACAAAGCCACCTTACGGTGGGGCTGGATCAAATAAAAATCCAATCTAATGCAAGAAAATTATATAGGAATTCGAAATGATTAGATGACACCATTGCTATCTCACTAAACGTAATTAACGAGTCTTTTAATTGAAACTAATAGGCGGAAGACTTAACTGTCACTCTTAATAACCAAATTGAAAGGTTGTTGTATAGTCTATAAGTCCATTGTAGGGGCTGCATTCATAAATGTAAGTGTTGCAAACCATATTTTTTATTAATATTATTAGACACCAAATTAGGCTCTATCAAATACTTTATATGTGGTAAATCTTTTAAAGTGGTTTTCTGACAGTTTAATTTTAAACAGTTCGATGGTCTTGACTCAATCTGATTCAGATGATCAGCAGTAAGAATTCAAAATCTTGTTCCAGGTTTGCAATCAGTACTTTTATGATGGACTTTTTGGAGAATAATAGATAAGAAGCATATTCTGATATTTTTATTTTAACAATGGATTAAACCTTGAAGGTAATAGGAGTTGGTATTCAAAATCACCCGGATGATTCCGACCGGATGTATAAATATCTGTAAAAATAATCAGCAGAATGATCATTTCTAGAATGAATTGGAAAGATTTATTAATTATTGCCCTTGGATTGAAAGGTGTTTTTGCAAGTGAGGTTCCAAGAGGTGCTTTTCAAATTGGTTTTGATGTTCAATATGGCAAAGATGCAACTGATGGCTATGACAAGAGAGGTAAAGTTTTGAGCGAAGTTGGGAAATACGAAAACCTTGCAGCTTATCTCGTAGATGAGCATCCATTCTTTTACGCTAATATCACTCTTGGAGACAGCCCACCCATTTCTGTTGTCATAGACACCGAATCATCTGATTTATGGGTAATTGAGACAGATGCAGTTTGTTTCGTTCTGGAAGAACCGACCTCTAATGCCAATTCTAAACGTTCTAAACGAACTGAATACTTGGAAGGACCATTGTGGAATTCACCATCTAAATTGAATAAAAGGGAAACATCTGAACTTACAGTTACGAAAACCTGTACCGATTATGGTTCATTCAACACTGCTGATCTCAATGGTTTTAAAACAAATAATACTTTCCAATATAGAAAGTGTCGTAGAGATTTTTCCTGTGGTCAAGGATACTGGGGATACGGGGACGTTGGGTTTGACGGTTTTACTGTAGAGGACCTTTCTATTGCTGTTGTGAACCTTACTGATAGTAAATTTGGTGTCCTTGGCATTGGTTTACCGTTAGCAGAACAAACAGCTCCTTTATCAGAATTTGTTCTAGAGAATTTCAATGTATCAGACTACAATGCTTCAAGTCGCTATACGTATGAGAACCTTCCTATAAAATTGAAGTCTCAAGGTTTAATTAACAAAGTACTCTATTCGTTGTACTTGGGCGAGACTACTGCTCATAATAGCAACTTTTTATTTGGTGCTATCGACAAGGCCAAGTACACTGGACCCTTAGTTACGATTCCACTTACAAACACAAAACCTCAACTAGTTGGCGGCAAACCTACGTCCTTTACTGTGACCATTAATTCTTTTAGTCTCAAAGGAAGGAATTCTACTACTATTATTGGTAGTGAAGGCTATCCTAGCGTTCTAGATTCTAGCTCAAAAACTTATTTGCCCAGAGAAGTCTACTTTAATATTCTTTCTGCTTTGAATGGAACATATAATGAAACTGAAAGGAGTCACACTTTGCCATGTCCTCTGGAAGATCTTGATCTCAATCTTCTTCTTACTTTCCAGGGCTTGGATCTTGAAATACCTTTGAAGCCGTTTATTGGTAAAAGTCTGGCCAATGACTGTTTTCTCAAACTTAATGGTGTGGCTAGCAACTCTGCTTTTATAGGAGAAAGCCTTTTGAGGTATGCGTACGTTGTTTATGACCTTGAAGATTTGGAAATTTCTTTGGCTCAAGCAAGATACGCAGATGAATCCGATATTGAAGTTGTTTATTCTACTGTTCCTGGGGCTGTCAAAGCTTCTTATTCAACTTCCATCGCTTCCACAACTACCTTGTCAACTGCTTATTGAATATATTTGAAAGTACAATATTAGTACCTAGACATCTTAGTTCTATATTGGTACCTGAAGAGTACGTTGCTGATGTTATTTTATTCTGTTTATTCTTTTAGTTATTTTTCTGTTTTAGTTTTTCAATTATTATTTCGTTTCATTTGATTTTGCAGCCATTGAAAAGAGTACATATTTTTCAACTTAATTTTCATTCTAAAACCTAGACAGTATGTTTTTATCTTCAAATGGATGTTATTGTATTTGAGATATATTGATTAGATTATGGCAAGTCCAACTAAAATATCGGGATTTTAGTTTGCTTTGACAAATTAAAATCACTAATTAACTTCGTAGTTTGATATTCGTTAAATTTGATAAGAAAAACCAAATCGCTAATCATTAGAGGTTCTATGCGTTGGTCACTCAACACCGAGGGACGAGCCACTAAAGGAAATGCATTTGAACTACGTAATTAACTTCTTGGCTTAAGACACCAAGTAGCCAAAGTCCGCGTTTTTAGTTTATGCAAAGCAGTGTCAGTGTACCACTCACTACTCACAATCGACTATTCACCATTGATTACTTATTACTAACAACTCATTAGTAACAACTAGCCATCAATTACTTACCATTAATTACCACCACTAATAACTCACCACTCACCTCGTTCGTTGTTCGTTGTTTCTTGTTGCCGTCCTCATTCATGTATGACTTTATTAAAAAATATTTACACCTACAAATTAGAAAGAAGAAAGTTAGAACCCTTGTCTTCAGAATCCAAATCCTTCTTAACCTTCTTCAAAGCCTTGTCCAAAGCTTTGAAACTTTCATGCTTTTGCAATTTCAAAACCTCATAAGCAGCAACAGTAACAAAAGCTGGTTGACCTCTACTCCAGTCCTTAATGTTATCAGTAATGTGAGCAGCAATTCTTGCAGCCAATTCGGTACCAACGGAAGGAATTGGAGTGTTTTCAGTCTTAACCAACTTCTTTGATTCGGAGTCAAACTTAAACTCATTACTACGAATTAAAGCCAGCAAGGAACGAGCAGTGAAAGGAACCTTGTTAAGCAAGTGGTAATCTTCCAAAACATCACCCTTAACGGTACACTCAAAGAGCATATCAATCAATTGCTTTCTCAACTCATCTTCACCAGGAGTCAAGATCAACTCACTGATGGTTTGGGATGCCATGTTAATATAGACCAAGTCCTTTAAGTCCTTGTCAACAGATATTATACTCTTGTAAACCAAAGGTAAAGCCTTGGTGAGCAATTCAGTTCTTCTAACTTCTTGGTCCTTCTTGGTTGTTTTCTTGTATGCCAATTCTTCGTACTTTTTCAAGCTGTTCTTGACCAAAGGATTGAAGTACTTGCCGTCCAAACCCTTCAACAAGTAAAGCAAAGGTCTTCTATAAAATTTGTTTTGGATTAATTCTGGAGTTAAGTCATCGGTGAACATTTCAACGTTGAAAGATTTGTGCAATAACACCGAGTCATCGACAGTCATGAAAAGAGTGATCAAGACAATGTTACCGTATTCGTTCTTACCCAACTCATTGATATGCGCTTTAAGAGATCTGATGATGGTCTTTCTTTCTTTAGCATTAGCAAGAGCAATCAATGTGGCAGCAACTTCAGAGCCTTCTTGTGTGTGCACCAATTCGGCAAATTGTTCAGCCAATAACTCTATGAATTCTCTAATTTGCTTGTCAAACAAGTCCAAATCTTCTTGTAAGATGGTAACATATTCTTTCATGGCAGCGTGCAAGATTTGAAACCCAGTAGAACCCTTTTGGACAGCGGCAGAAATGGTACCGTATAAGTTACTCATGACCAATTGTTTCTTTTCAGAGGATTCAGCAATCACATCCAATACAGTCTTTCCCTTACCAGAGTCCTTGAACACAGCGTATTCTGAACCCCAGAATTCTCTGATCATCTGTTGTCTTTGCTCAGCAGTAGAGTAGAGAACAAACAAATCTTCGACAACATATGCACCTTCCTTGTGTCTCATCAACTTACGCAACTTCCCGTGCAATTCATTTACAATCACAGCTCTGGTGTCCTTGGACCCATAGTGCAACATCTTGATCAACAAGTACTTACCGTACGAGGATGTGGCCAAGTTATAGTAGTTTCCTGCAAGTTGCTTTCCGATGATTTCTCTTCTATCTTTGGATGAAAACTTCACTAAGGTTTGAACAACTCTCAGCGCATCGTGCTTCAAGACCAAATCCAAAATAACGTCCTTGGACAAGTCCCAGATCTCATTACATAACTTTTCACGCACTTGCTTTGGAGGAGTAGGCTTGTTAACTCTCAATTTCTCCCACAACAGTTTGATTTGCTGGACTTCGGCACCTGCCTTTCTCTGTAATTTACGTTCAGCGAGCGTTTTTCTTTGTTCAGCGTGTTGTTCCTTGGATGTCTTCTTGTTTGGGTCGGCAGTCTTGGTTTCAGCCTCTTCTTCTGACTCTTCGGCGGCGTCTTGGGCTTCATCCAAATCATCTAACTCATCTAATTCATCTTCAGATTCACTGATAGGAATATCTTCAGACTCTTCAGACTCGGATGTCACTGGAGATGTAACCTTTTCGGTCTTCTTCTGCTTCTTGCTCTCTACTGGCTGAGGAGCGGAACGCTTGACACCTTTTGCTTTGTTTCCCATGCTTGTAGTTTTAATATCTTTTTTTCAAAATCATCCCATCGCGATGGGATCACATGATTGAAATTTATATTAACACTATAAAAGAGGATCATATAAAAAGGGTATTATCTTGTATAAAAGATCATGAGCTAAAAGTGTCAATCTTGTATAAACGAGCACGATATAAAAATAGTCAATCTTGTATATTATGATATTGTAAAATAACTAACAGTCACAGATTTGATTGATAGAATTAACGATTACGCTCTTTACATTATGCGTTTTAACCACCCTAGAACATTATTAATTTTCAATGCTGGTTGGAAAACTGACATTCAGCAGGAGTTTTAAATCTGTGATATGTGATGTTCTTTCAAAGGTTACGCATCAAAGTACGCATAGTTTGTTTACGCCTTCAGGTTATGGCACAAAGACTTAAACTACAAAAATCCAAAACATGTCAAATCCATAATTTACGGATGACTAGCAGTTTGGGAAGTCATTATGATAAGTACTGAATACTAGATGACTATTCATGGAAGATGATGGAAATTTACACGTGACCACCAGACATATAAAATCTCAGAATCACTAATCATTATCTTTAAGATGTTCAGAACAATTGCTAGAACCCAACCAATTAGCCGTATGGCCGGTACCAGACTCCAAAATGTAAGATTTTTGACGGAACTTAGCACAGTAAAAGACTTTAATACATTGGTGGACAATGATAAGCTCACAGTGGTGGACTTCTACGCAACTTGGTGCCCACCATGTAAGGCCATAGAACCAATTTACAAGTCATGGTCGGAAAAGGTTCCGGAAGTACAATTCAGCAAAGTGAATGTTGATATGGCTCAGGAAGTTGCACAAGAAAACGGTATCACTGCCATGCCAACGTTTCTCTTTTTCAAGGACGGTCAGAAGTTAGGTACTGTAGTGGGTGCTGATTTGAATAAGTTGCAACGCCTTATCAAGGAGCATTCCGGGGTGGATGTTAAGAGTAGATAAGTATTAATAATCAACGTTACGTTCCCGTTACACCGTAGATGTCAGGGCCGCGCTACCATCGACAAAAAACCATCATGCTCAAGTTTCTTGTGAGGACGATAACGCCCGTCGCTGCGTTTGGAGTCGGCTTGGCTGTGTTTCCTAAGACATGGAAGCAATCTCCCACGCCCGAACTTGCCAGTAATCAAAAGATCCTCGACCAGATCAAACTGTATAGCGAATTTAAAGAACAGTCACTGAAAACGAGTAATGAGATTGTGACTTCGAGCTCTGTGTTTCCACATCAACACAGAAATAACTACATCACCACTGGTGTGTTGTACGGGGAAGGTAAGTTTGAGGTGGATCCAATCCGGTTTTTGGACCAGGACACCGGTGAGTTTTTGAGTTTCCATCATTTCGGTCCAAAGCTAGCACTGGGTGATGGGAAAATCCACAATGGTGTAGTCTCGACCATTTTAGATGATGATTTGTGTGCATGTGGCTTCTCTGCATTACCTCTTAAGAGGGGGGTGACTGCTTCTTTATCCATCGACTTCCAAGCCCCAGTGGAGCCTGCAAGTAATGTTATTGTGAGAGCCAAGGTTGTTGAGAAGAAGGGTCGTAAGGTGATTGTTGAGGGTACACTTAATGATTTAGAGCTGGGGGTGTTGCTTGCATCTGCAAGGTGTATTGTTGTTCAGCCAAAATGGTTTAAGTATATAGCATGGATGAGTACGTGATATGAACAAAGAGGGATAAAGTAATATGAAGAGAAGTAAAATAAACAAACATAAACAGAAGTAACATAAACAGAAGTATAGTGAAGAGAACTTTTAAAGATATGAGTATATTAAAAGAGGTCATTTTAGAAGCGTATAACAAAGTATTCAGACGTATCTGTTAAAACAAAGTAAGCCTATAAAGAGAAGTATTAATAAGAATTATATTAGTAAACTTGTTTACCATATGTTTCTAAGAATAATAAAACGGCCCGTTTTTGTGTTAGACCCTGAGACTGGCTAATTCAAATAGCCATAGTTTTGTTATGAACACTGAGGAAATTGGAACATACCGGCATACAGATTAGTAATGGGAGTTATAAAGACGCCATCGTACATATCTAGTAAGTATATAAGGCCCAAAGTAGAACTGTAAACAGCAATGACGACAAACACAGAAAGCTATACATTAAACACTGGAACCCAGATTCCAAAGGCCGGATTTGGAACCTGGCAATCGACGGACGGCGAAGCATACACCAGCACCAAGGTTGCGTTGGCCAACGGATACAGACACATTGACACTGCCGCTATTTATGGGAATGAAGAGGAAATTGCTAAGGCCATTGCGGAATCCGGAGTTCCTAGAGAGGAATTGTTCATCACCACCAAGTTGTGGAACTCCGACCACAGACACGCCAAGGAAGCGTTGGATG
This sequence comes from [Candida] smagusa, assembly GCA_030566775.1. Classification (NCBI taxonomy): domain Eukaryota; kingdom Fungi; phylum Ascomycota; class Pichiomycetes; order Serinales; family Debaryomycetaceae; genus Kodamaea; species [Candida] smagusa. The sequence goes on along the minus strand of JAKUAW010000010.1, from coordinate 69,886 downwards.
TTTCTTTGAAGAAGTTGGGCACGGACTACGTGGACTTGTACTTGGTGCACTGGCCGCATCCCACGGACTCGAGCGGCAAGCCCGATCTGGGCTGGGACTACGTCAAGACATACAAGGCTATCCAGCAGCTTTACTTGGAAACAGACAAAATCAGGGCCATTGGTGTTTCCAATTACGGGCTTAAGGAGTTGAATACGCTTTTGGCTGACCCGGAAGTCAAGGTTGTGCCTGCCACTAACCAAATCGAAGCGCATCCTTTGTTGCAGCAAAGAGAATTGTTTGATTTCTTGAAGAAGAGAGGGATTTTGGTTGAAGCCTATTCGCCTTTGGGCTCGACCGGGACTCCTTTGTTTAAGAATGAGACCATTAATAAGATTGCTGAGAAGTATAAAGCTGATTCTGCGCAAGTTTTGATTTCCTGGGCAATTCAGAGAGGAACCGTTGTTTTGCCAAAGAGTGTGACTGAGTCTAGGGTCATTTCGAATATTAAGACTTTTAAGTTGAGTGATGCTGATTTTGATGCTATTTCTGGTTTGGAGAAGGTGGAGGGTACTCATAGGTATATAAAGCCAGGTTTTTATACTTTTACATGATATCGAGCGAAGCGAGATATTTGCAGTATGAGAAAAATTGGTGACAAGTATGATAAATAAGATATGTTTTATAAGGGAGGCTGTAGAAATCTAGCACTCGTAAATTTACCCAGTAATTAGTAATGAACTTTAAAGTGAAATGTAAAGAGCAGGAAACTTTCTAGAATGAAAAAGTTTAAATCTTTGTGGATGAGCGAGCGAGTTGTTTAGCTTTCTTTGGAGAGTTTGTGTATTTACTTTGTTAATATTGAATCTTTGTATAACTCTTTGGTATCTTAAAAATCACTTCTTTTGGTATCTATAAATATTCACTTCGTTCTGTATCTTAATAAACCACTGCGTTCGGTATCTTAATAAATAACCGGGTGCGGTGTATATACAAACTCACTTTGTTCGTTTGTTGATTGTATTTGCATTTACTGATTAATCAAAGGAACATCATAAACAACATCCTTATAATCCCAATAAAAACTAACATCCTTTGGTACATCACCAACCTTACAAACATCAACAAAATCATCCAACCTACCCTCCAAGTACGTCTCATAATCGTCCAACTCGCAAGAAAAGCCCGGACCAGAAGAACACCCAGGCAAAGGAACAACCGCATCATTCACAATAAACCGAACATATTGTGCGTCTCCACAACTATACTTTTCAGTGTAGAGACGGGCACCCTGCGGAACAATCTGAGCTTGTGAATACGGACTAGGAGCAGGCACATGATCGACAGGCAACTTTCCTTCAGGCATGAAAAGACCAATGGCGGAGTATAAGAACTCCAAGTCGGTGTCGTGAGTGAAAGATAGCCACAACTTGTTTTCGGAATCATCTTTCAATAGCTTCAACTGAGCACGGGCCAAGGTGGACCCAATAGCAATACTCTTTGAGTTGCCTGGCCCAATGGCATAGAAGATGTCCAAGTCAGTCGCGTAGGAGCCTCGAACAAGCTCTTCGTTGGTGAAGATATCGCACACGGGAGAACTGCCTCTGACGTTGATTTCAAATGCACACCAGCCGTAGAACGCACGGACGTCGCCTGCAGTCAATCCTAATCCCGGGTTCTGCGACTCGAGCCGTGCTGCAAGCCCATCGAGGTACGATGTGTCGTACTGCTCGATCAACGCCTGGTGCTCGTGGTCGTCCCATGTGGTGCACGCGTAGCGGGGCGTCAAGGAATTCCCACCCATCCGTTTGTCCTCATCGATGATGATCTTCCGGTGGGTCTTCTCCGAATACCCATCCCCAAGGAACCCTCTGGCGAAGTACTCGCTGGTAAGATAGCACCGGCCCGAGTTGGAGCTGAACACCGGTAACTCGGCACCGTTCTGGTATAACGAGCCGTATCGTGCTCTGAACGACGCCCCGTGCCGCATGGCATCTGCCGTTCCCGCAAACAACCCCTGCGAGTTGTCAGGTGTAGTCTCCTTCTCGTATAATTCATGATCGGGCACAAAGTACGAATAATCGTTAAAAAACGCCAACTCGCCGGCAAGCGGCTTGCCGTATCCAGTAATCTTCAGGTACACCCCTTCGAAGAACTGCCCGTCCCCAAGACTGGGGTACCGTTCGCCATGACGAGAATGAAGATGTGCTTGCTGAACAATGCATTGTTTGGGAATATCACTGGAGATGCCTGTTCCATGTCGCTGAATATACGGCGCCGAACCCCCAAGGAACCCCACTATGTTATATTGTTCGATCGCTGCTTGCTGGGGAGTTGCTAGGTTCAGAAAGATGCTTTGAGGAGGTAACAACAAGCCATTGTTGAGTATTTTGGAGATTGCAACCATGGCCTTTTTTTATGATTTTGTGATTACTTAATCTGGTTGCAAAATAAGTGGAGGACTGCTTATTTTTAGAGATAAATGTATTGTGAATAATTGTACAAAACTGTTAAGGGTATCGTATATCGGGTATGGAGAATGTTGATCCGGAGTTATGATTAGAAATTATAGGAAGGAGGGAATTTAAAGAATCCCGGAGGAATACGAAAGTATATAAAAGGTTTACAAGATTATGTATTGAGGGAGAACATATATAAAGTGAATAATTCGGAAATTCCATAATTACAATTCACCATTCACCATTCAACATTCACCATTCAACATTCACCATTCACCATTCACCATTCACCATTCACCATTCACCATTCACCATTCACCATTCACCATTCACCATTCACCAATTCAACATTAAGCAACCCAACTGAACACTACACAAGAAAATAAACAAACATCCTCCATCCAATCACCCAAAATACTATTATTCACCATATAATAGAACAATCCAGAACATCTCAAAATGATATCGCGAATTATTTACCGAATTTTAAAACGCGTAACACCAATGACCAACACCGCAGAAAAAGCATACCTCGATTTATGTCGTAGAATCATCGAAGAAGGAGAAAACAGACCCGATCGGACCGGAACAGGGACCAGGTCGCTTTTCGCACCACCACAGCTCCGTTTTGACCTTGGGGGAGACACATTTCCGCTCTTGACCACGAAAAAGGTATTTTCCAAGGGCATTATCCACGAGCTCTTGTGGTTTATTGCGGGCAGTACGGACGGAAAGAAGTTGAGCGACCTTGGGGTGAAGATCTGGGAAGGTAACGGGTCGCGGGAGTACTTGGACTCGATTGGGCTCACGGAGAACCGCGAGGGGGACTTGGGCCCTGTATATGGGTTCCAATGGCGGCATTTTGGCGCGTCGTACGTGGACGCGGAAACAGACTACGCTGGCAAGGGTTACGACCAGCTCCAGGAGGTGATTGACAAGTTGAAGACAAACCCACACGACCGCCGGATCATCATGCTGGCGTGGAACCCACCCGACTTCAAGAAGATGGCGCTTCCGCCGTGCCATGTGTTTTGCCAGTTCTACGTGAGTTTCCCGGAAAACGCCCGTCCCAAGTTGTCGTGTCAGATGTACCAGCGGTCGTGCGACATGGGATTGGGGATTCCTTTTAATATTGCTTCGTACGCGCTTTTGGTGAAGATGATTGCGCATATAGTGGATATGGACTGTGGAGAGTTTGTTCACACTATGGGAGATGCTCATGTGTACTTGGACCATATAGATGCATTGAAGGTGCAATTGGAAAGAGAGCCTAGAGAGTTTCCTAAGTTGGTGATAAAGAGAAAGGTTGATAGTATTGATGATTTTAAGTATGAGGATTTTGTTATTCTGGAGTATGATCCATATCCTGCGATTAAGATGAAGATGAGTGTGTAACAACGAATAATGAGCGATACGAGTGACGAACGAAGTGATTTGCGAGTTAAAATAGAATAAGCAGTTAAAATAATGAGAATAATCAGTCAAAAGAACGAGAATAACTAGTTAAAATAACAAAAGTAATTATCCGAAGTAAGTAGAAGTACCAATCGCATGCGATTGGACCACGAGCAGAGTTATAATATAAATATACAATTCATACAATAATAGCCAGATACAGATTGTTCCAATATCTTGTTCCATATTTGTTCCAATGATCTATACCTTCCTTTATTAATACTTTGTTATGGTAATTTATTGGCTCTTAATATTTTGTTATGGTATTCTGTTTAGCATACTATATGCTAAAAATCACATATAAACGGGCAAAAGTATCAGAAAAATTAATGATTTCTACAAATAACATTAAGCTCCAAATGTCCATGAACGAACAGTCCTTCATGCACGAACACTCCTCGATGATCCAAGATCATCTCAACACCTTCAAGCGTTTACGTTTGAGTGGGTCTAAGTTGAAGAAAAAAATCAAGGCATTATTAGCCATGATGAAGCGCCTTTTCACAGGAAAAGGCAAGAATGACACCATTAGCACTATTAGTACTATTGAGTTAAAAGATTTTAATGGTTTCGGTTGTTATGGTGACTCTGTTAAGGTGGTTCCAGCTAACCCAGTGAAGGTTCAAAACCCAGTTAAGGTTCAAGCTAACACAGTGAAGGTTCAAGTTACCCCAGTTAATAACATTAAGGTTGACCAAGTTAAGCGTGTTTCGGTCAAGAGTGATTCAATCAAGAGCGTTACAGCCAATCCAATCAAGAGAATCAATGCCGTTAAATACGTTAATGTTAGCCAGGTTAAGAACGCTACTGTTTATCCAGTCAACACCATTGCCTCAGTCAATCCATCCATTCACCAAACATCCATTACCTCGGTTGAGCCCTCCATTCACCAAACCTCCATCAACACTGCCCCCCAAAAGGTGTATTTCGTCGACACCGACCTTGGACGCCCCGCGGCCCCCCTCAAAAGAATCAGACTCGATGAATTCCGGACCGTTGACTGCACCGAAACCACCAAATCTTCAAACTTCACCAGAAAATTTGCACCCAAATCGCACTCAATCAAGAGTTTTGCAGCCATTGACAACCCCAACTTCGGAGCCAGAGTGGACAGCAGCGTTAAGGTTGATGTTGATTATAAGACTAGACAACCCATTACGAATCTTTTTAACCATTCTTCGGAAAGATTAGCTAGTTTCCGTGATTTCACCCCACTTGATGTTCCACCCAAAGCATTTTTGGTTAGCTATCATTAAGTTTAAGTATTGAATATACAGAACAGAAACTATTGTAAGTGCGATCATGTAGCTTTGTGCATTATGGTACAATTAATATAAAAGAGAAGGCATGTACAATTCAATATTAAAATAATCAATCAATAGAATCACTAAAAAAAACTTTAACAAACTATCAATAATCAATAAATAACTTTAACAATTAATAATAAAACATAATTTACATAGGTATATCAAATACAGACAAATCATCCTTTTTAAAGATGTTTCCAACATCAGTCAACGGCTTTCTTTTTCTGGGCTTACGTTCCTTCTTCACCACCTTATTCACCATCACGTTTTCTCCAACCGCATCCACCATTTTCACCGAGTCTCTTCTCATTTTCGCATGCAACGGAACAGGCGAGTAGTCCACCTGTTTTCTCTTTCTTTTGGGCCGCTCGGGCTCCTCGATCTTGATTTCGTCGAGAATCTGCGAGTCCTTGAAGATCTCAAAACTCTTTTCCTCCTTGTCCTCGATGATGGTGGAAAACTTGTCATTTCGTACTGGGTCCGAGTTTTCCTCTATGAATGTTTGGTTGGCATCTTCGATGTCCATATCTGCGCTTCCTTGGGATGGGGGTAGTTCATTTTTCTTTGAAAAGTAGTCATTGGGTGTCTCTTTGGGAGATTGCCCAGACTCTGATAATTCTTTTGGAGAACTTGTTCCATTTGGAGGAATATCCGGAAAGTTTGATTCTTTTGGAGAGCTTGTTCCTTTAGGTGGTTCTTTCGAATCTTTTAGAAATTCCTTTGAAAAGTGTGGTGACAGTTCTTTTGCAAATTCCTTTGGACCCCCCTTTGAAACCTCCTTTGCAAAAGGAGAAGATTCTCTGGAACCCTCCCTAGGAAAAGAACCCTCCTTTGTAAAATCAAAATCAAACCTTTCCCTACGAAACGACTCGACCGGCGAGTGAAAATAACTATCCGATTCTACTGGTGTTGACGTGATCGGCCGATCTATCATCGCATCCAACCTCGGGTTCGACGCTAGCCCGTTCTCCACCCGAACCCCCCGAAGAAAGTCAAAGATCTCAGACATCTTCGTGATGATCTTTGCCTCGATCAGCTCCAACTTCTCAGCAAGGGCCGCCTTGTCGTCCGTGGATCGCCGTGTCTTGCGGAGCGCCATGTTTTCATTCATCAACTCGCTTATCTTGGATTCCATCTCACTTATGCGACTGAGCATCATCGAATTACTCTTCGCCAACGACTGATTCTGAACGGCAAACTTCGCCCGGAGCTCCCGCTCCTCCGTACTACCTCCCTCCACAGGCTGCGCCTGGAACTTTAGCAACGACTGAGAGAAATCGATCGACTTTCGAACCATGTTGTTTTTAAAAACAAAACAAAAACAAAAAAAAGGGTCATGCTGAAAAGCGGTGCGTATTATCAGCAACGAATCGCTGAGAAAAGGGCTGACTTGGAGATGCTTCAGGAGTTCCGCCTGTTGACCGCCCAATTGGCCACCAACTTGGAACACGCTGCCGACCAGTTGGAAACCATGAAGGGAGGAACTGAGAGTGTCGCGCTGATTCTAGCTAACTGGCAGAATGTCATACAATCCGTGCTGTTGGCCAGTTTGGGTTTAATGAGGTATACGGAAAAGGATTACGAGGAGAAAATGCCTTTACCGGAGACTTTGGTTAGAATAAAGTTGGATAAGGATGATGCTGATGGTGATTAATGATTTATGACGTGTCTGTGTAATAATAAGATAATGGGAGTTGGTAGTTGATGTATCGTGAGGATTCGGAAATGATTTCTATTGGAAATTCTTCTGGAAGAGTGATAAGTGGGTTCTATAATTGGTTTTAGTATAAGTGAATTTTTATGGTTCTATGTCAAGTTAAGAAATGTCTAATAAAGTTATTAGTTAAACAGAGATGAGTCTACTTTGTTAAGTGGTACGCGATTAGAAGTTATAGTGCTCTAAAAACTTGTTCATTAAATGTTTGTACTTTCTAATCTTTGATTTTTCTTGTGAGCAATCAGTTGTTCATAGTTTATCAATACCTAATGGCATATCCTGTAAGATGAAGTACTCATGAGCAGCGCACTTCGTTTGCCGTATCTTCACAGTTCATTTGCAGCTCTCTCTATCGAATCAACCCACACCCCAACATCACTCCCATGCAATTTCACCAACAACCCACGATCCAAATCATACTCCGGCTCAAAATCTCTAGCTAATACAACTCTCATCTGCTCAATCAAACGAGGATACTCACGCAACTCAACAAAAGTCTTGTAAAGAAGAGTGGCCCTGGTCTTCTCTTTAATAGTCTTCTCACTGGTGGTTTTCAGATTGAGCTTAAGCAGAATATCACTCCAATCATCCCCTAATGAAAGCAAGCGTAACCATACTACCCTAGCATGTTGCTTGTATAAACGGTCGTTGGTGAATAAAGCAGACAACTTGAGGGCATCGGCATACGATGTTTCGTAAACCTTGATTAAGGTCAAGTAGTTGATCAAGTCCGAGAGAGAGAGTTGGTCGTTGACACTGAAGGTGTTGTATGATTGTCTAAGAATCTCAGCATCGCTAGTTCTGGAATAATGACGAGCAAAAGCATCGAACTTGACACCTGCAATTTGTACACCTTCAAACACCTTCTTCTGGACCCTGATACGCAACAAACTATGGTCATACTCTGGGTTGGGGTTTCCTGCTGCAATAGCAGAAAGTTTGGCAAGTGAAAGTTTGAGGTTTTTGGTGTTGATGTTAGGTCTGGAGTCAACGGATTGGTTCAAGCTGGCGCTGGCCTGGTCAAACTCCTGGTTCAAAAGCTGTCTGATCCAGGCAATCTCGGCGGTTTGAGGGTTCTTCTCAAAGTATTCTTTCAAGTAGTGGTTATAGTTGGTGAAGTCGAGTAAAAGTGGTTGGATTTTATCGTTTTGAATGTAGTAATCATACAATGCCAGCGCAAACTCATAGTGGTAAGTTTCAAAGTAGTACGCATAACGTAAGGAGATTTCTCCGTTGGCACGCTCATTTTCCAACACTTGAGCCAAAGACGAAAAGTCCCTGTACTTTTCCACAATCTCAATGGCTTCCTGTGAGAGGTGGTTTTGGATGAGTGCATTGACCCAGTGAAACCGGCTCTTCTTGTACCATTGCAAGTATTCGGAGAGTTGCTGATCTCTGTGGTATTCCATGTACTTGATAGCGTTGTTCACCAAGTAGTACAACACCTGGACGCACTTGGTGATGATATGTTGTTCTGCTTGGGTGATGATTGGCGACGAAAACAGGGCAGTGAATGCTTCCTCCAACTTGACAAGAAGTGCGGTGTCAAACACCCACAACTTGACGGGTCTGATCTGGGCCAATTGGGCGGCGAATTCGTTTTCAATCACGTAGATCCCTTGGTACGCAGCCTCCGCGATAATCGCGATTTTAGCAGGCCCCACAGCTTCGACAAACGCAGTGAACACAACGTTGATGTTTTCCACGTCTGCGCTGAAAAACGACCGGAGTGTGTCTGAATGTTTCGAGCCAACTGTCTCTTTGATACACTTCTCCAACACCTCTTTCAAAGCAGTGTCCAGCTCAATCTGTGCCCATAAATGCACGCCCAACTCGTTTCTCTCCAAACTGCCAATCAACTGAGCAACCACGGCGTTCAGAACAGCCACCGAAAAATTCTCATGCGTGTATGCAATCAACTTACGGAGCAACCTCAGCTTAAGCTCCAAGTGAGATTCAATGCTGGCTGGTATTTGGGGGAGATATGCAGACGTCGACAGAACAATCTCCCCGCACACATCTACAATAGCCTCCCGTGCCTCATCGTCACTAAACTTATCTGTAGCAAACTCAATTTCCAGCGAGTCGTAATACACTGCTTGTTCGATGTGGGACTTGACTATTGAAAAAGCACTGGTTTCCACGGTATCATCGACATCAGGGAACCTCTCGAGGCGCATCACTCCGGCGTTGCTGGTGACCAAAATAAGAGCGGGGTTGGTGGATGGACCCTGGTTTTCATATCCGTGTCCCAAAATATGCACACTCTCCTTCAACCGGATCTTGTCCTCCCATCTAGGTTTATAGTATAAATGAGTGGACGCCTCGATATATGACGCATTGATATCGGTGATAATCACGGCATTGTCCAAAACAACAAATGCAGTCTTTCCTGGTTGTGGCAAATACAACTTTGGAACAGACAGACTATCTTTTGGATCATATCGTGCTAATTTATGCGAGCCATAATGCATCACCCCAGTCTTATCAATCTTAACTGTAAGTAACAACAAATTCTGATCTCTGTGGTTTTCCTCCACATAACAAAGCCCAAGATACACATCCGTGTACTGATGCATAGGCCACAAGTCGACGAACCTCACACGCAAGTTGGATCCTGGAAGGTACCCATCAATGCTGGATCTCAAATGCGTGCCGAGATCATGTGAATACGACTCCTTTCCATCAATGTACGGCACTCCTGTGGGTGACGTAAGATGGTATGTGAAGTAGCTGAACCGGCCCCCCAGCTCCTGTACAACAATCACCTGTGCAGCCCCATGATTTAACACTCCCCCACTCTTAATACTCACGATCTCATCCGCACTCTCGGCACTCCCAAAAATATTCGTGATGAGCCTCTGTCCAAACGACTTGGGATGTAACAACTCTACCGTAGACAATTGAGGCTTACCTTTGAAGTCACGGAGCGATATCAAAATACACCGTTTATATGACGTAGCAACCACCACCCCAGCTGGTTCCACATTCTCTGCTAACGTAATATGCTCTCCATTCTTAAGCGGCACTGTTGTTTCCAACAGCCGGTTATTAATAAGCCCAAGTGCAGGCGCATGCTGTACGCTCTCATAAAACTTCACGCCTCCTGTGGATGAGTCGATTATAATGAGCCCAGGATCGCAGGCGCTTCCTGGTTTCGTGAAAATCGCCAATGGTGATTCTTGGTGTTCGAGCGGGAACTGGATAGACATCGGCGATTGGTCCGTCAGACGATAGTCCCATACGTGGATTGCTTCGCTGCTTAAAGCAAGCGCAAAGTTGGATTCATGGTCCGCATACGCATTGCACGCATCACTCTGTTGGAACACAGTGGGTAATGCAGGCAATCTAGAGACGCAGTACTTTTCATTTTTTGTAAGCTCCGACGTGTCATCGTAGACGGGGGTTATTTGGGCTGGTTTGTCTTCCTGTGGTTGTGTTTGGTATGCTTTCCGAGCTTTGAAGATGCTGGGCATGATGAGGTTTGTTTTGAAAAGTGAGAATTTTCTCTCACTTTCTACTTTCAACGAACGAAGTGAGTTGAAAGTTTAATATATGGGAATATGCGGGAGTTCTGGGTGTAAAATACGACTTGTAATGTGGTTAAGAAGTGAGTTATGTTATTTTAAATCGTCAAGTATTAATTGATATTTCAAAATCTTTAATTCTTATATATTTCTTATCTTCTAATATGTTACACTTTATCACTATACTTTACTTAAATTATAACCTCTATGAAAACTTTGATTAGTGAGTTTAGTTACTCACAATAAATGAGGAAAACGAAGAAACGAAGAAACATAGAAATGACACTCACGAACAACTCACCGTTCGTTTGTTCACTTTCTCTGCTTCTTTGCAACTGGCTCATCCTCAACAATCTCATCCTCATACTCATACTGCTCATCCTCAAAATCACTATCCTCTTGATCAAATCTAGCCTTCAAACCCTTCATCTTTCTAGTTTGCATCTTATCCAAATCTTGCTTACCCAAGTGGATTTGTGCAACCTTATCACCCATAAAGTCAGTAGTAACATTCTTCTTAACCTTGGCTTGTAATTGCTTAGGCTTTCTCATGGCTTCCTTTTCAACTTCAGGTGCAGGAGTGGTTCTTCTACCAATCTTAAAGTCTAAACGAGGACCAATCTCATCAACTTCGATTCTAGGAACCTTTTGACCGGATTTATATGACTTCAACTTGTAAACTCTGAAATGAACTAATGGTAATTTGCTGGTGTCGTTTGGATCCTCGATTTCTCCAGTGGAAACACTGATTATGTATTGGAGACCAGCAACATCTTGCAAGTCAGTCTCATCCCCACGGTAAAAGTCCAAGAACAAAGACTTGAGATGCATGTATACGGGATGGGTGTCGAATGCTGGGCCATTGAAGGTGAACATTGGCTTCAACCCAATGTTGAATGTAAGCTTGCGGAAGTCCTGGAGCAACTTGTGGTTGTCTTGTATAGACAACTCAATCATGTCGTAGATCTTGTGGTTGAAGAACCTCAGGAAGATGAGTGTGTTTGGTCTCTTCTTGTTGTGAGTGGAGAATACCATCAACGACGAGTCGTTCTTTTCAGCGAAGAACTCCAACTGTTCGGCATCTTCAAACGGACGGATCTCGTTCTTCTTACTGAACTTCTTTGCGTCTGGCTTCTTCATGGCCATCAAGTCACACATAGCATCGTGCAAAAACTTGTTTCCGGTAGATCCTGGAACAAAGAGTGCGGTCTTGGTGTTTTCAACCAACTTGGCTTCCTTCTTAGCAACAGCTCTCTTGGAACGGGCGTTCTTTGGTTTGACTGTTCTGATCATCTTACTGAAAATTTAATTGATGCTCATCGAAAATTTCAAATGTGCGATGAGACGACAAACGACAAGAAATGAACAAACAAGCAAGCTAATAAACACCGAACGAAATGAGTATGATTGTTAGAGATATACGTTTAACTGAGAACAAGTACTCGTTACTAAGATTACAAAAAGAAAGAGAATTGAAAGTTTTCAAAAAATAATGACTCCTAGGCGGTTCGAACGCCTGCATCTTTACGATAGTAGAACTTGAGTCTACCGCCTTAACCACTCGGCCAAAGAGCCTTTATTGAAATGAAATTTTTACAGTCTCTTTATCATGATTAATAAATAATGTATTATTGAGCATAATACGATTTCTTAGATTTTACGCTCCAACTCCCTTCTTTCGTGTTCGATGCTCGTAGGTTACTACAACAAATTGTAAATAACAAATTAAAACTAAGTTTAAACTAAGGAAAATGACCTATTCTAGGACCGAAATATCCATCTGGAGCATGAAGAGTAGCATTCAACCCTCCAGATGCATGCCCTTCATAGCCTCCTCTCATAACACTATTACCCCACCAGTCTAGATCCTTCTCTTTATACTCAACAGCAAAATAAATAATAATGGAACAGAAAGAAATTCCAGCAGGAATAGCAGCAGCCAAAATATAGTTGTACTTTTCCCACCAAGCCTTGTACCGCTTTCTGATGTAAACCATAGACAACCACCCAATATACATTCCACCTGTGGAATACGACAAATTCCTTGGAGCGTAGCCAATTGAACCGCCCAATACCACAGTGGGCTGGAAGTTCCTAACGTATTTCTTGGGTCCGTACCATCTAATAGCAAGACACAATGGGGCCAACAAGGCTCCAATCAAGAACGCATACTTCAAGACGGGATAAAGCCCGCCAAACACTTTCTTAGGGCCAATAACACCCCAAATAACAGAAGAACTGTAGAAGGTGGTTGCTCCAGGACAAGTGAAAAATTGTTTCTGGGTTGGGAGACAATAATCCTCGAAAGTTCTTATTTGGAAGTTTAACACTCCTAGGTTGACAAAAGTGGCAATGAAAGTTCCCAAGAATTGCACGCGGAAGAAGGCTCTAGGTGGAACCTTTGAGTAATGTGCAATCTTATGCGAACTAATATAGTTGTCAGCTTGTACATCAAGTTGAGTACCATATGCCTTCAATGTTGCAAGAGCCAAGCCATTTCCTGGAAGGGCATATCCAACAATCAATTCAACCAAGACATTAAGGGCATAACTGAATCCGGTGATTGAATAGATATATGTGATGGGAATCAAAAAAACAGCATTAATGCCAACAGCAAAAAACAACCCCCAAACTGGGGTTTCTGCTGGATAAAGCTTAACACAGAGAATGGCCAAAACAAGTGAAATGACCAATACACTAAGGAAAACCCATTCCGAGACTTCGGGGTACCTGCTCATCATTCTAGAGTGCGGATCATTATACCCTTCATAGGTTGAGCTCTTCCAGTTCTTGAGAGTTGCGTAAAACTGTTTTCCTGCTTTGGCTATCGACTTATAATTGATAGCAGTCTCATAGATAAAACCAAATGGGTACAAGGCAAAAAATGCTCCAAAGGTGTAGATATTTGCAGCCGAATAAAATGGGGGCCCGATTTTTTGATACGCTTCGTCATCGAATTTACTTCTTTCATCCACAATACTTCTAACACGGTAAGGCCGACCTTTATTGGTGAAGATTTGGTTTGAGTTGATGGGTAAGTACTTTGACCATTTATAGTTGGAGTACCAAATTCCTGTAATAGCAAAGAAACCGATGAATAGGCCAACATAACTTTGAACCGAAGTGAAAAATGGAGACACCATACCACCAGTACCAACGATATTCCAATCAAAGCTTGGAATCGGATTCAACCCCAATCCACTCAAAGAACCTGTGATGTTCACCAAGTCAAGATTGTCGGGTTTAATCCATGTAATCCAGTTGAATCTTGACAAGGCGACAAAAAGATATTGTGGAACCCAATTGTAAACAAAGGAAATTGCAAATGTAAGGAAAAATATGTTATATCTTGATATTTTCCACCCATTGATCGTTTCTTTCTTTTCAGGAGTGGTCAAGGCACGGCTAAACGCCAAGGTGGGTAAGATTGTTGGCCACATGTTTCTGACCGGGTAAACCACAAACTTTCTAATGATCCCACCAAGTCCATAACCCATGAAATTGGTTGATAACAATAACAAAATACTGTATCCATTATCAACCCACTTGTTATCATAGAAGATCTCCATCTTTTGGATATGAAGGTTAGAAGACACGTACGAAACTCCAGCAGAAACTACAAACAACGTAGTTAACATTTGCTCTTTGGTTGACCAAGGTCCTGGGTTGAGATCAAAAGTATACTTCCAAATCTTAAATTTCCATTTTGGTACAATTGCAGCCAATAATGTTCCACAAAGGTAAATGAAAATTTGCATGACGGAATTTCCTAAACCAATACCAGGCAATCTTTCGGAGAAGAACTGGTCGATAAAAGCAGCAAGGGCCATCCAAATGGAGCCTAGAAGATACACTCTTGGGGTCTCGCAGGGAATGGAAGGATCGTCAAACGGATCTGTAACCGATCGAACTTGATGGTATGGGGACCAGTACGCAATAATCCCAGCTTCCAATCTTGACTGGAACTCCCAGTCAGTAATTTCAAGGTGGTTCTTCAAATCAGATTCAACGGAGTTAATCTCAACTTTAACCTTTTCCTTCTCATCGGGATATACTTGGACAGCACCAGAAGAAGCTTCAATAAGTCTCTCGACCAAGTCAAATTCTTCAGCATCGTAATTAGGATCATCTGTATGATCAATAACAGTCTCCTTCAATATCTCAATAGCTTCTTCAACCTCTAAAGCATCGATCTTCTCGATCATAAAACTAGCAGCCGGTGGTAAATCATTAATATTCTCAAAGTTATCAAAGTTTAACCTATGCAAAATTGCATGCTTCTGGTCTTTAGTGAGGGATGCACCAATATTGTCGAGGCCAATAGTCTGAGAAGTGATCGCATGAAGATTAATCTCATAATTATTAGCGTCAAATCTACTGGTAACAGTTCCTACTTGGACAATACTGTTTGTAGCTTCTAAATGTTTTTCGTTTACCATTAATGTTGCTAATCGAATAAACTAAATCAATTTATACACTTCTTTGCAGCCTTAATTTGCTATCAGTTTAATTATGGCTCAAAAACTGTGTCAATGCTTTGACACCCTTCAATGCACGGCTATTGTTTGGAATGAAGAAGTTCTCCACACATATATCCATTTCGAAGATCAATCTTCCACCAACCTCTTAATGATATCGCTACACTAGATGACTTGTTGACTGATTTCTACTATTGTTTTACAAGAATACAAGAACATCTTTTTTACCATTGGTATCGTTATCTTCGAATGCCGAGAAAAACTGGAATTAATTTGGAAAACCTAAAAAAGAAGAAAAGTGTTGTTGTTTTCCAATTTACAATTAGAAGCCAGAGAAAACAAGGAAACAAAGTGAATATCTTAGATTCAATTTTATACAAGATTGTGGAATGAGTTTTGGCAACGTCATGGGGTGATTCTTTTTTTTATAATATTTTGAAATGTAACATGAGGATAGTTCGTGCATACAACTTTTGGTGATATCATTCCACAGTATTTGGTAACGATATCTTTGCGCCGTATAATACACAGTTCTTGAGCTCTGTCCGGTGTTTTTTTTTGTATCAAGCTATTTCCTCGTGACTAAAATAATCAGCTGATTTCATGTCCAGCCCTTGCATATTTTGACTTTCCATGCACATAATTAAATGTGTCACGGGTCAAAATGCCATATCCGCGTGGTGGTCATATATCTTATCAATTACAATGTACTGATATGTCATTATTCAGGTTACTTACTCTCTAATAGTTTCCATGTGATTGTTCGGGTGAACATATAAAAAAAATTGTATGCATAAGGTCTAATTAGCCCATTATATTTTATTAGCTGATTCTCTCTGACCATCTTTATTACAACATGTATATTGGTTTATTTATTTCTTCTTTAAAGACTTGAGGCTAATTCAGTCATCAAAGCGTTTATTAAATCAGGGCATTCACAACAGGTTATTCAAAACAGATTCCTTTGTTTCATGTTATTATCTTTCAAGTTAAAATCAGGTTCCTTCAGGTTATTCCATTAACTTTCAGGTTATTAAAATCAGATTACTAAAATCGTTCAGATTGTATATAACTATTTCATATAATTTTACATTCATATACAAATTTCATAATTTTGGGACAATGAGTTCATGAAACTTTCATGGATTTATTGTCAATGTTGGGCATGAGTAATAAATTACGATTGCCGAGAGATTATGAGGCGGGATATGGCAGCTCGTGTATTAGTAAAGTACTAAGAAAATTCAAAGCATCTACGATGTTGCAGTTTCAGACACGGATTTAAATACCGTTATTAGGTTAGGAATTAGATATTCTCTGACGATATTCTTAGGGGATATTGGCGATATTCTGGGGCATTTTGAGGATATTCTTGTTTTCGAATGTCAGAAAGTAGTATGGATAAGGTGAAATTCGTCTAAAGTCATACGATTGATGTAGAAGAGCGGTAAAGCCGGTCCATTCCCGGGTATGACGAGCGGTGGTTTCAAACGGATCTATGTATCGAAAAAGCAATTAAGCTACGCGAAACCCTGAAGCTTGGAGGGAGCCGAGGGATCAAGCTCCCAATTTCAGGAACAATCGATCTGACTGAACAAAAAAAATAATTAAGGTACGAAAAAAATATTTTATCAGAAGCATCAAAGACAAGAGAAAGTAGACAAAAGAAAAAGTGACGTAAGTACATCAGCCGTTGTTTAGCTAAATGGTGGTTGCAATGACAGTTTTGACTGGGTGATCACACTTTTTCCTAAAAATTTAGATGATGGACCGATGGTTCTAAACATGAAACCCGTAGGGACGATAGGTGGGGTCCTGCATAGGTGGAATGTTTGGATTGTGTATGAGGAAAATCACAAAAATGAGGACGCCAGACGCATAAGCATGGGGCAAGAGTGTTGTGTGCAGGACGCCCCCAACCATAAACGGGCAATATAAAAGGATTTGCAATTCCTAAATAACAGCACTAAATATGAATTACAAGATAAGAGAGGTTAACATAGATGATTACTACTCCAAAGACATACCCGAGAAGATGTTGATGATGTTTTTAATGGAAGCTAGGTGCAATAAACGGGGGAACTTGAAGTTAACTTTGAAGCCAAATCGAGAACTACGTCAGAATGGCGGCCCTGAGATAGTGTCTGGTACACTCTGGGTCGCGTCTTTTTCAAATAGAGACGAATTTGTAGTCTATTGCAATGTTTGGTAATTAGCAGGTCTAAGTATTCTCTCCGCAACTTAAAAAAAATGAATTTAAGAAATAAACATGTAGTTTGCTGGTACCGTTATGACCGATATAGGAAATAAAAGAAAAATGGTGACTATGAAGTTTGCACGACTCTGAATTTTCCTTGAAATCCTGCACCCCGACGGTTTAGCTAAAACACCCTCTAAAGACCCTCGTGTAAGTTGGCCCCCCCTTTTCATGTAACTACATTGTATTACAAACATCGTATATTCATACAAAGATTCATTATGTCATTCAAATTCAGGCACACAGCCGACCCAAAAAAAAAAAGATTACCAGCATTTTATATCTCTTTGACGTCACACACCACGGTGAACTCGGCAAAGTCCTCGAAGTCGCCTAGCCATTCAGTTCCGTTGATTATCTGAGGCCCACCCAGTTGGACTAGCTGGTTGTTTCGCTTTAGTTGAAGCTTGAGTGTTCCCGATTGATTACACCTTGTCCTAAGAAGAATTCGCTCTAGCTTTTCCTCCATGAACTGGTACGAGTAGTACTCTATGAACTTGACATGCATAATCTGATGAACCATTAGTATTGAAAGGATTGGATACGGGTGGGTTTTTTCAAAAAATTTAAGCAGAACGTCCTTATATATAATTGGTTCCAAAGTAGTTCAAAAACAAGATGTAAAAAATAAATTTTTATTGTGAATTTGGACAAATCGACAAAAAAGTTTTGCCTCTAAATCTAAACAATTGTAACATTGCCAACACTAATGAAACGCCTCGTACCTTATCTTGTAATAGACATGGGGTATGATTAACTTCTCTCTCTGGTTGCAAATCTTTCACGAAGATGATACATGAGAATTGACACACTACGTAATAATACATACTGGCGGAATATCTGTGTAATGTCTTAATACCATTGACAACGCCGTATTCTGCACTAGGTAGGTGGTGTTTTTACGAGTATGTTGGAAAGACTCATTCCGCACATTATACTAATTCTCTGGCATCTTCCATAAAACAAACACAATATGTTTGCCGCTCTATTACGTTCTACCCATGCGTTAATACATACTCCAAGATATAAGGCAAGCTGTTTGTGTCAACGAAGGGCCGATCCCAGAGAAAAAAAACACATATCCCTATATTTAGTAGCACCTGTTAGAGCCGTTTTCATTGGGTACGGACCACTTTTTGTGTGGTGTCTATAATAGCATACAGTTTGTGTTCTACACAGCCTGATCATATGTAGCTCTTTTCTCCTGGGTGCGTACATTTTGACACAGCCTACAGAAACTCTGGGATGCTCAATATGCATTGGCAGATTTTTAATCATCAAAACCTGAAATTGGGGCAGATTAAACTTTACAAACGGATCATAACGGATTCGTATGAAATAGTAATTAGTTCTAAAAATAAACTATTAACTTTGGTGTCTGCGTCCAGCACTGTGATGATAATTGGGACCCTATCATTACATTCTCTGTCGTAGGAGTAGTTCAGCATGCCTATATCACAAAGTGGGGTTATCGATTCAAACTTCTTCGTTAAATAGAATCACCTGATTCTTCTGCTGTTAACCTTTAACAGAAGGTTACATCTCTGGGCTATTGTATTTTTATGAAACGTAACCTTGGGTATGAGCTAGTTTCTTATCCGTGCCATATCAAACTGAAGGCAATACCAGATAACCGCTCATTACCTGAGATATCGCTAATTACGGAATGGAAACGGAATCTAACTTTCAGAATGGAATAATGATCCCGTTCACAGAACAATAACATTTAAACTGTATTAATGGAACCCTTTGAATGTGAATACAAACCATTGACAAACCCTTGGCGGAACCCAGATTATCTTCTTATGTCGCTTTTCGTGGGTATTTTGTCGAAGTGGTTGTATAGTGTAGTGGTTATCACCTTCGGTTCTGATCCGAATAACCCCAGTTCGAATCCGGGTACGACCTTTTCTTCTTCTTGCGGTTGTGTAGTGTAGTGGTTATCACCTTCGGTTCTGATCCGAATAACCCCAGTTCGAATCCGGGCACGACCTTTTTTTATGTGTTTTCTTTGATTGGATGGGGTTTATATAAGAAATGAAAATATTCTTGAATAATTCTTGTATTCACATATACTGTTGAATTTTGAAGAACTGCAGATAATTTGAATGTATTATCTTATCGTGATTTGTAGTATTCTACAGTTGATCATGTTATCTTATTAATTTCCAAATTCACAAAAGTGACTACAAGACTCAAAATTTTCTATAAACTTTTGAGAAGCACATATCATAATTAGGTCTTTTATCCAACGTTTTCATCAACTTTCTTTCAAGTTAACTAATAATCTACTTTACAACTCGTTCATTGTTCGTTGTTGGTAGTTCGGTTTTCGATCTCCATTCGTCCACCCGAAATCATCCACAAAAAGAACACACGGGCCTATAAAATTGAACCCGCTTCGGAGTCTACGCGGAGAAGTATTGGCGCACGTGAATATTACCGAGGAATCATTAAACGAAACCTACCGTATACACCCAGTACACAGCAGTATGTAACTCACACACAACCTCTACAACCCAGAATCACTCAATTACAAACTCAGGTGATTGCCACGGGAAAATCAATAAAATAATTGCACGAAATCATCGACCGATAAGTGGGGAAGAACGCCATTCATCCGATATAAAATCTGGCGAAATCTGAAAATTTTTAAAAAACATCCAACAATGTACAGAACATTAGCCAGAACACAAGTCCAGAAGCATTCGATTGCTAGATTCACTACCTCTGTGGTAGCACGCAAGTGGGCGGAAGTCCCATTGGCTCCACCAGATGCCATTTTGGGTATTAGTGAAGCTTATGTTGCTGACAAGAACACCAAGAAGATCAACTTGGGTGTCGGTGCATACAGAGACAACGCCGGTAAGCCAATTATTTTTGACTCTGTCAAGAAGGCCGAAGCTATTTTGCACGGATTAGAAAAGGAAAAGGAATACACTGGTATTACCGGATCTAAGAAGTACCAAAACATTGTTAAGAACTTTATTTTCAACAACTCCAACAAGGATTCCAACGGTGCCAAGTTGATTGAAGAAAACAGAATTGTTACTGCACAAACCATTTCTGGTACTGGTTCTCTTAGGGTTATTGCTGACTTTTTGAACCGTTTCTACACCAACAAGAAGATTTTGGTTCCAAAGCCAACTTGGGCCAACCACGTGAGTGTTTTCAAGGATGCCGGTTTGGACCCAGAATTCTACGCTTACTACGAGACTAGCAAGAACGACTTGGATTTTGCAGGCTTGAAATCCTCTTTGGAATCCCAACCAGAAGGCTCGATTGTTTTGTTGCACGCATGTTGTCACAACCCAACTGGTATGGACTTGACTCCTGAACAATGGAACGAAGTTTTGGAGATTATTGGCTCCAAGAAGTTCTACCCATTGGTTGACATGGCCTACCAAGGTTTTGCATCTGGTGACCCATACAAGGACATTGGTTTGATCAGAAGATTGAACGAATTGGTTGTTGAAGGCAAGATTCCATCTTATGCTTTGTGTCAATCCTTTGCCAAGAACATGGGATTGTACGGTGAAAGAACCGGTTCTATTTCCATCGTCACCGAATCCGCTGACAGCTCCAAGGCCATCGAATCCCAATTGAAGAAGTTGATTAGACCAATCTACTCTTCTCCTCCAATCCACGGCTCCAAGATTGTTGAAACCATCTTTGACCCAGAACACAGCTTGTTGGAAAGCTGGTTGACCGACTTGGACTCTGTTGTCGGTAGATTGAACGGTGTTCGTACCAAGTTGTACGAGAAGTTGGACAAGACCAACTACAACTGGGACCACTTGTTGAAGCAAAGAGGTATGTTTGTGTACACTGGTTTGTCTAAGGACCAAGTTGTTAGATTGAGAGATGAATTTTCCGTTTATGCTACTTTGGATGGTAGATTTTCGATCAGTGGTGTTAATGAGAACAATGTTGATTACTTGGCTAATGCTATGAATGAGGTTGTTAAAAAGTGATGTATATAAGAAAAATGACCAAATGAGCAAATGAACGAATGTTTGTTGGTTAATAAATGAGTAGTATGAACAAAAACGTAGATGAATAAACCAACGATGTGACTTTATTCTTTGATTAATAAATGATGAAAAAGCGAAAGAAGTTAGTTTATGAATGAAAAACGAAATTTGTTCTTTGCTCAAAAATCATGAACAAACTCATCTCGTTTATTCTTTGACTGAAAATGAATAAATGAAGAAAATACTGATGAATGATGACATAAAACTCACTTTGTTCGGTTATTCTTTAGTTAACAAATGAGCAATATTAAGGATCAAACCAAATATGGAAGGTGTGTCTATATTTAGTTCTGTAGTGCTATTAATATGAAAATCGTATAATTTTGAAGAAACCATAAAGTCTACAAGTATGAAATATAATAAATAGGATGAAAATACTATGCTATTATTAACCAATATTGCTAAATTTAAATGCTAAGATTTTTCTCGTACAATTAGCGTTTATACATGAGTCACTAAATACGATGTACAGTACATTTGCTGTAAATTTATAGAATATTTGTTGTATATTGGATGTGCATTTGTTGTACGTATGTTGTATACTTGTTGTACGTTTGTTGCACGTTTGTTGTCTACCTGTTGCACATTTGTTCTACATTTACAGGACATTTATAGGACATTTATAGTACATTTATAGTACATTTGTTGTCATTTCATATTTATGAACATGTCGGTTCACCTATTGAGTTACTTATTCATGTACTCACTCATTTACTTATTCATTATTCTTTAATCTTCTATATTACTCTACACTATTCATCTTAAACCAAATTAAACAACTACAAAGACACTTCAATTCTCTACACTCATTACAATTTCATTATTAATATCCAGCTATGATCCCCATAGTAATTAAAAGAACTCCATTAATCACTCCTTCACAACATCATACCATTACCATACAATTATAATTAACAAATTACCACACGAAACAGCAATTTTAAGAGAAGGTTACTATATACAAATAATTACACCCAAAGACCGACAAGAATCAAGGGATGGGCGGGCAAGTGCATTCTGCACAATGACAGCCATTTTTCCGATACACGAATAATCGTCTTATACCCCAGAAAGAAAAGTTCTCGTTTTAAAAAAGAGAAGGGATAAAAAAAAAACATACACAATGGATGATCCAGGTCCTCCCAAGCTCAACATGCTTGGAGACGATTCGAGCTATGGGTACACGAGCTACTTTAACAATAGCAACGACAAGTATACAGGGGGAGGATACGAGGACGATGATAATTTGGAAACAACGAATCGGCTTCTCAGTGATTTGGAGAGAAAGCTTTCGTTAGGATCGATGGCGTCCAACAACACGCAGCAATCGCAAGCGTCGCTGGTGATAGTGAACAAGAGCATGACGGGGATTGGCAAGCAAAACATGAGCAGCGTGCTACAGTATATTAAGAGCGGAGAGGACGAGCATCGAGAGTTGGATGCGAACGCATTATTTCACGATCGTCAAACGAGGTACATGAGCAGGTACACGGACAAGCATGCGGAGGTGCGTCCCAAGAACTCACTCCAGTTGAACCATTCATTTGAGAAGGACGAGGATGAGGGGGAGGTGCTTGACGCGGTGTCGGTAGAGATTCTTGAGGTGGACGATCCAGAGGAGTATGAGGATTATGATTACGAGGATGACGAACTTATGCTTCCGCCGTCTCCCCCAAGGTCCCCGCCCAGGGACATGGACCCGGACAAGTTGTACGGGTTGTACGACTTTTCGGGGCCGGACCCGTCGCATTGTCTGTTATTTCGCGACGAGCCGGTGTACTTGATCAACGACCAAGATAACTACTGGTGGTTGATCAAGAAGATGGACCGACACGAGCGTGTCTCGCATCAACGTAAAATCCGTCGAAAAAAGTCGATCCGCAAAAACGGCATTGTGTTTGCATATTCGGAGGAGGACGCTGAAAATGACGACGAGGTAGACGAAAGTGAGTTGGATGAGGAAGACGGCAAAGTTGGTTTTGTGCCTGCAGAATGTCTCGAGACGTATGCCGAGCGTTTGGCTCGATTGAATTGTTTTAAAAACGAACAGTTGGAGCTTGATCCGGTGGAGTTTGAAGAATCACCGGAGAAATCTTCCTTCAAAAAAGCAGTGACCTTTGAAGGCTTAAGTGATCTGGAACCGGATATAAGTGCGGTTGATTTAATTAGGGAACAAAAGAAAAGGGACTTTGATACTGTGTTCGACATTTATCATGATGATCTTACAGCTCCGCCTCCTCCGTCCGATGACAAACATCTGGAGGTGTTGAGTGAAGTATATTCTACAGAAGTTCCTTTGGTTATTACCAAAAACAAGAGAAGCGAATCACCTATAGAAAACCCGTATTTTAGAACTCATGTTGTTGAGGAAGATACTTATGATTTTGCTGATCGCGAGCTTTTTAGTAAACCTACTGTTTTAAGTTCTCCTCGTGAGAACATGTCAATTGGTTCTTTTCTGCCTGATACTCCTAGAGAAGTTGTCGTGAAGGAAGAAGACTCTGCTCAAGTTCTTCGGAGATCGATAATTCTTGATAGATTAAGTCAAGTAACTTCTGATATTCAAGATCAATTAGATGGGGAGATCTCTAATAGGGCCTCTTCAATTGATGACGGTTCTAAAATTAATGACGATTCTTCAGTTGATGAGGGTTCTAAACTTAATGAGGATTCTTCAGTTGATGAGGTTTCTAAAGTTAATGAGGATTCTTCAATTGAGGTCTCTAAAATTAATGAAGATTCTATAATTGAAGAATCATCTAAAAATATCGAACTCAGTCAAAGAACATCTGAAATCTCCAATGAATCTGAAATCTTAAGAGCATCTGAAATCTTAAAAGAATCTGAAATCTTAAAAGAAGGAAAACCTGCAATGGAAGATATCTCAATAGAAGGAATCTCAACACACAAAAAAGAAATGACAAGCGATAGAAACTCTAAAGGTGTCAAAAGCGAAATGTCAAACGAAACCTCCGAAGGAATCTCACACAAAAGTGAAGGAATAGAAGCCACCCCCATCACACTCAAAAACACAGAACATACGGAACTTAAATCAGAAACTCCACTGAGACTGTCAAGCATAACAAGCACTAAAAGCATCCTGAGACAGAGCTCCAAAAGAAAATCCAAACATAAACGAGAAAGTCCAGCACAAGTTCCATTTAGATCGTTCAGTGAGTTCACGCCGAGTGATGATTTCCAGTTGAACTCGTTGGAAGACATTTCCAACGAAATCAACGAGATAGCGTCGTCGATGAGTCTGCCGATCCAGGAGGCCCTTGGGTTGGGAGGAGACGACGTTATTCGGAGCCACTCGGAGCTGAGTTCCAGCCGGAGCGTACGCAAGTCGCGTAAGAAGCTGAAGAGCTTATCTGAAGGGCTGCTGAAGACGCGACACTCGAAACGGAACTTGTCGTACGAGGAGACGTCGTTGAGACGAGTGTCGAACGACTCGTGGATGACCCATGAGTCGTCCCCATTGTTCAGAATTATGTCACAGGAAAAAACACCGCTGAGAAATGTCTCCGAGCACAACTTGAAGCCTTCGCCGTTTGAGGAGGCCAAAGAGGTCAAAACACCTCGGTTGATGTTCACACCAGACATGTCGCACGAGTCACCGTCGATCCGCAACTTGTCCAACTTGGAAGAGCTGTTCCATGAGTTGGACTTGGAAGGACCCATCATCAGTGACTTTGCCACGTTTGAAAATAACCTGGCTAGAAGTTTGGTCAATGATGGCATCGTGATTAACGACAAAAATCCATTTAGAAATATGATCAACCAGGAATTGGAAAGAAGTGGTTCCAGAAGTGGACTGGAAAGAAATGAACTGGAACGCAGTGATTTTGAGAGAAGTGATTTTGAGAAAACTACAGAGGATATCTTGGAACCTGCACTTGTCGCTGATAAGCCTCGAAACCTGCTTTCAACACAAAACACATTAACTCCGAACGCTCCATCCCAGGAAAGCCTCGACTTTTCTCGCACTCATGAAAACCTCTACCAACAAGCAAGAACCTCCTCCAACAACCTAGCTAAAAACATCGTGTCTCGCAGTAATTCGGCCCGAAGCGCGCGGGGGTCTCCTAACACCTCCTTCAACAGCTACATGCGCAGCTCCATCATCTCCCAGTCTTCGGCCAGAAACTCCCCCAACACCTCCTTTTCCAAGAAAGCTGTGGCCAACACCTCGGAGCTCTCAGTCAACTCGAAAAACGACATGCTCAGTTTTAACAAGGATGACGAGTATGCTTTTGGTGATGATGAATTGTCTAGCAGTGTCATTCATGAGGAGACTATTACTCCTTTGACTAGCATGAATTCTCTTAGTGGAATTACTCCTAAGAATTCAACTGATATGGCCGAAAAGCGTAAGCTGAAGCCTGTTCACGATATGTTTATGCCTATCTTGGGCAAGTTTGATATGTTGGCTGAGAAGTTGGCTGAGTTGGATGAAATGCTTCATTAAGAGTTGATCTCTTGCATGCTTACGAACCCAAACAAAGTTTGGGTTCGTAGGTTGGTTATCGGTGGATCGATAAGCGATATAGTTAATGTATTAACTCATTTATGATTGTAAGAGACGGCCATAAAGGACGATAAATGAACCATTCACGACGACTAACGCACGAAGTGAGTTTAGGTTGGTACATTTTTATGTTGAATGGTATATTTATCGGCTATCTATAACCACCATAAATAATAGATTAACCATTTAAAATGTAGGTCTAAACCGAAATATAAACTTCTCTTCGTTTTGTAAGATATTTCACATAAATAGTTTGTGTAGCACTCGGTGGTTCATGTAGCCACCACATTATGTTTGTTGTAACTTATAATTTTAAACAATTACTAACCATATTCACCATTTCACAAATTTAAGATATTAACCATTTAAATATTCCTGGGTATTATTACCGAGGTGAAGCTATGCTTTTCTAACAAATTTTGACAAATTTTTACAAAACCTTTTAAAGTTTGTACAGAACTTAAAACGGTTTATAGTTCTGTTGACTTGTAAATAAGCAATAAGAAGAATAAGAAATAGAAATATAAGATATAGAAATAGAGAAACAAAATATAGAGAAACATTTAGAGAATCCCAACATGGAAATAGAATAATAGAATAATAGAATAATCATAGATACAGAATAATCATAGATATAGAATAATCATAGATATAGAATAATCATAGAAAATGAATCATAGATATCATTACAAATTAACCTCTACCATTGATTACATCACCAATTTTGCTCGTGCACTTTTCCCCAAAAACATCCCCAGTTTTTTTATTTACTTATGGCAGATTCCATTGGTATGTAAACAAACAAACACACAACAAACTAACACAGCAGACCGAGTATTTGTTAAAGCAATTAGCACGATCCGTGCGCTTCTGTCACACTCGAACTACGGGCTTCCCCGTCCGCCGCCCGAGGCACGAATCAAGTTGTACGGGCTTTACAAACAAGCAACCGAGGGGGATGTGGACGGGATAATGCCGCGGCCAATAGGGTTTTCGAGCGAGGACGAGGGGGCCAAGAAGAAGTGGGATGCGTGGGCACGCGAGCACGGGGTTAGCAAGACAGAGGCGAAAAGGAGGTACATCACGTATCTCATTGAGACGATGAAGGTTTACGCCAGTGGAACGTTAGAGGCACGAGAGCTTCTTGCAGAACTTGAATACGTATGGGACCAAATTAAGGACGTGCCAATTAACTCGGACGACGAGCCCGAGGAACCGTATCCGTTACCGCTGCGCTCGCCACTGTTCAGCCAAGGTGCGCAGTCGGGCCGTTTCTCCACAGGAACGCCCAGCATTGTACCCAACCTGCTGTACCGCAACAATTTGCAGAAGATTTACTCCCACCTGAGAAGAAACACAATGAGTGTGAATGATTATGTGCAACAGCAGAGACAGCAGCCTGCTTCGCAGTATGCGGCTTCGCAGTATGGGGGCCAGGCGACTGGCGGGGCCACGCCTTCGGTGTACCTGTTACCGTCACGCCAGGTCCGGGCGCCTCCAATCAACTCCCCCCAGCAATTGGACGACTTCCGTGTCTGGCAGAGCGAAGTCAACACCCTCATCAACAAACTCACCCGTGAGATCGTCACCACTGCTC
This sequence comes from [Candida] smagusa, assembly GCA_030566775.1. NCBI lineage: Eukaryota > Fungi > Ascomycota > Pichiomycetes > Serinales > Debaryomycetaceae > Kodamaea > [Candida] smagusa. The sequence continues at coordinate 42,548 of JAKUAW010000010.1, read as the reverse complement.
GTAATGATACCCCGGAAGACGAAGAGGACATTGGCGACTGGAAGGTTCTCCTCAGAAAACGGATTGTCCATATTCTTCGGATCTTGGGCCGCAATGCCTCGTACTTTTTGCGTAACTTTCTGGTGAGTCTTCTTGCTATTTTGTTTATAGTTTGGTGTTTCAAGAAAAATGTCATTGTTCAGCAGACTTTGGTGAGAGAGCAGTTGGCTAATCACAGACAGAAGAAGGAGTTAGTTATTAACATGGTTGTTGATACCGATGAGAATAAGTGGTTTATTAGGTTGTTGAAGTTTGTTAATAGTTTTGTTGGGTTTGTATAACAAAAAACTACCAACGAAGTGAGTTTGTTAGTGATGACTACTAGTGATTGTTATTGATTGTTATTGATTATTAGTGATTGTTAGTGATTGTTAGTGATTATTAGTGCTATTTGATTATTAGTGCTGTTAGTGCTATGAGTATCAGTTATTTTTACCCATGCTTGTTAGTTGAGACTTTCACTTTCTTTACATAACTGAATAGAAGGATTTAGAGGCTGATATATAAATATGAATAAAGAATGATTTCCATTTGAATGTAGAGTTATATTCTAATTGAAAATCTAAAAATTAAAAAAAAGTGGGATATTCTAATACTCTTAACTCCCTTTCTAGTTTGGCCTAACTCCCCTAATCATTTATTTGTAATGAATGAAATATTTCAACTAGATCAGTGTTAAACAATCAGTATTTCTAAATGAATCAAATATATATTGAAATTATTATAGATGTATTATCATCACTTCAAATCTACCAAACTCAAATCAGTGTTTGTAAATGATCAAACTCAAATAATTACTTCAACCTATCAAACTCGCACCTCGCAAACTCACTACGTTCGTTTGCGAGTTTGCGAGTTTGCACTTTTTCGCAGCCGAATTTTTTTGCGATGAGATAAAAATCATCATGAACATCCATCGGTGTCGATTTGTAGATTACACACCACATACAGTCACAGCGTCTGCATTTTCACACGCATCAACCACAGGCAACACGCCCAACCAGGTGCGTCTTGCAGTCGGGAGAAATAACGGTGACATTGAGATATGGAACCCCAAGATGGGATGGATACATGAGATGACACTTCCAGGCTCCAACGGACGGTCGATCGAGGGAGTTGTATGGTCTCAGGTGGAAGGAGAACTTCCTAGGTTGTTTTCCATTGGAGGCTCCACATACATCACCGAGTGGGACCTCGCTACAGGCCGTCCTCTCACCAACTACGACTGTAATGCAGGCATCATCTGGAGCATAGACGTCAGCAAGGACCAGAAATCGCTTGCAGTGGGATGTGATGACGGTGCGGTGGCAGTCATCAATATTGCCGGGGGCCCAGGTGTGTTGGAACACGATATCATCTGTCAAAGACAGGATGCCAGAGTCTTGAGTCTCAAGTGGACGGAAGACAAGTTAGTTGGAGGGTGTTCTGACGGGCAAGTGCGTGTGTGGGACACGAGCAAGGGAGAAGGACGTGGACGGATTGTAGGCACGATGCGTGTGGACAAGTCCAAGACGGAAAGTACGTTGGTGTGGTCGATTGGAGTTCTCCCAAGTAAAAAGCAAATCATCAGTGGAGACTCCACTGGATGTGTCAAGTTCTGGGACTTGGAACTGTATTCGCTCTTGCAAACATTCCAGCTTCACCAAGCGGATGTGTTAGCTTTAGCTGTGGACCACCAAGAATCCAAGGTATTTTCTGCGGGTGTGGACCGTAAGATCCACCAATTCAACTGGATTGCGCAGAAGAATTCATCAGCCAGATGGGTGCACAACTCGAACCGGTTGCTTCATTCCAACGATATCCGGACCATGGCCATCTACTCGTCCAAGTCGCACGACTGGTTGGTGAGTGCCGGTGTCGAACGCTCTATTGTGATTCAGTCCATCCTCGACTTTAACTACGGTAAATATACAAAGATCGCAGTCAACCAACAGAGATCAAACATCCTGGTGAGTGGTCGTTTGGTTGCCATGTGGCAGGACCAATCCGTCAAGATATGGCGTATCCTTGAAGACGGCGCATACAAGTTGGCGGCCAAGTTGACGTTGGCTGATGAAGAAAACATCACCAGTTGTTCCATCAATGCAGACACTTCTTTGCTTGTGGTGGCTCGCTTAACCTCGGTCAAGGTCTTCAGATTGACCGCTGCCGGCGACAAGTACAAGGTGTCCAAGATCCGTGACTCCAACTTCGACTCGTTGGTGGAAGGTGCCAAGTGGGTTAAACTTTACGACTCCAACAAACTCGTTCTTTTAACTCCGGACGAGGAAATCTACAAGTTTGTCGTGGAGGACACCGTCACCTTGGATGACGAAATCGAATTGTTGGACCAACCCTCCAAAATGTCCGTCCAGCACTCCAACTGCATCAACAACGCCCTCATATCCCCAGACAACGCCCACTTGATTGTGTCCAGACACAACGGGTCCATCGAAAAGTACAACTTGGAGTCAGGCCAAGGCTCGCTTGTCACCAAACTCCTGTCGTACCCTCACTTAATCTCGTTCTCTAGTGACTCGGAGCTTGTGTGTGTTGATAACGAAAACAAAATCTACGAGTTCCTGCTTACGTCCAACGCTTTGTTGACTGCATGGTCGCGTAAGAACTCCGAGAACTTACCAGACCAATTCCTCAAGATCGCATCCCAGGGCGCAGCCCAGGGTGTGTTTGTGCAAGATCAGAAAATATGGTGCTACGGTCCTCACTGGATCTCTTTCTTTGACAAGAACTTGGATTTACCTGTAAAGAAGGATATTTCAAATAAGAGAAATAGAGATGGTGAGTTGATTGAGGACGAGGAAGAAGATGAAGAAGAGGACGAAAATGATGAAAAGGAACCGGAATTCGACAAGAGCTACTGTCTTATTTCCAAGTATAGAAATATATTGAAGGTGGCTGGTGCTGGTGATCTGGATGTTATGGTTTTTGAGAGGCCTCAAGAGTCTTTACCACATACTCCTACTTTTAATTTGGTTAAGTTTAAGTTTTAAATCAATTGCCTAATAGAGGAATGAATATAGAGGAATACACAAAATAATTCTGTATTTTACTTACCATCTTTATACTCAACCTTTGGAACCACCCGAGCACCTTGGAAGAAAACCCGAGCGGCTGCACCAAGACCCATAAGACACTTTTCGGGGTTTCCATTGGAATCTTTGTCCTCTCCTCTTAATCCTTGACCTTTGCGGTCTCCAAACCCCCATTTCTTATACTTTTCTTCATAAACCTGTTTGTAGGTCATGTGAGGTTCGAAACTCTGAAGGTACAAACCATCCTTTGGGTCCTTCATGAACTCGTAAAACATCACCAATTCCCTACGGATCTCCTCTTCAATGTTTTGCACCAAGTCCTGAGGTGCCTCGCGGCCCAAAACTAACAAAAAGTCCGCCAAGCCCTCGATAAGCAATTGGTTAAAGTACGAAGGGTCCCGCCAGTACCGCAAATCGTCCGGAAAGTCTCTATCGAAAAAGAAGACTCCATGGTTGATTCCTGCTGTTGCCAAGTCAATAGCAATTGACTTCCACTTGGGATCCCCCGTGGCTGCATACAACAACGCTGCTGCAGATAGGGTGGTTCCTGTGTTGTACGACCATTTTGTGTCGCTCACATCGGTCAGATCGTAACCTACACCATCCTGAATCAAATGATCCAGTTTATCCTGTAACACAGCAATCTGCCAGTCTATACACCGACCTGCAAACTCGAGGTATACCGGCGCTTCACTGGGAATGAACCGTGCAATCTGAAGACAGCACTTGGCAACTTCCGCTGTAGTGCACGCATTCACCAATGTCTTGGAAACGTGCCATTTCATACCACCCTTGGTCTTAGCATTCTTCTCGTTGTTCCACCCTCCCATCAAAAAGTGCACCAAGTCCCGCGCCTGGTCCAAGTGACGTTTGTTTCCCGTCACTTCATACGCTGTAATCATAGCTGAGCAAACCTGCGCATCATCGTCGTAGTAGATATCATTATCTGATCCCCCATTTTCCGCGGCTGAGTATCCCCCCAGGTGGACATTTCGGTACTTCTGGAAGATTGCAATTGCTGGATCTACCAATGGTACCAAATCAGGGTAGATCCTAGCTCCGTCAACTACCCCTTGCACAGCCACCGCAACCGCCCAAAGCACAAATCGGTCTTCATTGTAGGTTCCGTTGACCTTTTTGGGGGCTACAAAAGTTCTTTCACGCTGGTTATAGTAGAGTTTCCATAATCCGTTAAGGATGAAGTGGCCTTCAAGATTGGGGTTTTCAAGCATAATAAGAATAGCAAGTAAAGGAAAAAGTTAAAAAGTGTAAAAAAGTATAAAGTGATAAAATGTGATTATGAAAAGATAGTAAGGTTCATGGTTTAGTAAGATATACCTAGATAAAGTTAGATAATAAAGGTAAACATGGTGAATGATATGGTTTTAAGAGAATTGGAGAAAAAGACAATAGACCCTTAATCCATACCTTACACAATACTGATGTGATTTGTAAATCTGCGATGAGCCCTGAACTAACCAAGTGAGTGAGCGAGATCATACACAATAAGGTTTAATTGATTGTATGTATTCTTTGGTAGTCCTGTCGTACAAGTGAGGTTCGACAAAACAAAATGCTTATCATTGGATTAAAGATTTGAGTGTTTGTGCAACTACTGATTATTGGTTTAAGAAGTTGTTCAAGTTTGTTTTGTTCAACAATCTGAATTGTTTAGCTTTGTATATTCGATTCGTTTTATATTTAATGAAGTGAGTTAAATATGTTGTTATTCAATTTACATCAACTCACTTCGTTATTCAAATCAACTCACGTTCGTTAATTTACCATTCTACGTTAAATATCATCGTTAACCTTTATTACCCAAATCAATTAGAAGGCTTTCTAACAATATACAAAAGCATTGGAGTAAACAACTTTTGCTTACCACCAGCAACCAAATTCACAGCAGCATCTTCCAAAGCATCAGTAACCAAAGAAGAACCCTTTGGAGCAATACCAACCTTCTCCATCAAACCAACAGCACCGGTGGTGATCATTCTACCAATCTTAGAAGATCTAAGGAAAGTGTAGTAGTCAGAAATGGTTTGACAGTATTGGATTTCACCACTCAATGGGTACCACCAAGGGATTTCGTCATCCAAATCAGCCAAATCTTGTTCGTATTCGATTTGGAAACCAACATTCTTCAAAGCCTTCTCAGCAACATCACGGGTAAACATCTTTGGAATACCGTTACCCTTTTCGATACCGTATGCAATTTTTCTGTGTTCGGCGTTGGTTTCGTCGTAGTGTTCGGTCATGACCCATTCGTAGACACCAAAGACTCCACCTGGCTTCAAGACTCTGTAGATTTCAGAGTAGACACCTTCCAAAACTGGGGCGTGGACAGTGGCTTCGATAGCGTAGACAGCGTCGAAAGAGGCATTTTCAAAGTCCATTTGCATAAAGTCACCCTTGACGTACAGCAACTTGTCTTCCAACTTGTACTTCTTAGCGTAGAAGTTGGCTCTTTCGATTTGGTAGTCGTTGTTGTTCAAACCAACAATTTGAGCACCAGAGAAACGAGTGATTTCTCTACCTGGACCACCAACACCACATCCAACATCCAAAACCTTCATGTCTTCGTTCAAGTTCATCTTGTGAGCCAAGTAGTGCTCGTGACGAGCAGTAGCTTGTCTGAAGGCTTCGCCCTTGTAGTAACGAGAAAAGTGGAAAGAAGAACCCCAACCGTACTCGTAAAAGTCGGTGGCCAAGTTGTAAAAGTGGTGGGTCAACTTGGAGTAGTCTTGCAATCTCTTGTTTTCGTCTTCTTCACCGGTCTTACCGTCCCAGTGCTTGAAGTAACCTTCAGTAGCGACAGTGGTAGCATCGGTGTTACCCTTGGACAAAAATGCCTTCAACCCACTCTTTTGAGCAGTGTCTCCGTGCAAGGCCTTGGTGAAGTCCTTGTCTTTCTTGAATTCCTTGGTAGCTAATTGAACTGGCATCTTTACTTATTTTTTCGACAAACGTGTAAATTTTTATATTGATCTGGAAACACAAAATCGTAAACGAGGTGATCTAAACGACCGTACGGGTTGGCTCGGAGATGTCGTCAGGGTAGGCGGTGGGTATTTCATGGACTGGTGTTTTCTTCATTGATGGCTGTGGGCTAGATACGACATCGTTTGGGTTTTCGTGAAATGGTAGCGCGTATACGAGGTGCCCATACGAGCGCAAACGAGCCCTAAACGACGACGGCGCTACCACCACACAAGTAAACAGTGAAAAAATTTAGTGCTATAGTTAAAGCGTAAAAAGATATGTAGTAAGATTATCCCTAAAGATCATCAATAAATGTCATCAATAAAGATCATCAAGTGGGATTATCTAGAAGAATATTAAGAAAGATTATAAAGTATCCTTAAAAGTATGCTCTTAAGTATCCTAGTATTGGTATAGCAGAGTATTGACCTTATTAAGTTAATGACTGTCTGAAAGGAAAAACCAACTTTCAGACAATCTCTTTATATAATCTCTGTAATGTGCTTATAAATAAATGTTACTAATTCACTTTTAACCGTGGAGGAAAATAGCGGAAAACATCCTATTTATGTAACCGAGTACCGGTGAAGCATCAACATAAGCCTAATTATGCACCTATGTAATCGTGTAAATCACTGGATGAGCTATTGTAATTATGTAACCGTGTACTGGACGAGCTATTGTAATTATGTAACCGTGTACTGGACGAGCTATTGTAATTATGTAACCGTGTACTGGACCAGCTATTGTATTTATGTAACCGGTTGGAGAGGAACTCGGAATAAGAAAGTTCACAAAAGTCTAGATCAAATCACTATATACTGTAGAAGGAAAGATTTTAAGAGATATTCGGAGTCATTAGTCAGCTTCATCAATAGCCTGTTCACCACTATCACACACTCACTTCGTTCGCAGGGTCATTTACGAAATTTATCACAAAGGAATTACGAAAATGAAGTCTTCATACGAACTCCAAACTCGGAATTGATATTCTACCTGCCTCCATGGTGACTTCATAATAGCGGAAGGAGAGCAAATAATTCCACAGAGAACAAAATGGAACTCCCAAGAGAACAATCGGGCAGCGCGCGCGAACAATCGGGGATTAGCGTATTGCATGATGCAGCCACGGTTAGCGGCCCCAATCTCACTCTTCGGCAGTAGTGGCGGTAGCGCCCACACAAGCCAGCCGTGCGCACGGTAGCGCAGTGGACATAAAAGTGGTGTTCTTGCCTGAGTTGACAAATAAATATGGGATATCCAGAAAATTTTAAGGTTGTTACCCGTAAGTTCACGGAGAATGTTGTTTTGTCGGCCACTGCCTTCACCAGATACACGTTCAATCTCGGTGCCCGTATGGCATTGATCAAGTATGGCGAAAGAGTGGTTGTGTGGTCTGCATTGCCTTACGGTAAGCACGTAGACGAAGCCTTGGAATTGTTGACTGGTAAGACTTCCGATTGGGGCGTCTCTCTCTTGGTCATTCCAGACAGAGAGCACACCATGGCTGCTAGGGGCTTCAAGGAAAGATTTCCAGAATTGAAGGTCATCGCGGCAGACGGTGTTTCTGTCGAGGGCCTCACAATCGATTACGTCATCCCAGCTTCCCTCGGTAACAAGTTGATTAACAAAGAAGTATTGGCCGATCTCGGCATCAGCGATGATATCATTCTTAACAACTTTGAGTTTGTCTACTTCCCAGACCACCGCAACCAAGAGTTGGCTCTTTTCGAGCGCAACATGAAGATCTTCTTCCAAGCTGATATTCTCTTCAACCTGGGTGCTTCTGGGCCACAAGCTGGTGTTCCTCTGGAACAGTACTCTCCTGCCACTGGTTACCCTGAGAATTACAACCTTCACAGTGGTGCCTCTTATTTGAGCAGATACTTGCACCCATACAACAAGTTCAGTAGATTCTTGGCCAACAGAGCCATGACCCCACTGAGTACCCCAGGTTTACGTTTGATTACAAAGTGGGATTTCCAAACTATCATTGGGTGTCATGGAAACATCATTGAAAAGGATCCTATGGATGCTTTCAAGGCTTTATTTCCTGTTTCTGCTGAGTGAATACCGCGTACATATAATTAATATCTAATCGTTTGAATTACTCACGGAGTGAGAATAAAGAGAATTCTGTTAATAAACTAATAAACTCATAAATAACTAATAAATAATCAACATAATTATAAATAATTAACATACTTATAAATAATCAATAAATAATGTGACACCCAAAACAGTGCCAAATAGTCCATAAAATTATCAAAAATTTGTCATGTTACAAAACTCAAACATCTACAAACAATACCATGAAAACTACAAAACCGTTCAATCAAAGGTAGAGCCTTTTATAGTATCAGAAATTAAACCAAACCTAACGGCTGTATTGTTGGCAGGGGAAGATAAAATCAGCTTTAGATCGAAAACTCTCTACTTTATTGATGAAAAGTACTTTGAGTTTCCAGAAATAAACGAGGACCTGGGCGATAACTACTCGATTACGTTTTTTACGCTTGACCACATGTTGACTGGACATGATGGGATAATCCATGGTGGGCTTCTAGCTACTTTGCTTGATGAGTTGACGTGCCGTTTAGCTTTCCAGAACTTCAAGTCGAAAAGTGGGGTGACGGCCAATTTGAATGTGAGTTACAAGAAGCCAACATACGCGGGCACCAATGTGGCGCTCAAGTGTTCTATTTTGCGCAAGCAGGGAAGAAAGTGTTGGGTTCGGGGAGAGGTGTATAGTGTGGGGGACGATTTGGGGGATGTTTTGGTGGAATCAGAAGTTTTGGTGATTGAGCCGAAGTGGGTAGATCAGTTGAAGAAGGATTAATGAACGAACGAAGTGAGTTTGTTCGTTTGTATTTGTTTGTTCGTTTATATGTCTTTGTTCGTACGATAATGCGTTTGTTCATTCTCGTTCACTGTTCGTTCACTTACTCTTTCGGCTTGTCGTAAATAAACGACCTTCATTTACGATAGAACAAATTCCGTTCATTCTATACGATGATAAACCATATCTTCATGAATATTTATTATGATAAATCATGTTATAGCACAATTGATGATTTTCCCTCGTATGGCACCCGCATATAATACATATGGATCGTTGGATGTAGTATAATGCCATGTATATTCTACAGTCAATATTAAAATCCTCTTTAATTTTTTTCACCTTCTAAAGAGACCTTAGCCAAACAGACTAGCCATTCCTTGGCTTCTATTCGACATTAGAGATGCTGACATAACGCACCACAAACCCCGAAGCAAAATATCTACATTATGTATGATCAGACCGAGACTTAACAGAGGAATCACTCAAGTATCAAGATATGCAGTGAGATTTCAATCTCGCAACACCAAAATAACTAAAATTAATGATCCCCGAAAACAGCCAACAGAAGTATTCGAGTATACAGAGGTTTTTGGTTCAAGAATGTTACCAATATTCTGAACGGAGGTGCTATCAAGTCCATCGGGGACTTGAACGAGATGCAGGGTAAAAGTGCGGTTGAACCAGTGAAGAATTTTGAGTGAACATTTATTTTGCAGCACCCAACATTAAACCTTTTATTTTATTTGGCGTACCTTCATTTCTTGATTGGAATGGCCCAAAGGTAGATTCTCCTTATTCTAAGATTCAGGGGTTTGACCAATGGCCCGATGTTAAAAAGGTGCAGTACAACTACTTGTACCATAAAACTGAAAGCCTACGTTTATGGGAATCGAGGTCTGAAAACAGACCTGTTGCACAACTTCATATCATTGAATTGAAGAAAGTTTATTTACTGACTTTGAAATTGGAGCACAATAAAGATGCTTTGTTGGTTGAACGTAAATTGATAAAATTGGCGAAGGTATGGGATGTTTTGGTTGCAAAAAACTAGCTGCAAGTCTAAACCGTGTTCTTTCTAATTTCTCTTATACTAGACATGAACTCGAATTTAAAGTTTATGCTGCTGAAAATTGTACATATTCTTTTTCTGATTTTGGCGGTTGTTTTCCTCTAGAAATTTTTTTGCATTGTTGACTGAACGGTGTAGTTGTTGAAGGTGGTGATGGTGACTAAAAAATTGATGCGGAAGCCTACATGGAATTTTCAGAAAGTCAGTCTCGAGTAATGCGATACCTCTTTCATATACTTTTGAGAAGTTCTTATTAACTTCTTGTGTCGTGTTATTCTAGCATTACCAACTTGTTCATTAATTGTGATTCAGTTATATTCTATCCCCACCCTTTACCTTACCCTGACCAATCTCTAACTTGGCACTCTTAGCCCCAAACTGTATCGCCCTCTTTTGCTCATTTTTCACCCATCCAAGACCCAACAATCCAGCCAATTCACGCAACAAATACTTTCTAACCCCCCGCATCTGTATCTGCTTCCCCTTCTTAGTTACCACCTCCTCAAAGCTAAAACTAAACTTATACTTTGCAGGAATTTCATTAATAACAAAGTTAATGAACCCCTCGTCAAGATATGGGTACCGGAGTTCTTTTCCCCAGGATCCAATAACTCTATCATCTCTACTTAAGTTTCTTGTGTGGATAATATCAATATCATGTACAAGCTCCGCCATGAGCTTTTGGTAGTATTTCTCCACCTCATCCACCGATGAATCAACATTAAGATTATTTGAAAAGATAGACTCATGTCTGGAATAGCCTGCAAAAAGCTCATCAGCACCCAATCCACTGAACAAAACTTTAGCCTGTGAGTGGTACTCATCAACGGTAACCTCTGTATCCTCGACATATCTAGTCATGGAAGTTATCTGGGGGAGCTTGGAAGATGCAAAGTAGAATGCAATTGCAATGGAAAGATCCATTTCAGTGTTGTGTGGGTGGATCAAGCGGCGAACCCTGCTTTTATGCGCCAACCACTGTTCATAAGGAACATCCACCTCGACCAATCGAATGTCAAGCACACCAGCACGGTTATATTTTTCGCAGAGCCCACGCCACGATTTCCGTGCAAGCTGACGATCTGGTGAGCTTGCACTGGATTGGTTAGTCCGCGGATTATCAAAGCCTACCGTAAGCAAGTCGATGCTACCGACACCGTTTTCACATAATAATGCAGCAACAAGAGTGCAGTCCAACCCGCCCGAAAAGAGCACCCCAATTGAAGCGTCGCTGTTGTCATGAAGTGGATACACTGTAGCTTGTCTTGTGTGGGTGGTTTCGCGAAGTCTATCACCAAGCGTTGTGGTGAACAACAGAACGTCTCCGTCCCCAATACATGGAGCAAACTTTAAAACTGCGTTAGAGTACCTTTCAAACAACTCCGCGTACTCATAAACATGCAAATCCTCACTCGCCATATCATACTGGTATATTTTATTCTCACAATCAATAAAACTGTCTGTAGGCACCGAACTCACGCACAATCCTCCATCCAAACTATACACCAACGATCTTTTCCCCACACAATCGCGTCCAAAGTACACCTGCTTATGTTCCAAGTCGTGCACTACAAACGCAAACTCCCCACGCATCGCACACACGGTTTTGAACACATCCCCGCCGTTGGCTGTGAGTGTATCCATGAAGAACAGGGTGTCGTTGGCGTTTAAACACTCTTCATTGTACAATTCCCCGTTGAACTGGAGGATGTAATTATTCGAGCGGATCGGTTGTTTCTGGAATGGTTTTCTTAATGAGAGCACAGATGAAAAGAGATGGTGCGTGTGGTTGCCGTTCCCAATAGACGCGTACTCCACATAGTCGGGGCCCCTACTAGCTACTCCATTTATTAACGCCGACACTCCGCGGCCCGTCTCCTCCGCCTCCGCATCAGGTACTACCTCTGCGATGCGCCGACCAACGTCCTCAACCATCGCCTGCTTCTGTTCCTTGGAGATCTTGACGTTGTTCTTGATCTTAGCCAACTCCGCGTCAAGCTCGCGAAGCTGCCCGAGCCCTTGCACCTTTTTCCGGTCACTGGCTGATAGTTCGAGTGTGTCGATGAGATCATCATCTATAAACTTACGTCTAATGTACTCCACGTCATCGGAGGCACTTTTGCCGTTCCCGAAAACCAGTTTCGTCAACTCCGCCATCTCTGCGGCCATCGCACTCACCAGTCCCTCATCTCCCAGTCCTACAACCAAACAGAGGATGCCGCACATGTCAAAAATTGTAAACGCGGTGAAATAAAAACAAACATGAGAAAGATATCTCGAGGGTCCGAGAAAAGAATAGCCTTGAATCTAGGTGACCCGTTACCTTTGCCGTATAAGGTGGACGTGTCGAATATCCTGGTTCTGCTGGAGCTGCTGGAGCCAGAACTGCCTATTTTGCGACTGCACCTTCTACCTCGAATAAACATCGAGCAAAGAAAAGACACTATAGATTATATTCTAGATCAGATAGAGCACGATTTGGACGTTGACCCTGCCATTGTGCTGAAGTTGGATCGTTTGGTCGATTTGTATGCGTTTAGAAGCAGAATAGACTTGGATTTAGAACCGGATTTGACTGTGTGTGTGAATTGGTATGAAAAGTATTGGTATGTTAAGTATTTGGGGGTGGTGGTGGTGGTGTTGTTGTTGATTTCGTATTTGGTTTCTGATTTGACGTATGATTATTGTTATTATGTTTGTTAGGAAAGGTACAGATTGATATTCTTTCGTCACAGGAACAATAAAGGAAAGAATATAGAGGACAAATGGGACGACTGAAGAATGCTATATTTAACAATAGTTTATTCAGAAAGAGTGACGAATACTTATCTAGGATTTGTTCAGAAAAGAATGATAATTTCTTCATGCACGCTTTCTGGAGGAAGTGGGAAATGGATTTATTTCGATTTAAAGAATGACAATTGGTATTCACAGGAATGTCAAGATATCTTAGAGCACTCACAGATAAGAACTACAAAAGTGTTCAATTAGAGTCAAAGTCGCATCATTATCTACAAAAGTCTCAAATGATCTACGAAGGCACACCAATATCTACAATGTCCCATCATTACAAAAGTACTCATATTATCTACAATGTCCCATCATTACAAAAGTACTCAAATGATCTACTCATCAACATCTTTTAAGTACTAACTTAAACTTTGTTCGTGGTGCAGATGAATTTCCCCAAACAATGGTTGCAAATAATGCCGCGCTTCTAATATCAATAGGCTGAGTCACAAAATTTTTCATCTACAAACAGGACACTAAATGCTGGATCCATTTATCTCCACTTGTAGAATTACAGGTATAGGAGCCATGATAAACTTTCGAAATTATTTTTAAGATCTAATAAATAATCTTTCAAGCACTAGAAATTCTACGTACGTTGATACTGGACTGTTTATCTAGACGAGTTCTAGAAAACATGATGCATTGAGGCGGTGATTGAAAAAGCATCATCTGAAAATTTTCAAACGGTTTTGTCATCTCTGGGGTGCATTGGTTGATTGTGTTTGTGATATGGTTCTGAAAATAATATGAACCTGGCTATTTTCTTTAGTTTGATCAACAGATGGATTCGAAATCTCTCAACGACTTCTACGCCGACGTAACCATCGAAACCAGGCCCTTCACGTGCTGTGAAGGTACTCTTTCTTATTCGGAAGTGGTTCCTTCTGTCGAGCCATCCACAACATTCGCGTCTTCCCATGCTTTCTACCAGTTTGTGGAGCAAAATCCAGAGTTCCAGCCAACCAACCTTCACTTCAATCTGTCTATTGAGTACATCGAGGCACACGACTGGTTTCCTCAAATTTTGAAAAAGGCAAAGACTATTCATGTTTCTGTCTACGATCAAGCACACGGACATATGACCCCGAGTTATCCTGGTCCGTACTACGAGTATGTCAACTTGGTGTTAGGCTATCCTTACAACCTTACTAGTCTTGAGTTGACTTTAGGTAAGGATAAAGCGTTCTTGAGCGAACTCTCTCCATTTCCTCCTAACTTGACCAGTCTCTCTGTGAACATATATACTGCCCCACAAAGAAAGTTTCTTTTCGAGCGCTTACCCCAACTTGCTGAATTGAAACATCTTGATATTGAATCTCTGGTTCCAATTCAGCTTGGGGATATCAACAAACTTCCGCAGAACCTTGAGTCTCTTTCCATTGGAAATCTCAGGATCACGGCAAAGAGTGTCATGACGATGACTGCTCTTAAGTCTCTCACACTTTCTGAGGTGGTTGGGAAAGGACTGTTGGATGTCTCTTCACTCGATAGCCTACAAAAGTTGACTATATCAGACTCAAAATTGAAAACGATCAGCTTGCCTCAAAGTATAGTTGACTTGGAGATTTATAGATGCATTTTCTTAGAATCTTTGTCGGGTCAATACACTCAAATCAAATCTATGAAATTGATCGATTGTCCGGGAATGGTTCTTTTTGAATTTCCAAGAAAATTACAGCTGTTGGTTTTCAAGTTGTTTGACTACAATACTGAAGTCGGTGGTATCTATGGGGGGTTTGAAGGAGAATTCCTTTTAGTTGGTTACAATTTACCGGAGGAATTAACCCACTTGGAGATTTCAGCCCAGTGCGTAGTTATAACTCCGGAATTTACTTTCCCTCCAAAGTTGAAAAGTTTGCATTTGAAGCGTTGTTTTATGGAGAGTTTGCGTACTTTAGTCTTCCCAGACTCTCTTGAAACTGTATTTTTTGAAGATCTTGAGGGTGATATCGCTTTTTTTGACTTGAAATGGCCTTTGAATCTCCGCTCTTTGAAGTTGCTGAACCACTTAATAACTAATTTTCTGGGTAGCAACATATCAAAGTTAAACGTTCGTGAGTTATATTTTTCTGGTAATCTTGAACACGCATGTCTCGTTCTTCTTGAAGAGCTTCCTTGCACGTTAGAATCTTTGAATTTAAGAAACACAACTTTTAATCCTTTTAGTGGAGAGGCCAAGTTTGATGGACTGATGTTTAAACAATTGAAGGAGCTTGTTCTATCGAAGTCTGAAATTCATGACTTCACGTGTCCTCCAAACTTAACTAAGTTAGACTTACAATCTCTGCTTGCAAACAGGTTTGCATTCCCAGTTAGTTTACAGGAGTTCCGTTTTCTTGGTGTCTATCCTGGTGATATCATCACACTATTACTGAAGGAGATTCCCCGTGACATCAGCAAGCTCTCACTTAACTTGATCACTGATTATAAAAAGCATGGTCACATATCACTCGACTTCCCAAAGTTGCATGATTTCTCATTATCCTTCGAGTATCCGTCCAGAAAGGTTGATTTAGATATTTCGTTTGAAAAGTGTTCCTCTTTGAAGAATCTCTCCCTTCAATGGTTGAATATCACCGAGCTCAACTGGGAGATCTTTCCTTCCCAATTGGAGTCCTTAGAAATCTCCCACACTCACATGTCTTCTCTCCTTGGTGATGTAAAAACCTTATCTAGCTTGAAAAACTTGAAGTTATCACATAACAAGATTGGGCACTACCTTTCAAACAACAAATTGTCTTTGCCTGACTCTTTGGTATATTTGGATTTGACGTATGCGTCTCTTGTATCCCTTACTGGCCTTCATATCGGTAACAACACAGTTATTGTCAACTTGGAAGAGAATAACTATTTAGCTGTATCAAGTGTCATTGAAGTTTGTGAAAGTTTTAAACAGATCTCAAAGAAATTTCCACGTATTGTCTACTACAAATTATACGCTCAAGAAAGGGAAGATGTGGACTCTGTGGACTTTGTTGACGACTTTATGGATATAGATCATGAGGAAATCACCGATGAATTGGTGGTGCTTCAAACAATTCGTAACCTTGCTATACAAGAAGGTATTTATACTGGTGATGAGAGACCTGATAATTACACTTATGATGATGAGGATATGGATGAGGATATGGATGAGGATTACAATCCTGTTGCCGAAGTATGGGAAGCTTTTGAATATGATCAGATACCTGATACTGTTTTTGAAAAGATCACTGCTTTGCAGCCGTATATTGCTGATCAGTCATTACATTTTGTACAAGGATAATAAAATGATCTAAGACTTGAGAGCTCTTGTATATTTAGAATGTTGAGGTAATGTGGAGCTTCTAATATCTTCTCGCCGCAAACACTAAAGCCACAAAAAAATTACATAAAAACTAGGCCATGACAAAAACATATTCATATATTAATTTAAGTGATAATTCTAACAAAATACTTCTGGGCCACGATAAACGGAAATTGAAAAACAAAAATTTTAATTGAAATTTCTATTTAGAGAACGGTTGCAAATTGTTATATATGCAGGCTCCCAATAAATTTTACTTGAAAGCATTAATATTACATCAGACAAACTGAATAATTCAGTGTATTAGGATTCTCTATGAAATTATAGGTATATTAATGACATTCAATACTTGTGGTCCAACATGATTAACCACCACATCCACCACCACATCCACCACCTCCGCATCCACCACCTCCACATCCACCGGCTCCGCCACTGTCTCCACCACCACACAGACTACCAAACCCACTGCTACAACCACCCACGTTCGAGGAACAGTTGGTAGCACCGCAGTTGCCAACACCCGAACAGTTGGAGCCTCCATCACGGGAACTGGTACACAACCCATTACCGTAAAGATACGCATGGCCAGGGTCGTATGGAGCCAAAGGTGGCACCACAAACAAAAATGGATAGTAAGGATAGATGGAGTTGTACTCCCATGGGTAGGAAGAGTTTCTGTCGCGGACCTTCTGTCTGTTTCTATCAGCAAAACTATTAGACATGACGATAGCGTTATGGGTACTAATATGGGTCAACCCCAAGCCCTTGACAAACAAATGACTGGAGACTGGAGCAGCTTCCTTCTTACCAAAAAGTCTGCGGAACTTGGAAGGTGAGTTACGCTTCAATACACAGTAGGAACACATACAAATCAGGTAATTTTCCCCAAACATCAGTTTGTAGAGACTGCTCGTTTTCTCGAAAGCATCGTCAAGACGGCCCTCTTCGATTTTATCATCGTGGTCAATCACGGTACGCACCTCTGAACGAAGACAATCCTTAAAGTAAAAGTGCATTGCCAATTGATGAGTGTGCCAAAGAAGATCGATGTCAAGCGTAGGCACAAGCAATTGATTTTTATCATAACGAGTCAAAAGCTTGAAGAAACGTGAGTACCGGACGGTGGACTCCTGGAGACTCTCGCGGATGGCGGGCGAGTGAAGCCAATCTATATCGTTCATTTTCTCCACAAACCGCTCTTGTCTAAAGACACACCCCACCAAGTCTTCTGAAATTTCTATTACATCTATCGTCGGATGATTCACACTAAGATGAATCAAGTTCATGTTGAGGTACTGGCGGAAAACCAATCTGGGGTTCTTACCACGGCTCTGTCTCTGTGTTTTTTCAATGAGCGTGTAGAGGTCATCTTCTGGTTTCATGTTTGGATTCACCTTGTTGAACATGTTCACGAGTGAATCGTTAATCTTTCTCGTCTTACGACGAGAATACACTGGGGGCGAAATGTGCGTGGAGAAGAACTTGTAGATCCCGGGCAAACAGAAGTCCAGCTCCAAGTCCGCCTGCAACTGTCTTTTACGCAACATAGCATGCGTCACCGTCTCGCCTACCCAGCATTGGCATGCGTTGCCATCGTATTTGAATCCACCGTCAGCAAACCCTGTTTTGGCATCGTTCGTATAAGGAATCTTGTTCACCAAGATAATCCCACAACGTGGACATTTAACATCAATCAAGTACTTGAACATGCTAAAGTCCTTGCTCACATCGAACGTTGCCATATCCTCCTCTTCATTAAACGGTTTGACTACTCCCAAATATGCTTTCTGCCGTGCCGCACTTGGGTTATACTGAAAAGTAAGGTCATCAATAGCTTCACTCAATTCGCGTAATGGGAATGGATAACTAGCAAATTTAACAAACTTCATCCGCACAGCATTATCATAATGAGTCTTGGGATTGAGTAAAAATGCATGCCAAACCATCACCACGTCCAAAGGTGGCAACAAAGTCTGCATAAGTCTTACTGTCCGTTTACTATTTTGTTCTTTAGCGTAAAACTCCTTCTCATCCAAAAACCATTCACTAGGATCGTGATCCCTCATACAACTTACAAACACGATGTACCGACGCACCGCATTCGTAACAAACACTTGCCACGTTTTCGCATTCAACGCTTCGTCCGTCGACCGCCCAAGTACATCTTTTTTCATCGTTTGGAACGCACGCAAAAGCTTCAAGTGTGCCACCGTCTCAGGCACATTGGGAATATTACTCTCTTGAGACGCCTTGCGGATGTATCGAGCGGTTGCAAACTGATATTCCTCGGCTTCTCGAATCAACTTGGCATACTTGGCAATCTTTTTTTCTGCTGGTGGCGGCTTCTCCACCTCTTCATATGCTGGGAGAGACATGCTGTTCAAAGGTAATTTCGTCTCCTTTAATATTTCGATCTTAAAATCAATCACAAAATCTCTTCGCAACGTTCGGCTGAGCAAACGTGACCCCCACAGTAATTTACATGATAAGGGTACATTATAATATGCATTATTAATCGGTGACCATTAATAAAATAAATTATAAAACGTTTTTCCTTAAACAATTCTTAGGGAGATTAAATCCAAAATTTGGTTTTTAGCAAGATCTCTAATTTGATAACGATCTCATTGGCAGAAAGAAGATCAAGGTTTAATATTACTAAAAGAAGTTACGTTTAAGAATTATCAGACATAATAGTGACACTCGAAACATTAGATTACAAAAATCACCAAATTGAATTCTCATTCTCTATATACACTAATCATCATAATCATTTTTAGGAGGAGCCGCACTCTCACTTCTTAAATATAAATCAATCGCAGTCGAAAAGGCTGCAAACCCAGCACACCCAACCAAAGCAGCTTGTGGACCAGCCTTAATACTCAACCCAGCACCTGTTATACAACCAGCACTTACACCATTATATATATCATGCTTTGCTCTTAAACTTTCGATAGAACATTCAACCCCAGAGTAGACAAACCCAATGTAACCAAAGTTCTTTGCACTGGAATAAGCACGTTTACCCATGTCTGAGAATTGCAACTTCATTTGCTGCTTGAATGGCAACTCACTTATATGCTTAACCGAGTCTGTTCCAACAGGAACATCGTAAGCCATGGAAGCCATGAACAAACCGAAAAACCCACCAAGGGCAAACCCAGACACACCGGCCATTGTGGTCTTCCCCGGACACAGCTGCATGAACTCGATCATTTTTTTGGCACCGAGCTCAGCCTGTTCCTGTTGGGACATTTCATAGACGGTCTTTTCGGGGCCCAGGGGACCACTGTAGACTCCAATCATGCTGTGAAAGTTTTTCTGATCATCTTGGAAAAAATCGAGCGAATAGCAGGCTGAGTCAGCGCTGAGTCATCACCCAAGTCCGACTTGGTGAGCACCTCTACTGGCGCCATGGGTCGCCCACAGTGTCTCTACACTCTAGTTCGTGTGCCAGGCGCGCTGCGGCATTGTCACCCACGATTGCTCTTGCAGGGGCATTACCCCATATTATTGTGGAAAAAAGAGCCTAAAATCAACCCAAAGTGTGTGGGGAACAGGTGATCTTAACCAAATGGACTGTGTGGGGTGATTCCATTCAAACAGGATGGTGCTCTACCCCTCAGGGAAGCACTATAAAAGTGGATGTTTTTTTGACTTTTTTGCACCCATGACTGCTAAAAAGAATAAATTGGTATTTAGAACAATGGAGCCTTTGGACTTGGACAACTGCCAGAGGCTCGAGCACTTGGTGCCCAAGCCCAAGTCCCGCTCCTCGTCCATCACCTCAATTGAGTCCACAGACTCAGACGGCCTGGTCACAATGCAGGAGGTTCTCGCTCCTCCTCCAATCCGTGAGTTTGACGACTTGACTTCCTTCGAGAGTTTTGTTCGAGACGAGACTTGGGATAATGAGTTTGACTATTACCATGCCCGCTTGCAGTATTACCCTCCTTTTATTTTGAAAGAGTGCCATAACAACTTGGACAAAATCAAGCCAACAATGAACAAAAACTCAAGACGCTTCAAAAGACATTTGAACCATCATGTCAAAAACCACCTTATCAAAGATCTAGAAAAGTGTTGTGGTTATAAATTGAACTTGGAAAAGTTGGAAACAATCGAAACTCCGAAAAACGTCATTTGGAGATACCAAGATATTTCTGACCATGGTTTTACCAAAGAAGAGGAGGATTTATTTGACAGACATTGGAAGTTGAATTTAGAAATCAAGTGTAATAATGAAAATGCTATGATTGATGTTGATTACATGTCTATACCTGTTTGATTTGTTTTATGATTTATGTTTTATGAAGTTTTTGTGATAGTGATATTATATACTCTATGATGTTTTATAGTTAGCGTTTATGCTTTATGATGTTTGTAGTAAATGCTATTTTATACTTATTGATGTTTTATAGTTAGTACCTTTTTTTCCTTATAGTGTTTTTATTTATTTTATGCTTTATGATGTTTTGTATGGTTATTTAACTCATGAAATTTCATGTTCTGAAACATTCCACAGTTCAAAATCTTAATTATATTTATGTTATATAACGTGTTCTGAGCTAATACGTTCTGCCAAGAACTTATATTTGCATATTACTATTACTACTTTCATAAAATTATAATCCATTATACTCTAACACCTTAGTCAATTAGTTGAGAAACACATTGACTTAAACCTATGAACAAGCGAAATTCTCAAACTCAAAACTCACTTTATGTCTTCGACAAACTATCATACTGAGGACTCATATAAACATACTCATTCACATACTTCTTCACATTATCAGCCAAGAAATCCAACAACTCAGTCACCTCACTAAGTAAAACAGTCACACTCACCGAATCAATCGCCGTGGACCCCAACAAACTTGGTAAAGAGATAAGTAACCTCAACAAATGCTCCAAGCCGTACACATGGCTTTGAGTGTTCACACTCGTAATAACTTTATCATCGAGAAAGTTCATGTACTGCAAATTCTCACTCTTATAAAGCAATATTAAATTAAGACTCTGGTCAAAATAAAGTTGCAATCCTATCACGATTTCATCCAACACATTAATCTCATCTTCCAGGGACAACTGGAGTTTGCGGAATGCAGAATAGTCCTCTAATATGTTCGCCACAGGGTTCTTGGATGGTAAATCTACCAATTTCTTTGTTTTGGTGATGAACTCCCAATCATCGATAAGAAGATACTTGAGTCTGTTATCAAACTCAAGTGCTATAGAACTGGACTTCTTGCTCTTTTGTCGTTTGGATGACTTTTCCACCATATCCATCTCCACCTTACGCTTGTTGGACGAGGATGCCACGGCCGCAGCCTCGGTGGCTGCAATGGCGGTGGACGTCAGCGCCTGCTTTTTCTTCTTCTTCTTGGTCAATTGCTCCAACTCGCTCTTTTTCTTCTTGTTCTCCTCGTTGAACTCAAGCACCCGTGACTCTGTCACCCACTCGTCCCATTTGGAGTTCCATCCTTGGTAGTGGAGAAAATACGCATCCACCGGAAGCATCTCCTCGGCTTTGAACTTGGGGTTGGATTCAAGCAGCTCTTTTTTGTTTTCACTGTTGATCACCGCTTCTTCATTAGCCTTGTGTACTTTAAGGACTTTTGCTTGGTAGATTAGAGGGCCATGGAAGGCCAACACAGACTCATTGGGCTGAAAAGTAGGCATGTTTATTTTTTTGATCGGAAACAATCTTAGCGAGAGCGTGGGGATTCTTCTCCGTAGAATAGTGAGAGTTTTTTTTTGATTCTCGGTAGAGTACTGAGAACTTTTTGACTTCTCGGGTCTTTATATACTTCCGCATAATTCTTTAATTATAATTACAATCTTTGCTATTAAAAGTTTGGCCAATACTTCGCAATTTCCAATATATAGAAGTGTAAAGATATAACTATTCAAGTATAAAAATTGTTAATTTTGTATAATAAAAGATCACAAATTGGTTTTTATTCTTGGTTAATGAACTAGTTACCGCCAGGTCAAAAGAAACTATAACTGATCGTCGGAGAATTATAAACTATTGTAAAATAATTGCAAACTGCACACTTACAAACTCACTCCGTTCGTTTGTTGTCTTAATCTACATAACTGGCCGCCCCACGACACCCACGACATCAGAAAAAAAAAACAATTAAAGGAGAAACCCAGCAGACAAGGGACCTGTGATACACCATGGTACAATCCAACTCAGCAGGAATCGTAGGTATACACTACAAGGTTGGGAAGAAGATAGGAGAAGGGTCATTTGGGATAATTTTCGAAGGGTTCAATATTTTGGATAACCAACAAGTTGCTATTAAGTTTGAACCACGGAAATGCGACGCACCTCAGCTACGGGACGAGTACCGATCATACCGCATCCTCAAGGAGTGTATTGGGATCCCTCAGGCATATTTTTTTGGACAGGAAGGAGTGCATAATATATTGATTATTGACTTGCTTGGGCCATCATTAGAAGATTTATTTGACTGGTGCAACCGCAAATTTTCGGTGAAGACGGTGTGCCAGGTTGCGAAGCAGATGATCAGCCGTGTACGGGATATACACGAGAACAATCTAATTTATAGAGACATCAAGCCAGACAATTTTCTCATTGGCAAGCCGGATACACCAGACGCAAATATGGTGTATGTTGTTGATTTTGGAATGGCCAAGCAGTACCGGGATCCGCGCACCAAGACGCACATTCCGTACAGGGAGAAAAAGGCATTAAGTGGGACGGCCCGGTACATGTCGATCAATACGCATTTAGGAAGAGAACAACTGAGAAGAGATGATTTGGAGAGTTTAGGACATGTTTTTATGTACTTCTTAAGGGGTTCACTCCCATGGCAGGGTCTCAAAGCCCCTACCAACAAACAAAAGTATGAGAAGATTGGGTTGAAAAAGCAAACAACCAGCATCAATGATTTGTGCTGCGACTTCCCGATACAATTTTCGCAATACCTTACATATGTTCGTAATCTCAAATTTGATGAGACCCCGGACTACGACTACATGATAGGGTTAATGGACAAGGCATTAGTTGGCGCCGGGTATCTGGTTGACGACCATCATTATGATTGGATGGACTTGAACAACGGACGTGGGTGGGATGCGGCCCTTAATAAAAAGGCCAACTTGCATGGATACGGAAATCCACACCCTCCCAAACGCCATGTCCACCAATCGAACATTCAGCAAAAACACAGCTACCCTCAAATGTACCAACATAGAAACTCCACCTCCCTGAAAAACAAAAAATTACAACCTACCCAATATGCAAGTTATAATGCGATCCAGCAAGATGGATACAAATCTTATTACAGTCAGAATTCTCAGGTGTCGCATGGAATGACCCCGGTCCACGATCACGGAGATTTGCATTCGGCTTCTCTGTCGTATGAAGGCCAAAATGGTAGCTGTTTCCGAAGTTTTTTCTGTTGTGTCTAGCACTTGACGATTTGCATTTTTAATTCTTTATACACTTTAATAAAATTATTTTTGTTGATTAGACGATTCTGTGCATATGCATGGAATAATAGAAAAAGAAAGCTGCAAAATCCTCCATACAATAGCAATCAATCTGCAGAATGAAATGATGCGATAGAGAACCACACCTTGGAACCTTTAATTAGCTCCGGGCTGAAAACCTCATTATCTTTGTGTAAAACTAGAAATTTTAGAACTGTGGATTCCAAATCAGAAATTATAATCAACATAAAAATGCACCCCATTCCCCAGATTATCTATCAAGTATGTCTGCTAAAGAAGTAGGTAAGAAAATTTGGAGTGTTGCATTTGGTTATGATGAAGATTCAAGTAGAATCGATAACGAAATCTCAAACTCCGTAGAAAATGATGAACAAACATCTGGTGCTCCAGTTGAAAAGCATAATCCTTTAGGTTATAACTTGGATTATGTTTCTGCATTTTATATGGTCATTCAAGGTATAATTGGTACTGGTATCTTTTTGACTCCAGCTGGTGTGGTCAAATCAATCGGTGCTGTTGGTCCTTCCTATGTTCTCTGGGTTGGTGGGTTTTTTATTGCTATTTTTGAAGTGTTTGTCTACATTGAGTTTGTCACTTACTTCACTAGAAGATCCGGTGGTGATGTAGTGTATTTGGAACAAGCTTTCCCTAGACCTAAGCATCTCGTGCCAACAACTTATGCGGCAATTACTGTCATTCTCTCTTTTGCAACCTCTTCAGCCGTTGCTTTCGGAACTTACATTTTAAACGCCGCTGGTGTCGAGCCAACCACCTGGAAACAAAGAGGTATTGGTGTGGCTGCATTGACCTTCTCGGCTCTCTTGACCACTGCAAGCTCTAGATGGTCTTCGAGGTTATCAAACGTCTTGGGTTTTGTGAAAATTGTGTCTTTATTTTTTATCATTATCACTGGATTTGTGGTGCTTTCGGGCAAAACAAATGTGAAAAACCCTCATGCAATCTTTAAGAACTCCTGGGAAGGTGCAACAACAGATGGTAATTCCATTTCCAATGCCCTTATTAAAGTTTCCTTTAGTTACAGTGGTACCAACTACGTTTTCAACTTGGCTGGGGAATCTGACCCAAGAAAGTCCAAGAATTTATTCAGATACTTTCTTCCTTTCATCATGGTCTTTGTGTTTGCCGTGTACATCTTGATTATCACGTCATTTTACTCTTCTTTTGACAATCTCCATGATCTTAAAAAGTCCGGGAACTTAGTCTCCGCACATTTTTTCCACAACGTCTTCAAAAGTAAAAGTGCCACAAAAGCCTTGGACGTTTTAGTCGCCCTTTCTGCTTTGGGTCACTTGAATGCTGTCATTATGTCACATTCCAGATCCTTGAGAGAAGTTGGGCGTCAGGGTGTGGTTCCTTATCCAAAAGTTTGGACTTCGGTAAAACCTTTTGGAACTCCTATTTTCCCTATCTTTGTGACTTGGCTTATCAACATTATTGTTTTATTGGCTCCACCTGCAGGTGACGCATACAACTTTGTTATTGATGTGGGCTCTTACTCTAATTATATCTTCAAGTTGCTCTTGTTTGTTGGTTTATTTTTACTCAGAAGACAAAGAAAAGCTGCTGGATTGGGTTACAATGGTTGGAAAGTTCCATTGCCTATCTTGGTTATAACCATTTTGTTCTACGCTTTCGTGCTTGCTATGGCTTGGGTTCCTCCAAAGGGTACCTTGAAGGGATCCGACGTCTCCTTCTTCTATGCTACTTATCCAATCACATGTATTGGTATTTTGGCTCTTTGTTTCTTGTATTATTACGTTTGGGCTGCCATCTTACCTAAGATTGGTGGTTATGAACATAGAGTTGAATACTATTCTTTGGAAAATGGTGAAGCTGGTAATACCGTCATTCAAGTTAAGAAGGAAGATCTTGCTAAGTGGGATTCTGAGCATGACTCGACTGGAAGAGCTTTGGCTGATCTGGATGGTGCTTCAGTAGAGGAAATTGATGAAACTACTTCTTTGAAGAAGTAGATATAGAATATCTCTTTAGGTTAAATGAGGTTTATTTTTAATATTATACTGGGAGAAGCGAGCAATTTAACTCACAAATGCACCAAGTGTGTTTGTGAGTTTGTTCAATGTTCAATGTTCAAAGTTTGTAAGCTTAAATGTGTAAATTATCTAATCTGACATTTTTCAGCTTCATAATTGGTAGTTCTAGCCAACCTTTGACGAGTTGCATAAATGTCACTAACGCAATGACACAACGCACCAGCTCGTTTTGAGCTTCCGGGAATCATCAATATCGAAGAGTTGGCATCAAAAACCGTTTGAAAAGAACATTCTAGTTCACCGGATAATAAATAACAGTAAACACCGTTGCAATTATCTATCAAAAACTTATTACGATTACTAAGTTTGCATAAAAATACAAATAGGTATAATGCACTTAGAGTTCTAATTTGACGATCCACAGTTGATTAGAAATAACGTGCTCGTAGACTCAAAAACTATTGTGTACGACTTTTATACTTACCACTCAGCCTCACTTTTTTACATGGTATAATTTGTATTGATCCCAAAGAATAAGCGTAGGGTCCCAAAGAACAATGTGACTGATATTTTCATTTGAGCATTTAAAAGAATAAAGTTTGTTATTGTAATCAGTTATTCAAGTTTGTTGATTACTTCTTTTCAAGTTAATAATCTCTTTAATTTTCGTTAATCTAATAGCAACAACTAATTCGTTGTTGATACTTATTTTCAATATTAACTTTATTAATCAATCCTACATAAACTATTCTTGCCCAAAACCAACAGTCTCTTCAACAGCCAATGTCAACTTATGCTTCATACTCTCAAAATCGTTATACTGCGGTAAGTCAACTCTGTTAAAACATGTATGAGATTTTGGTAATTGGTTAGGTTCACCAGCCTTTTCAATAGTAAACCTACGAGGTCCATCAGAACCTTGTAAATCCTTAAACCCATTAACGGGGATACGAGAAGTACCGGTTGTAAATTGTAACAACCTAGCCTTTTGTTCTGGAGCCCATTCTTTAACACACTTCCAGAACCATTGAATGACAGGATCAGTTTCTTGGTAACCTCTGTAATCGGTGTGCTTCTTCCAGTCCTCAACGTCGATTTCAGCCAAACCACCAATCAACAACTCCAATTCCCTTTCGTCAAACACATTGACCAACTCTTGAGGAATCAATTCGTTGAACCCATCGATAAATGCCTTAAATTGCTCGTCGACTCTCTTTGAAATCTTCCATTCGGAAATCAATTCGACATACTCGCGCTTGTTTTCCTCATTCACTTCAATGTCTCTTCCGCCAGGCTTCAAATCAACTTCCACAATCTCACCGAATCGTTCATCTTCGGCACTGAAGGTCAAGTCCAACACGCCGGTGATATCGTTATCACAGATCCACTTCAAAGATCTGTAAAATTCAGCATCAACACCCTCCATGTCAGACAATGCAACCTTCTTATGCAACATCATCTTGTATAAAGCACCAATGAAAAAGGCATCCAAGAATCTTCTGTGGAAAACACCCAATCCAACAACTCTACCAATAAATTTAAAGTAACTCAAGTGCTCTGGGTTAATACCCGAGTTAGGGTTAACTTGCAAAGTGTAGTTATCATGCGAGGAGTACTCAAACAAACAGTAGAAAGGATTGAACATATCGTGCGAAAGCAAAAAGAAAAACTCTCTTGACACCCCACCATAATCCAAACCTTCTTCACCGTCAAACTTGATCATCAATCTCTTCTTCAAGTCCTCAGGAGACTGTCTCATAATCTCCTGGTATGAGTCCTCGAAAATGTGATCTCTTCTAACCTTAATATGACACTGGCCAGGTAAGATTCTAAGAGCAGGTTGGGATCTAAAGTAGATCACCTTTCTTCTGAAATCACGCTTGTACTGAGGTACATTCTGGTCCAAAGAAGAAGGCAATCTTGGGTCGTCCCATGTAGTTGTTTTGGTGTTGTGGTCAACAAAGTATACTCTGGCGGTGTTGGTCAATCTCATTTCCCAACCCGAAGGCAAAGGTCCCAACTGACTAACAGGCTGTTGTTGGATGGTTGTGTTTGGCCCAAAGGTACGAATGTATTGTTGTCTTCTTGGATCAACCCAAGTTGTTGTTCTCGTGTTGTGATCAACAAAATAAGGTCTTCCCTCGGTGGTAAACCGTTGTTCCCAGCCCGCTGGCAATTCTCCCAAGCCTGTAGTGGTGGCTCCCGTGGCAGCCATCGACACCGCGGCCGCTGGGCTTACAGGGGTGTTAAGTCCACTAGCATTAACTGTCACACTTCCTGAAGTTGCCGAGTTGACTTGGTCCTCATTAGGGGTGGTTCCCCCAGATGGCTCTTCTCCAGGTAAAGTTCTACCTCTATGTTGTCTTCTTTCAGCTTCGGTTGCTGTTAATCTTTGTTGACCACGTTCCAGTTCGGTTTGCTCCAAGGTTGGCCTTTGCCATGTAGTTGTTCTAGAATTATGATCCACATAATATGTTCTTCCAAAGTTATCTGTTCTTCTTTCCCAGCCTGGAGGTAATCTACCGTACTGATCTTCGAACGAAGAGTACTGTCTACTTGCATCGGTTGCTGGAGTAGAACTAGATGATGCTGAAATGGCTGGTGGTGGTGCGGTTGATGGAGCGGCAGTCACTGCAGCAGCAGCTGCTGCAACACCATTGGAAGTTGAGCTTCCATTTCTAGCGTGTCCCCCACTACTTGTGCTATTTTGTGATATCACAACAATGATCTTCCCGCTTACCGCTAAATTCTCGTTGGACCGCTTCAAGTCACGCGTGATCGTCTCCTCAGCATTCGGCAATGTCAAGTCAATCACATCCCCTACACGCACATTCACCACCCCAAGGAACCCTTGGTCCTTCTTTTTAAACTTTTTCAGGTCAAATACCTGGATGACTAAAATAGAATCCTCCAACGCATTGAAATTAAACGACTCATTCCAATACGGATTCAACGTCTTCTTGGCTGTCTTGGTCGTCTTTGTCTGCGATCCATCTACAGTAATCACCGCAAATGGATCCGGTTGCCGGAAAACATCCCTCTTGTAAAGCGACTCAGCAGCAACAACCTTTACGTTAATTGACCTCGACATCACTAACAAAAAATCTTATATACAAACAAAAAAAAAAGTATTCACTGCGGAATCTCCTCGGCTAACTATTTGTATGTTTCTAACCAACTTTTAATTACCCTGTGTTTGATAAACGATGTATTATCAAGTGGCGTAGTATGTGTTAAAAGTTACTCCCCTATTTTTTTTGAGGTGTACTTTTTTTTTCTCAAGCCGCCTTTTCCCTGTGTACTGTCTATTCGGGGGACCGCAATGTATTTATACGGTAGCTCCAGGGTCACGGTTTGTTGCCAAGTGCTAGATATGGTGTGTACAGTGTATGCAGGATTTTTAGTAATGTAGTTTACACTTATATTACTAAGAATGATATGAAAGAAGGGACGAGATAAAGTGTGGGAGTCGTGTCTTAGTTGCTATTATTTGTTCCTTTGTATTATGTTCTTTTATTTACACTTTCTTTTATATTTTCGATTTCCCATTAGCAAATGTTAGAGGCTGTGATATAAGGGGGAGATAAATAAGAAGAAATAAGGAGGAGATTATGAAGAAGAAAGGTTAAAATGATCAAGAATAAAAGAAAGCATATATTGAGATGAAGAAGAGATTAAATGATAAAAGATGAAATACATGAAATTTAAATGAAATTCATGGAAGCTAATTAAAACAGAACATTATAACATTGAAAATTAAAATGAAAATTAACATTGAAATCCTATTAAAGATATTAAGCCATTTAATATCCTTTAAACGTTAAACACTAAAAATCCGTTGTTATTTTTTCGATAAGCGCACTTCTAGAACATTCGACTATCTTGTGTAATATTAACCATATAAACCATTAAACTAACCCAACCGCACTCATCTCATCACCATAATCGATATCTAATGCACCCTTAAACCCAGTTGCAAATGTAGGAGAAAAAATTGTATGATTTGTGGATACGGTTTCCGTAGACTCATTAAATAATTCAGTGGAGTTTGGCAGACTATAGGAATCAGCAGAGTGGATTGAGTGTAAAGAATTGAAAGAGTGATTGCCCCATTTCGGAGAATCGGCAAAGTTGAAATCATCGGAAATTATCGAAACTGGAGATGATGGGACTTCAGGTTTGACATAATCACTGACAGCATTGATTCTCTTGACAATGCTCAATGGCTTGACTAAGGAGATGGTCAGTGAGTTAGCTAAAGATGTAGACAGCTCGACCAAAGTAGAGACGGAGAGTTCTGATTTTTCAATCAACAGAATGTCACTGTCAGTGTAGTACAGTTTCTCGAAGGAGTTGTAGATCTTGGAATGCACACCGAAGAAGGAGCTTCCATCGATCAGAAGCATCTTCAAGTCGTCGTCGTGCCGCACAGAGCACATGGATATGATATTTGTGTTTGATGCAGGTAAGACGGTTCCACATTGTCTTTGGAGACTGATGCTTTCCATCGAGTTTTTGCGAGGATTAAAGTTGACACTATCAAGACCTTCCTTAAGACCACATGAGATCTCATGATCCTTGCGATCCACGTCGAAAATGTCCCAGTGTATTATATTTCCGTCACTTCCGCCTGTGAATAAGTCTCCGTTGTTCCACTCGATATTTGTCACCAGGTTATCGTGCCCATTGAGTCTCATGTACAGTTCACTCATGTTTCTAACATCAAACAACCGCACTTCTCCGTCGTAGTAACTGGCTGCAAAAACATTCGCATTGTCTGGGTTAAATTTCATCAAGTTGCATGTCTTAGTTCTTTGGTTGCTAATGTTGTTTTCATGCGAGGAACGGATGTCAAACAACGCCACGCCAAACTTCCCACACACTCCTAGGGCTGACTCCGATTGGATATCGAAATTCAGCACACCGGCAATTTGAGTAATCAGAATCGGCTTGGGTTTCTCTTGTGACGTGACGTCCCAATGAAACAAATTGTTGGAGTATAATGTTATCAATTGGTCGCTGTCGATAAACCCCAACTTGGATATGTTCCCATGCACTTTATTTTTCATGTGCTTTCTGTGGTTGAATCTTTTGCAGATTTCAGCCAGCCCAGTTTCTTCATCCTCCGACCTTGGAATGGAGATTAAATGCGCATATCCCTTGTTGTTTCCAGTCGCCAAAAACTTGGAACTTTGGGGAACCCATTGCATGCCGTAAATATGAGGCAAGGTGATGGTCTTGTGGTGGATTAAGTAATTATCCATTACATCCAATTCATAGATGAAAAGATTGGATTCTTCTCCTCCACTGGCTAAAGCCAACGTAGGAGCAACAGATGACTTGTTGGTAACACTCATACATGTCATATGGAAGTCATCTTCGGGAATCTTCCAATAATTCGATTTAATATTTAATCTGTCTAGACCACATGATTTATTCAACACCTCTGTATCCTTAGGGTTTGCTTTCAAAAGCCATGACTTGTTACTGGTAAGACTTTCAACACTAGCTATAGGTGATAAGGTACTTTGGAACCTTCTGATAGCATTCTGTCTAAAAAGTAGAGTAGGTTCGTAATAATCATGCATTGCTAAACTTTTGTAATTTGGGTGTAATTCCCTTTTATATATCTGGGTGGGGAGTCCATCGCAACCCTTCATGCATCATGCTGGTTTATCTATTCTTTGCATGTAATTCTCCGTTTCAGTGTGACACCATTCCTTTTGAGTTATTGCCAGTTACCGATGGCTGGGACATTGCCTATTCCGGCGGTCACATGACTCGCTGGTTTTATTTTTTTGCCTATTCATTGCTGCAAATTTGAGGCTGCTTAGGTAAGCGTCCCTTTTTCCAGCCATCTTAATCATACAATACTGTTGTTCGATCCCTGTCGCCTTTGTTCGGAATATGAATGATCCTAATTATCTTGGACTTGCTAACTACGAATATTGTCTGATAATAGAATTTATTGTGGAGGATGATAGATCATAATAAATGATTATCATAATGGATCATTTCATCTTATGATGATTCTTTATAATAGATCTTATCATCTATAATGAAATCACCTTCTCTTATAAATACATGGTTTTAATAACCATTCACCTTCAGGCTTCTCAGCTCTCTTGCTATATAAAGCTTCCAACTCGCTCTCATTCTCTATAAACTTTCTCTTCTTCAACAATCTTTCATGCTTATCAGTAAGAATCTCATTGGAAGGCTTGTAAAATTCAAATCTTGTGAACATCTTGTTCTCATTGTCTGTCTTCTTGTGAAAGAATCCAGACAATTTAAGAGCATTCACAAACTCCGCGCCAACTTCATCAGGATTGGACTTTTTGATTTGTGATCCGGATTCAGTGAATCTGGACTTGATTTCGGCAATCCACAACTCTCCCTGCGGGGCTAATATACGATTGGCTTCCTTGATGAAATCCAAAAAATTCGTTCCCATCAACGCAAGACAAAAAATTACCACTGAACATGACTTGTCTGGTAAAGGAACGTTCTTAATATCTGCAACAGTGATTCTTTCATTCTGCTTCTTCAAGTCAAAGCTGTGAACCTTGATGTCCAACTTACGAGGCCCGTTTCTGGACTTGGGTGGGTTCTTGTTGAATTTCTTTACCATGTTGTTGACATCCAATGCTATTTGTGCCTCCCCGCACCCCATGTCTGCAATCACAACCTGCTTGCCGATCCCTGGGAGCCCTCCAGGGGCATTCACCTGCCTGGTGGTACCTCTTTCTTTAATCTGGTTGACAAACACATCCACTGGGTTCTGTGGCCAGGAGTGAACCTGAGATCTGAACCCTTGGTGGTACTCGTCAAACAATGATGGTTGCTTTTTGAGCAAATCCAAAGCTTCTTCTGAAGTAATGGTATAGAGTTGTTCGTTGATCCATCTGAACCGGGATCCTGACAACTTGGCCATCATTTTTTGCTGTAAAGGCGTCAAGTTGGTTGGAATAGGCGTTTCTATCTCATCGATCTTTCTCTTTTTCTCCTTGGTCTCTACCTTCTCCTTCTTCTGCTTTTTGCTTTTCTTCTGTTCTGGTTCTGGTTCTTGTTCAGGTTCATCTTCCTGCTCTTGTTCCTCCCCCTTTTCCTGCTCCTTCAAAGCCTTTTTAATCTCCCTCTCCTTTCTCTTACTCTTCTTCTTCCCCTCTGGGCCTCCAACTACAATCTTACTCTTTAAATCCCATCCATCAACTTGGAATAATGACATTTTGGTTTTTTTTTTGCGATGATCATCATTTTTCATAGTCCCGTCCAGAAAAGTGTAGATTCCTCTATGTAAGGTCACATCGATAGAACCATCTTAATCTCGTATATCACCCACTCAGTCATACCGTTGGGGACTTCACGTGTCGCGTATACAAACACATCGAAATGTCGCAACATCAATATCAAAATGAGAGTGGACCTAGCTCCAGGCCAAAACCACATCCATCGTATAGTCCATGGCGTGCCCTATTATGACACGCTGCTATTCCACATGGCCCCCACTATGATGCAGGATGTGCCACTCTTGATAGCCGATATCACACGTTCAAAAAACCCATACTGCTACTATAACAACCCCGAAAATGGGGTTCTACTAATCAACAACTATCCGGTAAAACAGGCCCTGGTGCGTGCCCGTATCAAGGGGATGTCGCAGAAAGAAATTAGCATACGAGGGGCCGAGCCAACGGTTTATTTTAACTTGTGTGTAGATGACAGTTCGGGGGTCCTCCTGATGTTGGACGTGTCGATCGCTCAGCAATCGTTCTTGCTGCTGGAAATCACGTACAACAATTATTACGGCACGTTGGTACACATCCAAAGTCTGGGTTTCTACTTTAACCCAGGCAAACGCCAATGGACATTGAATGCTCGGAAAATCACCCGACTTGATCTGTGTTTAGAGTTGGAAACTTCCCATTGGGCCAATGCATTACAATATCGAGCACTCTTGTCTAATCCTTGGCAGCCCAATCTTCCTCCAGTGGATGAGCGTCCATTACATTTTTACTTTGATCCGGTGGATGCTCAGAGGAGGCAGAACAGACAGCACCTCAATTTGGTTGATTCTGTTCGTGATGATAATATATTTATTGAAGATAGTGTGGATTATCAAATGAATAGAGTGGATAATAGAAGCAGAGAAAGGAGCAGAAATATCATAAACAGGGACAGAAGTATCAGAAACAGAATCAGAAACAGTGACACAGAAAACAATAATAGTCAAGATATCATTGAAGTGGTATCAGAAGATGATTCGGATATCGAGGTGCTAACTATAAAAGAAATCCCAGTGTTGGTGGTGACTGAATTCCAACTCATACTCGAAATTGTCATCTGGATCATTCGCCATGAATTTCTCTCGTTTAAACTTGTTCAACTCTACAATGATCCACACATTTCCGGTTTGCTTGAAAACATGGCAATGTCTAAAATAGCATATGGAGTCGTGGACGACTCTTCCAAAGCCATTATTTTCCACGAAGCCAGACACACACTCCAGTTGTTTGGGCTTATTAAGGTTTCCAAGCTCCAGACAGTCAAAGCATATCCATTGCGAAATCTCTATTCCCTTCTTTCAGAGGAAATGGGCAAATGCGCGCGCCTCAAGACTGATCTCAACCCGCGTACCTTTATCGCCGAAAACAGCTTTCCAGACGTCAGCTTCAAGTTGGTCAACGGCATCATCGACCATATCCTTCATGTGAACAACGAACGCAGTGCATGGCGCTACGACCCATCACTCACGCAGTGGTCGTTTCGCCCGTTCAAGCACCCGTCCCCCGGTGCCTTGGACCCACCCCCGATCTATATTACGTAAGCTCTCACTTTACGCCCTTATCATATCTTCGGTCTCTACCGAAAAATCAAAATCATGTCTAACCCAATCACTTGTCATATCTTGGATACCACCATTGGTAAGCCCGCTAAGAACGTCACCTGTCAGATCTTTTATGTGTCGGCATTAATTGACTCTCCGCTGGACGAGAGTGTCTACGACTTGGCATCTCCTCAACCTTTTGGAATGGCCAAGACCGATAACGATGGTCGTATTAAGTCCTGGGTCTTAAACCCACAGTTGTCTTCAGCTGAAGCTTCCCAAGTTGGTATCAGCTCTCTGGTGTGGCTGGAATTGAAGCCTGGTATTTACAAGGTGAAGTTCCTCACTGGTAAGTATTTGCATGATTTACTGTCTGAATTACCTTTGGCTCAGAGAACTTTCTTTCCTTACGTTGAGATTACTTTTCAGGTTGGTGATCCTGCTGATAAGCATTATCATATTCCGTTGTTGCTTTCTAATCATAGTTATACTACTTATAGGGGAAGTTAGACGAATAACAAAGAACCAATAGTAATTCCAATAGACAATAGAATTGTACAAAACTTTAATCGTAATATCCTATCCTTCATTCACTATACAAACCCACTGTTAATAAAAATAATGAGTATTCCTTTGAGAACTCTCATGAACCATCATCTCATAACACTTGAAATTATTCAATTCATTCTTAATCATTCTAATTTCATTTGGATCCGTTAACGTATACTGAGTAACCGACTTGTTAAAGCGGTTATAGTCTTCCGGGGCAAATGTTTCATTGATAAGAAGTTTTCTTGAAAAATGGACCTTTGGTTTAACACGAGGAGAATTAACACTCGAGTGATTAGCCTTCAAAATGGTGTTGCGGCGAATAATGGACTTTGGGAGAGACTTATTCTCAAGATTCTCAAACTTGCGAACCTTGATTTCAAGAGGGTTGGAGTCCTCCAACTGGGTAATGAATCTGAGATGGCCAGGTAAACCCTTACGTTCCTTTGTAGATAACGAATGTGCCAAGTAATGCAATTGCTTGCTGTCCACAGTCAATACATGATCTTCATTTTCAGGAATTTCGATGATAGAGGCACACACCTTGTGGAACTCGTCACTAGGAGGTTCATTTTCGGTGAATTGTTCAACCCATTGGATTTCTTGCTGCAAATAAAGAATGTTTTCGTCTATGTACTGTTCGGAAGCGGGCCTAGGAGTAGATCTTTTGATTTGAGGAGGAGGAACCAACTCCACATCCTTCATGAAGGAGTCCAACTTGGATGAAAGGGGCATTATACTGTTGATTCCGGAATCTAAAGCTTTTGCATTCAAGTCGTTCAATTCCACCATCATTTCGCCTAGAAAATCGGAGCCGGTCTCGATGTTGGGCAAGTCCAAAGGTTCGATTGTAAACACATCGTCTGGAAGTTCCTCGACAGTGGATTGTGTGCTTAAAGTGGAATCACTCAGTTTCTTCTTAGGCTTGAATGCAAAAGTTTTATTTTCAACTTTGCTTTCCGAACCTTTCAAGATCTTTTTGAAGATTCCCATAAATCCCTGCTTCTTTTCTTCTTCTTTAGGTTTTTGGGTTTTACAGTATGGTTGCACATAGGGTGGTGAGTCGAGGTCCACCGAGGCTCTCTTGGGGGAACTCTTTGAGAAATCAAACCAGCCTTTTTTATCGAGCTCGTCATTCTTAGGTTTCTTCATGTCTGGGCTCTTTGTTCCACAAAAGAGATTAAAGTTAGCGTTTCCACTCAGAAGCGAGTTTCTCTTTAACTGGTCAATTTTCACGTCTCTGGAGAATGAAAACCGCTTTGTGTTTTCGCTCGAGACCGAATTCTTGGTCGAGCTCTTTGCCGACGCTTTTGCTGGGCTCCTTGCTGGACTAGCCTCTTGGTTCAATGGAGACTTCTTAGGTTCCTTGAACAATGGATCCACGTCTGCCTTGTCAATTGATTTCAGCGAACCGCGTCTAAAGTTGATTGGGGATGAAAACCCAATTTTAAACTGTGGAGCCGTAGGAGTGATTGGCGGTGGAGGAGGTTTTCTTGCAGGAGGTGACGATATTACAGGCGAGTGTGTGATTTTCAAGGGAGAACTCTTGCTATGCCGTACCCCAGAAGTTTGATCCAACACAAGCGCAGGAGGCTTATGACGCAAGTTCTGTCTGGGGGTATAATTTAAAGGTTTGGGCGGTGGAATTGGCCCTTTGAGCCTACTCGCCTCATCTTCACTAAAGTACTTTTTTAGCGCACTGTCATTGGAAAGATTGAAACCAGACATCCGCTTGGTGGATGCATGCCGAAAGATGCTCACACCATCGTCGTGTTTTTCGCTAACCGTAAACAATGTTTCTGTGGCACCTAAAACAGAAAGATCTGGAGACTTTGCAATGTTCTTGGGTGACAGAACAATGGACAATGCATCAATGTTGGGATCGGGATAACTGCTCGTAATACTACCTCTTCTGGGTGTGTTGTGAATCTCCGTAAGCAGCAAGAGGAAGTCATTGTTATAATCTTCCATCTTGATGCCTTCCACCTTGCTCAACTTGTGTGCATCAATTGTCTTGGAACTGGTATTGCTGGTGATGGTTGTTAAGCTATTGGCGTCAATTCGAGGTGAAGCATCGGCTCTTTTGACTTTTGTGGCCGTCTGGTTCTGTAACACATTCCCAATTTTGTGAATATTTTGAATTTGGTTTCTTTTGGCGTATTTTTCTTCGTTTTTATTGTTTCCAATCTTATCTACGTTTTGGGACTTTTCATTCTTTTCAGTATTCTCTTGGGTGTTCTTTTGCGTGTTTGATTGGGTGCTCTTTAGAATGTTCAATTGAGTGGTCACTTGAGTGCTCAATTCGATATTCTTTTCTTCTTCATAAACTTCTTCGTACTTCTCGTAAATCTCATCTAATGAATTCTTATCTGAAAAACTACTCTGGCTCGTTCTATCAAACATCCTGGACTCATTACTAGAAGTCGAAGTACTGGAAGTATTGGAATTTCGATTATTCTCCAAATCAGACTCCATTTCAACCGTGATTGAAAAAGAAGGCGCGGGTTCCAAAGTATCCCTATCATCATGCTGGTCGGGTCGCAGAATCGTACGATTCTTCACCTCATTCTTAGCGACTCGATGTCTTTTGGGTGTCAATCGAGGACGAAACACTTCACCATTAGGAAATATATATGTACCTGAAGTGCTTTTATGATAAGTGTCAGGCACCTTCTTGGCCTGGTGTTTCTTGAACTTGTCCTCTACCAATATCAACGTATCGGTAGATAATGAGCTCGCCATAAAGGGTTTCTAGTTGTAACAATTATAAATTTTAGAAAAAACGTCTTTTATGATGATATCTCCCCCTTTTTCGTTTGTTTACCATGTATTGTTTGCATACAATTGGAAAAATCACAAAAACACATTCTTCTCTACGTAGTTTCAGATTTAGGGTTAAAACCGTGTTCACAACCTTTGCAACAATTGGTGTTTTCATGCGTTACCAAAATTGCTTCAGCCATGAGCGCTCCTCTGAACACACACACACTTTTGTTGTAGCAGTTACAATAACACATGTCACTACAAATATATTGGCTGATTTAATGTAAGCAAGACATGGTAAATATGTTAATGATATAAACACGGGTTAATTATAAACACGAAATCATGAAATTGTCTAAGAAATATGAAAAACATAATGTGAAATGCGAAATACGAAATACATTATGCGTTCTACGCGTACTCTCACCACTTGTCAAGATTCGTCATTTTAACGCATCAACAACTGTCGAGCTCAATCTCCAAAAAATAAATGTAAGAATCGACTGATACGGTTCATGCCCCTCTGCATAGTATTTTGTGATCTCATCGTGTAACGGAACCCAATCTCTTTTAGAGTCCTTTTTGTTACTAAAAGTCAGTTTTTTCTTCATTCTTGCTGCAAGCTGCTCATCTTGCTTAAATTCTAATTTAATTCTCTCTAATTCAGAGGGCCTGCGTTCAAAGTACCGGGCCACTCCTCTGGCAACACCCAAATCCTCGTGTGCCATCACATTCAATTCGCCCAATGTAAAAATAGCAAACATTTTGGCCGACCACATCCCAATTCCCTTGAGCCCCACCAACTCCTCTAAAATGTCCTCGAGACGGCCGTCGTAGAACTCGGGCCGTGTCAATGGAGACTCCGTATCAGCGAAAACCTCACTAATATGTGTGATATACTTGACCTTGGAATTCGATAATCCGGCTCCACGAAGCTCTTCATAACTCTTGCTTAATACACTCTGCGGCTTGATATCTCCCAAAAGTGCTGTCACCTTGTTTTTGATCGAGTTGGCAGCCGCACCACTCACCTGCTGCGAAATCACACTGCTTACTAATGCGAACCAGTACGAGTTAATCAACTCTGCTCCATGAAGCACTTCCTTGGCCTTCTTGAACGCGTCGAAGTTCTCGTGGGTAATCACCGCGTAGAGTGTAGGGTCCTTGCTTAAAACGCTTCGTATTCCCTTGACAAATTCTTCACTGTGATATTCAACGAATTCCTGGGGTAATGCGAGGTCTGCGGGTGCTTTAATGTGCGAAAGCAGTTCTTCGAGTGTTCTTCTTGTTACAGTTGGTTTGGATGTTTTGGTTTTGGTTCGGGTCACTTTGGTTTTGACTACTTTCAGAACTGTTTGAACAATTGCGGCTTTTGATCTTGTTCTTGGAGGCATGATATACGATTTTGAATATTTTGAATATTTTGAATATTTAGAATATTCAGACTATTTCTTGAAAATTTCTAAAAAGGGTACTTGGTAGATCTTGTTATTTTTGGGGATGGCACGAGCACTATAAACAATGTGAGTGAGTATTAGAGTATCATGGGTAGATATAAAAATATCAATCTAGCAAATCAGAAAACATAATTAAGAGAATATAGAAAACCTCATTAAAAGTAATCAATGAAAGAATAGAAAACGTTGTTAAAAGAATAGAAAACGTTGTTAAAAGAATAGAAAACATAAAAAGAATAGAAATCATCAAAATAGAGTTGTTGTTGATTAGGTAGTAAGTAACTTCTATAGTGATTTTACGTTAAAATTGATTTTCGGTAAACTAAAGGTACGTTCAATCGATTTAACAACAGATCGTTTTCTTCATAAACGAAAGTTTTCCGAGAATTCATAAACGAGCTAGAGCAATTATTAGAATACACAATTACTCCGATATCACACGGGGCTGAGTTAATGCTGACATAAGGTTTCACAAACCTTGAGTCAGGATTCCATAATAAGATGATATAATATGGAAGTACGGGGAATATGAAAGTTTGTATAATAAGGAAGTATGGAGAATAAGGAAGTATGGAGAATGAAGAATATGGAAGTATGGAGTATTTATGGAATTTAATTAACTCGCTTACATAACTCATTCAGCACTATTCCACCTCATCAACCATCCCTATCATTAACAATCTCTATGATCGCATTCTCCATAACATCTCTCTGAAATCTTCCAAAGATCTCCCTAACATCTCCCAAACATCTTCCAAACATCTCCCAAACATCTCCCTAACATCCATCAAAACCAAATCAACCCAAAAAAACGCGTATGGATAAG
This sequence comes from [Candida] smagusa, assembly GCA_030566775.1. Classification (NCBI taxonomy): domain Eukaryota; kingdom Fungi; phylum Ascomycota; class Pichiomycetes; order Serinales; family Debaryomycetaceae; genus Kodamaea; species [Candida] smagusa. The sequence continues at coordinate 2,574 of JAKUAW010000010.1, read as the reverse complement.
AAACCATTTGAAGGATTATCCTTCTGTTGTACAGGAATCCTCTCTAATGTAAGAGATGAAATAGCCAAAAAGATCGAGGCACTAGGGGGAATCCACTATAGTGACTTGATGAGTGACGTTCAATACTTGATTGTGGGGGAACGAGACACAGCAAAGTACAATTACTGCATTAAAAAACGGTATGACGTAAAGTTCATCAACTACGAGGCTATATTCAAGATCTATGGGCTCTGGTTAAAAGGAGAAGATGAAGAATCCAACACATTGGACATTAAATCATATAGCAAGCCTATATTCGACGGAATGAACGTTTGCATGTCAAGAATCGAGTTTGAGATCGAGCTGCTAAGGCACCTTTTTGAACGGGGGAACTTCCGGTTGCGGGCGTTGAAGTATGTAACAGACATGAAGATTCAGGACTACCTTACGCCCGGAAACTTGGCGAAGCTCATCAAAGAGAATGGAGGCAAGTGCACGGACTCGCTCACCACCGCAAACACATGTGTGTTGACGACGGAAAACGCGGGGAGGAGGTACCAGAAGGCAGTTGAGTGGGGGATTCCGGTGGTGCACCCTATCTGGGTGTTTGACAGCATGGTTCGCAAGGCACTGCTCAGTTTGGATGAGTATGTGCTTGGGAAGTCGACGGGGTACTACGATGGCAGTAATGTGTGGGATGAGTATCTTGAAGATATGAGGAGGGTGCCGAAGCCAATCAGCGAGGCGCCGCGCAAGCGGGTCAATACGAGCTCAAACGTGTGGGATTCTATCATGGAAAATAAGAGCGCCAAGAGACAGGAAACAGGGTCTGTGTGGGATGACCACAGGAGGGAAGAGGAAGAGGAGGAGGAAGAAGAGCCTGAGGTGCAGCTTTCTAAACCGCAGGACCCTAAAAACTACATATTTCTGGGGGTCAATGCTGTTCTCGTGGGATTCACGCCACACCAGGCGACACTTCTCACGAGTATTCTTGAGACGCATGACGGGGAAACATCTGGGGAAAATGCCACGAATGGGGTGACGCATGTTATTCTCCCCGCCAAAAATGGAGCGCAGTCCACGACAATGCTCCGTATCTTGCCTGCAGATACCAAGAGCCGGATCACCAACGGGGAAATCAAGGTGGTGACGGAGTGGTTTATCGAACGGCTGATATTCTACAAACGCATGATGCCCATTGATGGGTGGGCACAACCAATGAAGGGCTTGATTCCCCTGACCAAGCCTTTCAAAATATGCATCACTGGGTTCACCGGGATAGAGTTGTTACACATTGAGAAAATGATCCAGTACCTCAACTTTGAGTTTTGTGATACGTTGACTTCACAAAGAGACTTGCTTATTGTTAATGTGAACGTGTTTAAAAAGGCACTTACGAAGAGTTCTCCGCAGTTGTTCCAGTCCAAACATGCTGATTTTCTCAACAGTCCAATCTACAGTCAAGGATCTAGTTCGGTATCTACCATCTCTTCTAAGAACAAAATCAATGCTGCAAAGAACTGGCAGATTCCAATAGTGTCGATCTCATATTTGTGTGAGATTTTGGAGATCTCGCATGGGAAACCATCTTTAATTATGCCGGATATTTTAGATTTAAAATGGTGTCTTTTTGCACCCAACAATTATAATCGGCCAAAATCATTGTTGGAGTATGTGAAGGATGTACCCACGCCGGAGACGGAAAACAGTGAAGACCTGTTTCGTCTTCCATCTCCCCGCAAACCCAATGCACAACGCCCCAAGTATGGCAGGTTGGCGGGACGCGAAACTCCTTTGCTCCATGAAAATGAAAAAGAAAGTGACAAAGATTATGATGTTACGAACGATGATGATTTTATGACACAAGTTGGGTACCAAGATGCACAATCCATAAAAAATGACCGTATGTTGCTTAGGAAACTCGAGAGTCCTGATTCGTTTACAAATGGGAATGACGAGGTTCCAGTGAAGCGGGCCCGAAAGGCTGTTAAGTATACTAGGTAAAAGGAAATAATTTTTGTATTTATTAATAGGGCATCCAGGGCTGAAACCCTAATGCGTGACTTCAAAAACACCCGCAAGAGAAAAAACTATGTGCAGGCCCGCTCAAAAAGATGACTTGTCAGATTGTACCCGTGTAGTATAAATTTTTTCCTGCGATAAAAATTTTCCTTTTTTTTTATTCAGTACACATCAATAAATCACAATGGGTAAGGAAAAGCTTCACGTTAACGTCGTCGTCATTGGTCACGTCGATTCTGGTAAGTCCACCACCACCGGTCACTTGATCTTCAAGTGTGGTGGTATTGACAAGAGAACTATTGAAAAGTTCGAAAAGGAAGCCGCTGAATTGGGTAAGGGTTCTTTCAAGTACGCTTGGGTTTTGGACAAGCTTAAGGCTGAAAGAGAAAGAGGTATCACCATTGATATCGCTTTGTGGAAGTTCGAAACTCCAAAGTTCCACGTTACCGTTATCGATGCTCCAGGTCACAGAGATTTCATCAAGAACATGATCACTGGTACTTCCCAAGCTGATTGTGCTATTTTGATTATTGCTGGTGGTACCGGTGAATTCGAAGCTGGTATCTCTAAGGA